>JAKSZT010053825.1:18852082-18900689 GCA_026826555.1 Tolypeutes matacus
AGTTGGCACTTGCTGTACTTCTTACAGGCTTCCATCGATGGGGGGGGTGTTTCTTTATGTCATTTAATTCAAATCATCCATAGAATGCTGTTTAGAAACCCATGACTCTGTGGGAAGAAAAGGGGGTGCCAGATCCTCTGTCCTCAGTATCACTAAGTGCCCTCTTCTATCCTCATTTTTTGGCAACCCCAGGAAAGAAGAGGGGAACTCCAGAATTATGACTGTTACTGAAGTTCTCATCACTCCAACGAGCAAAAGCTTGTAATGAGATTTAACTGGATTTAGAACAACAAAGAAATATGGCATTCCTTATACCCATGGTGTGGGAAAAAATTCATACCTGCTGATTGGCCATCTGTTTGGATAGCAGGCAAAAGAGAAAGAGAGAGAAAAAGAAAAAGAGTAAGAACAAGAGAGACATACCTATATATGCTTGTGTATGCAGAGAAAATTCTAGAAGGATAATTAGAAATTGTGAAAAGTGGCTCCATCTTAGAGCACGGGTTTTGAACATTTTACCATTAACAAGTATTATTTTTAAAATTCTTAAAACATTTGGAGTGATTTTCCCAGACGACAGACCCGCCCCACACCCACCCCCAGCAGGGGCTCCTGCTGTGGGCGGTTTGGCCTGGCTGTCAGTGAATGGCCCCCGAGCCCCAGCTGCCCGCACCAGCCCTGCCATGGGTGGAAAGGCTTCCGCTCCTCTTGTTTGTTGCTGCTTCTTGCTGTTGTTCAAAGGAATAGCGTTAGCACTAAAAGAAATGAATGGAGGAATAAATTATTAATGCTTGCAAAAGGAATTTCCAACTCTATTAGTATTCTATTGTTAAATGGGCCTCATACCAGGGCACAGATTTTATCACGTGGCCACACTGCATTTGGCCAATTACGAGGGTGAGGAAAACTGTAAATGGTTGGCAGCTGGTTGGTGTTGCCACTTGGCATAGTGGTGCTAACGTGCTTTTCTCCCTTGGCTTCAGAGAGCACCTGGCTTCCTTTTATTTTCAAGGCCTGTGGCTGCTGTGAAAAATGCTGCAGGTCTGACACTGAGAGGAGTACAAAGAAGCCCCCGCACAGGCCCTCGGCCGCGTTCTTCTCAGGGATTGGAAGGGGACAGTCAGTGGGGTAGACATTTATTTCACTGATGAGCCAATGTCTCTGGGCACCTAGAAGGTCAAATGCAGCCCTTCACAAACACATCTGCGGACCGCGGTGCACACATGCTCGCACACACCGGCACCCACACTCAGACACACACACACGGAGACCCACACTCCTGCACACACGGCCACTCTGCTCTGCCATCGTGTCTCAGAATTGCCAAGGGTGAGTTCTGTTCCTCTGGACTTTTCCCTTTGAATGATTCATTCTAACTCAGAAACTACCCCAGCTCGGGGGAAATAATCATCAGGTTGGCTTGCCTGCCTGCCAGGAACATCAGACGGTTCTCGATAGAAAAGCACATCATTTCAGGAAATGCCAGGGGCCCCCGGCTGTGCAGAAGCCCAGGGAAGCTGAAGCTGCCGTCTCTGGAGCTCTCCTCACTCACGCCTGAGGCAATCAGAGAACTGGGGGGGCATGTCCCTCCTCAACTTCCAGCTGTGTCACCATGGGCAAATTACTCAACCTCTCTGTGCCTCAGTTTCCTCATTTGTAAGTTGTAGGGAATAAAAGTACTTCCGCTGGAGGGTTGCTGTGAGGATGAATGAAGATTACGTGTGTACCTTGTGCCTGGCCTATGGAAATGCTCCAAAAATGCTGCTGTTGTTGCTGCTATTCCTGTTCCCAAATTCCTCTCTCTCCCAAGTGTTTAGGAACACAGAGAGAGAGAGAGAGAGAGAGACCTCCAAGAGGTGGTGCTCAAAACCCTCAGCTTACGGAGATCAGGAGGCCCTGGGCAGCGACACCAGCCAATTCAGCGACACCTCCGGGGAGGAAGGCGGCGGCTCGGTCATCAGGGGCAGAGTCCTCCAGCTGTGAGTCCAGCACGCGCGGAAGGCGGTCTGTCTGTCTGTGAGTATCTGTGTGTGTGGCTGGTGCAGTGATTGGCGGGGGGACGGGCCAGCCGTGTACATATCTACATCCACGCAGAATAATGTTTTTATTTAACGCACGTGTCCTGGTAAATATGATTTTTGTAGCTTTTTGTAAATTATTTAAAGTGCTGTAAAAAATATTTTTGGAAGACATAGTCGTTCGATTTTGTCGGGCGTTCTTCACTGCAGTTTTCTGTGGCCTCCAGTGCAAGTCTTAGATTAGCAAACCCTTGGTACTTAGCACCACAGCCAGCTTTAAAGACGCTCCGAGACTGCCTGGTACTTACTGGCTGATTGCTAGTGAACACACCCAGGTGTACCTGCAGTGGAAGCCCGAGGAAGGCAGCGACTGTGCCCTCCCCCGAGAATCACTAAACCACCCAAAGGTGTTCCCCAAAGGACCCCCTGGTCCCAAGAGACCAGACTGGACTTCGGAAACCTGCATCAAAGCCTCCGAAGGGAAACACGTTTCAAAGCACAATGGCCAGCGGGCAAACAACCGGCCGTTGCCTGCCCCAGCTCCCAGCCTCTCGCCCCTGTATGGTTCCTACTTCCAAAGCCTGTGTTGTTTATGTCTCACCTTGTTCAAGTTCTAGAAGATTATGAATCTAAATAAACTTCTTTTTATTAAAAAAAAAAAAAAAAAAAAACCCTCACCTTCCACCTGGACGGCTCTTCTCTGCAGGGTTTTCCAAGCACCTTGATATCCATTTTCTCCTTGAGCCTCATAAGGCCCTGAGGGGTGGGCAGGCTGGAATGACTGGTCCTCTTAAAGGCTGACGTGAAGGAAGACAAAATCACAAGGCCTGCCTGCAAAGCTCATCGCAGTCCACACGTGCACACGCACACACACACGTGGAAACAATCTAAGCACAGAGCAGTCAAGGAGAGTAAGTGAAGATGGTGCTTTGTGGTAGTCACTGAAAAATCACATGTACAAGTTTTTAATAATGTGGGGAAAGGCCTCGACCCAAATGGTAAGTGCAAAGACAAAGATACAAAGCCTGGCTGCACAGGAAGAGCTCAGTGACACAAGCCAGGGGAAGGAAATAGGCCAAAATATTAGCAGGCATGCTCAGGGGAGCTTGTACTTGCCTGATTTCTTTTTCCTTTAAGCTGTTTGGTGTTTTCCAAAATTTCCATGATGGGATGGTATTATTTTTATAATTGAATAACATAAATAAGTGTTTGTGTTACAATGACTGCCTATGACCCTCTCCACTTCCTCCTTGCTGCCAGGTCAGCCTCAGGCACCAAACCTTCCCCAGGGAAATGAGGAATCAACCTTCAAAAACACCAATTACAACACTTTCGAGGCCCTCCTGCTAAACCCTGTATCCTGACCCCCCCTTTCAATGTTGTCATATCAGAAAGAAGAGAAGGCATCCTGGCCCCACTCGCTGGGAAAGTGAAATCCACAGATGAAATCTGACCTATAAGAAGTGATAGTGGGGGCGGATGTGGCTCAAATGGTTGGGCGTCCGTCTCCCATATGGAGGGACCTGGGTTCGATCCCCGGGACCTCCTGGTAAAATAAATAAATAAATATATATATATATATATATATATATAAAGAAGGCGCATGGGCTGCCAGGCTCTGTGTGCCAGTGAGCCGCCAGGCCCCGGGAGCCATGCAGCAAGATGATGACGTAACAGGAGAGAGACGCAGGGGAGAGACAAGAGGAGATGCTCCGAAATCTCTGAAATCCAGGAACCGAGGTGGCGCAGGTGGCAGAACACCTCTCTCCTACATCAGAGGTCTCCAGGATCGAATCCTGGTGAAGACTGGAAGAGGAGGATGAGAAGAGATGGCAGGAAACAGACACAGAGAATTGCCCAGCAAATGGACACAAAACAGCAAATGGGGAAGGGGGTGGTTTAAAATGGATAAAGTAAATAAATAAATCTTAAAAAAAAAAAAAAAAAGAAAAGAAAATGATTGATGAGTTCTACATTAAAAAAAAAAAAAAGAAGTGATAGTAATTGCAGTCAGAGTTTATTGGGCATCTATTATGGACCAGGTGCTTTAAACACACTTTATTCTCACAACCACCCTATGACACAGGACTTAGCTCATTTCATAGAGGAGGAAACTGAGGCTCAAAAGGGGAGGGCCAAGGACCCCTGACGTGCATAAAAACTAGTCCCAAGTGCCGAGCCCCGGCAGGTTCCTCTCGGTGTGAACGCTGGGGAAGAACGTCCCCTCTGAGGCCTGGTCAGATTGATGCTTCTGTGAGGTTTTGCCATTGGAAGGAAGACATTGCTGAGCAGTCTACGGGTGATTTCACGATGATAATTAACTTCTCCAAGACCTAAAACCCTGGGAGAAACTGTCCCAGTCCTCCTGTCCACCCACTGATGCCCTGGGGAATGCTTGGGATGGGAGGGGGAGGGGCTGGGGTCACAGCGCGCCTGGCTCCCAGACCAGTGCTCCCTGGGGAAAGGCAATGAAGGAGTCAGCGCTCATTCAGTCAGTCAGCAAACACAGAACCTGCTGAGTGCCAGTCACTGCTCTAGGGGAGCTGCACTGGGAAGGTCCCTGCCCTAGTGGGATTTGCTTTCCAGGAGAGCAGGACAGGTGACAAGCAAAAAAATAAGCAGGAAGCCAGAGACTCCATGTTAGAGGTTCCCCCTTACAGGATTTGCAACATTAACAGGTCATAAGACCATGACTCAATTCCCCCCTGACATAAATTGAGGAAAGGCAGCCTCTAGCCATAACCTAAGTGACCAATTGAGCCAGCCATCACCTACGGGCTTGGAGGCAGCCCATCCCCTCCCAAGAATGGACAAAGGAGCCATATAGCAGTGGAGCAGATAAGGGCCTTCACCCATTCTGGGCCCAGGCACCACCAACCCCTCCCACATTCCAAGAATATCCCACCTCCTAGCCCACTACCCTCTAGCCGTTTGGCCCCAGGCTGTACTCGGTTTCCCCGCCTGTTGATGTGCTGTATATAGTCATACCCACCACCTTCAGGGGGGGCTGAAGTCTATTCTTCAGATCCCCTCCACTGGGGGGGGTCTGAATAAACTTCTCAAACTTCCTGCCTGCAAGCGTCAGTCTCCGCATCCCAGTGAGCGCCGCTTTCCTTCAACACTCCAGAAAGGAAAGCAGCCCTGTGACATCCTGACTTCAGCCCAGGGAGAACCCTGGACTACAGACCTGTAAGGTAATAAGCATATGTTGTTTCAGCCACAAGCCTGCAGCAACCGTTACCACAGCCATGGACACCTGGTACAGTGCCTCGGAGACCCCCTCCCGGGACAGGCCTTCCCTGACCACCCACTGAAGCACATCCTCCTGCTGTTCGTTTTCACATTCCTCGTAGAACTTACCACCATTTTGAATTATTTGCTGGTGAGGGGGGAGGCAGGAGGGCCTCCCTGAGGCGGTGGCTTTGGAGGTCAGGCCTGAAGGATAAGGAGGCACAAGGCAGGGCAGAGGGGAGAGTGGGAGCAGAGGGAGCAGGCAGCAGGCAGCACAACGCAAGGCCAGGCCTCAAACCAGGTCAGAGAGCAGGAAAGCTCCGCCCACCCCCACCGTTGCAGGCCCAGGGCCCCCTCGTCTGCTGGGCCAGCAGGGGCAGGGGCCGCTTCAGGCACCAGGCACGCCCCCCTCGCAGGGACTGCCTCCTGCTCTGCCCCCCTCCCTCCAGCTCCTGGCACTCATCTTTATTTTCTGTCCAGTTTCTTCACCTCTGTCTCAGGATGCTCATTTCAAGGGGCCTCGAGTCCTTTATGAAAGCAGCCAGGATGGAAGTCAGGAAGTAGAGCAGGACCCCGTCGGCTTCGGGAAGGCCCCAGGAGCCTGTGTGTGTAAGGAACGAGGGGCCTCCTCGGAAAAAGCTCATCCTGGGGTAAAAGGACCCAGGCCTGAGGGTGCTGGGATGGAGAGGGACATACTGAGCCTCCTCTAAATGCAGCTGGTATCTTAGGGAAAGCGTGGCAGGAGATAAGCACCACAGTTGTCACTATTTGACTAAAATTCTACCACAGATTGGGGCCCAAGAAGCCCTGCTGTGGGACTCCCTCAACAGAACACGACTCAAGGGACAGAGGGCTCTTTGTCCCCACTTGGCCTCTCCAAGCATCACCTCCTGAGCTCACCTCCCATAGGGACACTTCCTGGCCAGAGGCCCTGGTCACGGTGAAAGGTTCTCTCTCTCTCTCTCTCTGTCCTCTTCCCCACTTTGTCTCTTCTTTCTATCTTCTCCTTTTCCCCTCTACCTCTCCTCTCCTTTCTTCCCTCTTTCTCTCTGCCCCTCCCTCTGACATTAACCTCTAATTCAAAGTGCCCAGCCCGAATCCAGAATCTTTACCCAAACCACTCCCCCCCACTCTGCCCCCTGCAGTTTCTTCACTCTTAATCAAGGGGTCTCTTTTCTACCATCCAGGCTCAATATCTTGGGTCACTTCTGACCACCCCCATTTCCTTTGCTGCCTCCTTCCTCCACCCAGGCTCACTTCCTCCTCATCCGTCCTTAGGAGGCCTGCCTAGTCCAGGGCCCCAAAACTGGTAAAGGCACGTTCTCCAACTTGCTGCCCTGGCCTGCCCAGAAAGGTTGTCAATTTACCACTGGTTTGGGTTGTTGTGGTGGGTTTGTTTGTTTTTTCAGGAGGTACCCAGGATGGAACCCGGGACCTCGTACGTGGGAAGCAGGCACTCAACCACTGAGCTACACCCACTCCCCTGTTTATTTGTTTTAAAGCAGCCATTGCAGCATTTCACTCCTGATTAAAAACCTTCCCTGCCAAGGCCAGGGCAGCTCTTTGGAGAAGAGAAGGCTCACAGCCCCTCTCCCCATGCCCGGGCTCAGGGCTCCGGGTGGCTCTGCAGCCAGGCCAAGACTGTGGACTCATTTCCTCCCAAGAGAACACTAGCTTAAACTTCCTCCTTCCTAGTGAGATTGTTTAACAGGGCAGGGAAAGTTTACTCCAGCCTCTTGGAAGGAGGGCAGAGGCTGGGCAGGGCTGGGAGCAGCTGGCCTGTCCAAGTGCCCACGAGCCGCCCTCTCCCTCCCGCTGTGCCAGCTGCACCTAGAGGAGGGCCTCCTGGGAGGCTCCAGCCACTCTGAGAGCCAGGATGCTGGTCCGGGGAAGTGGGGTGGCTGCTTCAGGGACCCAGGGCACCAGCCGGATCATCTCTCCTTCTCCACCGAGGCAGGAGAGTAGGAGTCTTGAGCCCTCGGGGAGGTTTCCATCAGAATGGAAAGGGCTATACCTCTGGGTCCAGATTATTGAGAGAAAGGAAAATAGAGGTGGGAAGTATGGAAAATACGAAGTGAAAGCCCTGAACAAGAAGGAGGGAACCTGAGCAGGAAGAGAGGAGAGGAAAGAAAAAAGGAAACCACATAATCAAAGAGGTTTCTGAGATCAGAGTGGGAAAAGCAGATTTCATCTGTAGGGCCAAGTCTGATCAACTGATAGTGGACTGTGATGAGAAGGATTCTGAGGCTGGGTCCAGGCTCAGTGCAAAGGCATGCCATGCTCGGTTAGTTATGTCTGCCATGGGCACAAGAAGGAGGTATGGGGTATTCAAGCTGGGGATTTGCCATCCCGTACTACAGAGTTTTCTCCTGCACCACAGAGGCCCCTTGACATTCATTCATTCATTCACTCATCTATATTCATCCAACAAACACATTCTGAACATCAGCTATGAGCTACATGAATATTTAAAGAATGAATAAAGAAGGAAGGAAGAAATGTTGTTCTTTGACCCCAAGTCTCTGAAAATAATATTCTGAAAAGTTACAACAAAGGCACACGGTCTTGAAAGACTTTCAAGCTGTGTAACATTGAGCTAGTCCCTTCCCTTCACTAAGCCTCAATTCCCTCTTCTGTAAAATGGGAGTGATAGTCTGAGTGTTCCCTATGAATCCCTGCAGTTCTCACTGCCTGGACATCTATGATAAGATTTGCTAAAACACATAAAATAGCCCCTATTACGTGCCAGGCTCTGTGCTATGTGCTTTATATGTAACACAGATTAGTCATGTCACCTCTAAAGTGATAGCATTCCCACTTTGCAGATGGGGAAACCAAGGCAACAAGAGGTTAAATAACTCGCCCAGGCAGTCTGGCTGCAAAGTGTGTGCTCCCGACCACCCTGCTACACTGCCCCTAGGAGGCAGTTGATTCCAAGTTCATGGCTAGAAGTGGGTGGACTGGGTACAGGAGTTCTGTCCGTCCAGATGATTCATTCAAGGAGCAGTGAATGAATGTCAGGTAAACAGGGGCACAACGATTAACAAGATGGAGTAACAAACAGATATGGTTCTAGGCAGACGGTAAACAACAAAGTGCACAGGTGATGGTTTTTAAAATCGCTTTGACATGTGCCATGAAGGAGACAGCTGGGAATCAGGGCAAACTTCTCTGAGGAGATTAAATTTGCCAAGAAATGCTGGGGAAGATAGGAGTGCAGGGAAGGTAAGAATTTGGTGCCTGGAGAATCCAAGAGAAGAAGGTAGTGTGGGGAGGAGAGGGAAGGAAGGGGACGGGGCTTGGGCAGAATGATCAGTGAGGGGCTCACGCCCAGGCCAAGCACAGCCATGGGGAGGTGTTTGCCTTTGCCCAGTTTTGTCCCAGTCTGTCTGTTTGTCTGTCTGCTACAGCCCATCTGGAAGTTTAGGGGTTTCTGCCTTATTGTCATCATGTACATACCTCTTTCTGAGCTGAACTTCTTTTTAATATACAGACCCAGGTGCTTACCCAGTAATTCCATTCCAATGGGAATTTTGGAGCCTAGAGAGCTGAGGGGCCAGACTTACTCATTGACACTTCCCTGGGGTGGAAGATGCTCAAAGCCATGGTTTTCCCACATGTCCTGGGCTGAGCAGCTGCTCCTCCATGGCTGAGACCAGCCCCAAGAACACGGGCAGGCCTGGCATGGCTGCAGGTGGGCAGTGGTAGCCTGGATCCCCACGGGGCAGCCTTGGGCCCTGAAGAGGGGCAGACCCTCCGTGTGGTAGGTGCTAACCTGTAGGAGGCCCTGGGAAGCAGGGATAGGGACACCAAGGTCTGCTCCCCCAGGATGTGGGAAGACAAGATGTAGAGGCTATGGGGAGAAGACAGCCTTCTTAGTTTGGGTCCCAACTCTCTGCCTTTTGTGGGCTGTGTGACCTTGGGCAAGTCTCGTCACCTGACATCTCAGAAAAATGGGGGCATTAATGCCTGCCTTGGGGATCGGCTGACGTGGATTTTGAAAACGATGACGTGTGTAAAGCACCAACCACGATGCCTAGCACCTAGTAGGTGCCAACGCAGGGTGGCATAAGCACCTACCGTGCCTGGTGCTGGGCACTGAAGTGACAAGGCCCTATCTCGGCTAGCTCCCACCCCGTCACGGGCTACGGGGCACTGTAAGGACAACGTGTACAGTGAAACAGCACTCACACGAATGGACGAGGGTCAACCACGTGTCCAACTGGTGTTAAGTACTTTACACAGACTATATAACAACAGCTTTTCACAATAGGTCTTATTATCCCCATTTTACAGATGAAGACCTGAGGCCTATGTAGGTGAGATAAGTTGCCCAAGGTTGCGGGTTAGAGAGAGGCTCTGTGTCCAGTCAGGCCAGCTCCAGGGTCCATGCTCTTGACCACTGCCCTCGAATGCCCCACCTTATCCCCAGCGTAGCAGAGAGCACAGGCTGCAGCAGGAAGACCTCGCGAAGGAGACAGGATTCTAGAGTATAGGTTTCCCCGGCGAGAAGCAAGGGCAGCCCTGGTGGAGGGAGCCACAGGTCCAGAGGCATGGAGGTAGGAGATGGGAGTCGACCAGCAGGGCAAGAGGCTGGCACCCAGCCGTGATGGGTCTGGGGTGTCACACCAAGGACCTGGATCTTCCTGCCGACATGACTGGCTCTGTGTTAGAGGGAGAGACTTCCCATGAAAACGTCAGGAATGATGGGGCGCTGTGGCTTCTGATAGGGAAGCCATTGGGAGGCCTTGCTAAAGACACAGGGAAAAAGCCAAGGGTTGAGGGCTGAGATGGCCAAATCTCGGGAGGGAAGGGGAAGGGTGGAATTTAATTTGAGTCTTTCTCACAGATGTAACTGAGATTTGAAGTGGGAAAATCCATGTGTATCAGGCAGAAATCTTCTGGTTGTAAGTGACAGACACCAACTCAAACCAGCCCAACAAATAGAGGGCCTGTGTTGGCTCTCATAATGGAAAAGTCCAGAGATAACTGACTACAGACAAGGCTGTATCTAGGTGTTCAAAGGACATCACCGGAACTCTGTCTCTGGGATCCTTTCCTTCCCCCATATTGCTTTATTTTCAGGCAGGCTCTCCTCATGTGATAGCACAGATACCCATCAGCACCTCCAGTTCTAAGCTATTGCAACTCAGCAACTCCAGCAGAAAGGCAGCACCTCTTTCCTGGCAAGTTCATCAGAAGCCCTGAAGGGCTCTGCTCTCTTCTTGGCTCGCCTGCCCATCTCTGCTCCCACACTCAGTGGGCACACTCATTGGCTAGGCCTGGGACCTAGCCAGCCCTGGATTCAGGGAGCAGGGTCAGTCCTACCCAACTGCATGGGATGGGGGGTTGATTCCCAAAGGAAAATCAGGGTGGTCACCAGAAGAAGATGCTGAACAGATGGCCACAGCAAGAGATGCCCACCACCCCCTGGCTCTAAACCTCCCTACTATTTCTAAAGTAAATCAGATGGTAATACTGCACGGGTTATTCTACTTGTGTGACCTTGGGCAGGTCACTTAGCCTTTCTAAGCCTCAGTTTCCTAGTCTGTAAAATGCAGTTAATAGAAGAATCTGCCTCACAAGATTATAAAGAAGATTAAATTAAAGGGTTTCGGGCTCAAAACTAGTAGAATAATAATGATAATATATGTATATAATATACATACATTATTGTTATCAATGCCTGTTAGTATCATTACTATGAATATTATTAAAAATTATTTCTCCCTCAGTGAGATCTCTGGATCCCATACCTCCCTATGTAAGACATCTCCTAATGCCTTCCCCATACCCCATTGACTTCATTGTGGAGACTGCCATCTTGGTTAATCAAAAAGGCCAAAACCCAGCTGCCTCTGATGGAAAGGAATAGGTTTCCCACTGGATGTGAGGTGAATTTCTTCAAACTGGGCCTACTCAAGTGATTCAGACAGGCCAGCAGCGGACCCACCATGGCTCAGGTAAGAACCCAGGTCCTCCGGGCAGCCAATTAGTCCTCTTTTGTGATCCATAGGCAGGCCCTCAGCAAAGAGAAATCCTGGTGGCACAAACTGGCTTCTTGGGCTAATGTACCTGAAGATGCCCAGGAGATTGAAATTATCCCATCCCCCCATCCCCTTGGACACTGGAGGGGTGGGAATGCTTCCACATGTTTGGTCAGACAGCTTATTCCTGTCTCTGGCAGTTCTGCCAGGGCAGGGCCTGGAGAAGCCCGTGCTCCACTCAGACACACCCCCTTTTCTCATCCTGATGGAATTTCTACCTCCTGGGGAGGGAGGGCAGAGGGCACAGGGGGCATCCCCAAGGGAGAGAGCAAGGAGAAGCTGCTTAATCAACACCAGTCACTTACTGAGCTCTTCTCAGATACACCACAGCTGCGCTTTGGGTGCGTTCTCGCGTTTGATCTTCATTGACTTAGGGGTTTGATGGCCATGCACAGACAAGGAAACCAAGGCTGAGGGGGGCCGTGTCCACTGTCCCATGGCAGAACCCACAGGCAGTTCCACAGCCCTTACTCTTGACCACCAGGTTACATAGTCCCTCAACACCCGGGCCAGAGGAGGCCCCTGCCCACCTGAGGGTGTGAATAGGATTAGAGCTGCCATTCACCGAGGGCCTCCTGGGTGCCAGGCACTGAGCACGGCACTTTCTGGGGATCATCTATTCAGGGGAACAGGGAGGAAGGGTCCCCTGTGAAACCCAGGGGAGGTCAGAGGACAGGCAGCTGACCTTTTCAAAGCAAGCGGGGGGCTCATGGGTCAACCCCTGAGGAGGGGCCAGCTAGGGGAGGCAGAATCTTAGAAACTCTCTCTGATCCCACAGAAGCCTTCCTTCTCCATCACCTTGACTGAGTCAAACCCAGACAGGCTGAAACTTAGCCAAGGGGGCACCCAGGGCTCTTGTCCACCAGGGACAATTGGAGCTAAATCTAGAGCTCGTGTCAGCAAACTATGGCCCACAGGCCAAATTCAGCCCACCACCTATCTTTGTGAATAAAGTTTTATTGGAACATAGCCATGTTCATTCATGTACATATTGTCTGTAGCTGCTTTGGGGCTGCAACAGCAGAGCTGAATAGTCGCGACTGAGAACATATAGCCCAAAAGCCTAAAATATTTATGACCTGACCCTTTACAGAAAAAGTTTGTCTTCCCTTGATCTAGAGGAGTAAAGCAAAGTGGTTAGGAATGTGGCTTCCGAGGCAGACTGGCTGGGTTCATAGCCTCTCCCTGACTCATACCAGCTGTGTGACCTGACCTCTTATGCGTCAGTTTCTCATCTTCCTCACTGAGTCGTTGTAGGATTAAATTAGTTAAAATAAGGAAGAGTCTCAGAGAGTGCCCGACATGTGGTAAGTGCTGCGAGTTTGTCTCTCTCTGGGAAATGCCCCAGGAACTCAGGGAGTAAAAACCCTCAGAGGGCTGTTCCTCTCTCTTGCATTTCCTGCTATGCAGCTCTGCAGGGCCCAATAATTCTCCCATGGGCCAGAGCTGGGAAAACCATTAGAACTAAGAAATAAAATTAAAACAGGGCATAACGGAAATAACGGGCTTATTTCCTTCCGAAATAAATGTCACTGGAACAAATTGTTTGAACCACCAGCCTTATTGTTTATGAGTTTACTTGCTGTTCATCTCCCTCGTATTGGTGACGTGATCAATAATTGCCTATAAATACCTGGGGTTTACAAGGAGGACCATTTAGAGAATGAAAGGTCTGGTTACTTTACCTCGCACAGGCCTGGGCCATGATCGTCAGCGTTCAGGACAGCTTTGGGCGATGATGGGAAACTCAGGACAAGGAGCAACCAGGGCTGGGCGCCTGACTTAAGTGTGTGTGCATGTGCTTGTATGTGCCACCTTGTGTGAGCAATTATGTCAGCACATCTGTCCCTGTCTGTCTTTCAGTGTCCCTCTTTTCCTTTCTGCCTCAGTCTTGTCTCCTCTGAGTTGCTCTCCCTCAGACCGTGTCATTACCTCATGAGAATTCCTATTCCCCCTTTACACACACACGCAGGCTTCGCCCCTGGAATGAATCCCTGCCTTTGGCAATGGCACTCAGTCCACAGCATTTCCAGGAATGATGAGAAAAGGAGCCTGAATTTGAATTTCCAAAAGAGGCAAATCAGATTCTAAAGCCTGAGCAGAGTCTCAGCAGAGGAGAGATTTGTGTTGTTGGGCATGGAGCAAAGAGGCAGAAGCCATTTAGTTGGAGAGAGAAGCTCCTGGATTTTTTCCCAGGTAGGAAGGCCTGGCCTGGGAAGAAGAGAACATGAACACAACACACACACACATACCATGGGTGAGATGTCAGTAGGGTGGTGCTCTGAGAACTGCTATGGGAGACAGGGAGGCCCAGGAATGGGAAGACTGAGGGGAGGGAAGGACAGATCAATTTTATGCTGTCTTGAGTCAGTTCCCCCAGAGGTAGGCAAAAAAAAAAGAAGGAAAAGTAGTTTAATTGTGAAGTGACACCAGGTAACACTGGTAGGGGAGAGGGGAAGTGAGACAGGGAAAGGGAAGGAAGATAATAAAGGGTTACTTTAAAAGGTGATTGTGGGCAGCTGAGGCTCAACACATGAGGAACTCCGGGAGTGGAACACACCTCATGTCTGACCCAACAGAGATGAGGAAGCTAGGGTATGATCCTCAAACTCTCAGTCATATTGACCGAGGGCTGACCCTGGAGCTTGAACGCTCTGGCTCTCCCAGCCTGACCCCAGGTGGGCCATGAGAAACCTCTCAGGTGGGATGTCACAGGTTCTTGAAATAGAACCCTAGGGCATGTCCTAGAATGGCGAGTATCTGCTAGTTTCTTCTTCAAATACCTCTAGGGTAGAAGGGGAAATTGATTGTTTCTGCCAACAGTGCTATGTAGAAAAGATTTCTGAGGCCAAGGACACATTGGGTGAGAAAAAGTGTCATGATAGATTGCTATCAGCAATCGATGTCTGCCATGGGCACAGGAGAAGTAAGAGTCTGTGTGTATGCTACATGTTTGCCATTTCTTCAGCAATGTATACCTGAGTGGATTTTTCCTGCTTTGTGGAGTCCCAGGCTCTGAAATTTGGGTTGGGCAGCAATTAGGGATGTGCTTCTGGGGAGGAAGAAGGAAACCTGATTGCCAGTAGGTGCTAGAAAAGCTGAAGAACTAAAGCTAGTAAAAGTTAGGCCAGATCTTTCTCCCAGAAAAGCTACTGCTGGTGCTAATTGCAACTTGATTTCTTTAGGCTCCATGTCTGGTCCCAAGTTCACACCTCTTTAGAAATGACCTGGTAAACATACAGCAAAGTTTAACCCCTGGCTAATGTCTTGATAAGAAAAATGCTGAGCAGAGCTCGGTTTACATTTTACCTGTGACTTGGGGCTGATTCAGAAGTGACTGTTGGCTGAGCCTGGATCCCTATGATGGGCTAGGAAACGGCTCCTAAGTTCTGTCTTTCCAATACCAAAGCAAATACTGCACTGGACAATGTTAAACAGGCGAGAACGGCTTTATTCAGGGGCTATTGTAGCAGAGGAGAGGGAGCAGATCTCAACTCCCTCGAAACAAAGGGCAGGAAGATTTTGAAGGGCTGTGAGTGGGTTGGAGAAAAAACACTGGACGATAGTGAGGGAGTTTGAGCACCGGGATGGGTGAATGATTTACTGAGGTTACAGTTAGGCACACTTAGTTCCCAGTGTTTTCCTTTGTGGTTAATTACACCATTGGAGTGTAAGGGTCAGTAGGAGGAAGGAGATAAGGAGCCATCCAGTGAGAAGGCTTTCAGGCACTGGGTGGCCTGGGTGGGAGGGAAAGGGGAGGGGGAGGTCAGGGGCAAGTTAGATATTTAGAAAGAAGTCTGAGGTGGTTGGTTGCTTTTTTTTCTTTTTCTTTTTCTTTTTTTTTTCCCACCTGCAGTCTGAGTTGGTTTTCTCTGCAGTCCCACAGCTGCAAGATGAGTTTCAGAGTAGTCAGGCTGGGGGACGGAGTGAGGAGCGGCACACAAGGAGAAAGGTTGGCAGCTTGGTCAAGAAAAGGAAAAGCTGTCTTGGTCTCCAACAGCCAAGGGGCTATTTGGGTATGAGCCCGAAGGACAAGGAAGAGTTAATCAAGTGGACAAGGCACGGAAGAGTAGACTGAGCCGAGGGAATAGCATGTGCAGAGCTGAAGGAGGGAGAAGCGGGGACATTCCAGGAAGTTCTGGAGGCTACAGCAGAAGGTGAAAGTGGGGATCGGTGTGTGATGATGTTGTCAAGTCCCTCTCACATCAAGGCCAAGAAGACCTTAACCTTTATACTGCAAACAGGAGCAATGGACCAGGTTTAACAGGAGAGAGGCCCACTTATTTCCCCACCAGGTACTGTCCCCAACCCTCCCAACCTCAAGAGAGTGACACTGTCTCCTTCCATCTCAGCTCTGGGATGAGTCGTGGCTGAGCTGAAAGGAGCCTGTGTACAGAAGGCTCCAGGAAACAGGAAGAAGCTGACATCCCCGATCCGTATGGCCACTAACAAATGGCACAGGCAAGCAGGTGGAGACATGCTGTGACAGCGTTTGCTTCCGCAGGAGAACAAACATCCTTGTAAGAATCCTGCCAGGGCGGTGCAATGGGCGGGAACGGGGAGGGGGTAGAGCAGAGCCTGTCCCTGCCTGACACCCTTCCCACAACAGGGAGCCAGTATGACCCTCATTTTACAAAGGAGGAAACTGAGGCCCAGGAAACACACAACTAGTTAGTGGCAAACCCAGGTCTGTCTGATCCCGAAGCTCATCCTCTTTGCCCAACATTGCAGCCTTTTCACTGCTGAATTCTCTCAAAATCAAGACCACATGCAACTGCCCCAGCTGTTCAGCCCCTTGTGTTTGCTTCTCCTGGCAGGACGTGACTACAAGAAGAGGTGATGTTTCATAGTGGCTGGAAAGGGGGCCCAAGCAGCCCCCAGACTCAAGCCTTCTAATTTAGCATCCCCAAAGAGGAAAGAGCTTCTCTCTCCCCCAGTTTCCACATATCCATGCCTGGAAAAGCTGTAATTGCTCTTGCATGGGTCACAAGCTCACTCCTGAGCCAATCACAAGGGAATCCCAATGGTGACTGGCCAGCCCCTTTATGATGAGGTGGGGTGGCATGATGGATGCCCCCCCAGTCCGCATCCAGGATCAGAGGTAGGTGTTTAACCTTGACTTTGAGGGTCAGGGAAGGCTTCCCAGAGGAAGTGACTTCTACTGCGAGACCTGAAAGATGAGTAGGAGCTTTCCAGCAAGCGGGACACTCTAGAGCATGTCTCGCTCGTAGACATATCCTCCATACCTATTGCACAGCCCACCTTCCCAGAGACACTCAGAAAGCTTCAGGAATGAAATCCGTAATTGGCTGTGTGGCCTTAGACAGGTTACTTGCCCTCTCTGAACTTCAGCTTTCTTCTCTATCATGGTTTAATCTGCACAAGAATCCAACTCATTCAGTCCCTAAATATTTACCAAGCATTTCCTAAGGTGAGCTTTGTTCTAAGTGTGCTTGTGACACAAGCACACAGCTGGACCTGGAGCCAGAAATCAGAAGGGCTCCAGGGGGAAAGGTTCCAGTGGGGAAGGGCTGGACAATGGGTGAGCCCAAGAACGCTGGCAAGGAAAGTTCATACCCTCCCACTTCCACCCACCATTCCTACCCTTCCCCCCCCACCCCCGTGTGACCACACACTAAGTCCTGGGGCCACCTTATCTGCATCTGGACCTGCCCAGCCTGATCCAGGAAGGCAGCACCTTTCTCCACGTACCTTTGCCCTAAGACTTACTAACCTGAATAACAGGTTGTGACAATCTCCAGGAGGAACAAGGAGGTTTGGGTGGCTGTAGGGGATCTCTTGCCACACCCTGTTTACCTGCCCCAGGCCCCAGGCTCACGTCCCTCCTTCCCTTCTCTGCATCCCACCCACCTCCTCAGGGAGTCAGTCCTGGACTCCAGCTCCAGAACACCCAGAGGCGAAGCTGTACAGGTGCTGAGTAGCTGGCTGGGGACTCAGACAAGAGGGGCTATCAGGCCGGGAGACCCCTCCCAGCCCAACCTGGACTGGCCCCTGCTCCCACCCTCCCCCGCCCAGCCCTGAAGCCAGAATCCTTGCTCCACATGGGCATGACGGCCCAAGGCTAGCCCCCTGCCCAGGTATGTGCCACTGTCTCCTTCCGGGTGTCTGAGTACTTGTTCTCTGTCTCTTCCTCATCCTTTGTCCTCTCTCTCCCTTCCCCTCTCTCTGTCACTGTCTTGTTCTTTCTGCTTCTGTCTCTACCGCTCTGTCTGTCCTCCCCTGCCTGTCCCTCTCTCTCTCTGCTCTACTCTGCCTCTCACCACCCACGTGCTCCCTTGCTGTGGAGATCTGTGTCTGTCAGTTCCTCTCCCATGCCTACCTGTCCGACCCTGTCTCCATCCTTCCATCCTGTCCAGCCCCTGCTCTCTGGGGCCTCCACACACAGGTGACCACAGAGAAGTTCCTTTCCATCTCCTGGACTGTGGATCACATCCCAAGTGCATTCAAGATCATGATAGACTCTTGTATCTGAAAGGGGAAGAAAGGTTGGCAGTTAAAATTTCAGGAAGTTAAAATTCTACAAGATCTCTGTGGGTGGAGCTGGACTACGGCTCAGTTTTCTAACCAGGAAGGCCCTAAAGAGGTAGGGCCAGGGCTGGAGGGAGAAGTTTATACTTTTAGAATGTGGCGGACATAGGGACTTGTGGTGGCTGTTGATGTTGTTTAAATAGTTATTATATATAACACCTAATCCCAACTACCTCAATGCAGAGCGGAGGCCTACGGAGGCAAAAGGACTTGGCCAGCGTCAAGGTGAGTGTTGGGGACAGTGCCACGCCGTCCGTCCAGGTCTGCTGTCCAGGGTCTGGACCCTCGGGTGTTGGGTTTTGGAGTCCATGTCAGGCGATACGGCTTCTTAGGATGGAGACAATTCTGGGATGGACAAAGGACAGGAAGTCATTCCAATCAAAGAAGACCAAATTCTTCCAGAGAGGGGGAGACGGGCCCTTAGCCTGGCCGTGGGAGGTCTGAGACCCAGGATAGTCACCTCCTGTCCTGTCCTCCTGTTCCCTAAGTCTCCAGAATGGTTTTCAAAGTTGCCAAGTCTCCCCTGCCCCCGACCCTGTGATGATCCCCCTGCTTCTCAGAACTGCTGCAGAAGCCAAGTCTGATGGTCTGGAACCCTGGTGGAAGCCGAGCTTTAGGATCATGGGATTGGCCCAAATCACTGTTTTTCTCACCTTGCTTCCCACCCAGTGATTTTGTATGCAAAATAAAAAGCCTCAGTAACGGTGAAAAAAAAAAAAAAAAAAAACTAAGTTGCCAAGTCACCCAATAACTGCCCAGCCCCTGGGGGGATGGGTGGCCCAGGGGGCCAGTGGGGAGGAGAATAACCCTGCCCTTCCCAGGTCTCAAGAATGGAGGCAAAAAGTACTGGCAGTGGTAAATGTGGTGGATTTGGCAGCAAGAGGCCTGCACCCAAATTCTGGCTCTGACCCTTCCAAGCTGAATAGCCCTGGGTAGGCCGGGGCTTAACCGTGGTTGAGCCTTAGCTTACGCTGTCACTAAAGGGAGGGGTATAAGGATTAAAGGAGATGATGCGTGAACAGCACCAGACCCAAACTCTCCTGTAATATGCGAGTTCTGATGACTCTTCATGTTGGAACAACACAGACAGCCTTGAGCTGCTGCTCCCTAATGGCTTCCCTGCAGCTGGCATAGAGCAGGAACGCAATTATCTCCTGGTTGACTGGGTGGAGGGATGGAAGGATGGATGGATGGATGGATGGATGGATGGATGGATGGATGGATGGATGGATGGATGGACAGACGAACAAATAGGTACATAGATGAGTAAATAAATCAAGTCCCCAAAGTGACAGTAGCTGCCAACTGCACATTCCTCTGCTTTCCAATCTCTGTACTCAAATCAAACATGTTGAATTGAACATGAAATTCCAGGGGCAAGAGTGAAGGAGGGGTGAAGGCAGAGGGTGAAGGAGGGAAATTGCTTCCCTGTCTCATAAGGAAGGTGGTAAGGAACGAAACTGAAAGGATTGTCATCTCCTCAGTAAGAGGTACCTGTCCTTAACCCTTAGGCTTGGTCATTCTCAGAATCCAGATTCCCGTCTCCAATTCAGTGTTTTTTCTCCACAGGTTAACACTGCCCCCAAGCTGCTCTTCTCCTCGACAGGATGAGAGTGTCAGGTAGGACCAGGCTCTGAGGATTCTAAGACTCAAATGCAGGGTCTGAAATTGGTTGGAGAATCACTTTTCTGTCAGCAGAGTCCACCCACCCCTGGGCTCAGAGGTGGTTTGGCTGTGTCCACTGAGATAGTGCCTACAAATGGCCAGGCCAGAATTCCAGGAGGAGACCAATCCAGGAGGAGCCTGGAAGAGTGAGAAAGCAATTTCCTTCCTCCAGTCTGAAGGGCGTGAGAAACCTGCCTGGATCATAGGGATTTACCTGACCCTGGTTGGAAATTAGGGACCAAAATTTACTTCAAGAAGGGCTATTCTAGAATCTTCATACCACAGGACTGAGGTCTTTGCCTTCTAGTCCACACCCTTGTACTGTACCCTCTTTGTACAGATAGGGAAACTGAGGCACCAACCAGGAAATGGACATGCCCCACTTATATTCCCAAACAGATGTGAGGGGTTTAACTCAGGCTTTGGAGCCAGCTTACTTTCCAGAGTTCAAATCCCACTTCCACCACCTATTAGCCAAGTGACCATGGGGTGATGACAATCTCCCTGAGCCTCAGTTTCCTCATTTGTAAAATGGAGTAATCAATAGTATCTGGCATATAGTGTTGCTGTGAGGCTAAATCGAGAATGCATGTAAAAGTTGTTGCACAAAATGAGTGCAATATAAATGTGAGCAGGAATTCTGGGTGCCCAGAGCCACATTGTGCCCATGGGCTCAGGGACCCTTCTCCCCCACTCCAAGTAGCCAGAGACCAGAACAAGGCTAGAGAGCTCAATTCAGGGCAAAGGAGCAAGGCTGATGCCCAGAGGGAGTTCAGAGTGCAGAGCAGCAGAGCGTGGCCTGACCCTTGAATGCCAGAGCAGATTGGTTGGATTTGATCCAGAAGGCAGCAGGGAGCCAACAAGGCAGAGTCCTGTAGCAGGGAAGCACAGTTTTAGTTTGCTAAAGCTGCAGAAAGCAATATACCAGAAATAGACTGGCTTTTATAATGGGGATTATACAAGCTTACAGTTCTGAGGCTGTGAAAATGGCCAAATCAAGGCAATCATCAAGACGATACCTTCTTCCCAAAGACCAACTGCTGGCAAACCCAGACTCCTCTGTCACATGGCAAGGCACATGGCGGTGCCTGCTGGTCTCTCCCTTCTCTTCCAGGTTTCATTTCTTTCAGTTTCTTACTTCCATGACTTTCTTTTCTCTATATATTCATCCTGTTTATAAAGGACTCCAATAAAAGGATTAAGAACCACCCTGGATTAAGGACTAACTGAAGAAACCTAATCAAAAGGCCCTACTCACAATAGGTTTACACCCTTAGGGATGGATTAGCTTTAAGAACATAGTTTTCTGGGGTATATCCAGCTTCAACCCATCACAAAAGTGGAGCCTTGGAAGAGGGAGGTGAGGGACCTAGACTGAGCTGGACAGGGTACAACCCAATGCAAGGAGTTGTTTACCAGCAGTGCATGGGGGTCAGGGAGCCATCTAGCTGCGAGGCAGGGGAGGACCAGGAGCTGTGACTTGCTTGAAGTTACACAGCAAGTCCAGCGAGTCTCCTAAGAAAACAGTGTGTGGTTCTTTGTGGTGGCTTTGAGAGGAATTGATGGGGAATATGGGGAAACCAGAGCCCCTTAAAGCCACCTTCGAGGTTGCTTACTGTTGACAATGCAACATCCTTCCCAAAGAGACATGAACTCAGTGGCAAGGGCTTTGCCATGTCCACTCTGTGACTGAGGGACTCCAGCTCAGAAAGGCTGAGCTCCCACCCAAGATCACACAGTGGCCACTGGCAGCCCTGAACATCGGACAGTCTTGGTCCAGTGCTCCCCACCCAGGGCTATTTGCAGCAGAGCCTGCCTCCTGCTCTCCTCCCACAGTTCTCAGGCCTCACCTCAAGGTGCTGTATAAAAATGCATATTCCCAGCCCCCATCCCTAAAGATTCCCACTCTGGAGAGCTAAGTGGAGCCCGAGAAAGTGCATTTTTCACCTTCTCTACCAGTGGACCCAGTTTGGAGAATTTGCCACATAATCTTGCAGCGTGGTCTCACTACAGCCATGGGCTGGTCCACAGTGTGGGCATGGTATGGACCCACTTGGGGTCTCATGACATGGTCTCAGGTGTAGTCTCATGGCAGCATCTCCTTGCTGTGCAGGTGTGCTTCGCCTCCTGGCCCTCATCTTTGCCCTGGTTACCACGTGGATCTTTTTTCGCAGCTATATGAGCTTCAGCATGAAAACCATCCGCCTGCCCCGCTGGCTGGGTGAGTGGAGTACACATGGTGGGGGCAGGATTTGCCAACCAGGGACAGACGGCAAGGAAATGGCCCTTTCTCCATCCATGGGTGACCCAGGAGACAGCCAGACAGGACAGAGTGGGAGCCTGCCTTTGGGACCCCAGCCATTTGGGCAGGGGAATGGGGGAGATGAAGGGTAAACCCCCCAGGCTGTTAAGAAGGCTAGAGCCCATGGGGAACAGAGAAGTGCTCCATGATCCTGGCCAAAACATGTGCCTACATCAAGGGCCATTTGGGAATGGTGATACCAAGAAAAAAAGGAAGAAAGAAGAAAGGACAGAGGGAGGAAAAGAAGGAAGGAGATAGAGCAGGAGAGAGGGAGGGAAGGAAAAAGAAAGAAAACCATCCATGTGTGGAATAGCTTCTTCCTGGAAGAAAGAAGCTGTTCCTTCTGCATAGAACCTTCATGCTCTCTCCATGGCCAGCTCCTTCTCAGCTTTCAAGTCTTTGCTCAGAGGGGCCTTCCCTGACAACCCCAGCTACAGCTGCACCCCTCCTCCCGGTTTACCCTCTCTCACGTAAATTTCTCCTTCAGAGCACCAACACAATCCATCGTTATGTTGTTTATCTATATATTTACTTGGTTGTTTGTCTCTACCCCCCTAGAATGTGAGCTTCCTGAGAGAAGAGAGATTATATTTTTACATCTGTCTCTCAAGGACTTGAGCTAGCACAGAGCAGATGCTCAGTATACATTTGCTGAATGAATGAAGAATGAATGGATGGGTGGATGGATGGATGGATGAATGGATAATGATGCATGGATAATGGATGGATGGATGATGGATGGACAATGGATGTTAGCTTCTTTACTAACATCTTGAATTCATACAAATGCCCCTACAGAGTGATACAAGGTGTGGTTGTGGAATGTGATCTCATGGTATGGTTTCATGTGTGATCTGAGAAAACTGAAGCTCGGGAGATTAAGAAACTTGCCCAAACACCCCTTGTAAATGTCAGAAGAGGAATGGAAACCCAGTTCTCCCAGATTCAAATCTTTTCTGAGCAAGGAAGGATAGAAGGGAAGGAATTTAGGCCTTTGGATTTGTCCTCCTTGAAGCCCTTCACTGACTGTAGTCACCCAGCCAGCTCACAGCTTCCCAAGGCAATGAGAATCCATTTGCCCCGTCTTTAACACAACCCTGCAGTCGAGCGGCAGAGATCCCTTACCTCATCTGCTTTTGTCAGGGGTGGCCCACAGCCTGTCGGGATGACTTAGAGGTTCACACCAATGCTTTGTAGCTACCATACCCCCGCCCAGGAGCAGTGCTTCCATACACTAGAGCTTTCCATTGTGCTGGCGGCCTGAGAGGAGATGGGTCCAGGTCAGTTTGGGAGGCTCAGAGTTGGTGTGGGGCTTAGGTTTGTCCTCTAGAGAGGAGAACCCCAGCCTGAGGTGGGAGAAGGGGCAGTGGTGAGGGGAGATCCTAGAAATCGTTTCCCTCTCAGGACACAACTACCTGGGGTTTAACAAATCAACACCTTTTGAGCAACTACTGGGCTCAGTGTTAGGTCCCAGGGACCACGAAGTTAGAAATGTGGGGCCCCTGCTCACGGTCTGAGTGGGGGAGACAAGCGGACTTGACTACAAAATATACAAAAACAGAAGTCCAATACCATGATCCAGAATCACAGGAAATGCTTCCAATGGCTGACAATAAAACCAGTGGGAAAGATTGCCTTCAAAAACCATTAAAGTGGGGGGCGGATGTGGCTCAAATGGTTGGGCACCCGTTTCCCACATGGAGGGACCTGGTTTGATCCCGGGGACCTCCCGGTAAAATTTTAAAAAAGGAAAAGAAAAAAGAAAAGCCCTTAAAGTGTTCAAGCTTGTAGAGGGCTAAGTTTCATTGACTTCAGTGATTCCTATCCTGGGTCTGCATATCCCATTTTATTATTTAATACATTAAAGTAGAAGCACATATATTACTATAGCACAAATTTATTTTTTTAATATTTTGATTATTATATTTATATATAATTGGTTTCTTTATAATCCAATCTATTTTATTTTACACATTTAATAACTTGCAGTCTGCTGGAGCAGGAAGCGCTAAGTGTCCCAAGAAAAGTGGGAAGAAATTTATTCTGATGGGAGTTCATAGACTTTTCCAAACCACCAAAGGAGTCCATGACACAAAAATCAGGAGATTAAGAACTCCTGATTTAGCTGGTAAATTTAGCCTGTTATTTCAGATAGGAGTGACAAGCCCGACTTTAACTGGTTTAAACAAAAGGGCATGTCTTGAGTCACATAATTGGGAAGCCTGTGACATCCAGCTTTAGGCCTGGTTGGACCCAGCAGGCCCTGCAAAGCCCCTGGAACCTTTGTCCTTCTGTGCCCCTGGGCTCTGCTTGTTCCCACTTAACCTCGTTCCAGGCACAGCTTTCTCTCCAAGGTGGGCATGATAGAGACCAGCTCTCCAGGAGCCTCATCATCTAGCTTAGCCAAAAGAGACACTTCTCTCTCTCTCTCTCTCGCTCTCTGCCAGGACATATATTAATCCAGGGAAGGGCTCTGATTGGCCCTGCTGGATTCACATGCCCAACTCAGGACCAATCACTGTCTTCAGAGAAATGTAAAATTAAGATTGGCCCCGTCAGGCTCACATGCTACTGCTAGGGCCTTGGAGGCAGGGGTGGGAGGACTCCAGGATGGACGGCCCCCTGAGGACCATGGAGAATGTGTATGGGGAGGCAGAAGTGCAAAAAAGAGGTGCTGCTAGACAAAACAACTCATCTACTGCCCCTGGAGAATTCCCTCCCCTAGCATTTCTGTCAATGGGTGTTCCTGTCCTCTAGGACCTACCACCAGGATGGTAGGGGACCTGACACAGAACCTTTGAAACAACCAGGACACAGTGTAAGGCAAGTTGTCAGGAAGTGACCAAGAGCTTTGGGCAGTCGGGAAGGGACACGCCAGCATGGGCCAAAAAACAAAAGCACGGGGGGCGGATGTGGCTCAAATGGTTGGGCGTCCATTTCCCATATGGAGGGACCTGGGTTCGATCCCCGGGACCTCCCGGTAAAATAAAGAAAAGCCATCAGGCTCCACGAGCAGGTGAGCCCCCAGGCCCTGCTGAGCCGCACAGCAAGATGATGACATAACAGGAGAGAGATGCAGGGGAGAGCCAAGACGAGACGTGCTGAAAAACCAGGAACCGAGATGGCGCAGGTAACAGAATGCCTCTCTCCCACATCAGAGGTTCCCAGGATCAAATCCTGGTAAAGACAGGGGCAGATGGATGAGAGAAGAAGGCAGGAAATAGAACCAGAGAATTGCCCAAAGAATGGACCAAAAAACAGCAAAAAAAAGGGGGGGGTGTTAAAATGGATGAAAAGTAAATAAATAAATAAAATGTAAAAAATAAAATAAAAAAACAGCACAATGATCACCTACATTGAGGTAGAGGGGGCAGGCACCAGGCTAGTCCCCTCCCATACTGAGTTCACTGTTAGGGCGTGCAATGGTCTCCATTGTGCAATCAAGGAAACTGAGGCTCAGGGAGGTTAAATGTCTTGCCCAGGGTCACACAGACAAGATTTGGGGCTCAGACTCCAGTGGGTCTCACATCAGAGCAAAGCTGCTTTTTAATCATGAGAAAGTGTGTGTGTGTGCGTGTATGTGCATGTGTGCTGTTTGTACCTGGTGTGTGTGTATATCCGTGTGTCTGTGTGTGCATTTATGTGTGTATGTCTGTTGTGTGGTGAATGTGTGTAGCATGTATATGTGTGTCAGTGCATGTGCATGTGTGTGTTTATGTGTATATGCATGTATGGGGTGTGTGTGTATGTGTGTGTGTTTGTGGAGGGCCAGCAGTGGCAAGTGAGGAAGGACCCCCCGATGCAGTGGTATTTTCAGCTCATTTCCATACCCCCCCCCAAAGGGAAACTGCCTGGCCAAGCCAATGCACATTAAAGCCCCTTCTTCCCACTCCCCCACCTCCATGGAGCAGCGGGGCCCAAAGCCCTTTCTCTCTCACCGGGTTCTGTCTTCTCTCCCAACAGGCTCAGCCCGCAAGGAGATTCGTGAGTATCCACTTGGCCACCCCCTCCCCCATTTGCCCTGGGTCTCTGGGCTCTGTCCAGTCCTCTGCTCCTGTGGCCCTGATGGTGCATGAAGGCCCAGAGCCCTGGGCAGGGGTGGGCCCCCCTCAGCTTTTCAGACTGAAAGGGGAGGTTTAGCTGCACCCCTTCCCCAGGCCACACTCTCCGCCTCCTCCATCACAGCACCTGCCCCTGCACAGCCAGCTCCCCTCTCTGTGACCCTACCTGGCCGGGAGCTCCAAGGGCAGATCACAGTGACCCCAGGTCTGGCTCATGGTTTCCACTCCAAAGTACCAAAGCCCATGATGGGTGTTAGAGGAGTCCCCAGACAGAAACAGAAGAGGGTGCTGGCTGGGACAGATGTGACAAATGTCCCGGGGAAAGTGGGGAAAGGGCTCTGGGTTTGAGGCAGGGAGCCTTCTTCCCAAGGGCTGGGGAAGAGGTGGCCTTTCAGCTGCAGCCTGGAGAATGAGGTGTAGGCTCGTGGAGGAGGAAATGGGCTGTGCAAAGGCCCAGAGGAGAGGAACGCGTGAGACCCCAGTGGAGACCCTTGGCTGGGCATCAGGGGCATGTGCTGTGGGATGGAGAGAGCACTGGAAGGGCAGGAATTGGGGGGCCTCAAGTGCCAGCGCCCCAAAGCCATACGAGGTGCTGGGAAGGTGGAAGGGGGGACAGCAGAGTGATGGCAATAGTAGCAATGATAAGTGCCTACTCTGTGCCAGCCGCTGTTCAGAACTTCACAGGCACCTCGTGTAGTCCCCACAACAATCCTATGTAGGTGCTACCTTATCCCAGTGGATAGATGAGGAAACTACCCAAGTCCATGCAGCTATAAGCAGTGGAGAAGGAACCAACCTCCTCGTCTAGCCCAGAGTCCACCTTTTCAATACCTCTTTGCAAGAGCCGCATTTCCAGGCCCCCTCCCTCCCCTACCCCAACACGGTGGCAACTCCAAGAGAGATGCAGTTCCATGAACAGGATTTTACTTGCTTGAGAAGGGCCTGAAATCCCCATTGCACTGTGGGGTTAGAGAGAGAAAGACTATATGGATCAACATAAACCATTTATCCCACACCCTTAACAGCTCCCTGGGGTCTCCTGAGTCATATTCTGAAGTAGACATGAAGCTTCACGGCATTTTGGTCCCAAACAGACACTTAGGTCTCCTAGGGGGGTGGCAAACCCAGGCACTCGCTCTGCCTTCCCCCCTGCCCACTCCCATGGTAGGCATCACCAATCAATCCCAGCACTCTTTCCCTCCAAGCACACAGGCAGCCTCAGGAGCTTTATCTGTAAACCTCTAACAGTAGATCCAAACTGACATTTAAGAGGAAACCCATTTAACACCCTGGATCTAAGCCACCCCCTTCGCTTTACATTTGGCAAAGAGAAAGAGAAAGATTTCTGGCAAATTACACAGCAGGTTAGTGGAGGAGCTGGGGCTGGAGCCCAGGTTTCCTGACAGCCTCCCATGCCCCCCTCCAGGGCCCCTGATGCCACCCCAGCTCCATGCACCCCTCCAGGGCCCCTGATGCCACCCCAGCTCCATGCCCTGAGCAACTGCGCTAGGAGCTAGGCCTCAAGGTTGGAGGCAGCTGGTGGGGGCAGCCCCCTCAGCCAGAACCCAGAGAGCAAATCCCCTGTCTCTCAGTGGCTAAGACCCTCCATCCAGCAGCTTGACTATGAAGGCTGGATGGTCAGAAAATCAATTCCAGAAAAGCCTGCTTAAGCTGGCCTGTTGACATCGGGTTTATCAGACTTAGCTGCAGTTGATTAGGCTCTGGGCAAACGCCAGGGGTGGTCCCTGAGGCCTGGGATAATCCCTGCCTGGTCTCAGGTGTAAGCAGACCTCTCCAGGAGAGGGGCAGGCGGTGGGATGTGGGGGCCAAGGGCCCCCCAGGACCACGCCTCAGTTACACCTCCTCATGGGGTCCCGTCCAGAGGGTGGGGAAGGGGGGTCGGGTCCCCACCTCCAGCCCCACCTTCCTCTCCTGAGCCCCAGGCCTGGAGAGCCCAGTCTCTCCTAAACAGCCCCCGTGGGTGGCTCCACTTCCTGTCCCAGCACTCCAGGTGACCATGTCCTGGTTTGACCTCCCATGACACACACTGCATGGGTGTGCTGTAGCGGGCGCTTGGGCATTTCCCCCCAGATCATCCCACTCAGCCTTGGGAGCCGCCAACCAGCAGGGTGCCCTGGCGTGGGCAGCATGCGCTCCTGGGAAGGGCACCTTTGCCCCTCCTTGGAGATGCCACGGGCTTGCCCAGCCTCACGCTGCTGGGCCGTGTCTGCCAGGAACCCTTCTCCCCATTCATGTAAAGGCTCCCGACAGGCCGGGGGGTGCCTGCAGACCCTAATCACCCTGACCACATCGTCCCTCCAGCCTCAGGCTCAGCCTGGCCCCAGTGCTATACGTGTTCAGTCATGGATATTTATTGAGTGCCTACTGTATGCCAGGCGCAGGGGTTACTGGAACAACTTAACAGGTCATTAAACATAAAGTGCTCGCCACGGTGCCTGGCACACAGCAGGTGCTTGGCATGCCTGAGCTTTTATGGGGAAGCCCGCGGGTCTGCTCCAAGCCCGGCACTGGCACAGCCCTCAGCCCAGGCCCTGCCGGGGGGACTGGAGGAGAGAGAGGCCGTGGAGGCACCGCTTTCCCTATGCAGGTAAAAAGTTCCTAACTCCATGTTTACCCACTCCTCCCCAATGGTGCCTTCTGAACTGTCAGGTAGTGTTAAAAACACCATTAATATAAATTATAACCTGCCAGGCTGAAAGCGCAGGTGAAATCCAAACTGGCGAAAGACCCGCTGAGGGCCTACGGCTCAGGGGCCCTCAGCAGCTCCTACTGTTTGCAGGTCTCCTGGGTTTGCCCTGGGTGGGACACGTGGAGAATACGAAGGCCTCAGTAACAGGCACAATAATCAGGTGCCTCGTTGTGAGTGCCACTGGATTCCAAGCACAGGGCTCAGTGCCCAGTGGGAGGGCCAGAACCGCCTGCCTGTTCCCTGTTAAATCCCGGCATCTGGCACATAGTAGGTGCTCGTGCACGCATGAATGAGTGAGGAGGATAATAATAGCCAGCGTGCTGAGCATTAACCCATGTTCATTTATCCTCACAAGTACCCCATTTTACAGATGAGGAAGATGAGGTGCAAAGAGGTAGAAGAACTTGCCCAAGGCAACCCAACTGGCAAGGGGTGCCCCAACCACTGTCCTAGGGCCCCCAGGGTGTTGTCAATAGGGTCCTCTGGGAGCCCAAAAGGCCCCTGTGGCCAACACTCATTACTACACTCATCTTCACTGAAGGCCTGCAATGGGCCAGGCATGTGCTGGGACAGGAACCCAGAAAAACTCAATCAAGATGGACAGACACACAGCCAGGCACTCAGTCCCCAGCATTGCATGTGCTTTTTTTTTTTTTTTTAAGATTTTTTTTTTTGTATTTATTTCTCCCCACACCCCCTCGTTGTTAGCACTTGCTATCTGCTCTCTGTTTGTCGTCTTCTTTTTTTTTTAGGAGGCACGGGAACCGAACCCGGGACCTCCTTGGATAGCAGCTGTTAGCACCGAGGGAGCCCAGAAAGGGCACTTCTCCCAGGCATGGGGGTGGTGAAGGCTCCTCCAGGAAAAGCTGAGCCCCGGGCCTGCCCTGCCCTGCTCCCACCCTGACCCCTCCCAAGCCGCTGCCCACCCAGGCTGATCTGTCCCCTCCCCAGGAGCCCTGCCGGCCAAGTGCAGCATCAGCAAGCCCTGCCCAGCCAACTTCTTTGCGTTTAAAATCAGCAGCGGAGCCGCCAACGTGGTGGGCCCCACCATGTGCTTCGAAGACCACATGTAAGTGCCTGAGGGGCTCCTGCTTTTTCTCTTCTTTCACTTCATTCCTTCATTCATTGGCAAATTCAGAGGCTGCAGGGGCAGGCCTGGGAGACCAGCCCACAGCTTCCCCAGCTTCCTTTTCCCTTGGGGCGGGTGAATCACAAATAATCCTAACCCGTAGCATCATCAGAGCCCCAGGGCCCTGGAAGACCCCTAGGGTAAAGATTAGGAAACTGAGGCTAGACAGGGTTTCCCAGCTGGCCCGTGGCAGAGCTAGGATTTAAACCCAGGTCTGTCTGACAGCCAAGCTGCTGGGCTTCCCTTAAAGCAGGACAGCTCAGAAGGGTTGGGGAATGACAACAAAGCCCAGACGCAGCAGGGGCCAAACCCTCCACCCAGTTGCTGAAGAAAGACTATGTACCCATTTTCCAACCTAGATAATAAAGGCCCTAGGACAGCAAATTCTTCCTACAAAAGAAACCAGAGAACCGGTATTTTGGTCAGAATTCTGAACCTAACTCCAACTTACATCAGCCAAAAAGGATGATGTACCCTGGTTCATGTATCCAAAAGGGCAGAGGCAGTGGGCTTAGGCATGACTGGACCCAGGGGTCCAGGCCATGTGTTTAGGGCTCCTTCCTTCCTCATCGCTGCTTTCCTCTGGCTGCTAGCATCGGTTTTCCCCACTTGACACTGTGGTCATGAGGGAGGCCACCAGCTGCACTCACCTGCTATCCCAGCCTCTCTCCCCACTGGGAAGAGAGCGTCCCTGCAAAGTCCCAAGTCAGGGCCTCATTGGCTGGCCTGGGTCATGTGACCAGGGCCAGTCCAATCACTGTGGCCAGGGGCACAGGATGGCCTGCGTGTCCAGGCCTGGGAGAGAGCGGCCAGTCCCCAGGACCACCCGGCCCGAGAGGAGAGGAAGGACAGCTGTCCCAGGGAACACAGAAGACGAGGGTGAGGATGCCCTGCGGGCAGGAGCCCAGCTGAGCTCCCCGTGTGAGCCTCCAGGGTCCTTCTGCCTCCCTCCAGCCAGGCCTCACCACCCCAGTGCCTCGGGGCCCCGGGCAGGGACCCTGCCTCGTCCCTGAGCAGCCTGCTCCTGCCCAGACAGTGAGAGACTCCTCGGAGAATCCGGCCCACCGCTCATTTCCGGGAGACAGCAGATGGCCTAAATTACTCCGGATGTTTCTGGATGCTTCTGCAGCACACGGCATGGGCCCTCGCGGCGTTCCAGAGTTGCGAATGCGGTGTCCCTCCCGCACTCGGCCAACGGCTGTGTTTTGTTGTTCCTCCGCAGATTCATGAGCCCGGTGAAGAACAACGTGGGAAGGGGCCTGAACATCGCCCTGGTCAACGGTGAGGAGCTGCCCCCCCCCCTGACAGCACCCCTGACGCCCACCACGTCTCAGCACCCGGGAGGGAGGGGGCTGCGCAGTCATTCGGCGAGCACTGGCCGAGGTCCTGCCCGTGCCCAGCGTGGCCTGTGGGAGCTGAAGCTCCTGTGCACAGTCCTGGCCAGGCCGGGGCACGTGTTCGCATCCAGGACAATCCGGAATCTTAGGAAACACGCTCCGTCCTCCAGGCTGGCCCTGCCTGAGCCAACACACGGGAACCACGGGGCCAGCAGGGCATGGCTTCACTCATTCGTTCAACACATATCGACCGCGGCTCCTGGGGGCCAGGCCCTGCAGAGGACGCCGTGGGTCGGCCGGGAACGAGAAGGCCAGGCCCCGGCCTGACAGCCCCTCTCCGGTGCCCGTGAAATTCATGGAAAATCACAATGTGTGCACGTCACACCTGCTGAGGCGAAGGAAGCTCAGCAGACTCAGGGCCGGGGTGGGGGGCGGTGGGAGTCAGGGAGGCGTCCAGGGGAGAGGGCCACCAGCTGAGCCTGAAGAAGTTAAGGTCTAGCCAGGAGAAAGGTCAGGCAGGCAAGGGAGGAAGGAGGAGAGGATTTCTCCAGCCCAACGCGGGATCTTTCTGGCTGAAAATTGGGAATAAGTGGGCAGTGGTGCAAGCCAGGCTTGGGGAGGCCAGCAAGGCCAGGGGACGAGGCGCCTCCTGCCCTACTAAGGAGTGTGACGCTCAGGGCAGTAGGAAGCCGTCGAAAGGCTTTGAGGAAAGCCTGAAGGGCCAGCTCTGCTTTCCAGAAACCTCCTTCCCGCTTGGACTGGAGAGGCCGGGCCGAGCAGCTCCAGAGGGAGGCCCCCAGCCTCACTGCCTTCTGCTCCTCAGTGAAGAACAAGGGCCATGTCTCTGGCTCTAAGGCACAGAACAAAGGTCAGGGCAGAGATTGAAGAGGTGAAATGGACACTCAGGAGGGACAATGCCAACCTTGCAGGTGGCCTTCCATGACCACAGCTAGGAAGGGGCAGGCTGGGGCTCAAGCCCAAGCCTTGCCAGCTCCAAGCCCCTGCACTTTGCTCCTGGAGGAGTCATGTTCCCCTCTGCCCAGAAACCCTGCTGGGAGAGGAGAGGTCAGGCTTGGAGCACAGGTGAGGCCTGCAGGGAGGAGTCGGGGCCTTGGCCAACTTCTCAGGAGCTCAGGAAGGGCCTGGGCAGGTTTGGGTGACAGCCTTCGCAGTCTTGGGGTCCTTCCTGTAGGGAGGGAGTGTGGGCTAACTCCATGCTTTCTTCAGCGCGTGCCAGGCCCCAGAAGACTGTAGAAACCTCAGCTTGTATAGATTACACCACACAACCTTCACTCGTCCCACAGAGGGGAGGGGCCGGAAATGGCTCCTGGCTGACAGCTTCTAGGATTCTCCTCCCCCAAAGGGGCCACCCCCTGAGGAAACCTCTTTGACTGGCCATCACCACCCCCAGAAGCCACTAGATAAAAAATAACCATCAGTAGGAGTTAACATTTATTGGCTGCTTACTTTGTGTCAGCTATCTTGTTCAATCTGTCAAATATAGAATGGAGATATGCTCAATATCCTCATTCAGGTAAGAAATAGAGGCTCAGAGAAGTTAAGCGACTTGCCCAAGGTCACACAGCCAATACACAGACCTTTTGAATCCAGATTCGGCTGACTCCAGGTCTTAATCACTTAGAGACTACTACCATGCTAGACTACAAATGCCTCCTAGCTTATCTGTAGCACCTACTGCGTGCCAGCTGTGATTAAGTCAGACAAGTCACTCTTGGGGTGTCAGGGTCCCCATCTGTGTGATGAGCCAGAAGAACAAAAGGATTGCTAAGGAGCAAGAAGGTGGTAGACTCACAGGGGTTCTTAACCTTTTTTATTCCACGGCCCCCTTTGCATCAGGTGAAAACCACAGACCCTTACTAAGTCCACACTATACTGTGTATTATCTAATAAATACATCACACCAGCACCAACACGTCCCCACAAGAATAATGTATTTTTGAATTTCAATTCAAGCTCACCCACCCCTTGTTAAGAACCCCTCTACCGGGTAGAGTGAAGTCTGAGTTTCAGTCCTGATGATAACCAGCTGGGTAACCTTGAGTCAGCTGCTTCCCCTAAGAGACTTAACTAGGACTAGATCAGTGGTTCTTACCCTTCCAGTCAAACACACGCTCCCTGTCCTCACCCACTCCATTCAAACACACACACACACAATGCACACAATCACAAAAGCAGTTATAGGGATTTATAGAGGCCCCCTCCCCTTCCAAGGTCCCCAGGTGAAAGCCTGGAGGAGCTTGGACACTGCATGACCCCGAGAACACAGGAGGGGCTGCAATGTGAGCCTACCGCCCTCCTCCGGAGAGCTGTGATGCCCCTGAAGGCGCAGCTCTGCCCTGCCCAGGAGCCTGTCCCCACCCCCTCCAGAAAGCCACACGCCGCAGGATGAGCTGCCATCCCCTCTGCAACACCTCCATCTAGTGGCCATATCTGAGAACTGCAACTTTCCTCCAGAACTCCCAGTTCCCTGGAGGACCTGGACCCTTTGCTTCCTCACCTGGCAAAATCCACACATGCAACTCAGATCGGTGGACTCGGGAAACAGTAACTTCGGCCCACACCAAATCCCTTTGTCCTCAAGAGTTTGAGTCTCAAATTTCAGATTTTCCATTTAAGTGGGAATAATGATTGTCATTGTTTTCCATATTACTTTGCAGCTAAAATTTCTTTTGCACGCTTATTGTGTATTTTGAACACATCTCATTTAATTCCCACAACCCATTGCATAGATGCAAAATTTAAGGTTAAAATGTTCAGTCATACGTTAGGAAGTGGCAGAGGAGAACATGGACTTAGATGGGTCAGATTCTGTTCGATTCCAGAGTCCCTCAAACATTTTGTTCTTGTACCTCTCAGATCAGCCCATCAGTTATTGGGCACCTACTTTAGTCCTGCCTGCTTTCTTTTTTTTTTATTATTTTTTTTATTTTACCGGGAGGTCCCGGGGATCGAACCCAGGTCCCTCCATATGGAAGACGGACGTCCAACCATTTGAGCCATATCCGCCCCCCGGTCCTGCCTGCTTTCTACTGGACCTAATTTTATTCTATTATTATACTTTTAGGCTTCAGATTTGAAGCCAACAGAGTAGTCATTTCAGTAAAACAAAAGAGCAGAAAGATGCATGTTATAAGAAATAATACTTCTGGCTTCTTAAACCCTAGGATCCACTGGAACCATGCTGAAACACAGCTCCTTCGACATGTACTCTGGAGGTAGGCACGTCTTTGAGCACTGAAGACCCCAGGTGGGCTGAGCTCCTTCCTGTGCCTGGGGAGCTGGTGGAGGCGGAGGTGCTGGGTGCTTGTTTCCATAGAGACAAACAGAAAGGGAGACTGTGGGCGTTAAGGGTCACCCACTGCCTTTGAAATGCCCTCCTGCTGCCTTAGTGTGGCCTCTCCCAGATCCTGAGAGAAGGATCCAAGGGCAGTGGTTTATTTTGGAAGTGATCTCAGGAAACGCCCAAAGGCAAGCGGGGCTGTGAGACAGAGGAGGGAAGGCAGCCCATAATGAGGCCTGTGTGATAGGCCATTTAACACTGGGGCCACCTTCCAATATACACCTGAGATGCCACCCCCTCCCCTAGGGGCGAGGGAGCTGGGCTGTTCATACCCCTAATTCCTTGGCACTTCCCAGCACTTGGGGTCTGCATGGGTGCTGGCAGCAGGAGGCCAGGCATGTGTGCACCCAAGCGCCAGGAGCCAGGGCCTCCTGTCCTCTACACCTCCTCAAGTGCAGACGGGTAGAAAATAGTTTATTTTACAGTCACAGGGGTTTCTAGTGGCCCCAAGGACAGGACAAGTTCTCTCGAGGCCCAGAAAGGACAACTCTGAGGCTCCGAGCTCTCTGTGTCTTTCTGCAGTTTTCTTTTCTTCTCTCTCTGCACAGAGACTTTGGAAGGCCCTGTCCTCCTTGCCCTTAGCATGTCTGGCAGAACAGGGCACTGAATAACCCGGGCTGGGGTCCCAGACAAGCAAGCCCCCAGCTCCCTCACCAGCCAGCACTCCCAACTTCTTTCAAAACAGGTGAAATCAGCCCCAGAACAGTATGCCACCCTCACTGCCCAACTGGCAGCCCAGCTCCCCTCAGACCCAAGGAGCCTCGACAAGGAGTGACAAAGCAGCTCCCACCGGCAGTTTCCTTGGCCCTTTGCAAGCAGGCAGAGATCTGGGCCCTGCAAGGACCAGTTTCCATCAGAACAGATTAACTCAGCACCAACCCCCTTCTTGGAGCCCATCTCCCTGAGACCACAAGGCCAGCTCTGGGCTCAGCCCTCACAGGGTGCAGGGTAATTGTGGCCAGAGGCCCCCAGGCAGTGCCTCACAGAGTGCAAGGAAGGCAGTGCTGCTGCCAAATGGCACGTTTCCTCTCCCCTGAGTCTCCCCATCTTTGCCTCTACCCCCAGGGAAAACCCATCTTGTCTACATCCTCCTAAATGTGTGAGCCCAGGAGGGGAGAGAGTCACCAGACAGCAAAGAGTAGGGTGCTGAGATGTGGAAACTGGGAACCTGCTACCCAAAAGCCACCCTGGGAATAAATGTTTGGGACAGGGGGCTGCGTACCGCTCTTGGAGACCACTGCTGGGCCCTCTCCTGAGCCCAGGGCTTCAAAGGGCCCCGAGCTGACCCTCACCCCTCATCCCTCATGGGTGAGGAGTCTGCAGGGCCAGGGGATGTGTGACCTGGAGCCGGGAGACGCACCCCCAGGACAGAGGGGTGGGTGGAGGCGGCTGCTGTGGAATGGGAGCGTGGACTGGCTAGAGCTAGGCCAGCAGGTTCAGGTGCCCACGTGAAAGTGCTGAGGCCCTTCCTGGTGCTGGGGGTAGGGGTGAGAAGATAAGGGAGAGGAGCCACCGCTGAGGGCCTGAGGTCATTTGTTCTCTGGCCTGGGACCTGCTGATGTCAGAGGGGCCCTATGGAGTCAGAGGCTTGAGGCGGCTCGACCCCAGGCAGGGGACACATCTTGAGCCTCGTCTATAAAACAAAGGTAACGACAACATCCCCGTCCTAAGCTTGATGTGAGCATTGAATTACAATCTGCCATCGTTGGTGGGCAGGGAGGGCCCATCTCCACTGGTACAGGGGCCAGGGGAAGCCAATTTAGTCTTCTCCCTTCCCTCCCCTTTCCCTCGCTCCATTTACAGGCTTCGGAAGGCTGGAGGTCATCTGTCAGGAGGAAGAGAGGGGAAAGAGGTGAAACTAAGGTTTTAAATGCTGTGTATGCACTTGGATGGAGAACCACTGCCTGAAGCATTTTGAGAACAAGTCTCCCCTTCCCACGGGAGACAAAAGAGGAAAATGACTTTTTGAAGTGCAATGATAATTAACAGAAGGAACCAGTTTTTTTTTTTTCCCCAAATAGCCACTGTCCAAAGCCAGGTCTTAATACCTGCTAACAGCTCAAACCACCTAATGGCATTTTAAGAGCTCCCTGTGGCAACTGTTCGGAGACCTCTGTGTGACTGAGCTGGTTGCTGGCCAGCTGTGGTACAGGCTGATCCTACCCCAGGTTTAAGGGAGCCCCCCAGGAATGCTAATAATCAGGGCCAGTTCCACAGGCACACAACCTGTGAACCCCAAAGGGCTCGAAACATAAAAGAACCCCATGCTTGGTATGATGTTTTGCTGTTGCTGTCTTGTAATTGCTGAGAATTGTTTAACAAGGGCTCTGCATTTTCATTTGCACTGGGCAAATTATGTAGCTGGTCCTGCTAATATTCGTAATCCCATTATAATGCACTTACTATATTCCGAATCATTGTCACGTTAGTTCTTTACAAAAATGATAATGAGGAGAGCAGATGTAGCTCAAGTGGTTGAGTGCCTGCTTTGCATGTACGAGGTCCCAGGTTCATTCCCCAGTACCTCCTTGGAAAAAAAAGCTATGAGTAGAGCTATTAATCATCCTCATTTTTCAGATGTAGCCCATGTTGTACCATTAATCCTGTCTTTCCCCTACTTCAGTCATTCAAAGGCCCCTTTCACAAGTTGTGACTGTATTATTAATATTTTATTTTAAATCAACTCACTTTATTTTTTTTACCTAAATACAAGTATTTTAAAATGAAACTATCACTACCTTTAGAAAGCCATTATTGCTTGTTATGCAAGGAAGGTGACCATAAAAATAAACACACACAAAAAAAATCTGTGTCCTTAAAAGCAAGCTAAATGTTGATGCTTACCTACCCCAGGTGCTGAGGCCAAGGCCTGCTCCCTGTTAAATAGAGATTAGCAAATTTAGGGAGGTGTTAAAGATACAACAGCACCAATCAGTGCTTGCCTCAGTGTAAGCAGGAGAGCCGAAGGAGACAAACCTTCTCACTCAGTGATCCCAGTTATCGGAGGCCAAGTGGGTGGCCCATCTGAAGCCAGCACAGATACTTCGGAGCTGTGTCAGCCTGCCCCAGGCCACTCTTGGATCATTAGGGGAAGAAGAGAATAACCAGCGTCATTTCCCTAAATGACCAGCACTTCATTTTTCTTCCTCTCCCCAGATCCTAAGCTCCTGGTGAAATTCCTTAAAGAAATTCCAGAAAGCACGCTGGTGCTGGTGGCCTCCTATGACGACCCAGGGACCAGGTAAGTGGGAAACTCCAGCGGCAGGGCCATGGGTCAATTCAACCATGTGCTTCCAAACTCTGCATCTTCTTTGCTGATCTCCTGCCAGCTCCATCTTCTGGCAATCTATCCTAAGGAAATAATCAGACACGTGCCCAAAGAGATGTGCTAGGTGTTCCTCACTGCCTTAGTGACAGCAGAGAAAAACTGGAAGCAACCTCCCTGCCCAACAATAGCTGACTGCTTACAGAGATTATATTTGATTCTACGATATATTAGGGTATGTGATATATTATTATGTATACATAAATTAGGATATTCCACATCAAAAATGATGATGCAGAAAATATTTAAAGACATGGAAGAATGCTCATCTTATAGTGCTAAGTGAAAAAAGCAAGGTCACAAAACAGTTGGTATGATCCCATTGTGCATGAAAGAAGACCTGAAGGAAATAAATTTTATGTTTATGATGATTATGTTAAGGGGGTGAGACTTTGTGTATGTTTTAGTTATTGCATTGTGGTTTTCCATATTTTCCAAATAAATATGGATTATAGTTGTAAGCAGACGGAAAAAAAATTTAACACCTCTCCAGCCCCCTCCAAGTCCCTTTTTGGAGATAAAGTCTTGGGACACCTCAGTCCGCTCTTTCTGAGTGTGGAGTGTACCTTGTTCTACTGGGCACAGATGCTAAACGCAGTGGAGGTTGGAGTCCCTGAGTCCTTGAGTCCCTGATACCTGGAGAGCCTTGCCATCCCCCATCCCGCCACCCCGTCCTTCTAGCCTTCACCAAGTCTTTGCTGTCTCCCCTGGCCCTCTGCAGAATGAACGATGAAACCAGGAAGCTCTTCTCCGACTTGGGGAGTTCCTATGCTAAGCAAGTCGGGTTCCGGGACAGCTGGGTCTTCTTAGGGGCACGAGACATCAAGAGTAAAAGCCCCTTTGAGCAGGTGGGTTCCGAGCTCCCTCCCAGCCCCAGTGAAGGGGGGTGCTAGGGATGGATGGACAAAGAGTTGGGGGATACCCCCACCCGCCACAGGCCTTCCTGTTGGATAAACTCTCCACACAGGGTGGTGCAGGGAGAGCCACCTACTTGTCACTCACACCAGAGGACAGAGTCATCCAACCGACCATCAATCCCCCAGCAGGAGGCTGCCCTGGCCATTCTGGTAGGAGGTGGCTCATACATAAATGCATAGATAGATAGATACATACCAAAAAAGAGAAGAAGGGAAAGGAATAAAGAAGGGTGAAGGGGAACTGAGCCGTGGAGGAGAGAGAAAAGGATTTAGAGATGAAGCCTGCATGCTAGGGGAAGGAGAAGCCCACGTAGGGCAGGACATTGGGCTTCTGGTCCCAGCTGGACCTCAGCCAGGCCCCTTGTACCCCCAGCCTCGGACTCTCCATCTGTAAAGAGAAGGGTTTGGGCCATGTGAAGGCCCCTTGAAGCTCCTTGAAGCTCCCTGTGGACAGGTGGACACGTACCCAGAGGGGGCACTGGGCAAGCCCACCTGGGCATGTGGCAGGGTCAGGACAGGGCCGTAACATGGGGCCTCTTTTGGTTTTCCAACTGCAAAAACAAAGGCCATATGATGGTTTGACTTAAACAACAGGAAGTTATTGGCTCAAGGCTTTGAGGCTAGAAGTCCAAAATTGAGGGGACAGCAAGGCAATGCTTTCTCCCCAAAGACTGTAGCGTTCTGGGGCTGGCTGCCCTGCTCCTTGGTTTTTCCGGCACTCGGCAATGCACATCCAGCTTCCGGCTGCTCCCTGGGGCTTCTCTTCCATGTCCAATTTCCTTTATTATAAGGACTCCAGCCACACTGGGTTAAGGCCACCGCATTCAGGTTGGGCCCACCTTAACCAATACCATCCTCCAAGGTCCTGTTTACAAATGGGCACCCGCCCGCAGGATCAGGAGTTGGAACCTGGATATGCCTTTTGTGGGTGGCCATGATTCATTCACCAAGAGGTTCCCACAGGCACTGCCAAGCGTGGCCTTGGGCAGAGGGACCCGGGAGGCACCCAGTTGTGGGGTTTGAAAGCGCCCACAGGAGGAGGGAGGACGTCAACAGAGGGTGGGGGCCAGAGGAGCACTGAGCCTTCTCCTTTTCAAGGGCAGCCACCACCACCCCCCCGTGCACCCCCAGCCACAGCAATTCTGAAACCTGAGGGGACTGGCCAGGCCTGCCCAATTCCTGCTGGTAAACCATTCCAGCTCTGCTCAGCTCCCAAGACCTGAGTTGAGGGCAGGCGCTCCTGAAACGCAGTGCCCCTGAGGGGCAGACTCTGTCCTGCAGGCAGTGGGGAGCCAGCTTAAGAGAGACCAGCATTCAGCAAGCACTTGCTCTGTGCAGGCACGTGCTGGGCAAGCTCTGGGCAAGCACTGTGCAAGCTCTTATATAATATTCACAATGAAGGAGGCACAATTATTATCCCATTTTACAGATGAGGAGCAGGAGACTTGGGGTTTTAATCCACTTGCTCAGGTCTCAAAAATGACTGAGGGATGCTGATGCATTTCTAGTCCAGGCCAGCCTGCCACCACGAAGACTTTCTGTCTTCATCCTTGTAGAGCGGCCTCTCTGGCTGAGCATGGAAGGGGAACAGGGCAGGAGGCAGGGAGGAGGCCCAGGCGGTGAGCAGGGGAGACACACAGTGGCCTGGGCTGGGGAGGGGCTGTGGGAAGGCAGAGAAGGGACAGATTCAGGAAACCACATGCTGAACTCCAGGGAGAGGGTGGGAAGAATTTTTGCTTTCTCTGTAAAATTTTGGTTTGGTTTGTATGTGTGTGGGGAGTTTTTTGTTTTTTGGTTTTTTTTTACAAAAATGTATTCATGAAACTGATGTGGCTCAAGCAGTTGAGTGCCTACTTTCCATATGGGAGTCCCAGGTTCGGTTCACGGTGCCTCCTCAAAAAAAAAAAAACAAGCAGAACAAATGAAAAAACCAACTGCCAATGTGCCTCAGTGGTTGAGCACTGGCCTTCCACATACGAGGTTCTGGGTTCAATCTCCTGGCCCCAGTACCTCAAAAAAAAAAATTTATATATTCAAGTAATTATAGAGTACTGTTTAAAAATATGGAATAGTACAATGTAGCCTGTCTAGAGGAGAAAATGAGAGGCCCCTCTGTTTGTAGCCTCCAGGTAGAAAGAGGCAGGGACAGGGGCTCCAGAATGACCCCATGGGAGGCACCTGCAGCAGGATCTGGGAGGAAGCCAGGCTTGCATTCCACTGACAGAGCAAGCCCTGTTCTTCCTTGAAGAGTAGATTACAGACCCATAAAAACTGGGCCAAGACATATTGGTGGGAAGATGACAGAGTAGGAAGTTCCAGGGCTCAGTCCCTCCACCAGAACAACTATTAAACAGGCAGAAACTGTCTGAGTCAGCTATTTCAAAACTCCAGAGTCTAGTAGGACACTGCTCAGCATCCAAGGAAGAGTGGGGTGAAGAGGTGGTAAATTGGGGTAAACGCCACTGAATTGCCCTCTCTGCACAGTGGCAACCTTTTCCCATCACTCAGCCTCATGGCAAGCAGCAGTAAGGTACTATTTACAGCTTATTGGTACCGTAGTGATACCAAAAAAACCCAGTCCCCCAAGATGTGGGTGTAGATGGTCTGAGCACTGAACACTGCTTTTGATTAACTACTTCAGATCACTGGGGACCTGGCTCTGAAGGGCCATTGTTCCAACCCCCCAACAAAGTCAGTGGAGGGGACTTAAAGCTGGTACATTTCCTTAGAGCTGTCAAGAACAGTTGAAAGGCTGCAGATGCTTTGAGGAGCCTTGGGGGAAGCTCCTGGTACCCTGCCTGGCCCCTCACTCATCCCCCTCCCCAGGGCAGTGTGGAGTCCATTGGCACTCTGCACTCCCTTAATGGGTCCCTAGCCTTGTTTTGACTGGAAAAGACTGACTTGGGACACTCCTCTCTGGCATGCACCCCCTCCCAGAATTTGCCCTCCAGGCAAAAGCAGTTTGAGACAATAAAAGCAGCTTGAGACAGCAAAAACTGAGTAAGAAACAATTGAGTCAGGCAGCCTGGGGCAAAGGCTTAGCTGCTTTAAGTCCTGTGGTAAAGGACCAGGAGAGGAAAAGACCTGTTTCCTAGGGAGTAGAGGGGCCATTCAGATTCCTGTAAACAGGGGAACTCCTAAGGCCACTGGCATGCCCAAGGCCCATAAAAGACAGGGAAGGCCCTGCATTTTGCATTTGCCTTGGCTGACCTACTTGACAGGAGGGCTGAACTCTGACGGAGAATACCAGCCAATGCAAAACCAACTTGCAAAGACTGTGAAAGATATCTTTTGCTTGGGTTGGCTTGGTTTTGTCAGCTCCTTGCACTCAAGAAAATCCTTGTCATATTACGAGCATCTAGAAACAGACATCTAAGAGAATAAATCCCAGAGATAACATTTTAAAATATAGAGTGTACACCAAAAGATTAGAACATAAAAAGAAGCAGGAAATGATGGTCCATCCAAAGGAAGAAAATAAAAATCCAGAAAACATCAATGAAGAAGACCAGACTGTGGACATACTGGACAAAGACTTTTTTTTTAAATGATTTCAATATACTCAAGGAGATGAAGGAAAAAACAGAGAAAGAACTAAAGTGATATCAGGAAAAGAATGAATGAACAAATGAGGATCTCAATAACGAGAAAGAAAAATTTTAAAGGAACCAAAGAGAACTATTGGAGTTGAAGACTGCAATAATTGAAATGAATAAATCCCAGGAGGGTTTCAATAACAGAGTGGAACTGGCAGAAGAAAGAATCAGTGAACTCAAAGACAAGAAACTGAAATGAGTCAGGCTAAGGAGCAGATAGAATAAAGAATTATTAAAAGCAAAAATAACCTAAGGAGAACTGTGGGACACAATCAAACATACCAAAATACATATTATGGGAGTTCTAGAAGGAAAATATTCAAAGAAATAATGACAGAAAATTTCCCAAACTTAGCAAAAGACATGAATATGCACATCCGAGAATCTCAGAGAACACCAAACAGGATAAACATGAAGAGAAATACATGCTGTCACATTCTGATCACACTATCAAATGCAAAGGACAAGGAGAAAGTTCTGAAAGCTGCTAGAGAAAAGCAATATGTTGTGTACAAGGAAGTGCTAATTATATTAAATGCCCATTTCTCATCAGGAATCATGGAAGCAAGAAGGCAAAGGGTTGAAATACTTAAAGTGCTGACAGAAAACAATTGCCAACCAAAATTTTATATCCAACGAGACAGTTTGGCAGTTCCTCAGAAAGTTAAATATAGAATTACCATGTGACCCAGCAATCCCACTTCTAGGTATATACCTCAAACACTTGAAAGCAGGGACTCGAACGGATATTTACACACCAATGTTCATGGCGGCAGTATTCGCAGTTGCCAAAAGATGGAAGCAACCCAAGTGTCCATCAACTGATGAATGAGAAACAAGATGTGGTATATACACACATCTTGAATGGAATATTATTCAGCCATAAAAAGGAATGAAGTTCTGATACATGCGACAACATGGATGTTGAGTGAAGCAAGCCAGAATAAAAGGATAAATATCTTATGTATGAAATAATTAGAATAAGAAAACTCAGGGCCAGACTCTAGAATATAGTTACCAGGGGATGGGGTTGGGGTAGGGATTAGGGAGGTAATGCTTAAACTGTACAGAGGTTCTATTTGGGAAGATGGAAAAGTCTGGGGAATGGATGGTGATGGTAGCACAACACTATGAGCATAATTAACAGCACTGAACTGTATATTTGAATGTGGTTAAAAGGGGAAATTTCCAGTTGTATATATATATACTAGAAAAAAAATTTTTTTTTAATTCATGAGACTATACAACACAAACAGTGAAACCTAAGATAAACCATGGACTAGAGTTAATAGTGCAATTATAAAAATGTGTTCTCATCAATTTTTTTAAAGATTTATTTATTTATCCCCACCCCCACCCCCGCCGCTTGCGCTAGCTGTCTGTTCTCTGTGTCCATTCGCTGTGCGTTCTTCTGTGTCTGCTTGTCTCCTTTTGTTGCCTCATCTTGCTGCGTCATCTGCAGGCGCGTGCCGTCAGCTCCTCGCGGGTACAGGCCGGCTTGCCTTCACCAGGAGGCCCTGGGAATCGAACCCGTGGCCTCCCATATGGTAGACAAGAGCCCAATCGATTGAACCACACCCACTTCCCATGTTCTCCTCAATTTTAACAAATGTACCACACCAATGCAAGGTACCAATAATAGGGCGGTGTAGGGAAACCCTGTATTTTATGTATGAGTTTTCTGTAAACCCACCACTTTCTAATTTAAAAAAATATTGGACAAGACAGCAACGATAAGATACTCAGTACCGTTTTTCCCTGATATTTTTGTTCAGCTGACTTGGACCCAGCAACTGAAAATGAACCAAAGACCATGACATAGTTAAAATCAATGTGTCCTTTGTTTTAGAGGAAGCAGAGTTCAATTTTTTTTTTATTATTCCTACAAGTCAGCTGCAATTATTCCAATGGTAGATTTTACTTTTTCCTTCCTACAAACTAAGCTGTGACACTGTCATTTTAAACACAATCCTAACTGACTTTGTTCTTTTTACATATTTATTCTTAGAATTAATTAAAATTACACAATAGTTCCCACTTACCAACTGGGTGGCCATAGGCAGTTACTTTGGCTCTCTGTGCCTCTGTCTCCCCATCTGTAGAATGGGATGGAAACAGTATCCCCCGCTCAGGCTCTTGTGAGGATTAAATATGTAAGGTACTTGGAACACTGCCTGGCATAGAGCAAGTGCTCAAAAATGACTAAGAATCTTCTTTTAATTCTGTCGTTGTTATTTGCGGTATCCCAGAGGAGCTGATGGAGAATTGGGGGGAGGAATTAACGCTCTCCAACATCCACCCCGCTCCCTGGCTCCTTGCCCCACAAGGCAAGACAGGCAGTGGCTGGGCTGCGATTCCATCTCTGAGACCTCCAGTAAGTCATACCCCCTTCTCTGGGCCTTAGTTTCCCCATCCGTAAAATGGGATAGTGCAATCCAACATCCAGGGGCTGTGGTGAGGATGAAGCCAGTGGAGGCATTTAGGTTTAAAAGCAACAATTGCAAATCCAGATGTGAGTCTCAAGCAGCCTCTCCCATTGTTGGTATTTCTCTCTCTCTCTGTCTCTCTCTCTCTCTCTCTCCAGTTCTTAAAGAACAACCCAAACACAAACAAATACGAGGGCTGGCCAGAGCTGTTAGAGCTGGAGGGCTGCGTGCCCCAGAAGATCCTTTAACGCAGCTGTGGCCCTTCCTTGGTCTGGGGCCTGAGGACGCTCCTGCCAGACCTGGGAGTCAGAGCCTGGAGAGCCCGCGGGCTGGCGCGAGGGCAGCGACTGCACTGGAGGGACGAGGGTCGACGCCCACCGTGACGCATTTCCCTCTTTGGAGACGAGGGCCGTGACATCCTGCGTGGGAGGTGAGCAGCCTCAGAGGGTCCTTTGTCGGTTGAGAGTGACGATGTGCCTTCCATCAGGGGCCGCCAACTGTCAGTGTCAAGGAAGGACGGTCAACACTTGTGCAAAATTAAATTTTATTTTTGATGATTTTGATCGAACTTCCTGACTACTCGAGTTGCAGTGTGTCTCCCTGGGATTGAAGTGGTCTCGACTCAGTTTGCCAGAGCCACAGGTTCAGCCTGGTGGATGACAGCTTGGGTCTCATGTTTGGCAGCTGGAAAGGAGCTCACTTTTACAGAGATTTCCTTGAGGTGTGAGAGAACCCTTCAGCTCCAGCAAAACGTGTGAGGCGGGTGGAAACAGAGAGAGCCAGGGGACGGGACGCAGAGAACACGGTCATAACCTGCTCTTTGAAGGCAAGTTGGAGAAAATCAGAGATGGAGAGGTAGGAAAGGAGAGAGGATCTAAGGAGGACTGGAAAGAATAGCCAGAGTCTGAGGCAGGCATGAGGGAAAATGTCCCGGCCCTTTTAGCTGGGGGTCCCCAGGAGCAGACCCTGAGATGAGGATTTGAGTGTGGACAGTTTACTTGGGACGTGCCCGAGGAAACACTGGTGAAGGAATGGGGAGATGAGGCGTGGGGGCCGGGGGTGGGGGGAGGCGACCATAAAGGGTGTGTTATCAGCCCACCTACCACTGTGGGCAACTGTAGCTCAATTCCATGGGGAGCCTCCTGGACTCAGTGAAGAGCACACACCTCCAAGATGTCTTACCCATGGTGGGAGGGAGCTGAGGTCTTTATACATCAGCTCCCACCAGGCATCTGTCAAGGGCTGCTGGGGTGGGTGAGGGGGTGGTGGGTGAGGGGGTGGGTGAGGGGGTGGTGTGACTTTCCTCGCCTGCCCTTAGTAGGAAAAAGTGGCCATCTGTGGCTTCTGAGTGATCCCTAGGCCAGGAGATGTAGAGACTGGCCACTGGAAGGCCACTGGAGCACACGGAGGTGACAAGGCCCAAGGGCTCTGGTGCTAAGACCCTGCTCAGGGCACTCAGCTTGCTGGAGTATGTACCAAGAGACTGCATGCCTCTTCCAGAAGACACCCCCCCCCCAGGCCAATAACCCTGAGCAGTAGACTAGCAGAAACTGAAGTCCCATGCACAACAGGGTGTGGGGCTCACAGTTCCCAAGGCCTGGTACTGGGAGGGCTGCAAACGTGCTGAGACATGGAGGTAGGGAGGAGGACCAGGTGTGGCAGCTGTTGACCAGGGACCACTGCAGGCCTGGGATACGGGCTGCCATTGCAGTGTGTTCAACATCAAAGCCCAAAGCCTGTCAGGACACGCCTCGCTCCAGCAGGCTTGGCCAAGGAAGTCAGAGAAGGTGCCCAGCAGCTGCCCTGCCAATTCTACAACCCCTTTCCTTGGCCTTCAACCCAGGATGACCCTCAAGGATAAAAGGGAGAGTTTGCCTGGCAGCCCCAGATAACCATTTACACAGCTATTCTCACAATCTAATGCTTGGAAAAACATCTGCCCACTGCCCACCCTGAGAATTTACCATAAACACCTCTTTATTGTTGTATTGTTGGAAGTTTTTCTTTACAACAAGAAAAAATAACTTACAGAATTAAAAGAGAACGCATAGAGACTTCAAAAGTGAGTTCATGGTCAGAAGCAGGGGACAGCTCTTGGCAGTGGCCACTATTTGAAAAGGACGTGGGGTGGCCGGCTAGCTGTATGAGAAGACACGTGGGACTTCCCTAGAAGCTGCATGGCACAGCACGTTGAAGGTACAGAATGTCAATTGGATGACTCTGAGAAATGGGGGAAGCTTCTTGTGGAAACCAGGGAGCACGGTGGAAAGTGTCATTGCTCTCCCAGGGCCCCCCTCCAGCTTTTGCTCTAATGGTCAGGCTGTGCTCCCCTTTGGAGAGCTGGCCCCGGGCTACTCATGAAGAAGAGAGACCAGGAAATGCAGGGAGTTTTCATCACCCCAGAATGGTCCTTAGCTGGGGCTGAGGGGGAGGGAGGGTGAAAGCCCAGCTTCTTTGTCAAGGGTGGACCGTCACTTACATACACGCCAGAGCTCCTCATGGGATCAGGCCAAGATTGGGGCTTGCCTAAAATTGTCCCTTTGCTTTCCCAGCTGCTCCCCACCCCCTTACCTGGTCTCTCCCATGGGCCGGTCCTTAATAAATCATTTGTGCGGGGATCCTCCTCTCAACATCCTTTGCTAGGGGCCCATCCTAAGGCAGGCCATGAGCATGACCAGCTGGATGGGGCTGAGCCGGGACCTGGGCTGGAGATGAGCCCCCTAGCCTGCAGAAATGTCAGAAAAGGGTCCGTTCCCAATGAGGGGAAGCTCTGAGAGGGACCTACAGGCAGGACAAAACTGCCCTTGCCACTGCTGCGTGGATCTGTGGAAGAGGCCGCCCGCTCTTCCGTGCTGGGGAAACACAGCCCGGCAGTGGGGAGGGAGCCACACATCAGACCTGGGGGGCAGCAAGTGGAGGCGACAAGGGCTGAGTGGCAGGATGAGAGCCAGGCAGAGGAGCTGGGCTGACCCAGGGTAGTGGGGACACACTGTGGGAATTAGGCTGGGGACGGACATGACTGGATTTGCATTTTTAAAGAACTCCTCTTGGCTACTGTGTGGAGAAAGCAGAGGAGGCAGGGAGCCCAATGAGGAGGCTGCTGTCTCATCCAAGGTCAAGAGGGTGATGGCCGGGACTAGGAGGTGGCCTGGGGGTGCAACGAGGGATATGAGTCCCAGGATTATTAAGGAAGCAAAATGGACAAGACTTGGAGACTGATTTTCCCATCTTCAAAAAATCAGCCTTCGGGAATCTCTGCAAGTTAAACATGGCCTCACTCCACCACCCACCCCTGCCACCCACCCCAGGAGTGAGGATAGGGCAGTGAGGAGGGGTGTATCTGTCCCCTTAGGCACAGTGAGATCTTTCCAGCCGCTGGAATTCTGGTCCTCATCAGTAGGTGGCAGCCCAAGATAGAAATGGAAGTTTCCCCCGCGGAACTGGTTACCTGGGACTTACCAATGGGCAATGGATTTATCGTCAGTTTTGTTAACAGCGTTAACAGTAGCGCCTAACTTCTATGCAGAATTGCTGTTTCCCATCTCTCTTCTCAGGGCTTTACATGAATTACCTCATTTCATCCTCACAGCCCCATGAAGAAGCCACCATTGTTATCCCTAATTACACGAGGAAAATGAGGCTCAGAGAGGTCAAGGGGCTTGTCCAGAGGCACACAGCTAAGAAGCCTCAGAATAAGGATTAGAATCCCAAACTGTCTCCATCACTACACTAAACAGACCCTTCAAATACACTACACTGAACTGAACAGCGTTTCTCTTCTCCATCTCCACCTCCCGAATGCCTTAAAGACATGGGAAGATGCCTCAGAACTTCTGAGCCAATGTCCTCAACATCCACCATCATTTCCTTTGGGAGAGGGGGAGGGAGTGGGTGTAGGAGACTTGGAATAACTCTTTTTTTTTTTTTTTTTTT
>JAKSZT010053825.1:18905689-19217074 GCA_026826555.1 Tolypeutes matacus
AGGCTCCAGTCTCTGGAAGTATACCTAAGAAACTCCAGCATCACATGTAGGTTTGAATAGAAGGGACTGGTGAACCATGTGCAGGGAGGACTTATTTGAGTCTAATTCTGTCACTCTCAGGAGCACAGATTACAAAATAGAACCCACTGATAAGGCATCAGTCTCTGGGGCTATCCCCCCTTATATAAGACCAGGGTGTCTCCGGAGCTCTCAGGAACCCCACTGAGTGGGGTGATAGGCACTTAGATGTTCTATGAGCTCCTACTGAGGTGTGCGTAAGAGTTACCTCTGGGATGACCTCCCGACTCTCTTTGAAGTCTCTTAGCCACTTGAACTCATTTGTCTTTACCGTTTCCCCCTTTTATTCAAGGTCTTTTTCCAGTTGTGTTGCCAGTTGGCACTTGGGAAAAGTTTTCAATTAGCAATAATCGTGCCTCGGATAAACCTCATTGGCTATGGAATAACTCTTTTGAAAACGCTCCCATACTTTGTAAGTCTTGCTTCCTTGGAGGCTTTAACAACCTTGTGGGTCAAGAAGGGACAGAATGTTTATCCCCATTTTGCAGATGGAGAAAGAGAAGCTAAGAGACGTGCCTGAGACACACAGCAATTCAGGGCTGGACCCAGCAGCCTGATCCTTGGCCCTCCATAGGCCTCTGGTGTCAGGCACTGTGCTGACTCCAGGGCCACCCCCTGCCCCGTTCCTCTGCCTTGGCATGGGGTCTGAGGGTTGCTTTTCAGACCCATGTCCCCCCAGGAGCCGGGCTCCCAACCTTCAGTCTCTGGGGGCTGCAGCCATCCAGGCTTTCAGGGCAGCGTGGGCGTCCTATTTCAAGCAGGACTCCAAGCTGATAGGGAAAATAACTGTGTAAAATTCCTTTTCCTTCCTCCCATCCCACCAATGGCCAAGCTGGTGGATAATTACGGGATGGCTGCCAAGGGAGTTTGACCTTCAGGGTTGGCTTATGGCATTTTTACTGCCCCGGCTGACTCTGCCAATTTAGTTGTCGCCCTTTACCATCTTGTGGACTCAAGCAGTACCTGAGCATGTCTGGAACAGGCAGCATCGCAGGCAGGGGCTGGACCCGGGAGAAGGGGGAGAGGAGGAAGCCACATACCTGCTTAGGAGGGGCCACAGGTGTTGGGGAAACACAGCAACTCCAGCAACAACAGTAACCATAACCGCCATGCTCTGAGCACTTAGCAGCAAGTCAGGACTGTGTTTAGCACTCTACAAACTCAGACTATTTTATTGAATCCTCCATCATGTATTCATTCACTTCACAAACATTTAGTGAGCAATTACATTGGGCCAAATGCTATTCTAAACCCAGAGGATAAGTGGACCAAAGACAGCGAGGCTCTGTGGAGCTAAACATTCCAGGCAGGGGAGATGGGCTATAAACACAGAAATGATATAACCCCAGTTGCTGATAAGTACTATAACAAAAGAATAATCAGATTGCCTGCGCGGCTATTTTGCACAGGGGGTCAGAAAATGCTTCTCTGAGGAGGTGAGGATTGAGTCTGAAGAAAGAAAAGGAAAGAATCATGCAAAGATCGAAAGATTTGGAGGAACTTGGGCTGGGAAGCATTAGAGGCAGAGAAAACTGCAAGTGCAAAGGCCCCGAGGCAGGAAAAAGTGTGGCGTGATCCAGGAACTGTCAGACCCGGAGGGAGAGGAGTGGGAAATGATGTCGAGAGGCGAGCAAGACTGGATGGGCTGGGCCTGGTCCTCAGACATAGGAGATTTCTTTCTATTGGCAAAAGGAAACCAGAGGAAGGTTATATAACCCAGAGAGTGACATGATGTGATTTATGCTTTATCAAAATGGTGACTCAGGCTGCACATGTGAGGAATGAATGCTTTATGACCCTCCACACACAGATGAGGAAACTATGGCTCAACGAGGTCAAATTATGTTCCCAAGGTCACACAGCTATGAGGGACAGAGCTGAGATCCAAGCCCAAGGGCAACTCCAGCCTTAATCTCTGCCCCAGCCTGGAATCAAGGAAAAGTAAAGGGGTGGCAAGGGAGGAGGAGGGTGACTGCCTGGGAGGACTTTGAGAACTTGGCCAGGAGCCTGGAATCCAGCCTTCCAGATATTTTTCTGGCCTGAGCCCAGGTCAGCCGCCTTCCAGCGCTCCCCACCAAGCTGCTGCCCATTGAATGACAGACTCTGCTCTCAGAGTTTCTGCTCTGGGAGGGCCCTGGACCCTGAGTGTCTTCAAGGATCTCTTATTAGTGAGGCTGTGCAGTCCCAAGTTACGTCCCCAAGCAAGCCCGTCCCGAGTCCTGTGCCCCCAGCCGCCCCGCAGCCTCTGGGGCCCTGGCCTTGCCTGCGGAGCGGTGCCCAGACTTGCAAGAGGGCCAAGTCCTCCCGCCCAGCCAGCCAGAGGTCACCTGCCCCGCCTGAGCTGCCGGCAGCTTGGTGAGAGGACTGTTCTGCTTCTCCCAAGCCTGGCTGCCTCAGTTTCCCTTCCTGAGAGTGGCAGGAGTCCAGGAGAGTGTGTAGGCCGCCTGGGGACACCGGCCTCACTAGGATCGATCACCCTAAGCCTGCCTGAGGTGCTCCCAGCTTAGGAGGAGCTGTGAAAGCCGTCTTTGTGCCTGAAGAGAATGAGCCGCGAGAGGACGGGGGTCCCTGGCCCAGGGAGCCCCTTGGGCCCCGGCTCCTGAGCAGCGCCGGCAGGCAGAACCCCAGCCTGGCCCCTGCAGCCCACCCGGCCCTGGTGCCCACCTCGTGCCATGGGAGCAGCCCAGAGGAAGAAGGTAGGAGCCCCCGAGGGTCCTCTTGGGGTCCTGGACATGGGGAGGGGGATTGCATCTGCTAGGGAGGAGGGGGTAACCCAGCCACCCACCCACCAGCTCCCTGGAGCCTCAGTGCCCACTGGCTCCTTCACAGAGCTCGCAGCTGAAATCTGCATCTGGAAACTCAGTCGGGGCTCTGGGCAAAGCCGGTTGCTTGTCCCTCCATCTCCAGAACAGACCTGGGGGCTGACCGATCACTCCAGCTCCCTGGTATTAAAACACACACCCTCTCTGCTTCCCTAAGTCCCGAAGACTGGCTCTCTGGCCATCCTACCATGGCCACCACATCCCAGGGGAGTATCGAGCAGGTGAATGCAGGAGAAAGATTTTTCAAAATAGTGAGAGCTATAATTAAGCTGTCTAATGAGTTACCAGATGTTACCAGATGAAGGCCATGTTATTTAAGCTTTCTGTAACTCCTTTCCTCATCTGTAAAGTGGGGACAATAATAGGACCTACTTCCAAGGGTTGTTGTAAGGATTAAATGAAGTGATTAAGATTGTGCCTAGCACATAGTGGCTGTATATAAGCATTGCTCTGTTAGTAAGATTATATTCATATTATTATCCATCACCTTGAATGATAATATAATATGAATATAGTATTATCACAGCCTATGCAGTGGTCCTGAAAATGTGGCCTGTGGACCCCCTCACCAGTGTTACATGGTTGGGTATTGGGAGGGGGCTTTTCCGTGACTGGGTCAGAGTCTCTGGGGTGAGGCCTGAGAATCTGCATTTACTCGCCAGCTCTCCAGAGATTCTATGTTCACACTCAAGGCCCAGGGACTGTAATCCCAGCATTGGGGTCATGCTGCCCATGTCCTAGCTCCTGTACCTGCCTGCTGCGGTGAGAAACTTAACTTCTCTAGACCTCGGCTTCTCACCTATAAAAGGCAACTGGTACCCACCTCGCAGGAGGGTCAATGAGATAAGTTAATGAGTTAAGTAAAGTGCTTAACATGCTGCCTGATACCAAGAAAGCCGCAATAAACAGGGGTCTCTGATCCGCAAACAACTCCATGATGACCTATTATGCCCATTTTAAAGATGAGGGAAATGAGGCTCAGAGGTCAGAAGTAATTTCCTCACCAGGGTCATGCAGCAAGTGGGAGGAAAAGGTGGAGTTGTAGCCTTGTTCTGCTTGACTGGAAACTTTCTGCTAGCCTCGCCCACCCCATATTTTTTAGATTTAAAGTAAAACATACCATAGAGCCCATGGAGGAAGCTCTACAGGCTCCGTTTCCCATCTGTAACATGAGGCCGTTGGACTAGATAATCCCCAGGGGTCTCCCAGCCTCCCCTCAACAAGCCCTAGCAGCATTATCCCAAAAGCTTCCTGTCCTGGAGCTGTCAGTTTCCCCACAATGCTCACTCCTCCCTGCAGGAGTCAGTGTGAGTCACCCTGGCCCTAAGACCTGCTTCAGCACAGGTAGATTATCTCACACAGCCCCCTGGAGTCCCTGAGCTGCCTCTTCCAGACAAGCCTTGAGCCCTGGCCCTGCCCCACCCCCACCTTCCCTGACATTCTCCCTGTCCTGCCCCTCCCAGGGGCTGTGGATGAGCTCAGCCTCTAGATCCTATCTGTGCTGAATGTGAATGTGGGGACAGGGTCACCTTGGAGTAGGACTTACCAGGCCTGGGAAAGACCCTAATAAGGTCTAATTCAGGAATGGCAAATATATAGCACGTGTACTGCCACTCATTCCCTCATCCATTACAGACATCACAACGCAATCCCTGCACTCTTTCCCACCAAGCCCAGACACAGCCTCAGAATCCTTCTCAACACAGCATCCCAAGCCTCCCCCACCAATCAATCAGACCTAGCATTCAGGCTGAAAGCCATGTGCCATCCCTGCGCCCAGTCCCTTACCCTGCCTTTGGGGAAAGCCCTCCTGGGGAAGAAGAGCAGGGCACAGTGGCTGGGGACGGATGGGGCTTTAGAGTCAGACAGGCCCAAGTCAGTTCCCCCACATGCTTTCTGTGGCCTTGGACAAGTTGGCACGCCTTTCCAAGCTTCAGATTCTGCCTGCATAAACTGAGATGATAATCCTCTTCAGATTGTTACTGTAAAACAGAAATGCGATTATGCCTAAGCCTGGGGCACAGTAGGCTTCAGCCAGTCCTCTCAAATCTGCATCCCCCCTGAGCATCACAGCCCATCCTTTGGGCTAATGAGGGCATCATTATCACACCCAATAGTCAGATGGGAAGCTAAGGCTCAGGGACAAGACCTGCCTAAGCCAGTCAGTGATGGAAATAGCCTGAAGCAAGGGCTGTGCCGTGAACAGCACCAGTTAGGGCCTTTCTGGGGGTCCCCATATGTGGGGCCCCTCCCCTGCATGCCCACCTTCCTCTTTCTTTCTAGAGGCAACAGCCCAAACAGCCTCTGGGTAATGTCTATGTCAGGTCTGGCGTGATGCCCCAGCACCCATCCATTTATTCTCCCGCTGGCTAGTCCTAGAACAGTCACCCCACGGTCCTCAGAGACTCCCCAAACCCTAGCCACATTGTACAGCTGGAGAGAACAAGGCCCAGAAAGGGGAAGGGCTTGCCCAGGGCCAGGGAGCCAGGGCCATGGCCTTCCCACAATGCCTGGCAGCCCCATACCAAACCCCAGAGCACAGGGCACAGCAGCACCTCAGAGATGTCCACCCACTAAGTGCCCTTTCCCCTGGTAGGGCACTGTCCACTGCATTGTCCTTTGCTACCATCCCAGCCCCCATAGAGAAATATCGGCTAGGCACCTGCCGCCTGGTGCCAGGCCCTGTGCCGGGAGCCCAAAATGAAAAGACTCGGGCCCTGTCCTCAAGGCCTTCCCCATTGTTTTGGAGACCGACAAGCAATAAGGGTAATCGGGAGCAGTGCGTGTGCCTGGAGATGGGGGGGCTGTTCAGGTGAGGGCTTTAGGACCACCTCTAGCTGCAGTGCAGGGAGGGGACAGTGAAAGTGGAGGTGAGGACTCCAGGTAGAAGGCAGCTGCTAAAACCCCAGAAAGGCTGATGTCTCATTTAGGATGCCGTCCCTTGCAAGGACCCGAAAACCCGAATTGAACTGGTTTAAACAATAAGGAAATGAATTAGGTTCCCTGAGTATAAGTCCAATGGCTCAATGTTGTCAGCAGGACTTTTCCCCTGGAACCTCATCGTCTCAAGAGGGCCACGTGTGCACTCCCTGGAGCAATCCTTATCCCCTGGGGAATGTCAGGGGCCTTAGCCTTGCCTGGACTCCTAAACCTGTCACTGGCAAAGTGGGGGGTGGGGTCACATGATTGGCTCAGGCCGGCAGAGCCCACTTTTGGAGCAGGGGATCAGTTCCCCAGTGGCATGGCTGCTACTCAGGGTGAGAAGGGTGGGGTGGATGCTGGACATTTAATTACAGTGCCCACCCCTGTGGAAGAGATGGTGGTGTTTCCAACAAGGATGTGCACAGAGGGAAATGGAAGTTCAAGGGTGTGGCAGAAAGAGCACTGGACCAGGAGTCAAGAGACAGAATTGTTGTTTCTATCCATGGAATCTTAGGCAAGTTACAAACTTCCCTAAGACTCAGTTTTCCTAATTCATAAACTGGGGTCGCTGGCTATCAAGATTTTTGCAAGGAGCAAATGAAAGTCTTTTTGAAACACGGAAGCAATGCCCCTAACACTGTTGGGAGCATTCAAGAAGCTACAAAAATTGGCCAGTTGGACATGCTTTGCTGTTAGAGAGATGAGTGTAGTCAGTGCATCCTGAGGAGGCGCCTCAGTTTAAGGCCCTCTATTAGACAGTGACAGCACTGGTCCTGGGACAGCAATGGGCCCAGGAAAAGCAGCCACCATGAATCTCAGACCCAAGCTGAAGGCTCACAGAGACCAGCAGGGTCTAGGCACTCTGTCCTCAGCCCCAGTCAGCGGCCGGCATCCCTCCCCCAGGACAGGGGACTGGACCACAGCTTCCAAGGGCCACCCCTACACGAGCCCAGCAATGCAGGGCAGGCCTTACTTCCGCTCTGAATGGGGCCACACCCCGATACTGAAAAGAAAACACTGCTCATTACAGCTCACATGCATTGCGACTTTTGCGCCCATTCTCAATGAATCCTCAGCTTTTGGAGGTGGGCATTTTTATCACCCCAGAAAACTGAGGCACATAGAGGTTAAGCAAGACACTGGTAAGTGGTACAGCCAAGATTTGAACCAAACAGTCTAAGAGCCTGCCATCTTAACCAATGCATTCCACTGCCAGCGTTTACAAAGGTGGGCTTTTGAGCAGGCAAAATAGCGTTCCGATCACAGCTGTGTCCCCTGTCAGGGCTACTTGGTTAACCTCGCTGAGCCTCAGTTTCCTTATCTGTAAAATGGGACAGTGATTTTACCTTCCACCAGGATGGGTGAGGCTCCTGGCACAGTGCAGGCCCTCAGGGAATGGCGGGTGATATGGTTATTGCTGTGTAGATGTAGCCACTGCAAGAGGGGCTTCAGCAGGGGGGGCGGCCCCGTCCCCAAGCCCTCATGTAAGCCCTTGAAGGCTTGGGCGCTTGGCTTTCTCTAAAACATTTCTCCAAACTCAACACCATGCAGGTTTTTCACTTCCCGGGCATGAGTCCTGAATTCTGACGTTTATGTTTGCCAAGACACTCATCGCTTTGCATTTGTCTTCATTAAAAGAAAGTTGCCTTTTAATCAAACAAAAGAGAGAAACAGATATATAGGAGATGTAGCTAAATTTGATAAATGACCTGAAAGGGAGTGTTCGTTCTGATGGTGCCCAAAAGGCACGCATCTGGCTGGGCCCTGCACGCTCCCCAAACAATTATCCCCGCCGATGATGGATGAGCCTGCAGCGGGGGGCTCCGGCTCGCCAGGCGTCTAGCCCAGCGGTGTGTGAGGCCTCGTTAGGATGCCCTTGACACCCACGCCAGCCTGTCGCCCCCACTCTGCCTGCAGCCACCGGCTGCTTCTGACGTTCTCCATTTCTCTGCCTCCCAAAGGACTCCTGGGCTGGGAGTGGAAGACTCCTATGAGGACAAGTGGAGAAGTTTGGGGGGAGCCAAGCCAGTGTCCCCAGCCTCCTTCCGGCCTCTGGGCCTTTGCTCACCCCAGCACCTGCCTGGAATGCCCTCCCTTCTCCTAGCCACAGTCCAGCACTTCCCTGAGTTCCAGGCCCAGCTCCAGCTCCTCCTGCTCTTTCCAGTGCTCAGTGACCAGGTGTGGATTGAGTTGTGACTACACACCTGACAGATACTCCATCCCAAGGTGTGAGGGAAGAGGAGGAGGAGGAGGAGGGAAGGCAGGCCAGTGACTGAGCCTTGACCCGGCGCCAGTCGCGACGTTGGGCGCTGGCATACGTTTTACCTCAAGTCCCCGCCACAACCCAGCAATGGGGAGCTCCAGAGCTGCCTCCTGCTGGGCACCTCGGGCAAGGGCAGTGTGATGGGCACCACCGTGTGCTTCCTGAGGCCTGCTGCTCCCTGCCCGACAACGAGCCAGGCACTCTGCCTACTTTTTCCCACACAGTCCTCACAAACGCCCAGTGAGGGGGGTACTTCTCTCATCAGATCAAGACACTGAAGCTCAGAGGCCACCAGCAAGGAAACTGTGATGTCAACGTTTGCACTGAGATCACACCCAGCCATGCGGCACTCACTAGGGCCAGGCAACCCCATTTTACAGATGAGAAAACCAAGACCCACGCTGCCAGGTCAGGTTCTTTGGAAAACGCCTGGACCGTGGGAGAAGAGGCCTGGGGTCAAGTCGAGGCTCTGACACGCACTCACTGGGTGACGTCCAAGACTTGCTTTCTTCAAAACTGGGGATAAAAATCATACCTTCTTCGGTACTGTGGGTGTAAGGATTAAATGACAAAATGCTTGGAGCAACTTGGGTGCGTTCCTTCCCCTCTCTGAGCCTCAGTTTCCCCACCTGGGTACTGACTGGTTGTATTAAATGATTCACAATGGCCCTGCCTGGCCATGGTAAAAAATGACAAGCTCCAATTCTCTGATAAGAGAGGGGCTTTCTGGCCTTTTCAGCTGGAGCCCTGAGAAGAGGTTCAGGGCACTGACCTCACTGCTCTGTGCTTAGCAGGAAACAAAGTAAAATGAAAATGTGGGCCCTTGTTCGAAACGTATTAAGAGGCTCAAGATGGCAACCACGAGTGCTAAACGGAGCCCTGGGCCCATCTGCGCACAGTGTGACTGCCCAGGGGCCTGCCCAGGAGGCCCGCCCTGCCCTTAGTGCCTGTCAAGGGGACCCTGTGCATGGAAAGCCACATTCCTGAGGGCTCTGGGATCAGGCTCACAAACACGCTGGGGCTGCGAGCACCCCAAGCCTGGACTTTGTCAATCAGTTCCCAACCCCTCCTTTCACTCCATCTGTGTGTCCCCCATCCCCCGGGTTTGGAAGCCCCTGTCTGAGCAAATTGGTAAACACACTCATTGGACTGTCTTCCCCACCCGTGCAACGGCCTGGCTTGAAGCCCTTGAAAGAGTTAGGAAATTAGAGAGGTAAAATTTCTTCCTTGGGGACAAGGGGTGGGGTAGGGCAGGAGTGGGATTGGGGGGAGGGTGCACTGGCAGCTGAAAGGGGCATTTGAAGGCAGACAGAGTGACCTTCGGAGGCAGGGAAAGGGCACAGTTTTCCTGTGCCTTGCGTTCTCCTCTGGCCTTCCTCAAGCTGGATTCAGGGCCTTGAACGCCCAGGGCCACCGCATATAGATGTGCAAAGGTAACCGGTGGATGGGGGAGGCAGAAATTCAGCCCACCTCTGCCACACCAGTGCACGCCCAGGTGCTGGCTAGGTGTGCCCAGAGGCTGGAACAAAGCTTTGTAATTTCACAACACCATCACCTTCGGCCCTGCACCCACCTCTTCTGAGACTAAACTTTTCCTGTCCATCCACGGCTGGAGTCCTGCTTGATGGGGGATAGAAAGCAAAGCAGAAAGGATGACAGTTCTTCCAGGAAGCCTTCCCTGAATGGCTCCCCAGTGTCCACACAGAGTGAAGGGCTTAGACATGGGAGGAAGGAACAGGGAGCTCGCCTCAGAGCTGTACTTGCATAACTAAGCCCACAGGCGTCAGCAAACCTGTAAGATTATCTAGGGTTTCTGGGGAGGGGTCGAAGAGGTCAGGAGGGGGGATGCTCCCTCAGAGACACCGTGGCACCCCCACTCCTCCCGACTCTTCCAGACTAGGGCAAACCCCAGTGTACTCTCAAAGCCCTGAAAGCACAGCTGTGCTTTCCTGTTCATATATGTGATCTATCCCTGAGGGAAGGGTGACGATTTTTGCTCACCATTGAGTCCCAATACCTAGCACATAGTAGTTGTTCAATAAATTGAGGAAGGAAGAGAGGGCAGGAAGGAGGAAGATTTCCCAGGGAACTAACTTGAGGGTGGGCTTCAAAGTGGAGTTCACGGAAGGAGTCCCCCTCCAGGCTTTGGGTGAGCTGCCATCTGCCAGGGGACCCTCCTCTGCAGCCTGGAGCATGGGGGGTGGGAGGGGCCATAGGCTGGGCTCCTCTGTTTTTGCTCTCCCTCCAACAGCTTGATGGCTTTGATACCCAGATTCTCCACCCCACCTCCACCTTACTCCCGCCCCCCACCACACACACACACACACACACACACACACTTTCCATCTGTATAACTTCCTGGCTGAGTGCAAGAATCCATCATTGGTTGTTCATGAGTGAGCCCAGCAAATGTTGACTGGGCACCGCCTGGGTACTGGGTTCCAGGCTCTGGAGATAAACAATGAAGGGGCCTTGGGCCCTGCCCTCAGGGTGCACAGCCCAGCGGGAAGGAAATCAATCGCAGGTAAAGGCTGTGATGAGGGAAGCACGGAGGACCCCGCGGCACAGAGGGGGAAACAAGGTGAAAGCAGTGGTCAGGGCAGGCTCCCTGGATGCCCCAGCTGATGTGGAGGATAAGGGTTGGACAGCGCTGCGGGGAGGAAGAAGTTTCCTAGGGGACAGCATCTGACAAAGCCTGGAGGTCTGAGAGGACGCGGCACGTCCAGGAACTGAAAGAACGTCTTGCCTTCACAGCTCCTCCTCAAGAACTTAGTGGGGGCTCCTAATTCCTAGTTCTGGGGTTTGGAAGCCATAGGACTGGATCAAGGGACACCTGAACTCCCCACACACAGCCACCTATGCTCTCCACCCACCCTGCCCCCCGTGCCCTCCCCCCAAAAACGCAGTGTATCTGCCTCAGATTACTTTGATCAGGAAGAATATTCTTTTTCTCTCTCTCTCTTTCCTTTATTTTGCTCAATTATTCAAAACAGTACCGAGAGAGATTGTGAGGGAGAAAGACACAAAGAGAAAGTCCCCTGGGAACAGGCTGAGGAACCCCAGGCCTGTCCTTCCCAACCTGGGCCTCCTCCTCCCACACTTTGGGTGGCCACCTGGGTCTGTTTTTTTTAAAAGATTTATTTATTTTACTTTTTATCCATTTTAACTCCCCTCCCCCCAACACCCACCGTTTTTGTTGTTTTGTGTCCATTTGCTGGGCAATTCTCTGTGTCTGTTTCCTGCTCTCGCTTCTCATCCTTCTCCTGTCTTCACTGGAATTTGATCCTGGGAACCTCTGATGTGGGAGAGAGGCGTCCTACCACCTGCGCCATCTCAGTTCCTGGTTTTTTGGCACATTTCGTCTTGGCTCTCCCTTGTGTCACTCTCCTGTTATGTCATCATCTTGCCGCGTGGCTCGGGAGAGCATGGGGGCTCGCCCGCTCGCGGGGCCTGGTGGCCCATGTGCCTTCTATATTTATTTTTTATTTTTTATTTTTTTAATTTTACCGGGAGGTCCCAGGGATTGAACCCAGGTCCCTCCATATGGGAGACAGACGTCCAACCATTTGAGCCACATCCACCTCCTGGGTCTCTTTTTTAATCTCAGATGTTTTGGTGCCTCAAGAGAGGAAAAAGGGAGGAGGAGCTCGCATGGCTGCCTTTACCCCAGCCTCAGGCCATCGGGGGCAAATCTCCTTTTCTGTACAGTAGAGAAAAGAAAATTATTTTAATTCCCTTTCCTTATTTTATCCACCTCCTCTTAGTCCAATCTTTCCTGTCCACTAACAAGAAATTATGCTTTCCCTCGGAGGCCCTGAGTGACCTTGGGCGAGACAGTCTCCCTCTCTAGGCTCCACGTGTCCAAGCAGTGTTGATAGCTGTGCCACCCCCTGTCTAGAGCTAAAACGGGGCAGGGGAGCAGAGGGATGGCAGAGAACAATCATCCCCAGAGGCCTACCCTGCCCAAGGTGCAGTGCCAGGGTCTCCCACATGCCATGCCATTAGCCCCTCTCAGCAGCCCCAGACGCGTTTCTACATTTCACAGCCATGAAGGGGTCCGTGAGGTCACACTGTGCAAATGTAAGGTGGCATTCAGATTCTTCCCACAGGCACTGAAAGCCAATGTCCTGCAGAAACCTTGTACAGCACAGCCTAACCTCGGCCTTATACCCTTGAGCTAGACTGAAAGCACCCTGCAGTGGGTAAGAAGCCCAAGGAACCAAGATTCCTCTCAGGCCTCCATCCTTCTCATCTGTAAAATGGGCTCTTTCTGAAGGTAAAAATGGTAATATCTTCTAATAGCTGAACTCCCACTCTTAGCCCTCAATTCCTTACCACAAACCCAGCCAAGAAGGTATGGATGTCCCCCTTTCACCAACACAAAACCCCAGACGAAGAGCTCACACAGCCAGCAAGTGCCCGAGCTGGGACTTGAACCCAGATGCGCCTGGCTCCTCAGTCCCCATTCTCAATGATTCGTTTTTTTTTGTTTTTGCTTTTGTCTTTTTTTTTTTACCGGGAGGTCCCGGGGATCGAACCCGGGTCCCTCCATATGGGAGACGGACGCCCAACCAGTTGGGCCACACCCGACCCCTCAATGATTCGTTTTTTAAGCATCAAGACTGAAATTGCTAATCTCCAACTAGACTAAATCTTCACCTTGCTGGAGAGAGTTAACAGCGAAGGACAGCCCCAGTCCCTCTGGGAGCAGCGCTGAAGACGGGCCTTAATATTCAGAAGAATTTAATTTCCATCTTGAAAGGGCTTTGAAGTGGGGCAGGAGGGGCCAAATCCAAACCCAGCATTCAAGCGGGCAGAAACCCAAAGACGCAGCTCCCTCACTGGGCCCCAGAGATCGGCTTTCAGAACACTGTGTCTCCTAAGCTGAAATGAACAAGGGGCTTTGTTTAATGAGAGATCAGATCCCGGGGCCTGGGGTGGAGGGAAAGGGAGAGGAGCTGGAACTTTCTTTTGCCATCTAAAATCTAAAGAAGAAGCCAAAAAAGTCAACCAAGCCGAGCCGGGGAAGCAGGAAGAGTTTGGCTTGGTCTTGGTGACATCTTGCTCCTAAGAAAAGTCAGGGTGGGCTCTGGGGTGTCCCACAGGGAATGTCATTCTCAGGACCTTCAGGAACTCAGCCAGAAACAGGCAATGACTGTTGTTTTGAGGGACCTTCAAGAGGTTTTTCTTCACCTGGCTGAATTTTGGGGACCTTTTGGGGGTCACTTGGGGGTGTACAATGTGACAAACGATTATGGAGATTCCTGTCACCCTAAGAGGCCAGTGTTTGTGAAGGCCCCTCAGTGACTGTGATCACGGCCAGATGCTATGGGGTGACGCTTGTCCCACTGGGCCCCTGGACTTGGTGGACACTCTACTTGGGCCCTTGGAGTCTTCCTTCATCATGGCTGAGACACATCTGTCCTCTGCGGGCTGCTCTACAGACGCCTCAAGGTCACTTAGCACCTGTCGACCTGCAGGTGTTTCCCACAAGGCAGATACAGATTCTGATCCTCTTTCTACAGCAGTTACAACAAAATCTACAATCACACATGTTCCCCTCCCACTCCCCAGTGATCTGGCTACAGCCTCCCCTCCTTCATGGCTCCCTCTCACTCACTCTGCCAGCAGTGCTGGATTCCCCATGTTTCTCCAAGCTCTTTACCTCTACTGACCCTTCGGCCTGGTACACTCTTCCCTGGTTCCTTCCCTGCTGGGCTCCTTCAGGTCTCAGCTTAAAGGGAGCCCTTCCGTGACTCCCCCAGCTAAAGTACGCCCTATTGTGGCCCCCAGTCCCACAGTTCCTTCACAGAACATAGGAGAGCCTGAAATTACCTTCTTTGGTTATTTCTTTAATTGCTTCATATCTAGCTTGTCAGCTCCATGAGGGCAGGGACTTTACCCATCATTCACTCTAGATCCTCAGAGTCTAAGTGCAGGTCTAACCTATGATAGAATGAATAAATTTACTAATTTATAGCTACTGTCTTGGTTTGCCAGGGCCAAATGCCACAAACAAGTTGACTTCACGATGGTGATGAAGTTTCTGCCAGCCAACAGGTTAGGGGCTTGACTAGGAGCTTAAGTTCCATTCAGTGCTCAAGAAGAGACTCTTAGGCCTGCAGGGAGAGGTGTCCTTGTGCCCTCAGGAAGTCACGTCGCTGAGAAGAGTCCTCCACAGCCCTGCCCACCCCAGCCGCCAGTGCCTCGGCCGCCACCACCTGGGCCTGCTCTGGGAGCCTCCACATCCCCATCTCTAGAAGCCCCCGTGCAGGGCAAGCACACCCTGTTAATACGAAGGCCTGGTCGCTCTGCCAGGCAGGAGTTTCCCAAGAACCTCCAGCCTCAGCCCTTGTCCCCAGGAAGCCCCAGGTGAGGTCACACCTGAGGTTACTGGCTTTCTTCCAAAATCCCCACTTGGTTTTCTGCATAACTGGAGTCAGGTTTTCCTGGGGATAGAGCCCAGAATGAACTGGTCCTTGTATGATGTCTGTCACGTCCTCCTCAGAGATGATTTTTGGATGGATTAACCTTAATATTTTCTTATCAGAATTGCTAGTATTTTAAATTTATTTTAATTAAATATAATTAGCTACAAAAGGGTATATTTGGAAAACTTATGTATACATAAGGTATGAAGAAGAACGAGACAAACTCCCACATATCTAACCACTCAGCTTAAGGAAAAAGCACCTGACCTTTATTACCTGGGAAGACCCTGGGTCTCTGCCCATCTCTTTCCCTTCCCTCCCCTCTCCGAGGTCAACAGGTATTGACAAAGAATCCCTAAATTCTATGTTGTGTAGATTCATGTGCTTTTCTGCTTGACGTCAATAGGATCAAATTGTCTTCCTCTACAATTTGCTTTTTTCCTTTACTGTTATGTTCCTGAGAGTTATCCACATTGTTGTGTGTAAAGTATTTTCAAGGCTGGATAGTGTTCCATGTCCAAATAGACCACAATTTATCTATCCACACTATTGTCGGTGGAAAGACAATTTGGGTTATTCTGGAACATTTACCATTACAAAGATGTTGCTCTGTATGTGTCCGGGAGCCCACATGTCTCGCAGATGTGTATCTAGAAATGGGATCTCTGAGTCTGAGGGTATGTACATCCTCACCTTTAATAGATAAAGCCAAACTGTTTGCCAAACTGATTACAGCAAATTACACTCCCACTGGCAGTGTGTTCCACATCCCTACCAACATTTTAAAGTTTTCAAGTTTTTTAATTTTTGTGGAGCTGGTAAAGGTATAGTGGTATCACATTGTGATTTTTGCTTTTTTATGAAAAAAAAAATCTTGATTTAATAGATATATTTTAAATCTTTACCCCAAAATGAGAGAATATCCTTTTTTTTCCAAGCATGCATGGAGCATTTACAAATGTTGACCACATTCTAGGTTACAAAATAAATCCAGGTACCAGAATATCATATATACCAGAGTGTGTGTCTACAACATAATCAGCAAACAAGCAACAAAGCAACAAGACCAACAAAAACAGCCAAAATATATTTGGAAAATGTAAAACTCTTTTAAATTGACCAAAGAAGATATCAAGAAAAACTTTAGACCAGATTGATAATGAAAACACTATATATTGAAGCTTGTGGAAAGCAGCTAAAGCACTATTTAAGGAGAATTTATAGCATTAGATGCATATATTAGAAAAGAAGACTGAGATATAATAAGCTAAATGTCAAAGTTAAGAAGATGGTAAAAGAAAACAGAACCAATTCAAAGAATGTAGAAGGAATGAGAAAATAAGCATGAGAATAGAGAGGGGGTCTATGGGAACTCTCTGTACTTTCTGCATGATTTTTTTGTAAACCTAAAACTGCTCTTTAAAAGTGAAGTTAATTAAAAAAAATAAAAATAAAAAAAAAACAGAAACTAAAAAAATGGAAAACAAATATTAATATATGATAATGAAGATCAATATGGCCAAAACTTGGATCTTTTAAAAAGATGGTAGAGAATGATGTTGCTGACTTTATACCTGTAAAATTTTAAACTTTCTAGAAACATTTGGAAATATCTGGAAAATATCATTGAACAAAATTGGCTTAAGGAGAAATAGAAAACCTGAATAGTTAATAACATTTAAAGAAATTGAATCATGAGTTAATCCTCCCACAAAGAAACCATCAGACCCAGGCAGTTTTATAGGTGACGTCTATAAATCTTTAAAGGAATTTATCATTTCAGTTTTATGCAAGGTCTTCTAGACAACAGAAAATGAGGAAACAATTCCCACCTCATTTTGTGTTAATAAAATAACTTTGATATCAAAGTAAACAAGAACAATGAAAGAAAAGTAAATTACAGGCCAATTCACTCACGAACATAGATGCAAAAAAAAAGCCTAAGCAAGATTCCAAAGTCCCACAGCCAGTAGCTGGTGGAGCTAGAATTGTTTTTAACCCTTGTGCTAGAGACATCTCTTCTCTGTGAGTCTAGCCTGGCCCAGGAAGCTAATGGGCTCAGGCCTGAGCTGGCCACGGGTTCCCACTCCTCTGGTTTCCAGAATCAGGCAGGAGTCAGTGGAAAGTTCCAGTGGCAGTCTTTCCAAGGATGCCCCACCCAGGCTCAGCCAGGCAAATACTGTAGAGAGGGAGAGACATCCAGGAGTGACTGGCTCTGGTCCAGTCCCGCCCACTGGCGTTGCCCGCGGCCAGGAGCCTCCTGGTCATCGAGCTGCCTGCCTCCCACCCCCTCCCACCCCCCATGGAGTCACAGCCCCTGCAGGAGCAGAGACAGAAGTCTGTCTGGAGCTCTTGGGCAGGCCACCAGGGCTGACACGTCCTGCTTTCTGTCTCCTACCTTGCATAAGCTCCACCATCCTAAGCCAGTGACTTGGCAGCCACGGGAAGCCAAGCTCCTTGGAAGGCTGGGCTGGGATGTCTCCTCTAGAGAACAGGGAATCCCCCCACTCGCTCCTCACAGGGTGGTAGTGGCCCTTTCTTCCTAACATCCCCTCTGACCCTGGGCAGAAATCTCCCAGACCTGGGAGAGTCCAGCCTACCTCCCGATGCAGGGACAAGGCTAACCAAATGGAACGGGCCACAGGCCACAGAATACTCTTGGTCACTCCTGGTGTTTCCCAGACTTCAGCAGACACTATCCCCCTTTGCCATATGTGCCCTCTCCTCATGCCATCATACTATTATTTTAATTGTTTTAAAAGTCAACTCACTATTTAGCGTAAATTTCTTTTTAAATGAAATTTTGCTACCACTACCCTAAATAGAAAAGTAGTACTGCTTGCCATAAATACATAAAAATGAATGAAATGTAAAATAAACATTGTCATTAATTTCTGGCTAGATATGGTACCTGCCAAAACCCTGAGCCTGCAGCCTGATTTATCTTCATTAAAAGGAGACATTCATGGGGAGCAAGTGTAGATCAGTGGCTTCACATGTACAAAGTCCTGGGTTCAATCCCCAGTAAATCCAAAAATTTTCAGGTATACTGGCACTGGGTACCAGGGGGCGAGGGTTGCTAAATGTCCTTAAATGCTTAGGACAATCTCACAGTGCAAAAACTGTCTCAATCAAATGTCAATGGATTGCCCATTGAGCCACAGTGCCAATATTTGGAACTCAAAATAATCCTCTTGGGGAGATGAAGGACCTGCTTTGGCTCCATGGCCAGGCAGTTTGGGCAGTTGGACAGTTTGATGAAATTATGAATTCCAAAAAATATAATTGGATCATGCTTATAAACTGATATGCTAATCTGGGCATGATTAAGTTATGATTAGGGCGTTGACTGGGCCACGTCAGTAGGGCATTGAGCCCCACCCCTTGGTGGATGGGGGAATAGAATATAAAAGGCAAGGCAAAGGACAGAGGGAGCAGTTTTTGAGAGACCATTTTGATGTTGGAGTTTTGATGTTGGAGAGAAGGCCCCAGGATAGAGACAAGCCATTTGCCTGAGCGTTCACAGCTGGCCTTGTGGAGAGAAGCAAAGTCTAGAGAGCCTCATAGTCTACAGCTGACCTTGTGGAGGAAACAGAGGAGCTAAGCCTGGAGAGAAACACAGCCCTGGGAAGAGAGGAACCCAAGAAGCCTGAACCCTGGCAAACGTTGGCAGCTGTCTTGCTCCAACACATGGCAATGGACTCTGGTGAGGGAAGAAACTTATGCTTGATGGCCTGGTAACTGTGGACTTCTACCCCAAATAAATACCCTTTATAAAGACCAACCAATCTCTGGTATTTCACATTAGCACCTCTTTGGCTGACTAATACACCATCTAAAGGTGAAGAGTGCAGCAACCCTAAATCCTTTTCATTCATTCTCCACAGTGCTAGTCCCTGAGCTTGGAGCTAGAGGTACAGCAGGGAACAGTCCCTGCCCTCCTGGAACTCACAATCTGGAAAAGGGAAGAAAGGAAAGACAGTGCTCACAGAGTGCAGTCGCCGTTATGATGTGTGAAGCCAGGGCACATGGAACACAGACAAGGGTGCCCAACCCTAAGGAAAGGGCATCCAAGAAGGCTTCCCAGGGGCGGTGCCATCTGAACAGAGTCCTGGAGCAGTGAGCCTGACAAAGACAGCGTTCCAGGTGGAGGACATGCTTGCCAAAAGGCTAGAGAAGAGAGGACTTGTCGCCACTCAGGGAACTACAAGCAGCTCGGCAAGGCCAGAGCAGGAGGTAGAGGCTGGGGTGGGGTTGGGAGGGAAGGATGAGTGGTCCCAGAGAGAGGGCAGCAGGGGTCAGATGTTGACAGGGCCTGGGGAACCAGTCCTCAGGCATGCGAGGTCTGAGGTCAGCATCTGGGGTCAGCTGGTTGGAGTCATTTCTAGTGTAGCATTAAAAGCCTGGCCCATGAGGTCAGGCAAACCTCAGTTTGACTCCTGGCTCCCCTAGCCACTTTGTAACCTTGGCCACCTCCTCGACCTCTCAGCCTCAGCTTTCTCACCTATGTAATGGGTTATTAACAGAACCTACTGAGCAGTGTTTGGCACATAGTAAGAGCTCAGTAAATGGCTACTATTTTTATTGTTATTTTGACCTGGCCAAGGAGGCGGTCGACTCCAGGGGACTGGAATTTGTCCCACTGCCTTCTGGCCTCCATTGTTTCTTCTGAGAAGTCAGCTGTTAATCTTATTAGGGTTACCTTGTAAGTGACATGTCATTTTTCTCTTAAGATTTTCTCCTTGTCTTTGACTTTTAGGATTTTCACAATGATGTGTCTGTGGGTCTCTTTGCATTTATCCTACTTGGAGTTCATTGACCTTCCTTGATATGTAGGTTATTGTTTTTCAGTAAATTTGGAGAGTTTCCAGCCATTATTATTTAAATACTTTTTCTTCTCCTTTCTCTCTCCTCTCCTTCTTGTACTACCTTTTGCATGTTAGTTCACTTAATGGTGTCCCACATTTCTCTGAGGGTCTGGTCATTTTTCTCCATTCTTTTTTCCCTGTGTTCTTCAGCTTGTGTAGTCACTATTGATCTATCTCCACATTCACTGATTCTTTCTACTGCCGGTAAAACCCCAGGATATAGATTTTCTAAGGAGAAGAAACAAGGCTTTGCCAGATCCTCAAGGGAGTTCATTTCCCAGAGTCAAGAACCTCTGCTACGGAAAATACAATCTTCAGAATGCAACTTGTCTCCTCTTCTTCATTTTCATACAGAACAATTTGGCAACCTGGAGTCATAAGATGAAGAAACAACTTCATCCCAAGGAAATAATAATTTCCCATTTAATTATTATGTGCCAGACACCATCCAACTACTTTATGTGTACCATCTCACAACAACCCAATAAAGTTAGTTCTACTGCTATCACCATTTTACAGATGGGGAAATCAAGCTCAGAGAAGTTGTTTCTTACTCAAGGTCACACAGCAAGTCAGTGATGAACTCAGGAATCAAACCCAGGTGGCCATCTCAGAGCCCATTCTCTGAACCATGCACTTTCTCAGGCATCACCATAGAGTAAAATGGGTGGGAGTCCCAGAACCCAAGAAGCAAGTTCTGAAGCAGCGTTTCCCCAGCTTCTCTAGATCAAATTGTCAAGGCTGCCTGGGTTAAGTTACTGTCAGGAACCTGCCTATAAACAGAATCTGCAGAAAATCAAGAGTATCTGCCTGAGTGAATAAGCCAGCTAAAGTGAGTAAACATCACATCAACCAGGCTGGTCCTGAGGAAGCCATACAAGCCCGAGAACCCCCACATTCCCAGAACAACCCCTTCTCTGGGAATACAAAATTGGTCGCCAAACTTCTGCTGATCCCAGACTGGCAGCAGGGAGTGGACCAAGTGGATTTTGGGGGCCTCTGGGCAGAGCCCTCTCCACCTCAGCACCTCCATGCACAGTGGGGCTCATGTCTGCAGCAGGCCAGACTGAGGGCAGCATTAACGCACACAAAGCAGCCAACTCCAAATGCCAGGGAAAATGCCAGAGTTTCCTTGAGGTAAACCAGCCATGGCTCTGCCCACCCACTCAGATGGAAAGTAGGGTGACCCTCAAGATTTCAATAATTCCTCTGGGAGTAATATCAGTGGTAAAGCTAAAAACAATAGCAGCTGGGTTTATTGAGTGCTTATTATGACCCAACTTTTATGCCAGGAACTTTGGCTTATCTAATTTCTTCCTCTCAGCAATACTTTTATTATCCCCATTTTTCAGATAGGGAACTAAGCTTAGAGAAGTTACAGTGTGACAGAGCCCAGAAATGTCAAAGGGGGAATCGACACCAAAGCACTCTAACTCCAGAGCCTACAGCCTGTTCCCTCTACCCCTCAAGGAACCCAGGGAACTCAGGGGAAAATTCCAAATATGGGCTTCTACCAACAGACAATGAGCTCCCTGGGAAGTCTTTCTTATCCTGACAGGCTAAGACTCAGGATTAGAGTGGATACAATGACGGATCCTGCCTCAAACAAACCTAAGATGAAGTCCCTGTTTGCTACTTACCAGCTGTGTGACCTTGGGAGAGTTACTTAACATCTCTGAGTTTCAGTTTCCTTGTCTATTAAATGGGACTAGTGGTACTATTTATTTTGGTGGTTTTAAGTAACAAATGAGATGACACAGCACAGTACCTGGCCCTCTATAACCGATAAGTGGAAATGGTTGTCATTAATGCTGCTGATGTTATTTTTATTATTTCTATCCTGCAAGTGATCCAGCTGCAGCCTCCTCAAGGTTCATTACAAACCAGAGTCTCCAAAAATAGAAGAAAAAACAAAAGGAAATAGCCTCAAGTTGTCCATCCCCCAACTATATGACAACACCATAAATCATATCCACAGCTCATATGTATTAACAGCACACTATGTGCAGACACCATTTTAAGCACTTCACATATTTACTAGTGGAGGAATATTCCTTGGAATGGGAAGCTGCTTCCTGTCCTGACCCAGGGGTCACCAAGCCATGCCGAACCAGCCCATCTGAGCACAAGGCCTGCTGGAGGGAAAGGTCACAGCTGTCCCCATCAGGAAGTTCCATGCTCCAACTTTAGCCCCAAATCATCATCCAGGACCCACAAAATGGCTTTCCCTCCACCCCATCCTCCCTTTGGATGAACCTATGTCCATCATCCCATTCCCTGAAGCCCCTGGGAACTGAGGCCATTGAGACTGGAGCCGTGTCCAGCTCCTGCATGATGGAGCCATGTTCCTCTTTTCCCACCAACAGACCTTGAAAATACCCCACCCCAATCCTGTCAGCAACCCCAAATCCTGAGAGAGTCCCTTCCGAGAGCCAAGGATCCCTGCAGACCTCTGGAAATTCACCAGTGGAAAAAGATGCACATAACCCCCCCGATTCCAGCTCCACAGACTTACTGCTTATTCATTAATAAAAGAATGCCCAGGCTATTTTGGGCACCTGTAATTTTCTCCCTGAATAACCAGGGAAGTGGCTGTCTGCCCGCTCCTCTGCCCTGCTCACGGCGCCTGAATGGGGGAAATGCGATCTCTCTTGGTGTAATGGGATCTAGGGCCAGGCCTCACTGCTGATTTCCTTGCCTTTTCCCTGTTCAAGAAAGGTCCAGGTATCCCCCATGCCACTCCCAGAGACATGGGGTGGGAGAATCTAGACCGGGTTTGGATGCTGTGGACTAGGTGAGGCCTTCCAGGAGCAGGAGGCAAATTCTAGCTCTGCTACTTGTCACCTACAGTACTTGAGCACATGCCTCAAGCTCTCTGAGTCCCAGTTTCTTCATCTGTAATCGGGGCTAATTACACCACCTTGCAGGTTTGGTGAAGGTGAGGTGCCTGGCTCATAGGGTAGTTGTGGTTGCTGCTGGTATTCCAAATACGTGAAAGAGGCTGTTCGGGAAAGAGCTCGGCCAAGAAGTCTCAGTCCTGGTTCTCCTGCTGACTAGCCACGTGACCTGAGACAAGTTAACACCCCCCTTAATTATTTTAAGAAAACTTTTTTCTGGTTATCAAAGTAAACTGTGATCCTCATTGAAACAGAAAAATCAATGAAGAAAATTAAAAATCATGACCACTCTTAACTGCTACTATTTCTTGAGAATCTACTCAGTGCCAGACCCATTCTAGGTAATTTCATTCATTATCTTCAACCCTCACAAATCTGAACCCATTTATAGATGAGAAAACTAAGGCTCAGAGAGGTGATGTGATTCATGTAAAACTACACAGCTGGTAAGGGGGCCAGAATTCAATCCCAGGTATCTGAATTTCCAAACCCATTATATTAGTTTTCTATTGCTGCATGACAGATTACCACAAAATTAGTGGCTTAAAACAACATACACTGATGACAGTTTCCATGACAGGAGTCCAGGCACAGTTTAACCGAGTCCTCTGCTCATGGTTTCACAAGGCTGCAATTAAGACATCTGTCAGGCTGCATTCTCATCTGCAGGCTCAAGTGGGGGCAAAGGTGCTTCCAAGCTCATTCAGCTTGTTGGATGGATTTATTTCTTTGCAGTTGTAGGACTGCAGGCCCCAGATGTTTGTTGGCTGTTAGCTGAAGCTGCCGAGGTCCTAAAGGCTGTCCACAGTGCCTTGTCATGTGGGCTTTCTCAACATGGCTCTCACTTCCTCAAGCCAGCAAGGAGACTCTCTTGTTAGTGCAAGTTAGAGCAAGACAGAGTCATACACACACACACACAAATACACACGTAGTAACATAGTCATGGGAGTGACCATCCCATCACCTTGCCATATTCTATTGTTAGAAGCAAGTTACAGGTCCACCCACAATCAGAGGGAAGGGACTACACCAAGGCATGAAAAACAGGAGTGGGGGTCATTGAGGGTTCCCTCAGGATCTGTCCACCATGCCCATGTTCTTTTCACCATAGCCAGCAACTCTTGTCCCCACCAATTCCCCCACCTTCCTAATGAGACCCTTAGTCAAAAAAAAAAACAAAAACAAAAAACAATCAGTAGAAACTGACCCCAAGAATCCCCAGAGGTCAGATTTAGCAGACAAAGGCCCTAAAGTACCTATTCCATTGCTTGGCATATAGTAGATGCTCAAGAAATGTCAGCTGCTCATCTACCTTTGAACAAAGTAATACTTTGTTCTACAAAAGGCTTTGAAACACAAGGACTAACAGAGAGAAATGTACCTAGTACTCCCCTACTGATTTCCTGACCAGTACAGGGCTCAGAGTGTGGGGGAGGCTATCTTGTGCAGTAAAGGGAGAGAAAAATCATTTCTATACAATTTACTCACTAAATGAGTTTCTCAACTCTCTATGCCTCAGTTTCTCCATCTAAATAATAAGAAACACAGTTAGATTACCTCAAAGAGCCCTTTCTCTCCAAGATTCTGAGTGTGTCTGGCACAGGGACTGTTCTCAGTCCAGGATGTGCTCTGAGCCTGGAAGAACCGGTTGGAGAAGGCATTGGATCTACCTCTAATACCTCGGGGGAACACATGCTGGAAGGTCACCCTCCCAGGTGTAATAGTGTTAGGCTGTGGACAGAGCCCAGCTTCATTGCCCAAATGAAAGCTTCAGGGTCCTCTGCAGAAATACAAAAGGTTTTTGTGGCTCCTTTCACTTTCAAGAACCCAGGTCAAAATTGCTTATTACGTTAAAGGAAGGAAACATTTTTTCAGAAGTGCTAATAAGAAAAAGACCCAGGAAACTGAATAATGTTGGGCAGAATTCCAGTGTTTGGGGCATAAATAAAACTTACGTTTTTTTTCTTAATAAATCAATTTTATTGATACATTTTTTTTTAACTGCTTATTAGCCAGCATGCTGTTGTGAAACACAGAAATCAGGTGGAGGGGCAGTTGGTGGACCAGGACCTGTTAGAAGGGTTTCAACCCACAGCCCCCAACCTCCTTCTCCTCTGTGGATTGACAAGCAGTCTAACTTCAGAGCTCCAAGCATGGGCTTCAGACCTGCGTTCAAAACCTAGCTCCAGGGAAGCGGCTGTGGCTCAATCAGTAGGGCTCCCGTTTACCATATGGGAGGCCCTGGGTTCGGTTCCCGGGGCCTCCTGGTGAAGGCAAGCCTGCCCGCGCGGCGTGGTTAGCTGACCCAGCGAGCACAAGCAGCAAGGGGGGGATAAATGAATAAATAAATAAAAAAGTCTTTAAAAAAAACCTAGCTCCATCTCTTATTAGCTGGTAACCTTAGCCAGTTACTTAACCTCTCTGAGACACAGTTTCCTCATCTGTAAAATGGGGATAATAATACATAGGAAGTTGGTGCTCTGCCTAGATGCCCTTGCTGGTCTAGCACACCCACCTACCCCCAGCTGCTGTGAGTTTTGGCTGCTAATAGTCGCACCCTTCTCAGAACAATTGCCCTTGGCTGGTGGGAAATATCTGACCTAGAGGTACTTGAGAGGTTTGTCCCATCTCCCTGCTTACCCTCTTCCCATTGTCCTATAGCCAATGACCACCTGGGATGGAGGTATAAGAGCCCAGCCCTCTTGCCTCAAGGTGGACAATGTCACGGTGCCATTCTCATTCCAGAGTCCCGCAGGGGACCAGGCTGAGGCTAGGCATCAGCTGTCAGCTGAACCCGCATCTTTCCCTTGCCCCATCCTGCTTCCTGCCCTCACTCCTTTACATATTTATCTTGTGAACTCTCTCTCAATAAATCACTTGCACCAAATCCCCATTTCAGCTCTCCTAGGAATTCCAAACCAAGACATGATAGCACCTTCCTCTACAGCCATTGTGAAGATCCAATGAAAGAATGCATATAAAGTACACATATAAACAGTGCCTGGCAAATGTTTTGTACTTAATAAATGGGCATCATTATCATCATCTTCCTTATTATTATTGCAAATGATTTTGGACACAGAGGAGATTTCTAATTGACAAGAGCTGGAAACAGTCTTGACACAGAGGAATAACTGCATTTAGACTGGCTAATACAGTTGAGACAGAGTTATCAATTTTACTTATTTCCTAAACTAATATTAATAGATTACTTTTCAGATTATAAAAGTAATACAAGAGGGGAGGATGTGGCTCAAATGGTTGGGCATCCGTCTGCCATATGGAGAGACCTGGGTTCGATCCCCAGGACCTCCCGGTAAAATAAAAAATAGAGAGAGAGAAGGCACATGGGCTGCCAGGCTCTGTGGGCCGGTGAGCCACCAGACCCCGGGAGCCATGCAGCAAGATGATGACGTAACAGGGGAGAGACAAGACGAGATGTTCCAAAAGCTCTGAAGACCAGGAATTGAGGTGGTGCAGGTGGCAGGATACCTGTCTCCTACATCGGAGGTCTCCAGGATCGAATCCTGGTGAAGACTGGAGGAGGAGGATGAGAAGAGATGGCAGGAAACAGACACAGAGAATTGCCCAGCGAATGGAGACAAAACAGCAAATGGGGAAGGGGGGGTTTAAAATGGATAGAGTAAATAAATAAATCTTTGGAAAAAAAAAAAAAAAGTAATACAAGTTCATTGCAAAAAAAAAAAACAGAAAATGCAGAAAACTACAAAACTAAGTAACACTACTATATATAGTGTGTGTATACATATACATATATGAAACACTACATGTATAGTGTAACCTTACATATGTAATCACATATATAGCCAATTTTGTTACCAAAAAAAATGAATCATACTCTCTGTACTATTCTATAACCTGCTTTTGTCCCCCACTTGATTTTCATATACAGATAGTGAATGTTAGCAAACATAGTGCTACAGCAGCAATTTTTATCAGTCACAGATTGTTGCATTTTATGGAGATAATGCAGTTTATTTAATCCCCTCTCCCTGGACATTTACCTTATTGCCCAGCTTTTTACTATCATAACATGCTGTGATGCACAGCCTTGACCATATATCTTTGTGCACATGTGCAGTTATTTCCTTAAAACAAATTGCTAGAAATGGAATAGCATGGATATTGGTGTGCACAGTTTGTAAGATTTTTGACCACACATTCTCCTCCAGAAAGACTGTTTTATCAGCACGCCCTTCAGGAGTACCTGAGAGTGTCCATTTCCCCACACTCACTCCAACAGTGGGTATCATTATGTTTCAAATTTTGTCAATCTGATAGGTGAAAAATAATACTACATTGTTGCTTGAGTGTGTGTTTCTTTGGTTTCTGGGGAGGCCGAGCGTCTTTCCTTACCTCCGTGGGCCGTTTGGATTTCGCCTGCTGAGAAGTGCTCTTGTCCAGCTCTTGGCAAGGCCCTTCTGGGTGTCTCTTCTCTTCCCCCGGCCCCACCCTGAACCTCAGGCTCAGTAACTCCGTGGTGTGCTATTTCATAAGCTCCCAAAGCCCTGCTTCCTACAGGACTGGCTCCCCCGGGAAGGCAGAGTTTTCACCCCCCCAGCACCGGCAGCCAACATGAGCTGGGATTAGTGGGGATCCGATTCCTTGACCTCCAGGTGCGCCTCTCCAAGTCCCCTCTCCCGGCTCCATACACATCACTACTCCACGGAGACTTCAGAAACCAGATCTGCTTAAAGAAAAAAGCTGTTTTCTCCAAAATCCAAACCTGCCCAGTAAATCCATTCCAGGGGTGATTATTAGCAAGACTTGAGGAATCTTTTTAAAAGAACCCACCAGAACATTCCTTTCAGGTCCAGTGCTTCTGCGAGGTTTGAAATGAAATTGTACATATACCGAGACCTACCACAATTAAAAACACTCTCACCACTGACGCAGGGATTCCACTGGTAAGAATTTCCACTCTGGGTGGGTGCACTTAGCCATGTACAGAAAGAGACATGTGTACAATGGTAATTGAAACTGTTCACAACAGCAAAAAAATGGTAGCAACCAAAATGTCCATCAATCAGGACTGGCAAAATACGGTAGGAACTACCTTTACCATGAAAAGTGCAAAGAGTAAAACTGGTTAAGCCAAATGTGTCCGTGTGGGCAGATGCCCTTGATATACTGTAAAGGTGACAAAAGCAAGTTGCAGACAATGCACTTAGTGTGATTAGACTGGAATTGTTTTAATGTTTATGGAGGCAGAGACAATTCTAGATAGACATAGAAGACACTAGTTACAATGGTTTCATCTGGGAGGGGAATTTGAGGTTGAAGTATTTTGAGATTTTTAGGACACATTTTACACTCAAATGCATTGTTTAAATTACGATGAATACGCTTTACCATTATATAATGAAAAAAAAACTTTAAAAGTTTAGAAGTGAGCCTATGACAATAATTATGGTAACAACAATATTATTATTAAATCGCTTCCTGAGTGCCAATTACATTCCAGGCACTCATTTAATCTTCAAACCAGCCCTATTGTGACCTACATTTTATACATAAGGAAACTCCTGAGGCCACATCCAATTACAAAGGCCTCACTCTTTCCACAGGGAGTGATTCTGGTGCTCAGGACAAGACCTACTGTGTGGGAGCCTAGTCAGGACCTCTAGGAACGGACTCCTTCTGGGTGGGATGATGGGGTCCACTTGGGTGGCTGATCCCTCACCAGAGCCTGTGCCCTGCGGCTTTTCTCCTTTGACTTGACCCTTAGAGTTCTACTGTCCAATACAGTCTGCTTAATTAAAATTAAAGAAACTAAAATTTTGATTCCTAAGCCATGTTAGCCACATTTCAAGTGCTCAATAGCCCCATGTGCCTGGTGGCTACCATCCTGTGAACACAGATATGGAATATTGCCATCATCACAGAACATTCTATTGGACAGCACTACCTTATCACAACTTTGGAGCCAGGCAGGCTTAAATCTGCTCCACCATGTACTAACCAAGTGATCTCAGCAAGTTATTTAACCTTTCTGAGCCTCAGTGTTCCATCTGTAAAATGGAGTCACAGTATAGCTATCTCACTGGACTGTTGCCGGGATTAACGGTGGCCATGCCTGTTGAGCATTTAGCCCAGTGCCTGTCACATGAGCAGCTCTCACTTAAAAGGAAGGGAGGAGGGTAGGACTCTGCAGTCAGACAATTTAGTGACCTTGGGCGGGTGACCTCACTGCTCTGAACTGCTGCCTCTTTGTAAAATGGCGTGGAGAGGACGTACCTGAGGGGTCGTTGTGAGGATTATAGCATGTGCTCAGTGCTGCCTTTGCCCCTTTGACAAGAGGGGCTTCCCTCTGTCAGGCAAAGTACTTCCAGAAGACCCAGAAATAAAATAGTCCCGAAGAAGGAATCCAGAAGGAATGGAAGAAGATTGATCATAAAAATAAAACAATCACCAGATGCTGTTTTGTCACCGATCAGATGGGGGAGGGCAGAATTTGGATTTTTTCTTGAAAAATAACATATAGAAAAATGCACCTGTCATAAGTATACTACTCAATGGATTTCAAGAAACTGAAAATATCAGTGTGACCACTGATCACAGGTCAAGACACAGAACATTGCGATCCCCTCAGAAGCCACTGCCATGCTCTCCTGCATCCCCTGCCCCCCCCATGGGTAACCACTGTTCTGACTTCCAACTCCATAGATTCACTTTTAGTAGAAAAACTTAAAGATTCAAAACACCCAGAGTTAGTGAGGAGATGGACAATCCAATAAGCTCAGACCCTGCTGATGGGTGTGTGAAGTAGTACAGTCATGCTGGAGGGTAATTTGCAGTAGCTGTTAAAATTTTAAATATCTATGCCCCTCGGTCCAGCAATTCCACTTTGCAGTATCTGCCCTAGAGAAAGGCTCCCACATGTGCACAGAGAGGCAAGCGCAAGAATAGTTTGTAATAGTGAATTATTTGTAATAGTGAAAAATTGGAAGCAACCTAAATACCCAACTAAAGGGGATTTAAAAAAAAACGTATCAGACATCAAGCTCTGTTATATTTTATAGTAGATGAAAAAGACTGAGGTAAATCTACATATGTTGACACAGAAATGTCTCCAAGATGTATTGTGGAGTTTAAAAAGCAAACTGCAGAAAAATGGCTCAAACAATCACACCACATCAGTAACAGTGATGATTCTGGGTAGGGGATGAGATTACGGATGGGCAGTAAGGAGAAATTTCCCTTTTTAATCTATATGTAACTGGGTTGTTCAAAATGTTTAAAACAGCCGTGGATTTATAAATTACTTATTTAAACTACTTTGCAATATTTAAGGGGAATATACATCCTAATAGCCAAGCCCAGAGTACAGAAGGCTGCTCTTCTGACTCCTGGGTAGGCTGGTGGCTCCTCGCCCAATGCCGAGAACAGGCTCTGAGCTGAAATGAATGGAGCCGTGAGGAGACCTGGAGACCGGGATCGTGGTGGCCTCTTCTGATGGAAGAGGGTGGCCTCGTTACTGCAGCCAGGCTGAGAACCCAACACCAGTGTATGTAAGTGGACCCCTGGAAAGGAACAATTCCCAGTTTCTGGCGCCGTCTTCAACTCGTGCCCCGCACTTTAAAGGAAGGATTGCCGGGTTTGAGTCTCTCCATGTCCTTGGGAAAGGCAAAAAGAGAGACACAGGTATAGCCTAGCATATTGGGGTGGCTTGGTGGGGACGGGGTGGAGGGGCACAGGAGAAGCAGCAAGGGCTCCACATTGAAAGTACTCAACCTTTAAGAATTAGCTTGGTGGGGGCGGGGCTGGCCCAGCTGACTCCATGAGGGAGGGTTCCTTAACCTCTCTGAAACTCAGTTTCCTCCTCTGTAAAATGGGGTGCAGTTTCTTGCAAACACAAACACAGGTATGCACATCCCGATTTTTGAATGTGGTTAAGATTGCAGGCTCCTGAGTCACCTGGCCCGGATCTAATTTCGATGCTGCCTCTTGCCAGCTGTGTATCTTAACCTGCCCAAGGCCTCAGTTTCCTCATCTCTAAAACAAGAGCCCTGCTCTTCCTTAATCTCAAATGACTATTATGAGGCTTATCAGTAAAGTCTTATCAGAGTGCCAAACGCCAGTACATGCTCAATGAATTTTAATTTTATTCACTAAGCACCTAGAAATACAGACACCCAGAGACACACCGTCCTCTGACTCACTCCAGATTCCAAGTCTAGATACCCTCAGCTCCTACCCTCATCCTTCCAAGTTCAGAAAGCAGGCCCTTCTGTGCTCATCTAAGACTCAATTTTGCGAATACTCCCCGCCCCCCATCTGAAGTGTTGTGCATAGAAGTGACCTCAACGTGAAAAACAAAACTATGTTCTGAAGATGTAAAAAACACAACACATATATTGATACGACCGCTATTGGCAGTATCTACTATAGCTAAACAATCACCTGCTTTTTGACCCAGCAATTTCACTCAACAGAAATAAGCACTTGTGTTTACCAAGAAAACGCATTAAGGATGTTCAAAGCAGCTAATTTATTAGTGATAGCCCAAACTGGAAACAATCCAAATGTCCATCCATAGGAGAACAGATGACCCAGCTGCGGTATAGCCATAAAATAGAATACGGCTCAGCAAGAAAAAGGAGGGAACTACCGAGAGAGTCAACAACATTAATGAGTCACAAACATACTCCTGAGTGAAAGAAGCCAGACCCAAAAGAGTACATCAGAGGATCCCATTTATATGCAGTTCTAGAGCAAGAGTAACTAATCCACAGTGATGAGGGTCTGAAGAGTGCTTCCTCTGGGAGAAAGTGGGTATTGACTGGGAAGGGGCACAAGGGAGACTGACGGGGTACAGGGAACATTTTATATCTTGATCTTGGAGGTGGTTATGTGGGTGAGAACTTCACTGAACTGCACACTTAAGACGAGTACATTTTGTGGATGTATGCTGTGACAGTTTGAGATGTTTTTATGAATCCCAAAAAGAGAAAGATTATGTTTGTAAACTAATCTATTCCTCTGGGTGTGATACCCTTTGATTGCATTAAATTCTGCTGAGGGCCCTTTGATTGGATTATTTGATAAGATTGCATTGGGCTTTTGATTCAACTACATCAGTGGGCGTGAGTCAGGTTGAGTCCCTGCCCCTTTGCTGGGTCTGATATAAATGGACACTCACACAGACAGACACAGGAAGAGAGAGCTCTGTCATTTTTTTTTTTTCCCGAGGTACCGGGGCCAGGGATTGAACCCAGGACCTCATACGTGGGAAGCCAGCACTCAATCACTGAGCCACACTGGCTCCCTTGAATTGTTATTTTCATTTGTTTGCTTGTTGTTGTTGTTTTTTTTTTTTTGTTTGTTTGTTTGTTTTTATTATGGGTAAAAATCAAAATTCTCACAATACATACAAACATTTGCAAACTGATATATAAATATATATGCATATATGTGTATTTGCTTACAAAAATGTTATTTATATATATATACACATATATTTTAAGAGGTGCTTAGATTACCCAAAATATTACACGGAACCCACTGGGATTCCCATGTTGCCCACCTCCCACACCTCCCACCACATCCCACACAAACATCTCCCACAGTGTGGCCCACCACCCTCAATGAACTTACACATCCTGGAGCCTTGCCACCAACCATAGACCACAGTTCACACTGTAGACCACACTCTCTCCCACTCAGTTCTGAGTGGTGTGTGCTGATTTAAAATAGCCTACATCCGTTGCCACAACAGTACTCAGGACAACCTCCAACTCCCAAAGAAGCCCCTGTATTTCAACTGCTCGTCCCCTCCCTACCCCAAAAGTGTCAAGTGGCCACTGGCTCCACCTCATTGTTATAATTTCTTGCATTGCTAGAATCACCATATGTGAACAAGAGAATACCATCAAGTCCATTCTAGTCCATAGTTCTTCCCCCAATCCTGAGGGGACTGGGATGGTGATGTCCACTCCAACTCCAAGTGAGAGAGGGCTTATATCCCATGGATATGGTGGGTGGGATGATCCTGCCTGCAGATGCAGGCCCTCTCCATTCCCTGGGATGGCCATTTCCCATCGTTGTCTCCTCACCAGGTGACTTGGATGAGTCCATTGAGCTGTAGGGTAGGAGTTGCAGCTCCACCTAGATTTCATGCACACCTGGCACATAGGTAGGCGGGAGGCTCCAGTCTCTGGAAGTATACCTAAAAACTCCAGCATCACATGCTTGTTGTTTTTTGTTTTTGCTTTTAGGAGGCACTGGGGACCAAACCCAGGACCTCCTATGTGGGAAGCAGGTACTCAAACGCTTAAGCTACATCCACTCCCTCTGTCATTTTTTATCCTGCCATGTGACAAAAAGGAGAAGACTCAAACAGTTAAGGCCCCAGGGTGAGATGAGCCATTTGCCTGATAGCTTACAGCTGAGATTGGGAATCGAGCTGAGCAGCCAAGACTGATACAGGAGGCTCGGAAAGAAACAAGCCCATGCCAGGAGAGAGAGGACTACAGGATCACTTTAGCACACAGCTTTCAGAGGCTGGGCCCACGGAGCTCAAGAGGAAAGGGTGAGCCCAGAGGGGAAGGCAGAGACCAGCCAGGGCTGGGTGGCCCTCTTGCTTCAACATGTGGCAACTGACTTTGGCAAAAAAGCACCTCTTATGGTGCCTGGAGTTGGACTTTTTGTGGCCTTGGAACTGTAAGCTTTTCCCCAAATAAACCCCCTTTATAAAAGCGCACAGATTTCTGGTACTTTGCATCGGCACCCCTTTGGCAGACTAATATATATGCTATGCCACAATTTTTTAAGTGTTTAAAAAACACAGAACAAGACCCCTTACGTGTTACTTGGTTTTGCATCCTGCAGGATGAATGTGTGTTGGGTCCATGGTCTCCTTGACACTTTTCGAATTGAGGCATTAGGCTCCGGGGGAAGGAAAGGGGCAAAGTGGAGAAGAGGAGACTTTGGGGATAGTATCACTGAGGGTCACCAAGGGCCAATCCCAAGAGACTTTTCTCAACAATTGGGGCATAAAAAGAAAGCAGGTGGTAGCTACAGGAAGGAGAGGGGACATGCAAATGCCTCTGGCTTCAGCAAAGATTGAGTTGAGTCTGGCCCTATTTCAGTATACCGTTCAATATAAAATAGTATTTCCTCTGGGACTCATGTATGCTGACTTCACTTACCAAAATTATAAGTAAGCCAGCATCTCCCAATCCCCAAATGGTGTCAACAAGTGAGAATTGGCTGTATTTATAAACAGTCCTTGAAAGAGACTATCAATTACCAGTAACACGTCAGCAAAGATATTGGTGACTTTTCAGATCAGCTTGGCCTTTGAAAGTGGGTGCACGCAAGCAGAGCTTCCTGTCCTATGAAACCCGTCATTGAAGGGAGAGAGGCCTCTGCCTTTGTCATTGGGGTTTTACGGGACACAAGACTGGCCTCATTTTCCAACAAGTCTTTTATGCATGGGAGATTGGCAGGCTGGCAAGAGACAGTTCTTTGAACCCCAGGTCTGGGAGCTGCACCTTATGAAATTCTGGCTTTGAAATGCTGGTCTGCCCTTGGGACCCAACCTCACTTCCTGGGTATATGTGGGGAGATGTGAAAAGTTCAGATCCCCTTCTAGCCTTCTGGAGCAGATCCTTTTTCTATCTATGTTCTGGAATTTTCTTCCACAGATGAGGTTACTCATTCCCTTAATCTCTTTGTTAAAAACACAAGAGATTTGGCCAAACTCCGAACTGCTCCCCACCTTCTCTGCCCTCTGTGGTGGCAGAGCTAAAAAAAGGGAGGCCCCAGGGGGAAATGCCAGGACTCCAAGCCCTTCTGTCTACCCGGAGAATCCCTGGGAAGGGGCAGTGGCCTGGGCAAGGCAGTGGGCAGCCCTCTCTTGGTTCTGGCCCTGGCTCTCTGTGGCGCTACCCACTTTCCCATTATAGATCAGAGCTCCCCATGTGGGTACGTTCATTCTTCCTTTCCTTCTTTCAATAAATCAGTATTGGGTGTCCACTCGGAGCCAGCCCTGGGCTAGGCCCTGGGGAGACAGCAGTGAATAGGACCCAGTCTCCCCTCAAGGTGAGTACAGTCTGAGGGAAGAGACAGGCTTAAAGAGTCCTAATTCATAATATAGGGGAAATCTGGGGTGCGGTGAGAGCACAAAATCAAAGGGGACCTCTCTGAGGAAGTGGCATTTTGCTGAGAACAAAAGGATGAGAGGGAAACGGCCAGGCAGAGCTGGGAAGTATGTAAAGTAGAGGGAACAGCTTTTACAAAAGCTGTCGGGGAACCCCAAGTAGTTTCTGGTGGTTGGCATGTGGGGTGTGAGGGAAGGTGACCCCGATTCCTTGCTAACGTGCTCTCACACGAATGCCCTGCATTCCCTCCACTCCAGGCCCGCTGAACCCAGCGCTGTTTCTGAGCATGGCAGGCACACGCCAGCCTCAGGACCTTTGCTCTAGCTGTTTCCTCTGACACTCTTCCCCCAAGGTATGTGTTTGGCTAACTCTCCCGCTTCCTTCGATGTGTACTCACATCTCAACTTCTTGGTGAGATCCCTCTGAGCAGCCTGTCGATGATCACATTCTGTCCCACACCCTGCACCCACCACCTTCTTCCACCAGTCTAATTTCCTTTTCTCCATGGTACCTACTGCCTTCTAACATACTACACAGTTTACTCACTCATTATGCTTATTGCCATCTCCCCTGCTAGAATGTCAGCTCCCCAGGATCGGGGACCTTTGTTTTGTTCACTTAAACAATCCAAACCTGTGAACATTTGAAGGAACGCATAGATAGGACCTGAGAAGTTGGCAGGGAGGGGTGCAGAGGCCTTGTAGGCCAGGGGGCATGGGGAAGGCGTGTGGGTTTGAGTGCAAATATAAAGGAATAGCCCTGCCGGGTTTGGAGTAGGGGAGGCTCAGGGTCCGAGTTACATTTTAAAGACAGCTCTGGATGCTGTGTGGAGAATGGCTTGAAGGAAGGCAAGTTACCGCAGGCATCCAGGCATGGGGTGGTGGTATCTGGGCTGGGGCGGTGACACCGGAACATGGCGGGAAGTGGATGGGCTCAAGTGGACTCACCATTCCTTGGTGACCTGAGGGAAGACAGTGCAAGGCAGACTCCCAGGCTCCTGCCCGAGCAAGAGGCTCAGAGCGGGCTTTCAAGGGGAGATGTCAAGTAGCCAGTTGGGCAAGTTTGAGCTCAGAGAGAAAGTCTGGACTGGAAACCTCTTTTTGTGAATCATTGGTTTATAGTTGTTTTTAAAGCCATGAGAGTTCAGATGTCCAAGAACAAGTCCTGAGGACCTGGCCCTGAAGCCTTTGAAGGGGCCCTTGAGGAATGAGGGGTTTGCCAGGAGGGTGGGGAGGAGCCTACGCAGGCAGAAGGAGCAGCCCAGGCCAGAGCTCAGGATAAGAGCATGGGTCCCAATGCTCCCAGCACTGCCGAGGCCCTCAAGAACAAAGGGAGTCTGGGAAACCATCGCAGCCAAGAGGGGCCACAACAGCCGTGTGACATGGTGTCCTGGATGGGACCCTGGAACAGAAAAGGGACATTAGATGCTCTTTAGAAGTATGAAATTCTGAATAAGCACAGACTTTAGTTAATAGTGATATATCAGTATTGGTTCATTAATAGTAACAAATGTACCCTACGAGTGTAAGATATTAATAGTAGGGGAAACTGGGTGTGCGGTGTGTGGGAATTCTCTGTACTTCTCGATTTCTCTGTAAATGTAAAACTGTTCCAAAAAATAAAGTCTATTAAGAAAAAAAACAAAAAAAAGAACATAGGCCTCATAAATGCCCCACACCACCCCCACACACTTGCTCCAAAGACTACAGTAATTAGTTTCTGTGGAGAGGACTTTGACCCTGACCAGTCCCTTCCATGGTCAAAAGATTCAGGGACACTATGAATATCTCATAGCCCTCCCCTCTGCCAAGGAACAGAGGGTCCTCACCTCCACCTACTTTCTTTCTGTTCACAGAAAGAGTACTCTCCTCAGGCCAGAGCACATAATGGAAATGAGAAGCAGACACTAACTGGCTCAGGTAAGTCAGACCCACCTGTCGTTCTCCGGGAGAGCACCTTTTGGCATGCCCTGCAAAAGCACGTTCCTCAGCCACAGTTTTCCTGAATCCCACTTCACTCAACAGCTGGCTTGGTTTCCTCCCTGCTGCAAAAGTTCTGGCACCATCTGGGTTCAAATTCCAGCTCCACTACTAACTAGTTTTGTGACCTTGGGCAAGTCACTTGAGTCTTATTTTCCTCATCTCTAAAAAGGGCATAACCATGGTTTGATCAAAGAGCTGCTGAGTGGATTCAATGAGATGAACCGTGAAATGTATATAATATCCTCTGCAGAAAGAACATGAGACAGCGGATGCCAAATGCCAGGCATCGTGCCTGGCACTCATCATGTCAAAGATCAAAGGGTGTCAGTTGTGTCCTCAGGACCCCTGGTGATATCTTAGTTGCAAAGAAGTGCAGAGACCTGGGAGTCAAAGCAGAAGCTGGGCCTGGGCAGTGGCCAAAGGCCAGCCAGAGAGGACGTGCTGAGGCCAGAAAGCACATGGAGGCAGAGGGAACTTGTCCTGAGGTGGCCCAGGCACCAACTGCCAGAGCACAGCCTCAGACAGATGCCATCTAGAACCCTGGACAGTTCCCCAAGGTCTCCAGCTTTTGGGGGGGCCCAAGCTTTGTGGAAAGGGAATTGGTTGAATCTTAGCTCCGCCAACTATCTGTGGGAGCATGAGCAAATCACCTCACCTCCCTGCCTCCCCATGGCCTCATCTCTAAAGTGGATATAATACTTACCCTCTCAGGGCTGTTGTGAAGAAGAAACTAGGTAATGGAGCAATGAAGCAGAGTGGCCAATGTCTGAGGTCAGACCATCTGAGTGTGTTCCACACTGTGTGAGCTCAGAAAAATTGCTTAACCTCTCTGACCTTCAGTTTTCTCATCTGAGAACCTGGCTTGCTAACAGACCCTACTTCAGAGAGTCATGGCAATGAGAGGAGATTGGACATGAAGCACGCAGTAAACACTAGCTTTCATTTTAGAAGAATCCTAGCCCTGCTCCAGACAGAGCACATGCTCAAAATTGTCAGCTTCTTATGTCTTCCAATACCCCAAGAGGAGGCAGCCTCCGTAACTTTGGCCTTCCCACCTTTAGAATTTTGGGTAGGTCCTCCCATCTCTGGCTGTTAAAAGGGACTCCACAAAGCCAGAAAATCAATCCTGTGGCATCCCACAGCCCTCCACCTCAACCGGCTTCCCCCAGCAGTCTCCTCCCTCTCAGTGCCACCCTCCCCAGGATGCCCTGGGACACTCTTTAAACATCACAGTACACAGTGTTTGTTCTGGGCCAGCCATTGTTCTAAGCACGAATGCCCTCACAAGCCTGTGAGATACGGACTATGGCTTTCCCATTTTACAGATGAGGAAATGAGCCTCTGAGAGGTTAGGTAAGGAAATTGTGGGTTCTACACAGCTGGTTAGTGGTGGTGCTGGGACCTAATCCCAGGCGTGGCAATCCAGAACCCCACGCTTGCTTGTAGTCGGCCAAAGCAGGGAAATGGAGAAGAGCAGGCGGGAGACCGAGGCTGCAAGTCAGGACACCTGGGCTCTCCCTTGGCCCTGGTACCCCGGGACTAGGAGTGCTCTGGCAGACTTTACCCGCGCGGTGCCTGCTGCCTCGCCGGTGCTCCTCTGGCTCCCCCGCGGCGCCTCGGTGCCCCCGGCCCCTCCCAGTAACCTGATCCTCGGCGGGGTTTGAGCTGCAAGTCGGCGTCACCGCCACCGCCGCGGAGGCGCTCGGCCCGGCTACACTCCGCGGGGCGCTCGCGTCCCGCATTGCCGGCTCCGCAGGCGGGCGCGCGGGGCGCATGGCGCAGAGGCTGGGCGAGCGGACACGGGGGCCCGCCGAGGCCACCGGGCTCTATCGGGCTGTGCTGCTCAGGTCGGGTAAGTGGGGGTAACGCGACCGCAGCCCATCGCCCCGCCGCTGGCAGAGCGGAGGAGGGCCCCGCGGGCGCACCCCGCGCAGGTCCCGGCCGGCCCCCAGCCGCGCGCCGCAGTGGTCCTTGATCGCTCTGCCGTCTCCCTTCCTCCCCTCCCCTGCCCCTTCCCCTCCCCTTCTCTTCTCTTCCCCTCTCCTTGCCTGCCTTTCCCTTTTCCTTTCCTTTTCCTCCCCGCTTCCTCCTTCCCTCCCTTCCTGCCTCTTCCTTTCCTCCGCCCTCCAGTCGTGCCTTGGGGGCTCGCCCTGCCCTGAGTGCTTTCTTCCTACGTGTGAACACAGCGCACACCCCGCTTCCACGTTGCCAAGGTCCTGCGAGGTCCACGCCTGGGCCTGGCTCCTAAGCAGACCCGCAAGGGCTCCGAGGGCTTCGTAGGGGTGGGAGGTTGGGGGCAGGAGAGCGCAAAACGGGCCCGACCGGGGTGGCACGCAGGGAGGAGTGAGAAAGCCCCGGACGGGGATGTTCTTGCGAAGGACTTGGTGATGTCCAAGGGGTATTACTCTAGGGAAAAAGGGAGAGCAAATTACAGGACGATCGGGAACCGTCTTTCTATATGAATGCAAGGAGGAGAAGATTTGAAAAGAAACACGCCGTGGTTATTTTTGAGGACAGTGCTCTGTTTTTGTCTCTTTTTGTTTACTTGTTTGTCGTGGGCACGGATTCCTTTTCTACTCGGGGAAAAAATTTGGCTATTTTTACTTATAAAAATGAAGCAACGGTAAGGTCATATGGACAGTGTAAAAATACTTTGGAAAACACAGGAATGTAGAAAGAAGAAAAAGAATGCCTGCTGAGCGGCCGGGGCGTTTCTTTCCAGGCCCTGTGGATAGAGACATTTGGGGAAGATGAAAATCGCCGGTGCCCGGGTCCCTGCCAGGTGGGGGTGCTTGGTTAGAAAGTTTCGGGGGCTCGGATTCCCGGGCCAGCCACGGCCGGAGCCCTGCCCGCAGCCTTCTAGAGCCAGGGTGGTGGCGGCAGCGCCTGGGGAGGCGGTGGCAGCGGTCTCGGGCTGCGCCTCCCTCGGGCGCCGCTCGGGCTACGGGACTGATTGTCCTTCTCGTTTGCATTGGCCCCGCCCGGGGACAGCTCCCGCCCCGCGTTACTGATTGGGAACCCTGGAACAACGGTTCTCTAAATTCGAAAGTAGGAACTGGCCAAGGCTTCCTGACTGGTGGCGCCTTCTTGGGGTGGGGGGGGTCGGTCTTAAGTCCGGCTGAGCCTGGGGCAGGCTGGATAATCAGATCAGTCTGGTTTCAAATCCCAGCCCCAGGGGCTTCCCCATTAAGCACTCTGCCTGCTGCGGGCCCCCATCCGATTCCTATCATCTCACAAAGCTGCGGAGGGGGTGCCCCAAATCTAAAGACCTTGGGTTCTCTTTGGCAAGGAGCCGCACTCACAAGGTAATGTGTTTAACCCCCAGCCCACCCTGAACAGCAGGGAGGTCAGGTCGTTCCAGGGGCACCATACACAGCTGCCAGCCGTGAGCGGAGCAGAGGCCCCCTCGCCTGCCTCGCTGGCGGAGCTCTGGCTGGGTGCTAGGCACAGTGCCCTGGCTCATCCCACCCTCATTCCCTATGAGGGCACTGTTACTTGTCACCCCCTATTTAACAGACAGGAGACTGAGGCTCAGAGAGCTTAATCATCTCCCCCAGGTCCTGCTAAGGGACCTTTTCTACCCCACTGAGGGGTAGAAAAGACAGTCAAATGGACGTTCATCTATGCCGAAGTCTGCACACCTTCTGAGAATAGTAATGGTAACGGTAAATGCTGATCACTTGCTATTGCCACCTCTCTGCCAGATGCTGTACATCTGTCATCTCATCCACTTTGTTTGCTCACTTATCCATCCAACCAGTCTTCATTGGCCACTACTATGCACTGGCCCTGTGCAAGGCATAGGGATGTCTCAGGGAGGTAAGCAGTGTTAATCCCTGCTTTGAACTCGAGGAAACTGAGGCTCAGGAGGCGAGATGATTGTCTAAGCTCAGACAGCTCCTTAGGGGTGGAGCTGAGATTCAAACCCAGGACCACGAGCCCCTGGAACCACTGCTCTGGCTGTCTCACACAAGGAAGAACAAGAAGTGAGAGTCGGGTGAGGAGCCAACTGGGCCATTTAGTGAAGGGGCAAGCACCCCTCTTCTTTAGCAGCCTTCAAGGAGGGACTCAGAGAATCAAACCCAAGTGGTGGCCGTTTTCATTCACAATAGCCTCAAGTCATGCACCAACTATTACAACACTTCTAGAAAAATTTTCATCCTGATTTTTAAAAAAATAATTTCTTAATGGTAAAGTAATACATGATCACCATAGATATTTTGGGAAATAGAAAATGAAGAGGGAATGCTGGACCCATAATCCTGTTAGGCATAAGCAGCCAATGGTAACTTTTGGGGATGTACCTATGTGTGTGTGTTTTACATTGTTGAGATTGTACTGACCCTAGTCTTTAATCACATTTTTCTTTCATTTACATTTGGATGAAAATCTTTTTTTTTTTTTTTTTACCAGGAGGTCCCGGGGATCGAACCCGGGTCCCTCCATATGGGAGACGGACGCCCAACCAGTTGAGCCACATCCGACCCCTGGATGGAAATCTTAAAAGCTCTTAAATCAAGATAATAGCTATTACTATTGAGCCCTGATACTGTGGAAGGCTCTGTGCAAAGGGCTTTTCATGCTATTTCTCATTTATCTCTCAAAAGAATGGCTGTGGTCAGTATTACTATTGCCCCATTTCAGAGATGAAGAAATAGGGAGTTGAAGGTCCCCTAGCCATTCAGCACTGAAATCAGAATTGGTATCTGGGTTGACACCAGAACCAGCACCCATGTACTTAACCACTGGAAAAATATACTTGGTCATGTCCAGTAAGCTACACCCCACTTCAGTAGAGGCCCAGCTGAGGTTCATTACCTGCATCCTACCTAGAGCTCAGGGCAAGTTCCTGGCTGGAAGGGACCCCTCCCCAGGTGCCTGTGGGAGTCAACAACTGTGATTCTCCTCTGCAGCCAGAGGGGGGCAGCCATGGTCTCCAACCCTGCCTGCTAGGTAGCTTGCCAGATAAAATACAGGGTGCCCAGTTAAATTTGAATTTCAGATAAACAACGAATAATGTTTAGTACAAGTATGTCCCATGCAATCTTTTTATTTGCTGCATCTGGTAACTCCACTGCCAGGAATCATGAAAGCTGGCATGACAAAGCTATGGTCTGCCTAGTTCCCCATGCTCTCTCTCTCTCTCACACACACACACACAGAGACATGAACTGCATCCCTCTCCCCATCCCTAGAGCCATTGTCCATTTCTTGTTTAGCTACAAGGGAATTAAAATGTGCTGGTACTGAGGGAGAGGGTACCCCAAGGCCCTCCTGCAGCTAAGAAACCAAATCAACCAGTCCTAATTGCAGCTGGGTTGAGAGCCAGCTTTCTGAAACAAGACTGTCAGTTCTTCCCACCCCCTCACACTTTTGTTTTCACCCTTGAAATCCCGCCATTGGGTAAATTCTTCCCGGTTCAAGCTTGTTGTAAAGGCGACTCTCAGTCCTTTTATAATCTCTCCATAGATCCCATGACAAGTTTTTCTGCCAGTACAGCATTCCCCATGTCCTTTCATCAGAGCATGGGTTTGTTTTTTCTGTTTGTTTGTTTTGTTTTGTTTTTGGGGGGAGAGTTGATTCTGGAGTGGGTTTTGGGTAGCTTCTCAGAAATCTGATTGAGGCCTTGAAAAGGGGCCTTGGAAGTTTGGACTGAATACAGGACCGACCAGGAAGTTTTGAGTTGCCATGGAAACTTCTTTTTGTCTGATGTTTGTGGGCCCAGATAAGCTGCTCAAGGTGCCTGTGGGCTTGGAGAAAAGAGGGCATAAATGAGAGAAAAGACATTCTTCAGAGTTTTTTTTTTTTATGCAAGCTGCAGCCCCAGCTCGCTAAAGGTGCAGGAAAATTCCCCAGCGCCCACTCATGACCCCCTCTCCTGGCCTTCACGTCCCCTTTCTGTTTGACTCCTTTGGTCCCCAAGAAAACTATCCTCTAAGGGACAGGTGGGGGCATGGTCAGAGTGTGCTCAGCCCCTGGGGACTAACTGCAGTCCACCAGCTGGCCATGGGGCTGAGCGGGAATTCTGACACCCAGGCCCCTGACATTCCAGAGTCCGTAGAGGAAGAGTAGGACGGCCTCCCGGGAGAGCCACATGGAGGCAGGAGGCAGCGGCTGTGGCTTGAATTTTGCCATTACCTTATGTAAATTCCCAAAAGGCTCATCTGCTCAGAGGGTTCTATTTTCCCATATTCAAAATGGCTGTGATTGAACTGGTTGCAAATTGTAACCACAATTGATTGGAAATGTTGCTCTTTTTCATATTTTTAATCTTTACTGGTTTTTTTTCCGGATAGTAAAAGCAATGTATGCTTGTTTGTTTTTCAAGCCAAAAACATTATAGAAATATAGTGACATAGGAAAGGGGCCTGGAATTTTACCCCTAGAACAGTGGTTCTCAGACTCATGATACTGTATGAATCCCATGGTAGCATGTTAAAAATCCAGATTCCTAAACCATCCCTCTAAGGTTCTGATACAGTAATCCAAGAATAAGGCCCAGTAATTCCACTTTTAATACTCATCCCAAATGATAGCTAGTAATGATACCTGAGATACATTGATCTGGGAATGACCTCTGTTAGCAGTTTAGTTGGGTCTCTATGTATATACTATTTTTCCTTCTTGAGATAAAGAGATCATACTATATGTGATTTTGCTATTTGAATGTTCACTAAATATGTCATGGACATCTTTTCAGGTCAATGTCCATTGGCTCTTGATTGCTCTGGGGCTGCCATAGAGTCTTCCAACAAAGGGACTACAGAAATTGTTGATGGTAGGGGGCTCTCAGAGTCTCCTCCTCTGGACTAAACTAGATCCTAGGAGTCTGTCTTCTCCAGGCAGTAAGCAAAATCTGTCAGAAGTCCCCCTGCTCCAGGATACCTCTTATTCCCCAACTGTCAAAGGGCACTGGGATTGGCTCAGATAAGCCACTGAAGATCACAGGAAATGCACCAAATATTCATTTGTGGAGCAGAACAACATGTGGGCAACAACCAGGGGCAGTGGAATATGGTTTGACAAGAGTTTAGTGGTGTCTTCACACTGTCTGAGTTTGGTGAAAGTAAGCCACAGTAGGGTAGGAAGCTGGAGGAAGATACCATTCAGAGTACCTCAGGAGAAGCAAAATTAATGATGAAGAAACAAAAATGATCACAATGTTAGAGAAAGTTTTTTTGTACCTGAAAATTTGTGACCCTCTAAGAATAAGAGGTTCCAGAGTAGCCAGTCTGGCCAAGGCTCCCAGGACAGTGCCCGACCTGCCCCTGTCCACCTCTCAGCACCGTCTCCTTCTCCCTCATGCCCAGCACTCCAGCTACACTGGCCTTCTCCCTGTTTGATCATACAAAGATAAGGGCTTACAGGAAAATGGAGGATTATAGAGACACAGGACTCACTTCTCTCCCAGAAAAATTGCTAAAGGACGGGCAGAAACGGCCTGGGAAAAAATGTTCTAGGGTTTAGGACACTAGGGAAAGGCTGGACACCATCCAAAGGAAAAGGAAAAGAATTTCGATAGGAAAACTCTGTGAGTAAAAACTGCAGCTGCTGGTACCCATCCCCCCACCCTCAGAGCAGGCAACATTGAGTCCTCTGGCCTCTGGCCGGTGGATACAGACAGAGGGGGCCACAGGGGTCCACTTCCCCAGGAAAAGGGAGAGAGAGGGGCCCAGTCTAAGGCTGATTCAGCTTTTGGCCAACGAAGTTGGTCTGGTGTGTCCCAGTAGCCCTTCCAGGCCAGGTGGGGCAGCACCCTTGTGTGACCCAGGAGTCGGCAGGGAACTAAAGAGATCCAGCCCTCTCAAACATCCTCCCTACTGAACAGTACTGGTTGGTGAGGACAAAGAGGGGAGTGGAATTATTTCCTACCCAGGAAAAGGGAGGGAGCTGCCAGCAAAGGGAGGGGAACAGCTTCTGAGAAAGTTTGATTTGCAAGGATCTGAACAGCCCTGAGGTAGGCTCCTCTGTCACATTGCTCCAGTTGGGGCTGGGGTTACAGTGAACATGTTCTGACCAGGGTTTGAGCTGCATCTACTGGCAGACTGAGGATGCACATGCAAGGAAATTAAAAGTAAATCAATGAAAGAGGCTTTTTCAGGTCTTTACGGCCTCCCTCCCCAAGGCCCTTTGAAGTGGGTCTGCAACCCATTACTGGGTCCATGGCCTGGATTTGAGCAACTAACCAGAGACAATCCTAAACATCTAGAACAGGTTGAACCAAAGAATAATAGTAACACAGGCTCCTACCACTAAATCCCTACTCAAGAGAGAGAAATTGAGCATCACGTAAATTCACCATTATAATCAGAAGCCTAGACATCAGAAAAACATTACAAGTTATACAAGAAAAAGGAAGATATGGCTTAAGCAAAGGAATATATCAGAGCCCCAGATGAGACACAGGATTTGAAACAACTAATCAGCAAGGTTCATACAAATCTCCTAAGTCAAATCAATGAGTTGAAAGACAGTGGCTAAAGAGATAAAGGACATCAAGAAGACACTGGGTAAAAAATAAATAAATAAAAAATAATAATAATAATAAAAAAGAAGACACTGGGTAGGGAGCAGATGTAGCCCAAGCAGTTGAGCACCTGCTTCCACACAAGGACTGGGCTTCAATCCCCAATACCTCCTTAAAAAAAAAAAAACAAAAAATGAAAAAACCAAGTCAGGGAAGCTGATGTAGCTCAATATACGAGAACCCAGGTTCAATCTTCAGCCCCAAGTACCTGAAAAAAAAAGACAGTGGGTGAGCACCAAGAAGAATTTGAAAACCTGAACAGAAAAATAACAGAGCTCATGGGAATGAAAGACACAGTAGATGATATTAAAAACACATTAGAGGCATACAACAGCAGACTCAACATGATAGAAGAAAGAATTAGTGATACAGAAGACAGATCAGCTGAAGTTGAAGAGAAAGAAGAACAGAGAAAAGAATGGGGAAAAATATGAGCAGAGGCTCAGGGAGCTGAATGATAACATGAAGTGCAACAATGTACGTGTCATAGGAGTTCCAGAAGGAGAAGGGAAAGAGGGCAGAAAGAGTATTTGAGGAAATAATGGCTGAAAATGTCCCAACTCTCATACAAAGCTCATAACCACTCTGGGGCCTTTGCACTAGCTGCTTCCTGTCATTGGAATGCTGCCCTATGTGAATGGTCTTCACACAGCTGACCCTTCTCTCCACTTGGGCCTCTCTACCATGTCCCCTCTTCAGCATCCACCCTAAGTTCCCAGCCACTCTCTTTCACCTCACCTGGTCTTACTTTTCTCATAGCATTCATGACCAAGTGATGTTTTCTTGCTTTTCTGTCTTATTTACTGTCTGGCTCTCCGTAGAGTGTAGTTTCCCTGAAGGCAGGGATATTTGTCTCATTCAGGCAGTAGCCCCAGCACTCTCACAGTGCCAGGAACACAGTAGTTACTCAATAAATATATGTTGAAGGAATAAATAATATAGGCCAAAGATGACAAAAATTGCCTTTTGAATGCCCCTATCCATGTTTGATGTATGTCCTTGACCTCACTGCCCTCCAGCCAACTAAAACTGTTCAGGAAAAACTAAGGTTGGGGCAAGAGCCACGTTTAACTGGCAGATGCCACCTTCCTCACTGGGGTGGGGGAGTAAGGATAATGAGGAAAGCTAGAAAACACTTCCAGATGTTCAAGTGGAAGCTGGTACTGAAATTAGGATGCCTCCATTATCTGCAAGCACCCAGGATGGCCTTAGGCAACTACACACATTCTCTGTTTTGACAGTTACACAGCCATTCATTGAGCCAGTATTTATAGAATGTAGACTTTTGCCAGGCACAATGCTCCATGCTGGTCCCTGCCCTCAGGTAGCACAGAGTCCAGTTCTCTCTGTGGGAAAAGTAGTATTTGCTGAGCATTTACCAAATGCTTTCACCAATGTCATCTCCCAGCCACCCTGACAAGCACAGAACCAAGGCTCAGAAGCACTGAGTGGCTTGGGAAGGCTACCCAGGGAGCTGTGCCAGAGCCAGGGCAGACCACGGATCTGCTCAGGCCCAGACAAGGTCTGCCTTTACTTTCCCATGCCCTCTCCCGTGCGACGTCCCGTTGGCTCCTCTGTGAAATTCAGATGAACTCATGTATCAAGTGAATAATGCCTATGGAGTTTTCAACCCATTCGTGGATGACCAAGAACCAACCCAGGGCTGAGAATTGCCCCCCACCTTTGCTTCCTGCCCCTCCCATCAGGGAAGCGTCAGAACCCACCCTTGCCTAGCCTTCCCGTTGGAAACAGGAAATTCCTCCATGTGCGCCGCCTTGCTGGGAACAAAGCTTGGCATGGTTCTTATTCCTCAACAGTCTGACAAAATAGGTATTTATTTGCATCTTTCAAGCGTGTAGATTGGACACAGTGTTCCGCGTTGTGGAAGTAGCCACACACCAAGTGAAACACTGGTTACTATAGTAACAGTTCCTTTTTATTGATACCAGAATAAACAAGAATGCAAAGCTGCCTCACTTGTTGGCACATTTGAGCTGCCTCTGATCCCAAGGGGTTTAAAAGCCGCTCTTTGGAGGCACCCTCCTTGCTAGTCCAGGACTTCTCGGTGGACTGAGGAACCCAGCAGCACTGCTTCCAAAGTTCCCTCCCTGGCGACTTGGCTCCAGAAGTAAGCCCGTTTCTACTCTGTCTCACCCGCTGTTGAGCCGGGTGCTGTCCTAGGGGGTGCAGGGGAGGTGGGGCAGCCTGGAGCAGGGGCTGGATGGGCTGTCAGGGGAGCTGAGCTCTTTGAATTTAGGCCCCCGGGCCCTGTCCCCCAAATCTGGAAAATGATATGGGGCAGGCTCCTGGTGCCCTGGCTTTGGGGAAATGATAGGAAGCAAAGCCCTACATCCTTGTTGATCTTTTTCTTCTGAATCCTCAGTTGAATCTGAATTTATGCCTGTCCGTTATCACACAGTATGGGGTTTTTAACTCTCTTAATAAAAAAAGTACTAAAAAAATAAAATAACCAGAGTACTGCAGGGTGGCCCAGCTGAGAGAGTAGAGAGAGCACAGGTTCTGGTGTCAGAGCTCAGCTCAGATTCTAGCTCCTTCGTGCACTGGCTGTGTGAGCTGGAGAAATTGATTGACCTCTCTGAGCCTTGGTTTCTTCATCTGTAAAAAGGGGATAACAATAGTCCCCACCCTCCGTTTATTGTGAGGATGTCATGAGATCCGGCTGTGAGGTGGCACATAGTGAGTGCAGATTAATTGACTTCCTCTGAGGTGAATCTGCCTTTAGCATTTTGCAGTACAAGGAAAGTCTGAGACTGGCTCAAACAACCGAGGGTTCTAGCATTGGGTGTATCACTTTCCGAGCTGCTACCAAGCCCAGGTGGTTTCCCAGCTGCAAGGCGGTTCCAGCACCATGTCTCCAGGTGGCTTGGGTTCTGAGGGCCTCGTTTGTCTCTGTCAGTGGTAAGTACCTGCCTGGACCTTTCCTGTGGAGGCACCTGCCAAGTGGAGTGGCTGGCTTCACGTCACTGGTGCCACAGGGAACATCTGGCCTGGTATCCTTGTTCCCTGGTCAGCTGCACAATCTTCTCCTTGCTGAGGACCACCTGGTGTTAGGCATCGTGCCAACCACGGCCTCTGCTGTGGCATGGACTCAACACCCCGAATGCCTACCCAGCCCTTCTTCTCACAAAGCACGTGGTCCAAGTGGACTCAAGGCAAAACTTCCAGGAAGTGTGCCTTGAGCCATTTTCTCATGGGTTGGGAGTTTGCATCCAAATTGAAAAGCAGCTCAGATGGGGGCTCCCAGCATCAGTCGCGGGCGGCTGGGAGATCCAGAAGCACCTTCCCTTGGTCTCTGGCCCAGGGAAACACAAATGCTCACTTTCCCCTTTGGCAGAAAAAAGCCAGAAGGATCAGGAAAGCCAGTGGCCATGCTTGTTACTTCTACTAAAAGCCTCTTTTTCTTTTGCAAGTAGTCATTTTTAAAGTTTTTCTTCTCTTCTGACCTTCCACCCCCATGAAATGCTGAACCGAGAAGATCCCAGGTCTGTTTTGAACCCAACAGTCTGAACAGAAGCAAAAGCTGCTGGGGCCAGCCTGGGGCTCCCCAGTGAGAGTGTGTGTTTCATATGGGCTAGGAGTCTGGTTGCCAGGTCTCGATTTCTCAACTATAAAATGGGCTCACACTGCCTCTTTTTCTCGGGATTTCTTGAGTAAACAGAGAGAGAAAGGGATGTGAATCTGTTTTGTTGACTAAAAGACACTTTATACCTGGAAGACAGTGAAGTAGTAGAAAGCACTGAATTTGGAGTCTGAAGTTCCTGGATTTGCCATTTACTCTCTGTGTATCTTCAGACACGTAGCTTCACCTCTCTGAGCCTCATCTGCAAAATAAGGGTAATAAAATAGGACCGCTGGCTGCCACTCAGGAAGTGTCTGGGATCCAGGCCCTGGTGAGAGGGAAGCTCTTTGTCACGGGTCAGGTGCCCACCACGAGGACGGTGAGGACTCAGTTAGCCCTCACTGAGCCACACTCTGCCAGGCACTGGGCGCAGCACCTCACACACTCTCGGTTCATCCTCCCAGCAGCCCCGTCCAGTAGGTATTGCCATTATCCCTGCTGCACGAGGGCTCAGAGCTACTTGCCCAGGGTCACACAGCCAGGAAGAGGTGCTGCCATATTCAAACCCAGCCTTTCTCCTCCAAAACCTCTGCTGTAAATATGTCTCAGTGCCATTTGTTGTAATTAATGTTACCAAAGGCAGAACCAGGCCTACCAGAGCGGGGTAGAGGCAGACAGAGGGGACAGAAAGGCATCAGACAGCCGGGATGAAGCGGGCCCCGGGTCTCCATTAGTGCCGCTTCCCTTCTGAGGGAGGGGAGCGCCAAGGTTTGGTCTCCATTAGCCTCTGTTAACCTGGGAGCAGTTATGAGCCCAGCTGACCTTACCTAGTGGGGGGCTGCACTGCAGAGCCTCCAGGGAGGAGCCAGGGGTCCTCTTGGGTTCTCAGCAGAACCAGGGCAGAACCAAGCGGAGGGCTCCCAATCTCAACGCCAACCTTTTGCCCACTCCCACCTCCTCACCCCTACCTCCACCTGAAAGATGAGGTCAGGCTCACAGTTTGCATATTAAGTGAAAATTATTTGCATGTAGTCACGTAAGACACTCAATTAGCTGTCACCTACTGGCTGCCTCGTCCCCACACTTTCCATCCACATTAGCTCACCCAGTCTTCACAGCATCACCATTTTAGAGAGGAGGAGGGGACGCCCCAGAGGGAAAGAGCTTGCCCAAGGCCACACAGCTGGCCGCCAAGAACTGTGGCCCAAATCAGCTCCAGACATGAGGACCAGACTGACCAGCAGCTGGAATCACTCAGGCCCGAAGCAAAGAAACTTGATTTTTTTTTTTTAAACTCAGTGGCTCACAAAGATGGCTGAATATTGGAATCACCTGGGGAACTTTTAAACCCCACCCCCACCCCACCCCAAAAAGGCCAGGCTGCCTCCAGGCCAATTAAATCAGAATCCCTGGGGTGGGACTCACCCATCCTATTTTTTTTTAATTCCCCTATGATCCCAGTGTGCAGCCAGAGTTAAGTTCCACTGGTTTAACTAGTGCAGTTTTTAAGGAAGAAGACATGGCTAAATCCAAGACCAGCAATGGGATTTATTAATAGTAATTGGTAATAATAGCCAACGGGGTTATAACCACACTGTGCAGTTCCAGGGACTGCAATTCATAGTACAATATACTGAGATGACACCCAGAATTGTGCAGTGCACAACCTGCCTTGCTGTGTGTAGCCAGTACTTACAGAGTGAGCCCTTGACTCTGCCCCAGGCACTGTGCCAAGCATCTTGCAAACAGCACCTTGCTTAGTTCAATGGTTAAAGCAATCTCATGAGGTAGAGTGCTACTATAATCCCCATTTACAGAGGGGAAAACTATAGAACAAGAGCAGGTGATACAGACTTTTTCTATAAAGGGCCAAATGGTCTCACCTACATAACTCAGCTGTCCTGGCGAGAAGGCGGTAGAGATGGGATTCTTAGAGATAAGTTACGAGTGGCTGAGGCTGCGTTCTGAGGCTGAACTTGCTCTGCACATGGTAGGTGAACTTGCCCAGGGCTAAGGAGGGCCTGGGCCAGGATTCAAATCCCTTCTGAAAGGCTGGCAGTGCAAACACTTCCTGCTTCATTCACCGTTTCTTTGACAACCAGTAAAGGTTGTGATTGGCCAGTTCCTCTCCCCCACCAGCTCTTCCTTTGAGTGTTAATCTTTTTGGAGATGACTTTGTCTAACGAGCACCTCTTTTCCCCATCACGGCCATTTCCCCAAAGGTGCAGAAAGCCTCTGATGTCTCGTGACACCCCAGCAGCCTCAGAGCCCTGGCAGGAGCAGCACTGGGAACCAGGGGGCCGACCGGCCCCTGGGAGGCCCTACTGACCCCAGAGGCCTGAATTGTCTTGGCCTAGCGCCTGTGCTTTGTTGAGCAGCCTCTTGTGTCAGGACCTGTGTGAGGCTCTTCCACACCCAAGTATCAGGCAGTGCAGTTAAAAGGCAGGAAGTCTGGCTCAGCGTTTCTCTAAGCCCTGGGGGAACCTGCAGCCCACCCTCACCCCACCTCATACACCCCAGTGCATGTGCACGCAGATCTCCCACGTGCTGCTTGCAGAGATCAGCACCCTGGCTGGCCAACAGCAGCTTTCCCTGCCTGCAGCTCTGGGCTGAAAAACCAGCCACGTCCTTCCTGATGCCTGCCGTACCCATCTCACCACCCTGGGCTAAGGGAAACACCATCACCCACAACTCCCTGCTGGTCATTTTGTAAAGTCCTGGAGGGGATCTCTGAGCCAAGGCTGGCCACTAATTAGACCTGGGGAACAGGACCGGCTCCATAATTGGCAGGACCCAATGCACAAAGAAAATGCTGGGCCTCTTGCTGAAACTCTATTATGAATATATAAGACCCTGCACGACTGGGCCAAACTGCCCGGACAGTCAGATGTTTTGATTCTGGAATTGACCAGGAGAGAACCAGAGGCAGAGCCTTGGAAGTGTGAGATTAGGAGCGAATCAGGCTCTCTTTGCTGCACCTACCGCAAGAATGAAGACCATTCTCAGCAATCAGGCTGTCAACATTCCAGAAAAATGTTATTGTGAAGGGCCTCGAGGAACGCTGCGGAGGTTTCAGTCACATCAGTAGAACTCAGTCTCCCTGGGCAGAAGGAGAAGCAGCTTCAGGTTGACAACTGATGGGGAATAAAAGGAATTGGCCACAGTTCACACTGCCCGTGGTCATGCACAGGGCATGATCAGGGCTTCCGTGACCAGGAAATCCACATGCTCACTTCCCCATCAACATCGTTATTCGGGAGACTGGGTCTCTTGTTGAAACCCGAAATTCCTTGGGTGAAAATATATCCACACAGCTCAGCGGAGGCCGGGCAAGGGTTGTTCAGTATCTCAAGCCCAGAAAGAAGAGTTAATTCTTGAAGGAAATGACATTGAACTTACATCACATGTAAAATCCAAGGACATCAGGAAATGTTTGGATGCCCTGGTGGCTTGGAGTTACATACCCCAGAAAAACAGGTTCTTAATCTTAATGCGTTCCTGTAAAGTGTGAACCCATTGTCAACAGGACCTTTTGATGAGGTGACTTCAGTTACGGTATGGGCCAGCTAAACCAGGAAGGTTCTTAATCCTGTTCCTGGAGGCCTTACAGAGAAGGCCACAGAGAGAGGCTACAGAGAGCAGCCAGAGCTGGAAGTCAGCAGAACCCGGAACAGAAAGAAGATGCTGCCACGTAATGGGAAAGCCAAGGAACCCCAAAGGTGGCTGGGCAGCCAGTAGGTGCCTGCCCTGGGAGGAAGCAAGCCTGGTAGCCTCTGACACTGTGAGCCAATAAATTCCTGTTTTTAAGCCAACCCAGTGTATGGTATTTATTTGCGCAGCTAGGAAATGAAAACAGATGGTACCTATGTCTCTGAAAAAGGAACAGTTCAGCAGGCTGATGAAGAAAATCTAAGAGTTGTCCAGCTGTAGAAACACTAAGATGCCAGACTTATTTGTGACATTTTAAAGATGTAATAAAATGTATATGTTGAAAAAATAAATGCAATCAGACTCCATCTCTCCCCGGCTTGAACCCCTACCTCCAGCAACACTGTGCTTTTTTCTTCCCTGAACAGACCAAACTGAACAAAGGTACATGAGTCACATGAGTCACATGAGCTGTTCTCTCTGCCCCAGACAGTTTCCCTCCCAGCTCCTTCTCAACAGTCAGAGCCTAAATGTCACCTCCTCAGAGAAGGTGGTTCCTCCTATTATTTTCCATCATAGCTCAACTGTTTGCTTCATCCTGCTTAACACAGTTTGTAATTGTTTGTTTTATTAGTTTGTGTACATGTTAATTGCCTGCCTCCCTAGTAGAATAGCAACTCTGTGAGAGCGAGTTGATGACGTTCAGTTCACCTCTGTGTCTCCAGTGTCTACACAGCACCTGGCAAATTTTAGGAATGCAAACTTTTATGGAATCAATAAATGTCCTTATTATTATATACTTTCTCAATGGTCATTCTGGTTATGCAGGAGCTTTGATTTTGTGCATTTATATTTGTATCTGGTCACATTACTGGATTCTCTCATTTGTTCCAAATGCTTTGGTGTCAGTCCATTTGGGAATTGTGGATATACAACTGTATCTTATGCAAACATTAATTCTGCCATCTCCTTTCCTAAAGTTATTTCTGTTTCCTACCTTACCACTTTGGCAACACACAGTTCTTTTAAAGATCGTGTGACTGATAACTGTGTAGTTCTGGAAGGTCTGGGGCACAAAGGGACTAGGGGCAGAGTGAATAGTCAGAGAACCACAGCAGTTATTTAAATGTGCTCTGATATCGGTGTGCATAAGATGAGAGCTGAGGACATAGGAAAGAAAGAGTGCTGCTGAGAATTACTCAGAAAAAGGATTGGTGGGACTTGATAATGAAGACAGGCAACAAAAGGGAAAAAAATTCTGAGCTCCAATCTGAATCAGTGTGCTCTAATCCATTGGCTGCTAGACACTAGGAAGATACCCATCTTTAAAAAGAGAAGGAGAAGATTGATATAGCCAACTGTTTATTTTTCAAGTGCCCATTTTTAAAAAATATCCCCCCCACCGATATTGTCTGCTCCCTTGTCTGTCTGCTCGTTGTCTGCTCACTGTGTCTGCTTGTTGTGTCCACTTGTCTTCTTTAGGCGGCACCAGGAACCGAACCCGGGACTTCCCATGTGAGAGGCGGGTGCCCAACCACTTGAGCCACATACCCTCCCTGCTCATTGTGTCTGCTCGTTGTACCAGCTCGTTGCATCTGCTTGTCTTCTTTAGGAGGCACCGGGAACCAAACCCAGGACCTCCCATGTGGGTGGTAGGCATCCAACTGCTTGAACCATATCTGTTCCCCTCAAGTGCCCATTTTTAAGTAACTACCAAATACTATCACAATCATTTGTTAAGGCCAAAAAATTAGGAAGGATATAACCTGAAAACAAACTTAGCCTTATGAAAAGAGATGAGAGTAAAGGAAGTTAATTAGAATTCTCATTTTAGAAGCGGTTCTGAGAATGTGAACTCAAGAAAAACTTAGCGGTTCTGACACTTAATCTGGTTACATCCAAAATGTCTGATAATAAACACTCTTTCCGGCTTACACACACCTTTACATACATGGTCTCATTTAACCTCCTATCAACACCCTGCAATGAGTAATCATAGAAATGCCAAACATGTGCCGGGCATCCCACCATTTGCCAAGCACAGTCTCCTCTGATGCCTCTAGTCCTCTAACACTTTGCCTCGCAGCTTATACCCTACTAGCCCCTACCCCTACCCCAATTCCAAGGTTTTGCACAGAACACCTTCCCTGTTTAGTTTAACTGGAAAACACCTGTTTATCCATAAAACCCCATTAAAGGCAGGGAATGGCTTTCATCCTCTTCCCAATGGGAGTTATGTGAGGGTTTGTCCACAGGCAAGGCAGTGGTCCTCAACAAGGGTCCTTTCATTTATTTATTTATTTATTTTTATCCTTTATACTGTTCTTTGCATTCTGCACATTTATGCTCCTTCTTAAATTTCTTTCCTTCTACTTCTTTTGGATTTGTTCTGTTTCTTTTCCCCCTAACTTCTAGAGTTGAAAAATTAGATCAGTTTTTTTTTAAGGTTCTTCCTTCCAACATAGTCATGCAAAGCTGTGAATTTCCCTCTAATTACCAGTTCAGTTGCACCTCCTAAGTTTTGATATGCGATGCTATCGTGTCATTTAATTCTAAATAATTGGTCATTTCTATTTTGACTTCTGCACAGATCCGTGGATTAATTAGAAGTATGTTTTCTAAAATTCCAAAATACAGCAGACTGGAACCTTGGGGGAAGGGCTGATCGACTGACAACAAGGGTCCTTTTAATACTGCATGTGGGAAGCGGATGTGGCTCAAGTGATTGAGCTCCCGCCTACCACATGGGAGGTCTCTGGTTCAGTTCCCGGTACCTTCTTTTTTTTTTTTTTAAAGATTTTATTTATTTATTCATTCATTTATCCCCCCCTTGCTGCTTGTGCTCACCGGGCCAGCCAACCACGCCATGCGGGCGGGCCCGCCCCCACCAGGAGGCCCCAGGAACCGAACCCAGGGCCTCCCACATGGTAAACGGGAGCCCCACTGATTGAGCCACAGCCGCTTCCCCCGGTACCTTCTAAAGAAGACAGTGAGCTGGTGCGACGGGCAGGCGTGGCAAGCTGATGCAACAAGAGACACAAGAAGAAAAACATAATGAGGACACAACAAAGCAGGGAGCAGAGGTTTCTGGTGCCTGCTAAAGAGGACGAGCAAGACAGCGAGCTGGCACGACAGGCAGGCATAGCAAGCTGACACAACAAGAGACACAAGAAGAAACACACAATGAGAGACACAAGAAAGCAGGGGATGGAGGTGGCTCAAGCAATTAGGCGCCTCCCTCCCAGGTTCGGTTTCCGGTGCCTCCTAGAGAAACAAGGAAGATGAACAGACACAGCAAGTGCAAACAACGAGGGGGTGGGGAGAAATAAATAAAATAAATCTTTAAGAAAAAAAATACTGCATGTATCCAAATTCTCTTTAACAAGTTTATATTAATCTTTCTACATATCTTTTCTTTTTCTGATACAAGCTCATTAAAAAACAGAAACTCAAAAATATTTCCTTTTACTGTAGGGAAAATCGTTTCCTGCAAAGTCAGGCCAAAATGTATGCATGTATCATCAACCCATCCTTTGTGATCTAGTAATACGTTAGTCCACACCGTAGACATTTCACAAATATTATCTCCAGTCTTTACTACAACCCTGTGCATAGGCTTATTATTTCCATTTTACAGATATGGAAACCAAGTCACAGAAAGGCCTGAGTAGCTTGCTGAGGGCCACACAGTAGCAGGTGGCAGAGATCTGTCTGACACCAAAACCCTTGCCCCTCAACTGTGCCCCATAGGGAAGGGTGGGACTCTGGGATTCTGGGCCCAGCTCTGACCAACTTCTTCGCCCGTCTTTACAGCCTCAATGTACTCAGAGATCCAGAGGGAGCGGGCAGACATTGGGGGCCTAATGGCCCGGCCAGAGTACAGGGAGTGGAATCCGGAACTCATCAAGCCCAAGAAACTACTGAACCCCGTGAAGGCCTCCCGAAGCCACCAGGAACTGCACCGCGAGTTGCTCATGAACCACAGAAGGTGAGGGCAGGGCCCGACTGCCTCCCCTGGCAACACCTCCTTAGGCCTGCTGGGGCATGGGGGCTGCCCCTCGTGGAAGGCAGGCCTGGTGGCCACACTGGGGCCCCTGGAGGTTAAGGAGGACTAGGAGTGCCCCACACGGTCACCTGCAGAAGCCGTGAAGGGTCAGATCCCAGTGGACTCCTGGGTACCAGAGGGACCCCAGAAAGCCCTGTTCTCCCACCCAGCCACCTACTTGATACATGCCCTCCACATACATTTTCTGAGCACCTACTATGTGCCAGACACTGTGCCCAGAACTGGGGGTACAAGAAGGAATGGGACCCAGTTCCTGCTCTCACAGAGGGGGATGGATGCATAACCAGGCAGTATGATCCACGGTTTGGTGGGGGCATAAATGGGCCTGGGACCCCAGAGGAGATCCTAGGTTGGGGTCCAAACTGCCTTCACAGAGGTTTCAGCTAAGGCCTGAAGAGGTGCAGGAGGCAGCCTGGTTAGGAGGTGGGCCTTGGAGGGCCGAGGGAAGTATGTCCCAGGAGAAGAAACAGCATGTGCAAATAATGGATGGAAACACAAGTAGCTGTGGGTTACATGGTGGGGTGCAGGCCAGGGGAGAGAAGTGAGGACGCAGGAAAGGGCTCAAGCAGAGGAGGCATGTGGCCTTTCCCGTGCTTCAGACAGGTCTCTCTCGTTGCAGGAAGGGGGCCAGGGGAGCGGGGGAGGGGGGAGGGCGGACACATCACTGGATGGGCAAGAGTGGCACAAGGAGGCCCAGGATGGTGGTGGCTCTCCCACGGCTGTGCCCTGGGGATGCAGGGAGAGAGACGGCTTGAGGGGCATGTGGAAGGTGGCAAGGACAGGGCTCTGGTAACTGGCCGGGTGTGGAGTGGGGAGAAGGAGGCCGAGCCCCGCCCTGAGGCCTGAGAAATGCGTCCCTGCTCTGGATACTAGGATGGGGAAGGCGGCGTCTTGGCGGCTCCCTCTGCTGGCCAGTTATGGTATTGCGCTGGGTGTGATTTTCCCTTCTCCAGCAGATACCATTTTGTGGAATGGTTTTGTTGTTACGTTTTTGTTTTTTCCCTTGGTATTACATCATGTGCATTTTCTCTCATTGCCTTCTAGAGCCATCTTTTTTAATGCTAAAAACAATCACCACAATCAATAACAAAAGCCTAAAGACAAACCGGGGAAAACACTTACAGTATAAGTAACAGACAATGATTAATATATATCTAAAAAAAGAATTAATATATACATGTATCTTACAAATCCATAAAGAAAAGATGAACAAAAGATCCGTACAGTTAGTTCACAAAAGAAGAAATGCAAATGGCTGGTAAACACATCGAAATCTTATCCATGTAAATAATAATCAGAGAAACAGATGAGTAACAGGTATTATTTCTTGTCTACCAGAGTCTCGCCTATAAAAACACTGGCTGGTGATAGTGGAGAGAATTTAATGCTCTGATACACTGTTGACAAAAGTATAACTAGGATCAACTTTCTTGGGGTTAGATGCAAATAAGTATCCGAAATCTTTTAAAAGGGCCTGACCTAGCAACTCTACCCCTAGGAGTTTATCCTAAGAAAACAAGCAAAAATAGCATAAAGCCTGGTGTCTGCAGCCAGGCAGGCCTGGGTTCAAATCCTCACTCAACCCCTACATGGCTGTGACTTGGACTAGTGTCCTGAGCCCTGGGAGCCTCGTTTCTCTTCCCTGTAGAATGGGACAGAAATGGGACCACCTCCTGGGACTGCCAGGAGAATTGCACAAGATAATGGAGACTGGGGGCGTTTCCCGACAACTTCTCCCACTCCAGGGGCCTTGGCGTGGACAGCAAGCCGGAGCTGCAGCGGGTCCTGGAGCACCGCCGGCGGAACCAGCTCATCAAGAAGAAGAAGGAGGAGCTGGAGGCCAAGAGGCTGCAGTGCCCCTTTGAGCAGGAGCTTCTGAGACGGCAGCAGAGGCTGAACCAGGTGGGTGGAGGGCACCTACTCCCAGCCCAAGCCTCCTCCAAGGCCAGCCAGCTGTCTTTTGGCCCGAGGGGGCTCTGCAAACGGCCACTAAGCAAGTGAGAAGGAGTTTGAGCAAAAAGAGCACTGGACCCAGAGTCCAGCTCTGGCCTCAGTCCTCACTTTGCTATGTGACTTTGGGAGGCCCCATGGCTTCCCCTCTCTGAACCTGTTTCCCCATCGGCGCAGTGTGCTGCAAGCTGATTCTGATTTCATTCTCACAACTGCCCTCTGAGCCAGGTGGTGTTCCCATTTTAGAAGTGGGGAGCCTGAGGCTCGGCTGAGGTAAGTAATTTGAACTCAGCTTCACAGGGAGAACTCGGTCTCATGCTCAGCCCTCACAACCACCACAACTAGGCTGGTGGCAAGACCCCGTCCTCAGTTCTGCTTCCCCACTGAGAGGACAATTTGTTCCAACCCCGTGGCTCTAAGAGTAGAAAGCCCCCAGACCCACCCACTGTACACCTGTTTCTCTCTCCTTCAGCTGGAAAAACAACCGGAAAAGGAAGAGGATCATGCCCCCGAGTTTATAAAAGTCAGGGAAAACCTGCGGAGAATCGCCACTCTGACGAGTGAAGAGCCAGCGCTGTAGAGCTGGCCGCTGGGGCTCCGACACCCTCCTCCAGCGCTCTGCACCTGTCAGCCCTGGGCCTTGGGTCATACGCGATGGTCCCGCTTGCTCCCATAGAAAGGTGTCTCCCAAGAGGGACTGGGGACCCCTGATCTCCCAGGCTTTTGCTTCACAGCACCCACCTCTCCCACTCCAAAAGGAAGTCACTTTCACCAAGGCTCCTCTCCCTGAAGGGGAATTGTGTGCCCTGCAAAGGAGATTGTTCTGGCCGGAAAGGGGACTGGCACCTCTGTGACCCGACAAGCCTCCAGTCTGCCCAGGAACCTCCGAGGCCCTGGGGGGGCCCTGTTTCTCAGAACAGCCCAGCTCCCAGGTTCTCGGAGAACTCCCCAGCCCATGGTTGTACCTGCTGCCAGGTATGGGGCAGCCAAGCAGAGCAGCTGGGCACTCCTTGAAAGCCATTTAGGGGAAAAGGTTCAGGTGGCAGCTGGCTGCAGGGGCAGGGCAGGGCAGCCCATGGGCTGCCTTGTTGCTCACATCACTAACAAAAACCGGTTTAGAGGGCTGGCCCGGCTTTCCCCCGGCAGCCATGCTCTTATTTCCTCCTCTCCTCAGCCCCCCTCTTCCAGCCTTGCAAGCATACCTGGCCTGCTCCCAGAAGTCCCTGCACTTCTCTAGACCCACAGACGAATTGCCTGGGATTCAGATTCAGGAGCTCTGGGGTAGGGGCTGAGAGTTGGTGATGCTGAGACCCCTGGTTTGAGATCACACGGTGATCTGCAAGGCTGGAAGGTCCAAGGGTGGTGAATATTGGAAATTTCATCCCTGAAACCATCTCTGTCCCCCAAAGTCCAAGGACCTCTGCCCTGGGGGTCCCGTCCCCCAACATACACACCTGGCCCTGCCCTCCTTCTGCAGCCCCAAAGACTCCTCATTATCTGCCCCACCCCCAGGGACTCTGGGCCTGGGAGGACTTCTGCCTAACAATGGTGTTGGTTCTGTGATTGCTGCTTTCACCAGAGACGCTTCCAACTGCCAAGCTGCCTTTTGTTTTGTTTTGTTTTGTTTTTACTGGTATGACCAAACTGTTATGATAAAATCCTAGCTAAAAAAAAGGACAATTTTTTTTTTCTTTCACCTTTCCCTACAGCTTTGTGAGAGCAAATACACGTTGACTTCCAATAGGCTTCTAGAAATATACACAGCAGTTTGAAGACCCCACGGCCATCTCTATGGACTGGCCCTTTGGGTCCCATTGCCAGCCTCTGCCACCTCAGACCTACCCTGTATTAGTCAGCCAAAGGGGTGCTGACGCAAAGTAAAGAAATCTGTTGGCTTTTATAAAGGGTATTTATTTGGGGTAAAATCTTACAGTTACAAGACCCTAAAGAGTCCAACTCAAGGTTACTTCCTCACCCAATTCAGTTACCACATGTTGAAGCAAGATGGCAGGTGACCTCTGCCTGGTCTCACCTTCCTCCTTCCTCTTAAGGCTCTGTGGGCCCAGCTTCTTCCCATCTCAGCTGTAGGCTGGAGGGCTTTGTTTCTTTCAGGGACTTCTCAGCTGCTCAGGGCTCTGATCTCTTCAGCTGTAAACTACCAGGCGAATGGCTCAGCTCTCCCCAGGGCTTTAGCTGTTTGAGCCTTCTTTCTGTCACATGGCAGGACCAAAATGACCAAGTTCTCTCCTCTTCTGTGTCCTCTGCCGTGTCTATAGAGCTCTCTCTCTTTTCTCGTGTATCTCCTTCTGTGTTGTTCTTGAGTGAGTGTCCGTTTATATAGCCTACCAAGGGGGCGGGGACTTAAACTGAGTTACACTCTACTGACATGGTCAAATCAAAGCCCTAATCTTAACATAATTTAATCAGAACCATCTCAGCTGAATCTAATGCAATCAAAGGGGATCACACCCAGAGGAACCGACCAGGTTACAAACATAATCTCTCTTTTTGGAATTCATAAATAATCTCAAACTGCCACATACCCCCTGTTTGGATTCTTATCTCCTGGTAAAGCTCCAGAGAACCCACCCCTTCGTCTTCCTCAAAAATCCCTTCCCATGCAAGACCCATTTTTTTAACCTTTTGTCCTATCCCATTTTTAAAGACTTAAAGAATAAACCAAGGCTCCTTCTTTTCCCCTGAAGAATAAAATCTTCTGGTCTTGTAAACCAATCATTTAAGGAAGAGGGTGGCGGTGCTGGAAAAGTATTTCCTTTCACCGCCAAAACTGCCAGAAGCTGCTGCAACTGATTCTTAGAACCAAAGGTGGGGCCTGAGGGAGGGAAGGGCTCATCCTGGTCTTATTCCTAAGTGGGCAGTTGGAGGGTGACCAAAAAAGGCGTCCTTTCCCTGTGTGTGGTGCCAGCGTAGGGGTGTAAATACGGCCATGCTGCCTGTGTGTGTGTGCGTGTGCACGTGTGTGTGACTTGAGCTCTGAGTGGCTTCTGAATGTGACTGCCTTGATGAAAACGTGGTAATACTGTTCCAAGTGTCTGCCAGGTGAGGGAATGCTAAGGATGCATGACCCCTAAATACAGACCACCACTTCCCTAAAAAACTCAGCCTCGGGGCTATACGTTGTCCTTACGTGTGGACAGAAGCCAGACAGATTGTCCAGGATGGAGCAGGATCTCCAGGGGATGCTTGGGATCTCACACAGTGGTCCTAGAGGCGCTCCATGGAGGCAGCAAGTCATGGAGATGAAGCCCCAGAAGTAGAAGGGACTCAAGCACCACGTTGTCCAGCAGAGCAGTGGCAGATACCCTTGGTTCCCTCCCCAGTGGACAATCCCAACTCCTTCTCTTGAGCCACCTCCAATGGTACAGGCTGGAAAACCACATTCTCACTTTTCCTGCCTCCTGGCATGTGACAGGTGTGGCCAATGAATTTTAAGAGGGCATCTACAGGGGCGTGTGGGAAAGGTATTCTTTTTTCCTGATAAAAGGGGCAAGCATTGCAAACAACCCCTTTCCCCCCACTTCCTACCTTGATTGAGGAGGTGATGCCTGGAATCACAGGAGCCATCTGCCTTCCATGAGAAAACACAAGAGAATCATAGAGAAGTTGACCCTATCATCATTGAGCTGCCAAACCAATGCAGGCAAACTTCTTCCCCCAGAATGCTTGTAAATAAAAATAAATTCCTCTTTGTTTAAGCCATCATTGGCCAGGTCTCTGTGACTTGTACTCAAATGCATTCCTATCTGACCTAGGAGGCCAGGCTTGCCTGCCCATCAGAATTACCTGCAGGCTGTGCTAAAAGTCCACAGTCCTCCTTCCTGGAGCTCATTGTTGAACAAACAATGAGCAGCCAGACTAGCCAACCATCCGGGGGAAGAAGGGGATAAATAAAAGAAAAATAAATCTTTTTTTTAAAGTTAAGTATTATCATCTTTCCTTTCCCCAGCAGTGATGCTGACTCCTCTGCTCATTTTATTTCTCTTAGTTACTACGCTTATCTGGCATCCATTCCTCCTCCCCCAGGCCTCACCCAGACCCCCTGCCTTTCCTCCAGTCCTCATTTTTTGGGAAGCATCACTTCCCACCTTCTCATATCAGCTCTTCAGTGTACCCACTTAGGTAACCCTCTTCTGCTTAATCCACTAATGATGCCCAAATCCCATGGAAGCCAAGAATTAGTGGCAGTTATTTCTGTGGCTTCCATACCTGGCTCTCCTCTCCAACCTGGGCAGTTGGAAGGCTCTACTCTAGTCCGTCGCCATAGGCAGGTCCCGTGGCTAGTTCTGGACAATGAAATGGGAACAGAGTGTGATGAGTGTGGCTTCTGGGCTGAGGCCATGAGAAGTGCCAGGGGGATCCTCCAGTCTCTCTCTTCCCCTTAGCAGCAGGTGCAGAGGCCTTGATTCAAGATGGAGGAGCCACAAAATCAATGCAGCCTGGCTCGCTAAGCCACCACATGATGCCAGACCAGCAGTGAACTTGGCATGAGGGAGAAATAAAATGTGGCTGCGTTAAACCACTGATACCTGAGGGTGATCTATTACTGCAGCACAGCACAGCCCATGCTGCCTAATGCAGGGGAGAAGCTGAAGCCTCGGAAGCCTGACATTCCCATCTCAGGGTGCACACTAGAAAAAGGATAACATTCAACATGTTTTAAACAAGTAAATAAAGAATATGTGTGGTAATTTAACTCGATGTGATTTATTCAAAGAAAAAATTAAAATACTAGTAGGAATAAAGGATGCTATGGGGGGTGAATGGAGAGAAGTGTGTTCTTCCGGGTTGGGAAGATGAATTGATATTGTAAAATCTGTCTATTAATCCAGATTTTAAGTCCCCATGAGATACCTGTAGACTTTGACAGAGAGTGAAATGGTATTAGTCAAGACTCTTTTGGTGGCAAATGATAGAAATCTAATTCCAAAGTGACTTGAAAGAAGAGAATTTATATATTCCAAAACTATATAGTTAAGCCTCAGCCTCCGGTGTGGCTAGCTCCAGGAACTGGTGACATCAGCTCCCTCTCTCTTCCTCTTTCTCCACCTCTCCTTCTCTAGCAACATCTCTCCACATGAGGAATGAGATAGCTCCTGGTTGCCCCTGCCCCATCCCCCAGCTGAGCAAGCACAATAGAAAGAGACTGTCCCAATTAGGAACCATTTAGGGGTGGGTAATAGGGAGAAAGATCTCTGGTTGGCCCAACTCAGATCGTGTGTTCATTCCCGAACAAATCACTTAAACCAGAGAGATGAGATACTATCATTGGCCATACTTGGACCATATGCCTACCCTCTGGCTCCAGGGGCGCAGAAGCAACCCCACCCAAAGCATGTAGATTCCTCACAGGAAAGAATTCTCTTATCAAAGTAAGAAGGAAGGGATGCCAAGCAGGCAATCAATAGATGTCCACTACAGAAATTCATCTAGAAGAAAAAGCAAGTAGAAATGCCAAAGGGGGAAAATTGCAGAAATTGTATATATAGAGAGAGAGAGAGAGGAAAGAAAGAAAAGAAAGAAAGAGAGGGAGGGAAAGAAAGAGGGAGGGAGGAAGGAAGGAAGGGAAAGGAAGGAAGGAAAGGAAGAAAAGAGAGAGAGGGAGGGAGGGAGGGAAGGAGGAAGAGAGAAATGTTATAATGCACATAAACCATGGATTCTACTTTACCAAAATTTAACATTTTCAATTTTAAATTTCAAAACATATAAAAAAAAGAACAATTATAAAACCATATATCAAATTAAGGCAAAAATAATGAACAACTGACATAGAATTGATATTTCTAAAATAGAATCAAGCTACTAAAAGAATGTAAAATATGAAGTGCTAACAGGAACAATATACTCTTCAACATTTATTCATCCATTTCAGCAAATGAATTTGCTCTACAAAACAACTATAAATGTCCTGTGACAGAATAGCAATATAAAATAAAGTCCACACCTCATACCATACACAGAAAACAATCTTAATGAAAGTTAAATATTTTTAAACTACAAAAATAGGAAGCAACCAAATACCATTTTATCTTACCTATTAGGAGTTAAATTTCTATATGTAGGCAAACCACAGGATGTCATCATTGACAAGATAAGATGCATGTGAATATACAAAAATAAAATCTTTATTACCATGAGGTGCAGTAAAACAAATATTAAAAGAAATGCCAATGGGCTCCCGTCTACCATATAGGAGGTCCAGGGTTCGATTCCCAGGGCCTCCTGGTGAAAGGCAAGCTGGCCTGAGCAGAAAGCTGGCCCACGCGGAGTGCTAGGAGTGCTGGCCCATGTGGAGTGCTGGCGCAGGAAGATGACACAAAAAAAGAGACACAGAGGAGAGACAATAAGACACAGCACAGGGAGCTGAGGTGGCACGAAAGATTGAGCGCCTCTCTCCCACTCCAGAACGTCCCAGGATCAGTTCCCGGTGCTGCCTAAAGAGAAGACAAGCAGACACAGAGAGCAGACAGCAAGTGCAAAACAATGGGGAGTGGGGGTGGGGGTGGGGGTGTGGAGATAAATAAATAAATAAATAAAACAAATAGAACACCAAGAGGGAAGTAGATGTGGCTCAAGAGATTGAGCTCCCGTCTACCACATGTGAGGTATCAGGTTTGGTTCTGGATGCCTCCTAAAGAAGATAAGCAAGACAGCGATCTGGCGCGATGGGCAGGCATGGTAAGCTGATGCAACAAGGTGACACAACAAAGGGACACAAAGAGGAAAGACAGAGAGAGACACAACAAAGCAGGGATCTGAGGTGGCTTGAGCAATTGAGCGCTGCTCTCTCACATGGGAGGTCCCAGGTTTGGTTTCCGGTGCCTCCTAAAGAGAGAAGATGAGCAGACAGAGAGCACACAGCGAATGGACACAGAGAGCAGACAGTGAGTGCAAACAACGAGGCTAGGGGGGCAATAAAAAATTTTTGAAAAAAGAACTCCAAGAGCTTAATCTCAATCTAATCATGGGAAAATATCAGACAAACCCAAATTGAGGGACATTCTACAAAATGCCTGACCAGCACTTGTCAAAGCATCAAGGTAATTCTTTTTTTATTTTGTTTTCTTTTATTTTACCGGGAGGTCCCAGGGATCGAACCCAGGTCCCTCCATATGGGAGACGGACGCCCAACCATTTGAGTCACATCCACCCACTTCAAGGTAATTCTGATGGGCAGGCAAGCCTGTCCTCCTAGGTCAGATAAGAATGCATTTGACTGCAAGTCACAGAGACCTGACCAATGATGGCTTAAACAAAGAGGAATTTATTTTTATTTACAAGCATTCTAGGGGAAGATGTTTGCCTGCATTGGTTTGGCAGTTCATTGATGAAAGGGTCAACTTCTCTTTGATTCTCTTGTGTTTTTTCATGGTAGCCAGATGGCAGCTGTGATTCCAGGCATTACCTCCTCCATCAAGGCAGGAAGAAGGGGGTGGGGTGGGGAAAGGAGTTGTTTGCAATGCCTGTCCTTTTCATCAGGACATGCCCTTGTAGACACCCTCTTAAAATTCATTGACCACACCTGTCACGTGGTCATCCCAAGCTGCCAGGAGGCAGGAAAAGTGAGAATATGGTTTCCCAGCCTGTACCATTAGAGGTGGCTCAAGAGAAGGTGTTGGAATTGTCTACTGGGGAGGGAACCAAGGGTATCTGCCACTGCTCTGCTGGACAACGTGGTGCTTGAGTCCCTTCTACTTCTGGGGCTTCATCTCCACGACTTGCTGCCTCCATGGAGCACCTCTAGGACCACTGTGTGAGATCCCAAGCATCCCCTGGAGATCCTGCACCATCCTGGACAATCTGTCTGCCTTCTTTTCACATGTCAGGACAACATATAGACACCTGAGGCCAAGAAAGACTGAGGAACTGTCACAGATTATAAGAGACTTACAGAGACAGGACAACTAAATGCATTGTGTGATTCAGATTGGATTCTGGACCAGAAAAAGAACATTAGTGGCAAAAAAAATGGCCAAACTTAACATGTAGTAAAGGATTAACTCAAAAGGAGTGCAAACTCTGCACATTTAAAAGAAAGGACTGACCATTGACCAGGTCCTGGGAGACAACCTCTAAATCCTTGGGGTTTCCAGTATGGTAAGAGCGTCTTTGTCTGCCTGGAGACTTGGGCCATGCCAGATAGTTTATGCTAACAATGTGATTTATGGGACATGCTGTATCAGCTTGACTTCTGGAAAGGCTAGAAACTGAGTAGCCAAGGTCAGCAAAATGGGTACCCCATGCCTACATGATCAACTCCAAAAAATACTCTGGACACCAAGGCTCAGGTGAACTTCCTGGTTGGCAGTACTTCAAGGGTGTTGTCATATATTGTTGTGGGAGAATTAAGTAGTATCTGTATGATTCCACTGGGAAAGGACTACTGGAAGCCTGTGCCTGGTCTCTCCTGGACTCTGCCATATATGCCTTTACCTTTACTGATTTTGATTTGAATCCTTTTGCTGTAATAAACTGTGACCGTGAGTATAACAGCTTTTCCAAGTTCATGGGTCAGCTTTGGAGTTGACTCTGCTCTGTATGTTTTGAATGAAATCAGTTCAGATTGCTACATACTTTATTGGATTCTCTAGCTTTTATTACACAAAACAAAAACAAGGCCCTTCTAGTGAATCCATGAACCTGAGGATGACCTTGGGGGCCCTTGACACACCCAAATAAGTTCTGAAGAAAGTACTATTTTATCAGTGTTAATTTCTTGGTTTCAATAATTGTACAATGTTAAGTAAGATGTTAACATTAGATGAAGGATATACAAAAACTCTGTTCTATTTTTGCAACTTTCTAAAGCCTAAAGTTATTTCAAAATAAAAGATTGTTGTTGTTTTTTTTTCAATTGAGACATGAGATGATAATTGTTAAAGCTGGATGTTAGGAACACAGGGGTTCATTAAATTGTTCTCTCAAATCTTGTATACATTTGAAATCTTTCATAATAAAATGATTTATGATTTTTTTTTCAAGCTAGAGAATCCAACTGAACAAATCACATCCAAAACATACAGAGCAGGCTCAGCTCCAAAGTTGATGAAGAAACAATTTAACAAATTACAGGCCAGGAAACATGGGAAGTTTATTAAGATGTGCAGACTTTGGCAAAGAGAAATTAAATAATTGCCCATGATAGCACAAGTCCTTGCCAAAGCCCAGACTGGAACCCAGAACTTTCACCTCCAAATAGTGGGGTCAAGGTCACCTCCCCTGAGGCCACCACCCTGTGTGTGGCCACCACCAAGAGCAACAGGGGTGCCAGATGACCAGGCCTCACAGTCCTGGCAGGACCTGCTGGGTAATAAGTCTCAAAGCTTGGGTCGCAGGCCTTGCCTCTTCAGGACATGGTATGAGTTGTGAGGCCTCTTAGTAAGCAGATACCCCACATCACAGATAGGGAAGCTGAGGTCCAGGAGGGAGGATGCCTGCACGGAGTCACCACATCTCAGAAGGCCTGCCAGGACAGCAGTGATAGGGGTGACGGGTCTCCCACGAAGCTGTGGATGTCTCCTCATGTCTTTCCCACTCTTGAACGAATGGGTTAAGAGCCAGTCTTTGTCATCAGAAGACCAGGTTGGCATTCCAGCTCTGTTATCTACTTATTATGCAAACCTGGGAAAGGGACACTTCACCTTCCTGATCTTGTCGACTTGCCTGCAAAGTGGGGAAATGTATCCTACTTCCAAGGGTTGTTATGTGATAGAGGTGATGAGTAACAGCCAGCCCACTCATCGAGACCTGGTACCCCCAGGTTCCACTCCGTGCAGGGGCCTGGCACACTGCAGGTGCTCTGCAAATATTTATCTAAGAAATGACAGGTAGGGGTGTATGAATGCTAATGTTAAGCATAAAACAAGCCACATTTTAGAGCAGAAACAGGAGGGGAGGAAAATTACTCACCTTACAGAACAATTTTTTCACAGAAGTACCACTTGAGAGCTCCTATGATAGCAAAGACTTGAGTTCCTGAAGGACACACGATGGCCCAAGTCCTCAGAAAAGATCAGGATAAGTGGCAGAAAAAGCAAGATTTCACTTTGAAAATATGACTGGTTATACAGCTTTTTGATACAGCTGGTCCTAAGGGATCACTCCATCCCAGTTTTGAGACTGGGAGTTGGGTTTCCTGTCTGGAGTATGAAAGTATATGCAAAGTGTTTGCATAGGGTCCACACACTAACTCCTACCTTCAAAAAAAAAAAGCCATGGGAGACGGATGTGGCTCAACTGGTTGGGCGTCCGTCTCCCATATGGAGGGACCCGGGTTCGATACCCGGGACCTCCCGGTAAAAAAAAAAAAAAAAAAAAGCCAAAGCTCCACCTCCTCCCCAGGCTTGTCCTGCCCTTGGTGTAGGGATTTCTGACAGCTCCTGACATCCTTTCTTTATTCTTTCATTCACCAAGTCGAGTACCTTCCCACCCTCCCAGGGCCCAGCCCTGGACTGGGCTGAGACTGCATCGGTGACCCCTGCTTTCATTAGGGATCTAGACTAAAACCAATAGAGAAAAAAACTGTGGTGGGTGTGTCCAAGACAAAAGCTTAGAGCTAAGAGACCATGTCCAGGAGCTTCTGACCCAGACAGGAGTCCAAGATGACTTCCCGAGAGAGTGGCATTTAGGGGGTGTATGAGTCAGTGTTCTCTAGGGAAACAGAATCCACAGGAGATATGTGTCAATAGTGTGAGATTTTATGAGTCTCCCACGTGACCGTGGGGATGCACAAGTCCAGGTTCCACAGGCAGGCTGCAAACCAGGGCTCCGATGAAAGTCCAATGAAGATCCTTGATGAGTTTCTGGGAGATGCTGGCTGTCCAAAGACGAGCTGGGAAATTCTCTCTGAATCCTGAAATCACTTTCCCTTTTTAAGGCAGTCAACTGATTGGATAAAGTGTCACTCATTGCTGACGGCAATCTCCCTGGTTGATGTAGATGTAATCAGCTGTCTATGCAGTAAACTCACTGATGGCTAAAGCCCATAAATGTCCTTGTGTTACAATTAGCCCGGTGCTTGCTTGACCAAACAACTGGGCACAATTACCTGGCCGAGTTGACACATTAGCCTCACCATCACAATCCATCCCTTGTCAACTCGGCAACCATACACATTACCTTAAACCATACTTAGTCTCTAAGTAAAAACAATAAGAGATATGCATATATATATATATATTTCCACATAACAATGTTCAACTCTCCTGTGTACAACCAAAAATGCATAAATTCCCTACAGAATAGGGTGCAAGTCCTTGGGTAACAGTCACTCTTAAAGTTGACATCCTTAAATATTATGACATGAAATTAATACAACTTGTCATATGATAAGGGAAAAGATTGAGGAAAAAAACAAAGAAATTCGTTTTATGTACATATACAATCATACTCATAATGAAACAGGGAAGAAATATTCATTTCTAGGTGTATTCGTGAGTAGTGCCACTCCCATTTTCACCCCTTGATTCTTGGACCTATGAATCCTGGTTATGGGAGAAATAGCACCATAGAGTGGACACTGATTTAGAGCATACACAGCTTCCTGGAGAACATTGCCCCAGTCCTGCAAGGTATTGCCACCTAGTTGGTGCCATAATTGAGTCTTCAAAGGGCCATTCCACCATTCTATCAATCCAGCTGCTTCAGAGATGGGGAACATGGTAAGACCAGTGAAATATTCCTCGTTTCTGTAACTGGTCACATGGTCAAAGTTTATCTTTACCACTACCTTCTTCCACTACCCATTCCATGTTCCCATTACATTCAGCAAGCACCTCAGCTGCCCGTGGCTCTTTGCCTGGTGGGGTGACTCAAACTTTCATTCCCGAAGATTCTGGGACATTGATAGTCCTGCCTGGATTGGGTTGTTGCAGTTTTCCATTGACTTTCATCACAGGGCATGGCAGTACTAGGAGATGCCCTAGAAGGTCTCCTGTATTCCAGGAAAACTCTTCTTTACCCTCATTATGTAGATGCATAATGAGATAGTCGGGATCAATCACCTCAGCCAGCACAGGAATTCCCTTCTTTGCCTGTTGATTCAGAGGTAAGAGGACCCCAAAGTGGCCAGGTGGCAGTCTTAACTTTCAGTTCAATGGAATCATTGTTGTGTTCCCTGGTGGCAGTACTCCTCTTTTTGGGACTAAGACCTGTAGGCCAGCAGAGCTTAAGGTTGCAGGGACAGGAAGCAAAAATTTTCCTAGTGGGTCACTAGGGGTCACTAGGTGTATTCGTGAGTAGTGCCACTCCCATTTCCACCCCTTGATTCTTGGACCTATGAATCCTGGTTATGGGAGAAATAGCACCATAGAGTGGACACTGATTTAGAGCATACACAGCTTCCTGGAGAACATTGCCCCAGTCCTGCAAGGTATTGCCACCTAGTTGGTGCCATAATTGAGTCTTCAAAGGGCCATTCCACCATTCTATCAATCCAGCTGCTTCAGAGTGATGGGGAACATGGTAAGACCAGTGAATTCCATGGGCATGTGCCCATCCCTGCACATCATTTGCTGTGAAATGAGTTCCTTGATCAGAAGCAATGCTGTGTGGAATGCCATGGTGGTAGATAAGACATTCGGTAAGTCCACGGATGGTAGTTTTGGAAGAAGCATTGTGTGCAGGAAATGCAAACCCATATCCAGAGTATGTGTCTATTCTAGTTAAAACAAATCGCTGCCCCTTCCATAGTGGAAGTGGTCCAATGTAGTCAACCTGCCACCAGCTAGCAGGCTGATCACCTCGGGAAATGGTGCCATATCGAGGGCTGAGTGTGGGTCTCTGCTGCTGGCAGACTGGGCATTCAGCAGTGGTTGTAGCCAACTCAGCCTTGGTGAGGGGAAGTCCATGTTGCTTAGCCCATGCATAACTTCCATCCTTACCTCCATGGCCACTTTGTTCATGAGCCCATTGGGCAGTGACAGGAGCGGCAGGGGAAAGGGGCTGAGCATTAGCCACAGAGTAGATCATCTTATCCACCTGATTATTAAAATCTTCCTCTGCTGATGTCACCCTCTGGTGAGCATTCATGTGGTACACAAATATTTTCATGCTTTTTGCCCACTCAGAAAGATCTATCCACATACCTCTTCCCAGACCTCTTTGTCACCAATTTTCCAATCATGTTCCAAGACCCTGACCATCCAGCCAAACCATTGGCAACAGCCCACAAGTCATTATACAAACGCACCTCTGGCCATTTCATCTTCCAGGCAAAATGAACAACCAGGTGCACGGCTTGAAATTCTGCCCACTGGGAGGATTTGCCTTCACCGCTATCCTTCAGCGATTTCCCAGAAAAGGGCTGCAGTGCTGCAGCTGTCCACTTTCGGGTGGTACCTGCATATCGTGCAGAACCATCTGTAAACCAGGCCCAAGTTTTCTCTTCCTCAGTCAACTGATTGTAAGGAACTCCCAAGAGGCCAAAGCTGTGGGCTGGGAAAGAGAAAGTAACATGGAAGGGTTGGGGACCATGAGCATTTGGGCTACTTCCTCATGTAACTTACTTGTGCCTTCAGGGCCTGCTCGAGCCCTATCTCATATATACCTATTCCACTTTATGATGGAGTGCTTCTGTGTATGCCCAACTTTATGATTTGGTGGGTCAGACAATACCCAGCTCATGATAGGCAACTCAGACCTCATGGTAAATTGATGGCCCATGGTTAAGCATCCAGTCTCTACTAAGGCCCAGTAGCAGGCCAAAAGCTGTTTCTCTAAAGGAGAATAGTTATCTGCAGAGCATGGCAGGGCTTTGCTCCAAAACCCTAAGGGTTTGCATTGTGATTCTCCTATAGGGGCCTGCCAAAGGCTCCAGAAGGCATCTCTATTTGCCACTGAAACTTCCAGCACCATTGGATCTGCTGGATCATATGGCCAAAATGGCAGTACAGCTTACACAGCAGCCTGGACCTATCATAGAGCCTCCTTTTGTTCTGGTCCCCACTCAAAACTAGCAGATTTTCCGGTCACTTGGTAAATGGGCTGGAGTAGCACACCCAAATGAGGAATGTGTTGTCTCCAAAATCCAAAGAGACCAAGTAAGCATTGTTCCTCTTTTTGGTTGTAGGAGGGGCCAGATGCAACAGCTTATCTTTCACCTTAGAAAAGATATCTTGACATGTCCCACACCACTGGACACCTAGAAATTTCACCAAGGTGGAAGGCCCCTGAATTTTTGTTGGATTTATCTCCCATCTTCTCTCATACAAATACCTTACCAATAAGTCTAGAGTAATTGTTACTTCTTGCCCACTAGGTCCAATCAGCATGATATTCATTAATATAATGGACCAGTGTGATGTCTTGTGGGAGGGAAAGATGATCAAGTTCCCTGCACACAATATTATGACAGAGCTGGAGAGTTGATATACCTGAGTCAAGACAGTGAAGGTATACTGCTGGCCTTGCCAGCTGAAAGCAAATTGTTTCTGGTGGTCCTTACTAATGGCAATTTTAAAAAAGCATTTGCCAGATCAATAGCTGCATACCAGGCACCAGGAGATTTGTTGATTTGTTCAAACAATGATACCACATCTGGGACAGCAGCTGCAACTGGAGTCACCACCTGGTTAAGTTTGTGATAATCTACTGCATCCTCCAATATCCATCTGTTTTCTGCACAGCGAGTTGAATGGGATTGTGGTGGGAATCACCATCCCTGCATCCCTCAAATCCTTGATGGTGGCACTGATCTCTGCAATCCCTCCAGGAATCTGGTATTGCTTTTGATTTACTATTTTGCTAGGTAGGGGAAGTTCTAGTGGCTCCCAGTTGGCCTTTCCTACCATAATAGCCCTCACTCCACAAGTCAGGGATCCAATGTGGGAATTCTGCCAGTTACTATGTACGTCTATTCCAATTATGCATTCTGGAACTGGGGAAATAACCACAGAATGGGTCCGGTGACCCACTGGACCCCATGACAGACCTGAGCTAAAACTGCATCAATCACCTGATGTCTATAAGTTCCTATTTGGCATGTGCAGAAAACAGATGGATCTTGGAGGATGACAGTAGATTATTGTAACCTTAACCAGGTGGTGACTCCAATTGCTGCTGCTGTTCCGGATGTGGTATCCTTGCTTGAGCAAATCAACACATCCCCTGGTACCTGGTATGCAGCTGTTGATCTGGCAAATGCTTTTTTCTCAATTGCCATTATTAAGGACCATTAAAAACATTTGCTTTCAGCTGGCAAGGCCAGCAGTGTACCTTCACTGTCCTGCCTCAGGGGTATATCAACTCTCCAGCCCTGTGTTATAATATTGTCTACAGGGACCTTGATCATCTCTCCCTCCCACAAGACATCACACTGGTCCATTATATTGATGATATCATGTTGATAGGACCCAGTGAGCAAGAAGTAGCAAAGACTCTAGACTTATTGGTAAGGCATTTGCGTGACAGAGGATGAGAGTTAAATCCAATGCTCTTAGAGGGTGGGGTCTAGAGCTTGGTAGACACCCACTTGGACCATATGATCCAGCAGATCCAATGGTGCTGGAAATTCCAGTGGCAAATAGAGATGCCTTCTGGAGCCTCTGGCAGGACCCTATAGGAGAACCACAATGTAGACCCTTAGGGTTTTGGAACAAAGCCCTGCCATCCTCTGCAGATAACTACTCTCCTTTTGAGAAACAGCTTTTGGCCTGCTACTGGGCCTTAATAGAGACTGAATGTTTAACCATAGGCCACCAAGTTACCATGAGACCTGAGTTGCCTATCATGAGCTGGGTATTGTCTGACCCACCAAACCATAAAGTTGGGCATGCACAGCAACACTCCATCATAAAGTGGAAGTGGTATATATGAGATAGAGCTCGAGTGGGTCCTGAAAGCACAAGTAAGTTACATGAGAAAGTGGCCAAATGCCCATGATCACCACTTCTGCCACATTACCTTCTCTTTCCCAGCCCACAGCTATGGTCACTTGGGGAGTTCCTTACAATCAGTTGACCGAGGAAGAGAAAACTTGGGCCTGGGTTTACAGATGTTTCCACTTGATATACAGGTACCAACCAAAGTGGACAGCTGCAGCACTGAAGGACAGTGATGAGGTCCTCCCAGTGGGCAGAAATTTGACCAGTGCACCTGGTTGTTCATTTTGCTTGGAATGAAAACTGGCCAGAGGTGCATCTGAACACTGATTTATGAGCTGTTGCCAGTGGTTTGGCTGGATGGTCAGGGACTTGGAAGGAACATGAGTAGAAAATTTGGTGACAAAGAGATCTGGGGAAGAGGTACATGGGTAGACCTTTCTGAGTGGGCAAAAAGCATGAAAATATTTGTGTCTCACGTGAATGCTCACCAGAGGATGACTTCAGCAGAGGAAAATTTTAATAATCAAGTGGATAAGATGGTCTGCTCTGTGGTTAGCACTCAGTCCCTTTCCCCAGCCACTCCTGTCACTGCCCAATGGGCTCATGAACAAAGTGACCATGGTGGTAGAGATGGAGGTTATGCTTGGGCTTAGCAACATGGACTTGCCCTCACCAAGGCTGAGTTGGCTACAGCCACTGCTGAGTACCCAATCTGCTAGCAGCAGAAACCCATTCTCAGCCACCGATATGGCACCATTTCCCGAGGTGATCAGCCTGCTACCTGGTGGCAGATTGATTACATTAGACAACTTCCATCATGGAAGGGGCAGTGATTTGTTCTAACTGGAATAGGCACATACTCTGGATATAGGTTTGCCTTTCCTGCATGCAATGCTTTTTCTAAAACTATCATCCAGGCACTTACCAAATGTCTTATCCACTGCTATGGTATTCCATAGCAATGAAGGAACCCACTTCACAGCAAATGATGTGTGGGAATGGGTACATGCTCATGGAATTCAGTGGTCTTACCATGTTCTCCATCATCCTGAAGCAGCTGGATTGATAGAATAGTGGAATGGTCTTTTCAAGACTATATTATGGGGAAGTGGCTGTGGCTCAATTGGTTGGGCTCATGTTTACTATATGGGAGGCCCCAGCTTCGATTTCTGGGGCCTCCTGGTGAAGGCAAGCTGGCCTGGGAGAGCTGACAGCTTGCTCAGTGTGGTGAGCTGGCACAGAAAGATGACGCAACAAAGGGAGACAAGCAGACACAGAAAAATGCACAGCAAATGGACACAGCGCACACAACCAGCAAGGGGGGGATAAATAAATAAAAATAAATCTTCCTTAAAAAAAAAAAATTCTAAATTATGGCACCAGCTAATGTGGCAATATCTTGCAGGACTGGGGTGGTGTCCTCCAGGAGGCTGTGTGTGCTCTAAATCAGCATCCACTCTATGGTGCTGTTTCTCCCAAAGCCAAGATTCATGGGTCCAGGAATCAAGGGGTAGAAATGAAAGTGGCACCACTCACTATTACCCCTAGTGATCCAGTAGGAAAATTTTTGCTTCCTGTCCCTGCAACCTTAAATTCTGCTGGTCTACAGGTCTTAGTTCCAAAAGGAGGAGTGCTTCCACCAGGGAATACAACAACGATTCCATTGAACTGGAAGTTTAGACTGCCTCTTGGCCACCTTGGGCTCCTCATGCCTCTGAATCAATAGGCAAAGAAGGGAATTACTTTACTGGCTGGAGTGATTGATCATGACTATCAATGGGAAATAGGACTGCACCTACACAGTGGAGGTAAAGAGTTTGCCTGGAATACAGGAGATCTCCTAGGTTGATTTAATGTCCTGCGATAAAGTCAATGGAAAACTGCAACAACCCAATCCAGGCAGGACTAACAATGGCCCTGAATCTCTAGGAATGAAGGTCTGGGTCACCCCAGCAGGGAAAGAACCACGGCCAGCTGAAGTACTTGCTGAGGGTAAAGGAACATGGAATGGGTAGTGGAAGAAGGTAGTGATAAATATGATCTATGACCATGTGTCAGTTACAGAAATGAGGACTGTAATGGTCATGAATATTTCTTCCCTATTTTATTATAAGTATGTTTGTATACGTACATAAAATGAGTATCTTTCTTTTCTTCTCTAACCTTTCCCCTTATCATACTGAGGTAGGTTAGTATAGGAAACGAGGGGAGGCTGCTGGTCAGAACAAAGCCATAACCATCACAGCTGAGACCCAGCAAAGAACATGGCCGGGAGATCCAGCCCAAAACCCCTGCAGGGAGGCAGCTGTTCAGAAACAAAGCTGTGACCATCACAGCCAGATGGCCCGCCAGGAACCTGTTCACAAGGTCCCATTTGAAACTCCTAGGCTCAAAAGAAGTCCAGGATAACTCCAAAAAGAAAGGCCTCCCCACAGGTTCCCTGAAAGCTAACAGGTGAAGGCAGAAAGGCAACCAATTGGGAGTGCAAATTGCTGAGATCCCTAGCCTTGAAAAGACCCCAGCCCCAGCCCCATTGCACATCTCACTCTGTAGCGTGCCCACTCTTTAATCTTGAGCGTGTATTCTCACTCTTTCTCATTTCTCAATAAACTCTTTTGCTTGTCTACCCTATGGCATGTCCTTAAATTCCTTTATGCGACGTAGCCAAGAACCTAGAACCCAAGCACCAGCAGCATCTTTGGTGAGCCAGCAGGAGACAAGGAGGCAAGTAACCCTCCCCGACCCCTGCGAAGACTGGTGAGCCTGGGCTTTTAATCACGGCCTGTCTGGGCTCTCTTGTCTTTTTAGCGAAGCTCCCAAGACTTCCACCCTTGGCCATGCCTCAGCGCCCTGGAAGCCCTGAGATTCCTGTTAATCCATTACCTCTGGTGTCCCCTAGGCTGTTTGCCTGCAAGCCGCAGAACAATCAGTCTCCTGTCTCTTAATGTCTGGTTTAACTGCAAACCAAGTTACCTGGCAGTGACCATAAAAGGAGTTCTTTCTCAAAGCCACTTCCTCAGACCTCTGCAACAGTGGGCTAAAAGAAGAGTCCCCTAGCCAGCCCCATTCCTCGGGAGGAAGGCTGGCTTGGTAGTTTCAGTTTGGGAACCAGACCCAGACTTCTCCCAAGACCTTTAAGGTCCTGGGGTGAGCCAGCTAGATTGGGATGGCTGGAAACGGAAGCTCCACTTCCCAAAAATGGGGGAGGAAGAGACGGTTGGGCACCAACTTCAGCTACTGATTAGTCAATTCAGCTGACTAAGAACAGCTCAAGTTTGAACCTGTCCAAGTTGGAAAGAGGCCCATAGCCGCCATTTTGACTCTGTCCCTGAAATGAGGGGAAGCCGGGCTGACTGAAAACCACAGTGACAGTAGGGACCAGCTTATTTCACCCAGATCGGTCCGCAGCCCTAGCCTAGGCTTCAGCCCCACCTCTAGCAGGGAGGAAGCTGGAGGGCCCTGCACCAGCCTCCCCAGGTAACTGCAGGTACATTCCCCTGGCACAGGCTGAATAGTTGGAAGTCTACCCGGGCAACTGCAGACATTTTGGGCCCGCACGGCATAGCTTGCTGCCCACACCTGCAGCTCCATCCCCACCACAGGCAGGGCAGAAAGGGGTGTGAAGCTTCATCAGTCTCTCTGGGCAACTGTTTTGCTAAATAAAGGTTAACAATAATGGAAGCTTAATATCAAATGAATCCTGCCAACAACAACAAAATGTTCTGCTAAGGAAGAGGCAGAAACTCTAAATGCTATGCAGAGGCAGTTTTATTCACTCAAATGAGTTTCAGGCTATATTAAATGATAACAATTGAACAATCACAAAAAAAGAAGAGTGATTGATTAAAGACACAGGAAAGAAAGAAAGTATATACAACCACTCACCAAATCAGGGGAAAACTCAACATCTGAACTCTCACGTGGCCGGGGGCCCCTTTGTGGCTGATCACAGTCCCACCTGGAAAAACGGTCCCGGGCAGGGCATCCCCTCCTGGGTGAGGCTCCAACTGGCGCTTGAGGACCATCCCTTTTAAGGGGTTCCGAACCTCAGAACTCCAATGGGTTTTGCAACTCATGAGTAATAATCTCATCAAAAGTAACCAAATCCATGTGGTGGGGGCTGGCCAGCCCTCCACAGGAGAGATGCAGTGTCCAGAGGGGTCTGTGTTCTATTCTATCTATGGCACACTGAACAGGAGCATAAAGGTTTTCAGCTTTTAGTTTTACAGGAGCTACAAACAGGATGTGTAAATATCACATCTGCTGACTTGCTCCTTTTAGACATTTGTTTTTTGGGTAATGGATGATGGGATTGCCTGCATAGCAGCATTATAACATTCCAAAGGACAAGTTAATCATTCACAATTCTAGGCTAAAACAGCAGAAACTACTGATCAGAAAGCTTACAAATTTACAATTTTTAATAATAATTTTCTTATAGTACATCAGCAACTACAATGTAGGCCTGCAAGACTTGGATTATGACACACAGCTATGGCTCTGTCCCGACCCCTGGCAAAGGAGAAAGTCGGGAGAAGCTTCATCAGTCCCTGGGGAAATGAGGGCAGCTTGAACCTCCACAGCTTAAGGCACCAGCGACACCCTTGGCTCCTACTACACAACCAGCAAGGAAGAAACGGCAAGAAAGCCCTTTCAGAGAGTAGGAGGGGCCCAATGTCACAGTCATTGGAGTGAGCACGGGACGCTCGTGGGTGATGTTCACAGCTGGAAGTGCTGCCACAGGGCTCAGCAGCCACCTTGTCCGTTTTCCCGTGGTGCCACTCTGCTGCTCCTTGGGTCTCAGGGGTATGGCTCTGGATCTTCGCGAGGGCATCTGCCTCAACAGCCCCGAGATGGGTGTTCGAGAAGCGGGCAGGGACATGACAGGCAGTTACCTGTCTCCACCGGCAGGTGTTCCAGGTGTCCTTCCACAGATCTCTCCCTCACAGAGGGCAGCCCACAACAGTCCATTGTTCCTGTCTTGTTTTCAGTATCTGCAGTCCACCCCTGGCTCTAGCCTCTTCTCGCAAAAACACAAGGGGTATTTGTTTAGAATGTTGCCTCAGCCACAAACCGCACCCAAAGCCAATATTGGTGCTGGTTACATCCAATTCACAGGGTAAGTTAAGATCCACCCCCTCACCGCTTGAGCTCGCGCTATTGTTTTCAAAGCAGCCTGCACATCTTTTTTTTTTTTTTATTAACACATACAATGATTTTAACATCTGAGCTAAATGAGGGATGAAGGGTCTTCAGTACCCCAACAATATTATAAACTCTTATTAGTATGAGAAAACATTGTACTTTATCACTTACAGCACAGGATATAGTTTTTGTTTTACTCAACTAAACAACGTTTAAGAATTTGATAGACGGCTAGGGCTTTGTAGCTTGTCCCAACTGTTTGCCCATCTCAGGCTCTTAATATAAGATGCCATTGTCTTTGACGCTTCTTTTAATTCTGAAAAAAGGATTACTGTTTAACGTAGTATCACCAGTGGGGTTACAGCCACAGGTTTCTTCCACCCCGTCACATTCTTTGCCGCCAGGCCAAGCCAGATGCTTGGGCTGTGCACACAGCCTTGGGGAAGCTGCAAAACCCACCGTGGGTCTCTCACGCGAAGGTGAGTGCAGGCTGGCTTGACTTGCCTGAGGAGATACTAAAGAAAGCCTTAGCAAGTTCTAAAACACAATGATAGTGACATAACTGGATATCAATTTCTTGCAACAAACTAGTGATATTTGGGACTGCTGCATACAGCAGTGGTGTTACTTTAATTTATGGTAATCTGTAATGCACCACCCCTGGCAGCGCCCAATTTTTAAAAATAATTAAAACCATGATTAACAACATTATACTTTTTGTTAGAGGTTCCCCCTTACGAGGTTTGCAATGGTTAACAGGTCATTAAGTTATGAATCAATACCCCTGTGACATAAATTGAAAAAGGGCGGCCTCCAGCCATAACCCATCTGACTGACTGAGCTAGCCATCTGTAGCCCATCCCCTCCCCAGAATAAACAAAGTGGAGCAGATAAGGGCCATCACCCCCTCCAGGCCCAAGCACCACCAACCCTTCCCACATTCCAAGACCTCCTAGCCTACTCCCCCCTGGCCATTTGGCCCCAGGCTGAACTCCGTTTCCCACCTATTGATGTACTGTATAAAGTCATATCCACCACCTTACACAGGTGGGCTGAAGTCTCTCTTCAGACCCCCGCCATGCAGGAGGGGGGACTGAAGTCTATTCTTCAGACCACCTCTGTTAGGAGAGCTTCCCAATAAACTTACTGCCTGCAATTGTCAGTCTCCGTGTCCCAGTGAGTGCCATTTTCCTAACATTTGGTGCCAAAAAACCTGGGTCTAGGGTCACTGGGACTGACTGATTGGTGAGGAATCTCCACCCTGCCGCTGCCAAGAGAACCCATCCAATACTGGACACCAAATCATAGCTGGGGGAGTCAAGGATTTCTCCGCCGGAGGATCATGCTTTCTCTCTTTTTCCATTGTCCAGGACAACCCGCCAAAAAATCCTAGTGCTAGTTCTGTGATCCTCACTGTCCCCAAGGGCCATGGTGGGCAGGAGGCTTGTATCCTTGTTGGACGAGACCCCTGGGCTCTGGAGACATCTGGCTCCAAGTGTGGTCTCCTGTTTCCTTGGGTGATTTCCGACTGATTTGGGGGCACTTGTCTCACTCGAATCTCCCTGTTCTGTGCTTTCTAGAGATCCTTAGTCTCACCCACACAACCTGAATAGGGGAATTCAATTTTGGCTCCCCCAAAAAACACGCCTCTGAGTTGTCTCCTTCATAACCTTAAAACTCTGAACCTGGAAGGAGACATCAAACCTAAAAATTTCATTTTCTGTGTGGCCACAATACAAATTGGACAATGAAAGTCAATGGCCAGAGAATGGCAGTTTCAAGAGAATTTCATCCAGTGTACTGGCAAGTGGTCTGAAATTCCTTACGTTCATGCATTTTTTTGTCCTTTGTAGTTGTCCCTCCCTTTGCCAATCCTGTTCCTCTTATCAGATCCTTCTTTTACACCAAAAACCCTCTCAGAAACTGTCCTTTCCTCCTCTCTCACACCCCCTACAACCTCTGAAAATCTCAACTTTTCGATCTGGCAGACCAGGCTCCTCCCACACCTCCTCCTCCTCATACAGGCGCACCTCCTCATGCGGAGGCCAGCGCTCACCTCCCCTCCCCACCCCTCCCCACCTTCCACACACAGAAAACCTTTCTTCCAACCCCCATCCCTCCGATCACACCCCTCCTCTACCACTGTATGCCTCATCAGTGCCCCCCTGAACTTACTTGTTCTTCCCATTCCCCTCGAACCGGCTCCCTTCTCCCCACCCACCACCCACTCTCAAGCTCAACTCCCTGCTCTCCCAGCTCCTCTCCTCCCTCTTCAGAAAGTGGCCCAGGCAGAAAGCATTATGAGTATTCGCATCCCCTTCTCCCTCTCTGATCTCTCCCAAATCAAACACCATCTCAGATTCCTCTGATCCTTCTCATTTTATCAAAAACTTTCAATACCCAGCTATCCCTAATAATCTTACTTGACAAACCTGCAATTGCTTGCCTCTTACAAGTAAGCTTTTAGCTAACTCCTAAATCTAAGTGTATTCCTAAAAAGCAATGATCCAAAATATATGTGTTAAATACCCATCTATCTAAACTGCTAACTTAAAGTTTAACTGCATTTATAGTGTTCAAATATTCCCAACTGTTGCTGATTATGAGTAAAAGTGTTTCCAAAAACAAGCTTGCATATTATAAGCAACACTGATTCCAGAAGAAAAAAATCTTAAAAGCAATAAAATCAAAGATATAAAATAATGAAAAGCCTAAAAATAGCCATGAGTCAAGTTAATGAACTTTATGTTTCTGTCAGTGTGTCTTAATTCTTTTTGTGTTTGTCTGTTTGTTCAGTGCCAGTGTATATTTTCATACCTCTGGATGGTAATATTAAATTAATAAATGAAAATTCTTAAAAGAGTTCTATTCAAATGGCCAAAAATGAAATAAGCGCTTATATTAATAAGTATGAATGCTAATAAGATAAATTTGCATTGTGTATATTAAATCTTTAAAGCGATGAAAATTGTAAGTCTTGACTAATGAAATTACTACAAATCTCTTCATAAAAAATAGTTCTTGCCTAAATTGAAATGAATAGTTTCTTTCTTCACAGAATGAAATGAAAGATGTGAATCTTAAATGGATATTAAAAGAAGTAACAGGTTTATGGAAGCGTTGACTAAAACTTGATAAATTTCTTTAAAGGGATGTATTCATTCTAAGATAAGGTGGCTAGTTTTTTATAAAACCAGAATGGAAATATGTGGGACAAAACTTGAATGCATATGGCAAGTTGTAGAAGGTATTATGGTAGCATTAAGTAAGGGAATGTGTTCTGTGAAGGCAGAGTATGTCTTGAAATGAAGTAACTATACTCTATGTGGTTACGAATAGTTAAAAGAAGTTTGTTGAAGCATTGCTTGAGCGGGGATGTTTGAATGGCTAATTACAGGAAATCATTGTTAAACAGAAACTGGATTGATGCATAATAGGAAAACCTGTCAGAGGCCACCTCAATCTGCATATTAAAGTGGTGAAAGGGAGAAGATCATTTTTATTTCATTGGGTATCTTAGGTTTTCATAAAATAATGGGGAAAGTAGTTTTTCCTGCATGCTAAAATAAAATACCTGTTAATGTATTCATGGTAATTGTATGCTGTAAGAACTTTGCTTTGAGACAGTTCTCAAAATCATTTTAGTAACTTATGTATGTAGGGTGTATAGAATACGTTTTTATTATTACAGAAAAAGACAGTAATTTTGTCCTAAAATAAAATGAATCATTATAAAGAAAAGTTAGAATATAAAACAAAACCTGAATGAATACAGAAAGTGCAGAAGGTTCATGAAAAAGAAATTTTTGTAGTTAAAGTTGAGTAAAGTTTATTGGGTCTATCTATAAAGTTTTAAAAGGTGTAATATCAAATTGTATACTGATGTAAAGTTAAAATTTTGTTCTTTCTCTGTTAAAATAACAAAATTCCCCAAATCAGTGGTCTGTTTCAGCAAAAGTTTGCAAAAAGTCTTTCTCCTGACTAATCAGTATACAAAAGAAAAAAACTCTTTTATCAAAATAGCTTCTTATGCTTTAATCTCATCATTTCCTTGGCTGTTTAAGAAAAATAAATCTTATCACTTTTAAGAGAACATAATGTTCAAACCTGTCTTCTCAGAATCAAATCCTGAAAAATATCTTTCACCTTGGGAAAAAGTGAAATAATAGAATAGTTGAGTTCATTTGATGTATTATAAGTTGGATGGAAAATGTTTAAAAGTTTTATAAAATTAAAAGAAATTCTTTAACCCTCTGTTAATCAAAGTTGTACCAGTAAAATGTTCATATGAATACTTAGAGTACATAAAATTCCTGAAAATCTAAAAACGTTTCGGCATAATATTAGATAAAGTATAGTGTTGTCAACCATGGTTTTAATTATTTTTTTAAAAATGCTATGTGTCACAGAAACAACCTCTCCGTTTAGAAATCAAGAGGCGGATGCCTTAGCTCCTGTTCATCTGATTTGCCCCACCTCCACTGAAAAAGCAGCTCTATGGCTGCAGAAAAAGAGTGGCCACTGAGGGCATAACAGTAGATTATCGTAGATTAAAGTAACACCACTACTGTTTGCAACAGTCCCAAATATTGAAAGTTTGTTGCAAAAATTAATATCTAGTTACGTCACTATCACTTTGTTTTAAAACTTGCTAAGGCTTTCTTTAGTATCTCCTTAGGCAAGTCAAGCCAGCCTGCACTCACCTTTGTGTGAGAGGCCCACGGTGGGTTTTGCAGCTTCCCCAAGGCTGTGTGCACAGCCCAAGCATCTGGCCTGGCCTGGCGGCAAAGATTCTGGCTGTGGGAAAACCTGTGGTTCTAACCCTATGATACTATGTTAACCAGCAATCCTTTTTTTTCAGAATTAAAAGAAGTATCAGAGACAATGGTATCTTATTTTAAGAGCCAGAGATGGGCAAACAATTGGGATAAGCTACAAAGTCCTGGTGTCTAACAAATTCTTAAATGTTGTTTAGTTGAGTAAAACAAAAACTGTATCTTCTGCTGTATTGATAAAGCACAATGTTTCCTAAGAGAGTTTATAACATTGTTGGGGTACTGAAAACCCTTCATCCCTTATTTGGCTCAGATAATAAAACCATTATATGTGTTAATTAGAATAGGTTGTGCATGGAAATGAGAAACACCCCCCCTCCCCCAGCAGGCTGCTTTTTAGAAAAAAAAGGGCAATAACACAAGTTTAAGCAGTAAGGGGGAGGGGGCGGCAGGTGAACTTTAACTTACCCTGGACATTGGATGTAGCCAGTACCAATATTGGCTTTGGGTGAGGTTTGAGGCAGAGGCAACATTCTAAACAAATATCCCTTGGGCATTAATCACAATTCCGAGAAGAAGCCAAAGTATAAGACAGGAACAATGAACTGTTGTGGGCTGCCCTGTGTGGGGAAGAGAGATCTGGGGTACCTGCCAGCAGCGACAGGTAATGTCTATCATGCCCCTGCCCCCTTCTCTATCATCTCTCTTGGGACTGTTGAAGCAGATGCCCTCATGAAGGTCCAGAGCCATACCACTGAGACCCCAAAGCAGCAGCGTGGCGCCACCAAAAGGGCAGACATGGTGGATACCAGACCTTGTGGTGCCTGGCCCAGCAGTTCCAACTGCCTGTCACTCGCCAGCAGCTCATGAACATCACCCACAAGTGTCCTTCGTGCTCACTCCAACAACTGCGACATCAGTCCCCTCCTGTTCTCAGAAGGAGCAAAGGTGTGCTGTCAGTGCTGCACACACTGCAACGGGACTCTTGTAATTCGGCGCTGTGGGCTGTAGCCACAGCTCCAGTTTTGTTTTTTGTTGTTTTTTTACCGGGAGGTCCCGGGGATCGAACCCGGGTCCCTCCATATGGTAGACAGATGTCCAACCAGTTGAGCCACATCCGACCCCCTGCAGCTCCAGTTACCATGCTAACAGCAAGACCAAGACAGGCACTAAAGTTACAAGTTAAAGTGCCAGATGCCCCACAGCCCAAAAAGGGGAAGTAATAATAATTCATTGTTGCCTATGCCTCAAACTATACAAACTGGGAGAAAATAAAATCATTTTAACCATAGGCCCATGCAGCCCTCTGGTTGGGAAACTTAAATCCAAGAAAAATAAAAAATCTCACCCCTAAAATCAATCCTTTTACCCAATATAACACCATTACTGTTATGATTGCTGATGCTTCTTTTCGGTCCTTGTCTCTTACAGCTTCTTGTCTGATTCACATGCCGAATCGTACAATCAACAATTCAGGAATATGTGAACGGCATCTAGCTACATGAATGCCAATACCAAACTCTTTGGGATCAGAAATAAGAACCCACTGGACAAAATGGAAGGGAACCCTTCGCCGCCCCATAACAGCAGGAAGTAGCCAGACTCAGTCGACGTCCCGAATCCCCTCACCCTTCAATTCTGCCCAGTATTCCCATTACTTGGGTCCTTCATCATATATATAATCAAAGAGTTAGGAGTGCTACAGGCTCCCCCTTACGAGGTTTGCAATGGTTAACAGGTCATAAGTTATGAATCAATACCCCTGTGACATAAATTGAAGAAGGGCAGCCTCCAGCCATAACCCACCTGACTGACTGAGCAAGCCATCACCCCCTCCAGGCCCAAGCACCACCAAACCTTCCCACATCCCAAGACCTCCTAGCCCACTCCCCCCTGGCCATTTGGCCCCAGGCTGTACTCGGTTTCCCCCACTATGGATGTACTGTATAAAGTCATATCCACCACCTTCCATGGGTGGGCGCCAATCATCAGTCTCGGTGTCCCAGTGAGCACCTTTTTTCTCTAACACTTTTATCTAATCTTATGGTGAAACATTGTTAAATTTCCAGGAATTTTATAGAACCTTTAAGTATTCATATGAACATTTTACTCGTACAACTTTAATTAACAGAGAATTAAAGAATTCTCTTTAATTTTATAATATTTTTAAACATTTTCCATTTAACTTATAACATATTAAATGAACTTAACCATCTCATTACTTTAGTTTTCACTTTTACACCTTTACCATGATTACATTAATTAACAGGTATTTTATTTTAGCAGTACAGAAAAAATTACCTTTCTCCATTATTTTTTGAAAACGTAAGATTCCCAGTGGAATCAAAATTATCTTCTCCCTATCACCACTTTAATATGCAGATTGAGGAGACCTCCGACAGGTTTTCCTGTTATGAAGTTACTTTTTGTTATTGTCATCAATTCAGTTTCTGTTTAATGACTTCCTGTAATTAGCCATTTGTATATTTCAGTTTAAGCAATGCTTCTACAAACTTCTTATAACTATTCATAACCACAGAGTATAGTTACTTCATTTCAAGACAAATTCTGCCTTCACAGAACACATTCCCTTACTTAATGCTACCACAAGACCTTGTACAACTTGCAATATGCATTCAAGTTTTACCCTACATACTTCCATTCTGATTTTATGAAAACCAGCCATCTTATCTTAAGACAAAACACACTTCCTTGAACAAACTTATCAAATCTTAGTCAACACTTCCATAAACCTGTTACTTCTTTTAATAGCCACTTAAGTTTCACATTCCTCATCCCATTCTATGAAGAAAAATAAACTATTCATTTCAATTTAGGCAAAAACAATTTTTTTTTCAAAGAGAAGTTTGTAGTGATTTCATTAGTCAAAACTTAAAATTTTCATCATTTTAAAGATTTAACACTCATAATGCTAATTTGTCTTATTAGCATCCATACTTATTTATTAATATAAGCACTTATTTAATTTTTTGGCCATTTGAGTAGAGCTCTTTTATGAATTTTCATTTATCAGTTTAATATTACCATCTGGAGGTATCAACATATACACTGACACTAAACAACAGACAAACACACAAAAAAGTTAAGACACATCAACAGAAACAGAAACCTCATAATTTGACTCATCATTCTTATTCCTTTGGTATGGCTGTATTCAAGCTCTCCATCATTTCACATCTTCTGATTTTACTGCTTTTAAGGTTTCTTCTGGAATCCGTGTTGCCTGTAATATGCAAGCTCATTTCTGGAAACACTCTTATTAGTAATCAGCAACAGTTAGGAATATTTGAGCAGTATAAATGCAGTTAAGCTCTAATTTAGCAGTTTATACAGACAGACAGTTAACACATACATTTCGGGTTACTCACTCTTTAGGAGGACACAGGCTTGAAGTTCAGGAGTAAGCTATTGATTCAAAACTGAAAGTTCTTTTTAACACCTTGATAAAAAACTCTTATCATGGGAAACGGATGTGGCTTAAGAGGTTCGGCGTCCGTCTACCATATGGAGAGACCGGGGTTCGATCCCAAAACTCTTATCAAAATAAAAAGTGACTAAAACTTAAAAACATTTTCAAAGTAACATCCCATTCAAACTTTTTTACAGTTTATACAAGCATTACAGGGCTTTCAGTTTTGCAATCTATTTTTTACTTGCAGGTTTACAAAAGCTGCTAGCATTCCTTTCTTTTTCTTTTTTTTTAAACCTTCATAGAGTTGCCCAATTCAAAAGTTACTAAACTTTAACAGCACTAATATCATCAATTTGACTATGCAGGCCCAATTAGAATTAGCATGGAAACAAAATAGAGAACATTAACTTTGCTAAGTTTTTCAACTCCTTTAGCAGTTTAATTCTATCAGCCACATCATTGCTCCTCCCTCCATTGCCTGAGAGCACGAGAAAAGAGGCCTTCTGATCATGTAATTATACCTGGCTTACCTGCTGACGAAGACAAATGTTTTGCTAAATAAAGGCTAATAATAATGGTAGCTTAATATCTAATGAATCCTGCCAACTATGCCAAAATGTTCTGCTAAGGAAGAGGCAAAACTCTAAATATTATACAAAGGCAGTTTTATTCAATCAAATGATTGTTATATTAAATGATTATAACAATTGAACAATCACAAAAAAAGAAGAGTAATTAATTAAAGACATAGGAAAGAATGAAAGTATATACAACCACTCACCAAATCAGGGGAAAACTCAACATCTGAACTCTCACGTGGCCGGGGCCCCCTTTGTGGCCGATCAGAGTCCCAACTGGAAAAACGGTCCCGGGCAGGGCATCCCCTCCTGGGTGAGGCTCCAACTGGTACTTGGGGACCATCCCTCTTAAGGGGTTCTGAACCCCTGAACTCCAATGGGTTTTGCAACTCATGGGTAATAATCTCATTGAAAGTAACCAAATCCATGTGGTGGGGGCTGGCCAGCCCTCCACAGGAGAGATGCAGTGTCCAGAGGGGTCTGTGTTCTATTCTATCTATGGCACACTGAACAGGAGCATAAAGGTTTTCAGCTTTTAGTTTTACAGGGGCTACAAACAGGATGTGTAAATATCACATCTGCTGACTTGCTCCTTTTAGACATTTGTTTTTTGGGTAATAGATGATGGGGTTGCCTGCATAGCAGCGTTATAACATTCCAAAGGACAAAGGACAAGTTACTCATTCACAATTCTAGGCTAAAACAGCAGAAACTACTGATCAGAAAGCTTATGAATTTACAATTTTTTTTTTTAAGATTTTATTTATTTATTCATTTATCCCCCCCTTGCTGCTTGTGCTCGCTGGGTCAGCTAACCACGCTGTGCGGGCGGGCTTGCCTTCACCAGGAGGCCCCAGGAACCGAACCCAGGGCCTCCCATATGGTAAACGGGAGCCCTACTGATTGAGCCACAGCCGCTTCCCTACAATTCTTAATAATAATTTTCTTATAGTACATCAGCAACCACAGTCTAGGCCTGCAAGACTTGGATTATTACACACAGCTATGGCTCTGTCCAGACACCTGGCAAAGGAGAAAGTTAGGAGAAGCTTCATCAGTCCCTGGGGAAATGAGGGCAGCTTGAGCCTTCATAGCTTACAGCACCAACAACATCCTTGGCTCCTACTACACAACCAGCAAGGGAGAAATGGCAAGAAAGCCCTAAACTAAAGAGAGAAAGGAACAAGATAAGCCTCCAGATGACATAAAGGAGTTGAGACAACTAATCATAGATGTTCAAACAAATCTCCTTAATAAATTCAATGAGATGGCTAAAGAGATTAAGGATATTAAAAAGACATTGGAAAATGAAAAAAAGAATAAAGCAAGCAAACAAACAAACAAACAAGATATTGGATGAACACAAAGAAGATTTGAAAGCATACATAGAAAAATAGCAGATCTTTATGGGCATGAAAGGCACAATAAATGAAATAAAAAATACACTGAAATCATGTTATGAAAAGGGGTAGAAGGAATATTTGAAGAGATAATGGTAGAAAATTTCCCAATCCTATTTAAAGACATAGATATCTGTGTCCAAGAAGCACAACGTACTCCCATTTGAATAAATCTGAATAGACCAACTCTGAGATGCATACTAATCCAAATGTCAAATGCCAAAGACAAAGACAGAATTCTGAGAGCAGCAAGAGAAAAGCACTGCGTCACATATAAGGGATACCCCATAAGAATAAGTGCCGATTTCTCATCAGAAACCATGATGAGTGGTATGATATATTTAAGATACTGTGAGACTTCCAGCCAGGAATCTTATATATGGCAAGATTGTTTTTCAAAACTGAGGGTGACTTTAGAATATTCACAGATAAACAGAAACTGAGAGAGTTTGTAACCAAGAGACCGGCTTTTCAGGAAATACTAAAGGGTGTGTTACAGCGTGAAGAGTAAAGACAGGAGAGAGAGACCTGGAAGAGAGTCTAGAAATGAAGATTATATCAATAAAATTAACTAAAAGTGTCAAAAGAGTGGTGAAAATAAAATATGACAGATAAAACCCAAATATCCAGGAATAAACTTAACCAACGATGTAAAGCACTTGTGTTCAGAACACTACAACTCACTGTTAAAAGAAATTTTAAAAAGAACTAAATAATTGGAATATCACTCCATGCTCACAGATTGGAAGACTAAATATCATTAAGATGTCAATTCTATTCAAATTGATACACAGATTCAATGCAATCCCAATAAAAATTCCATCAGCATTTTTTAAATAAATGGAAAACATGATTATCAAATTTTTTTGGAAGTATAAAGGGTCCTGAATAGCCAGAAACATCTTAAAAAGGAAAAGCAAAGTTGTAGGACTCTCGTTTCAAGACTTTAAATCATATTACCTGGCTACAATGTAAAAACAGCATGGTACTGGCATACAGACAGACACATAGACCAATGGAACCAAAATGATGGCTCAAAAACAGACCCTCAGGGAAGCGGCTGTGGCTCAATCAGTAGGGCTCCCGTTTATCATATGGGAGGCCCCGGGTTCGGTTCCCGGGGCCTCCTGGTGAAGGCAAGCCCGCCCGCACGGCATGGTTAGCTGACCCAGCGAGCACGAGCAGCAAGGGGGGGATATATGAATAAATAAATAAAATCTTTAAAAAAAAAAAAAACAGACCCTCATATCTATGGTCAAGTGATTTTTTACTAGACTTTCAAACTCACCCAGTTTGGGCAGAACAGTCCATTCAACAAATGGTGCTGAGAGAACTGGAAATCCACAGCCAAAATAAGGAAAGAGGACCCCTATCTCATACCTTATGCAAAAACTAACTCAAAATGCATCAAAAACCTAAATATAAAATTAGAACCATAAAGCTTCTAGAAGAAAATGTAGGAAAATATCTTCAAGACCTGATGGTAGGTGGTGGATTCTTAAAGGAGATAAGAGGAAGACTGAGATGGACTACTGATGTTTAATGTATGTAGAAGTTTTAATTAGCTTTACTGTAAAAGTACAGAAATGTACAGAGTTGATGGTAACACAATATAGTGAGTAACAGCTTGTTTACAAATGTGAATGTGGCTGAAAACAGTAGTCTAGGGATATAAATGCCAATTGACAGAAAGCTAGAGAATGATCTAGGGACTGAATAGCACAGTCAACCCAGAGGTGGATGAGAATTGTGGTTGATGGTAGAGAGCTGTAAGAGTGTCCTTTATGAGCTAGAGCAGATGTACGTTACTATTGCAAGGTAGTGGGAATGTGGAGAAGCATGGAAAAAAATTCAACTGGAGTGACTTATGGGCTGCGGTTAACAGTAATAATGTCATATTCTTGCATCTATGCCAAAGCTGTACTGTGTTGATAATGGGGGAGTATGGAAAAAGTGTGTCAAATGTACGCTATGGACCTGGTAATAATCTGATGATATTATCTCATAATCTGTAACAAATGTTCCACCATGGTGTGATGTGTTGATAGAGGGGTGTTGTAAGGGAATTCTGAACATGTGCATGATTGTTTTGTAAGTTTACAACTTCTGTCATAAAAATATATTTTAAAAATAATAATAAGGTGGATTGGGGAAAAAATATACAACAAATGTAAGATAAGGACTATAGTTAGTAGTAAGACTTTGACAATATTCTTTCATAATTTGTAACAAATGTCTCATAACAATGCAAGGTGTTAGTGGTGGTTTGAAATATGGGATCCCTGTATGATGTCTGCTTTGTAAGTCCACAATTTTTACTATACACTTATTGTTTATGTGTGTTCATGTGTAAATAATATAAAAATAATAATAATAAGGTGAGTTGGGGGAAAAATACTTTGGTTAGTAATAATCTTTTTTTTTTTTAACTTTTTTTTTTTAAGATTTATTTTTATTTATTTATTTATGCCCCCCTTGCTGCTTGTGTTCATTGTGTCCATTTTTCTGTGTCTGCTTGTCTCCCTTTGTTGCATCATCTTGTTGCACCAGCTTGCTCGCTGCGCCGTGCAGGCTGACTTGCATATGGTAAACAGGAGCCCAACCAATTGAACCACAGCCGCTTCCCAGTAATAATCTTTTGAGGATGCTCTTTCATCATTAGTTAAGAATGTTTCACGGGGGGCGGATGTGGCTCAAATGGTTGGGCGTCCGTCTGCCATATGGAGGGACCTGGGTTCGATCCCCGGGACCTCCCGGTAAAATAAAAAAAAATAAAAAAAATAAAAAAAAGAATGTTTCACAACAATGCAAGGTATTGGTGGTAGGGTGAAGTATGAGAGCCCTGTATGATGTTATGTATGTTTGTTTTGTAAGTTCACAACTATTACTATGCACTTATTGTTTATGTACATTTATGTATGTTTATGTATGACTGATATACTTCAATAAATAAAAAGAAAAAGAAAAAAAAACTCTATTCAAATTGTTAAAAAGTTAAATAAGCATTTATATATGTAAATGAAGCCAGGAAGCCCAAATTAGAGAAGCTAAGCAGATGGAAAGGTCATACAGAAATCTGAATATAGAAACTATTGGGAGAAGAAAAATGTTTTTCCTAAGCTCCTTGACTTACCCTACCCTCACTCCCAGGACCTTCTCTTTGAGAGAGTTATGGGGGAAGGACTAGGTGTGACAAGATGGGAAAACATAAGTTTAGCTTAAAACTCTGTCTACTGGGCTGGGGAATTAAGAATCATGGTTTGTCTTGTAATCCCCCAATTTAAACCTTTTAGCAGCCTTAAAATGAGAGTGATTAATAACCCAATTGCCAAACTTCAGTAAGTAAAGAAAAAGTCTTTGAAAGCTATGGAAAGATTCTTTGAAATTATAATTAAAACAAATTAAACAATTATAATATATTCTAGAATATGGCAGTTAGTATGCTTTTAAAGTTATTCCTATTTTAGAATATTATAAAGAAAAGAGGTTTTAGCCCCCTGCAGAGGAAGGGAAAAAAGAAACATTTCTTGCATAGACTAATAGATTCGATTTTATTTGGCTTGGGTATAATCTCCCTAGGTTTATAGGATACTAATAAAATTAATTAGCATTATATGTATTAAATTTTTAAGATGGTGAAAACTTTAAGTTTTTGTTTAATAAAATTAAGTCAAAGAAAAGAAAATGTAGAAGATGGATGTGGCTCAAATGTTTGGGCATCTGTCTCCCATATGGAGGGATCTGAGTTCAATCCCTGGGACCTCCCGGTAAAATAAAGAAAAATATAGAAGGTGCACGGGCCACTGGACCCTGTGCATGTGTACGCTGCCAGGCTCTGCGCATGGGTGTGCCACCAGGCCCCACATGCGGACATGCCAGGCCCCGCTGAGCCACACAGCAAGATGATGATGTAACAGGAAAGGAACACAAGGTAGAGTCAAGATGAAACACACCAAACAAAACAGGAACTGAGGTGGTACAGGTGGCAGAATGCCTCTTTCCTACATCACAGGTCCCCAGGACCAAATCCCAGTGAAGACAGGAGGAGAAGGATGAGAAGAGAGGGGAAACAGACTCAGAAAATTGCCCAGGAAATGGACACAAAAACAGCAAAAATGGTGGTGGTGGGGGGGTTTAAAATGGATAAAGTAAATAAATAAATTAATCTTTAAAAAAAAAAAAAAGGAAAGAAAAGAAAATATAGACCTGTCCTAAAATAAAATGACTAGTTTTCACCAAACAGAATGAGGGATGTAAGACAAGATTTAAATGGATAAAAGTAAATTTCATTGGTTGCTAACTGTAATAAGCTTATTTAAAGGTGAAGTAACTAGTTTATGTGTTTATGGTTACTCATAAGGAGATTGTAAAAGCATCTTCTAAACCGAAGTATTTAAATGGCTAATTCCGGGAAACCATTACTAATTTGAAACCTAAACTGATATTGATAACAAGAAGTAACTTCATAACAGAGGAACCTATCAGAGCCCACCTCAATCTGCATATTAAGGTGGTGGTAGGGGGAAGATAATCTTTATTCCACTGGGAATCTTAGGTTCTTATATAATAATCGAGAAAGTAGTTTTTTATCTGTACTGCTAAAGTAAAATACCTGTTAACTAATGTAATCCTGGTAAAGGTGTAGAAGTAAAAAGTAAAGTACCAAAAATAGTTAAGTTCATTTAATATGTTATAAAATGCATTGGATGTATTTAGAAAGTATATAAAAATTAAAAGGGATAGACTTCAGTATTGTCAAACTCTCGTGCATTCAAACCAGGTCCCCAGTACCTTGCATGATACCTCTCCATTTGAGTTATTGTCTGGACCAATCACTATGACCCCTAAAACAAAAGTATCTGGATTTCCGGGAAGATGGCGGACTACTAAGACATGGAAATCTCTTCTCCAGAAAAATAGCTAGAGGACAGGCTGAAACAGCCCTGAAAAAGATCTTCTAGGGTTTAGGACAGCAGGTGAAGGCTGCACACCACCCAGAGGAGAGAGGGACAAAAGAGGGAAATCGCGACTACAGAACCGTGAGTTAGAACCAGCAGCGGCTGCTGCTGCCAGCACCTTCCCCCACACTCTTTAGAATTCTCGGGCCTCTCGGCCTGCAACTACAGACAAAGGGGGCTCCAGGGATCTAACACTCCCAGAAAGGGGAGAGAGAGGGACACATTCTAAGGCTGACTCAGGTTCTGACCCGCAAATTTGGGCTGCAGAACCCTATGGACCCTTCCACACAGTGGTTTGCCCTGGGAGCCTATGAAGGACTGGAGAAATCCAACCCTCGCAATCTCCCTCTCTTCTAGCCTGGACTAATTGTTGAGGACTCCACAGGAGAGGGGCAAGAGAGCCTGGGGCTGACTTGGCTTTTGACTTGCAGGTTTGGTCTGCCATGTCCCGAGAGCCCTTCCAGGATGGGAGGGGCTGCGCCATTGTTTGCCTTGGAGCCTGCAAGGGGCTAAAGATATACAAACCTCCCAATCTCCTTCTCTATTAACAGGGATGGATTGTTGAGGACACCGGGGGAGTGGAACTATTTCCTAGCTGGGAAAAGGGAGGGGGCTGCCAGAGAAGACTGGAGAACTGTCTCAGAAAGTTTGAATTACAAGGCTCTTAGACACGAAGCTCTATCACATTGATCTGGTCTGTGTCAACAAATACACTCCAACCAGGCATTAAATTGAGAGCTGCCAAAGATTGCCCTCTCCTGGCAGACCAAGGAAGTGCACATAAGAAAATTAAAAATAAGTAGGAGAGGCTTTTCCTGGCCTCTATAGTCTTCCTGCCCAAGGCCCTAGGAAGTGACTCTACAACCAATTACTGGGTCCAGTGCCCAGTTTTGAGCAACTAGCAGGATAATCCTAACAATCCAGGTTGAGCCAAAAATCAAAGAGCTATGGTAACTCACAGACTCCTGCCACTAAATCCCTATAAAAGAGAAAGAGATTGAGCATCTGAGTAAACTACATCCTAACCAGATGCCTAAACACCAGCAAAAAATTATGAGCCATATACTAAGAAAATAGAAGACATGGCCCAAGAAAAGGAGTACATCAAAGTCCCAAAAGAGATGCAGAATTTGAGAGAAGTAATCAGCGAGATGAGCACAAATTTCCAAAATCAAATTAATGAGATGAAAGACAATATAGCTAAAGAGATAAATGACATCAAGAAGACATTGAGGGAATGCAAAGAAGAATTTGAAATCCTGAACAGAAAAGTAATGGAGTTCATGGGAATGAAAGACACAATAGGTGAGGTCAAAAACACATTTGAGGCATACAACAGCAGACTCAAAAATGATAGAAGAAAGAATAAGTGATACCAAAGACAGAGCAGCTAAAATTGAAGAGAGAAAAGAACAGAGAGAGAAAAGAATGGAAAAAATTGAGCAGGGGCTCAGAGAGTTGAATGACAACACAAAACACAACAACATATGTGTCATGAGGGTTCCAGAAGGGGAAGAGGAGGGAAAAGGGGCAGAAAGAGTATATGAGGAAATAATAGCTGAAAATTTCCCAACTCTCACAAAAGAAATGAACTTACATGTCCAAGAAGCACACCGTACCCCAATCAGAATAAATCCAAATAGACCTATGCCAAGACACATACTACTCAGAATGCTAAGTGTCAAAGATAAAGAGAAAATTCTCAGAGCAGCAAGAGAGAAGCAAACAGTCACGTACAAGAGATGTCCAGTATGACTTAGCACAGATTTCTCTTCAGAAACCATGGAGGCGAGAAGACAGTGGTATGATACAATTACGAAAATGAAAGAGAAAAACTGCCAGCCAAGAATTCTTTATCCAGCAAAACTGTCCTTCAAATATGAAGGTGAGTATAAAATATTCAAAAAACAAACAGAAACTAAGAGAGTTTGCAAAAAAGAATCCACTTTCGCAGGAAATATTAAAGGAAGCCTTAGAACCTGAAAGAAAAAGACAGGAGAGAGAGGCTTGGAGGAGAGTATAGAAGAAAGAAAAGCAGAAAGGATAACCAAAAGAGTAAAAAGAGAGACAAAAACAAGATGGCATATGAAAACCAAAGGATACAATGGTTTGTATAGTGCATTTTCAGTAATATCATTGAATGTGAATTGATTAAATTCCCCAATCAAAAGATACAGGCTGACAGAATGGATTAAAAAACATGAGCCATCCATATGCTGCTTACAAGAAACTCACCTCAGACCCAGGGATACAAGCCGGCTGAAAGTAAAAGGTTGGAAAAAGATACTCCATGCAAATAGTAAACAGAAAAGAGCAGGGGTAGCTATTCTAATATCAGACAAAACAGACTTTAAATGAAAAAAAGTGATAAGAGATACGGAAGGCCATTATATATTAATAAAAGGGACAATCCTCCAGGAAGATATAACAGTCATAAATATCTATGCACCTAACCAGGATGCCCCAAAATATATAAGCCAAACTCTGGCAAAACTGAAGGGAGAAATAGACATTTCTACAATAATCATCGGAGACTTCAACACCCCTCTCACATCATTAGATAGAACAACTAGACAGAAGATCAACAGGGAAACAGAGAACTTGAACAATATGATAAACAAGTTAGACCTAACAGACATATACAGAACACTGCATCCAAACTCAGCGGGTTATACATTCTTCTCAAGTGCCCATGAATCTTTCTCCAGGATAGACCACATGTTAGGTCACAATGAAGCTCTCAATAAATATAAAAAGATTGAAACTATACAAAGCACCTTCTCAGATCATAATGGAATGAAACTAGAAATCAATAATAGACAGGAAAAAATAAATTTGCAAATGTGTGGAGACTGAGGAATACAATCCTAAATAATCGATGGGTCAAAGAAGAAATTGCAAGTGAAATCAGTAAATATATTGAGACAAATGAAAATGAAAACACAATGTATCAAAACTTATGGGATACAGCAAAGGCAGTCTTGAGAGGGAAATTTATAGCCCTAAATGCCTATATTTAAAAACAAGAAAGAGCTAAGCTCAAAGATTTAACTGAACAACTAAAGGAACTAGAAAAAGAACAGCAAACCAATCCCAAAGCAAGCAGAAGGAAAGAACTAATAAAGATTAGAGCAGATATAAATGAAAATGAGAACAGAAAAACAATAGAGAAAATCAACAAAAGCAAAAGCTGGCTCTTTGAGAAGATCAATAAAATTGACAAACCCCTCGCTAGACTAACAAAGAAAAAAAGGGAGAAGATGCAAATAAATACAATCAGAAATGAAAGGGGGGGAGTTACAAATGACCTCACAGAAATAAAAAGAATCATAAGAGGATATTAGGAGAAACTATATGCCAACAAACTAGACAACCTAGATGAAATGGACAAATTTCTAGAAACACACAACCAACCTACACTGACGCTACAAGAAATGCAGGAACTTAACAAGCCAATCACAATTAAGGAGATTGAATCCGTCATAAAAAACTCCCACCAAAGAAAAGTTCAGGACTGGATGGCTTCACAGGTGAATTCTACCAAGCATTTCAAAAAGAACACCAATCCTGTTTAAACTCTTCCAAAAAATTGAAGAGGAGGGAAAATTACCCAACACATTTTATGAAGCCAACATCACCCTAATACCAAAGCCAGATAAAGACTCCACAAGAAAAGAAAATTATAGACCAATCTCTCTAATGAACATAGACGCAAAAATTCTCTATTCCTCTGTGTTCTTCTCCTGTGTGTTCACTTCCCAGGCTCCAGCTCAAAAACTCTAACCTCCCTTCTCTGTGGTGTGGTTTTTCTGTGATTCCCCATCCACCAAGGGGGCAGGGACTTAACGCCTACTGACATGGCCCAATCAAAGACTTAATCATTATTTAATCAAGTAAACCTCTGAATCCAATACAATCTAATATGCCCAGAGGAAAAGACGAGTTCACAAACATAATTCAATATCTATTTTTGGAATTCATATATAATGCCAAACTGCTATAACATCACAGCTGAGACCCAGCAAAGAACATAGCCATGAGATTCTGCCTGGAAACCCCCTGAGAGAAGGCAGCTGCTCAAAGACAAAACTGTAACCATTATAGCAGAAAATCCCAGCAAGAACCTGATCATGAGGTCCTGTTTGAAACTCCCGGGCTCAAAAGGAGTCCTGGATAACTCCAAATAGAAAGGACTCTCCATTGGTTCCCTGAAAGCTAACAGGTAAGTGTAGAAAGGTAACCAATCAGGACAGCAAATAGCTAAGATGCCACCTTAATATGGGGAAGACAAAGGGGAAAGACCAGCCTTAAAAAGACCCTGGGGGGGGTGGCGGATGTGGCTCAAATGGTCAGGCATCCGTCTGCCATATGGAGGGACCTGGGTTTGATCCCTGGGACCTCTCGGTAAAATAAAATATATATATATAGAAGGCGCATGGGCTGCCAGGTTCTGTGTGCCAGTGAGCTGCCAGGCCCCAGGAGCCATGTGGCAAGATGAGAGACGCAGGGGAGAGACAAGACGAGATGCTCTGAAAGCTCCGAAAACCAGGAACTGAGGTGGTGCAGATGGCAGTACACCTCTCTCCTACACTGGAGTTCTACAGGATCGAATCCTGGTGAAGACTGGAGGAGGAGGAGGAGGAGAAGAGATGGCAGGAAACAGACACAGAGAATTGCCCAGCGAGTAGACACAAAACAGCAAAATGGGGAAGCGGGGGTTTAAAATGGATAAAGTAGGGAAGCGGCTGTGGCTCAATCAGTAGGGCTCCCGTTTACCATATGGGAGGCCCTGGGTTCGGTTCCTGGGGCCTCCTGGTGAAGGTAAGCCCGCCTGCGCGGTGTGGTTAGCTGACCCAGCGAGCACAAGCAGCAAGGGGGGGATAAATGAATAAATAAATAAAATCTTTAAAAATAATAATATTAAATAAAATAAAATAAAATAAAATATAGTTCTATAAAAATAAATAAATAAATAAAATAAAATGGATAAAGTAAATAAATAAACCTTTAAAAAAGGAAAAAAAAAAAAAAAAGACCCCAGGGGAGCAGATGTAGCTCAAGTGATTGAGTGCCTGCTTCCCATGTACAATCCCTGGTACCTCCTAAAAACAAACAAACGAAAAAACCAACTCTCATTGGGAAGCAGATGTAGCTCAGTGGTTGAACACCTGCTTCCCACATATGAGGTCCTAGGTTCAATCACTGGTACCTCCAAAAAACCACAAAAGACCCCAGTCACATGGTGCATCTCTTGCCTGGAGCATGCCCTCACCCATGTCTCAATAAACCCTATTACTTGCCTCATTAACCTGGCACGTCCTTGAATTCTTTCTCACGACACAGCCAAGAACCTAGTACCTGGATGCTGACAACATTATGACATAAGTTCTATTAGTTTCATGTTGTAGCATTTAAGGATGTCAAGTTTAAGAGTGAATGTTGTCAGGAGCATAAAACTACTAGAAGAAAATGTAGGGAAACATCTTCAAGACCTTGTAGTAGTTAGTGGTTTCTTGGACCTTACACACAAAGCACATGCAACAAAAGAAAAAATAGGTAAATGGGACCTCCTCAAAATTAAACACTTTTGCACCTCACAGGACTTTCTCAAAAGGGTGAAAAAGCAGCCAACTCAATGGGAAAAAATATTTGGAAATCACAAATCTGATAAGCATTTAAAATCCAAGATATATAAAGAGATGTTACAACTGAACAATAAAAAGACAGACGACCCAATTAAAAAAATGGGCGAAAGACTTGAATAGACATTTCTCCAAAGAAGAAATACAAATGGCAAAAAAAACACATGAAGAAATGTTCAACATCTCTCATGATTAGGGAAATGCAAATCAAAACTACAATGAGATATCATTTCACACCTATCAGAACGGCCACTATTAAAAAGACAGAGAACTACAAGTGTTGAAGAGGATGTGGAGATATTCTTCACTTTTGATGGGAATGCAGGATGGTACAACCACTATGGAGGACTGTTGGCTGTTCCTAAAGAAGTTGAATATAGACTTGCCACATGACCCTGCAATACCACTACTGGGTATATACCCAGAAGAACTGAGAGCAGTGACACGAACAGACATCTGCACACCGATGTTCATAGCCACATTATTCACCATTGCCAAAAGTTGGAAACAACCCAGGTGTCCATCAACAGATGAATGGATAAACAAACTGTGGTCTATTCACATGATGGAATATTATGCAGCTGTAAGAAGAAATGAAGTCATAAAGCATATGGCAACATGGATGAACCTGGAGGACATTATGTTGAGTGAAGCAAGCCAGACACAAAAGGACAAATACTGTATGAATGCGTTACTATGAACCAAATATATTGTGTAACATATTGTTTGATTTTTTAAAAAATTTATATGTATCCAGTACATTTAATTGAGAAATGTATGTATTTATTCATCTGTGTTTACTTTTTAGTTTTTAATCATTTATATTTCAATTATTGAATGTACAAAACAAAGTTTAAAAAAAAAAACAGTGAATGTTACCCAAGGGCTGCATTTCCAGTTGTACACAGGACAGTTGAATATTGTTAGGCAGAAGCATATATCTGTTATTATTTTTATTTAGAGACTAAGTATGGTTTAAGGTGATGTGTATGGCTGCCAATTTGTGATGGTTAGACTAATGTGTCATCTCAGCCAGGTAATGTCCAGTTGTTTGGTCAAACAAGCATTTCATGGACTTTAATCATCAGTGAGTTGATTGCATAGATGACTAGTTACATCTACAATCAACTGAGGAGATCGCTGTCAACAATGAGTGATGTCTCATCCAATCAACTGAAGGCCTTAAAAAGGGAAGTCATTTCAGCATTCAGAGAGAGAATTCCCATTTTCTAATTCAGACAGTCAGCGTCTCCTAGAAGTCATCAAGGACCTTCATCGGAGCCCCTGGTTTGCAGCCTTCCCTACAGAACTTGGACTTGTGCATCCCTACATTCACGTAAGACTATTTTATAAAATGTCATGCTGGGGAGCAGGTGAAGCTCAGTGGTTGAGCTCCTGCTTCACGTGTACAAGGTCCCGGGTTCATTCCCTGGTACCAATAAATAAATAAATAAATAAACAAATAAATAAACAATCTCATACTATCGACAGATATCTCCTGTTGGTTCTGTTTCCCTAGAGAACCCTGGCTAATACTGGAGGTGAAGTAACTCAGTCAAACCTTCAGAATTTGAACCCAGGTCTCTGGAGTCCTGATAGGAGCTGTTTCATTCCTTTAATCAGAGTGAAAGGATTTGCATTTTACTAGGCTCTAGGAGGCTGGGGCCAGACAGGAGAGAGAGGAAGAGAAAGACTGAGATTCAGGAGCTGGCACAGGATGAGTTGCCCAAGATAGACTCGGGCTAAGTTATCTATTGCTATCACATGTTATCCTCATGGCAATCCTCCCAAGCAGCTCCAGTGCCTGACGCAGAACAGTCACATCCACCAGAAAGTAACTTCTGCCTTCCAAAGTCTGGCCCCTCTGGGGGAGGAAAAAGGGGCTGGGCTTCCTGCAGGAGGGCCTGTCCTGCTGTCACAGAGAAACCGGTCCAGACCACAGTCAAGGTTACTGGGCGCACACAGGGCAGAGGTGAGTTGGGCAGCCAGGCTGGGGGTGGGAGGCTGGGAGACTCCCGAGGACTGGGCCATGCCAGTAACGTCCCTCAGAGCTCTGCTTTCTTTCACGCCACACTTAGGTACTAGGCCCTCCTGCGGACCAGTCCCTGAGGACTGCAGCAGGCAGTGACAAAGATCTCTGCCTTCTTAGAGTTTGTTTACATTTTAGTAGGGGTTGGGGAGGATGAATAAATTATTGTTTGCACAAAAGGAGAGAAAGCAGAACAAAGTAAAGGGGACTCGGAGAAAGGCTTGGGGTTTTTAAGAGGGTGGTCGGATGCGCCTCACTGAGAAGGAAACATTGAAGAACAACTTGAAGGAGGTGTTAGGGAGGTCACGGGGAGAGAATGTTCAGGCAGAGGGCACAGCCTCCTGGAGGGAAGAGGAGGAGTGAGCCCGGAGTGTTCAGGAACAGCAAAACAGCAAGGATGCCAAGTTGGCTGGAATGGAGGGAGCAAAGGGCAGAGGGGTGGGAGGGAGATGGGGTCGGAAGAGAGGAGATGGGCTAGGTGGCTTTTCAGTAATCCAAGGGACAAGTGATGGGGCTCCTTGAACGTGCCAGGCCCCTGGTCAGCACCTCCACAGTTCTGTCACTCATTTTGAGATCCTCAACATGACAGAGTTGCTGAGTGGGGTTGGTTTGGAAGCCTGGGTGTAAATCCTACTCTGCTACATGTCACTGAGTGACCTTACAAAACCACCTCCCTACCCGAGGCTCTTATCCTCTTTATAAAATGTTAATAAAAGCAGTGCACCGAAAGGATTGTGGTGAGGGCAAAAGGGAATCAAAATAGTGATCTCATGCAGAAAGATTTACCATATGTCTCCTGTGAGCTAGGCTCTTGGAACCCCTTCCCCACAAAAAAGGGCAGAGTCGGCCCCCTAGGTGCTCACTGCTGCCTTGTTGGGATGGGGTGGGGGTCATGCCAGGAAATAAGGACTTGCTCTTAACATTCTAATAGTACCCAGGGGGGGCAATAAGGAAGTGCTCAGTTTTCCTGGGGGATGTTGCAGCCAGGAGGGCTTCATAGAGGAGGGGTCCCTGGAAGCTGGAACTCAGGAGGAACACCAGGGAAGAAGGTTGATCCAGGGCAGAAGAGGCACAAGACAGGTAGGAGGTGGGTCGGCTTAGCAGGGAGCATGGAGTCTATTCCACAAACAGGGAGCATCAAGGAGTAAATTCTAAGCAGGGTAGGGAAATGATGTGATTCACAGTTTAAGAGCTCACCCTGACAGCTGGGAGAACAGACAGAGACAGGGAGAACAGAGAGAAACACCGAGGCCAGGTGAGAAATGATAGTGGCCTGGGGTGGTGGCCAAGGGGGTGGCAAGGAGCAGTTGGGTCTGAGAGACTTGTAAAATAGGATGGATGGTACCTGGTAGTTGCCTCACTGTGGAGGAAGGGAGTTTCTAAGAGGCTGGGGATTTGCCATTGAGAAGCAGGGCCCACCCCTGCACCGGACAGAGCACGATGTTTGTGGTCAGATCCCATCCAAATCTTGGAGGACATATTTTAGGTAACACGCACTAAACAATTATTGCAACAACACCTTGGCAGTACCTGGCGTACAGTCACGTGCCCAAAGGGAGGAGTTGGGGGTGTAGCACTTGGATATTTAAGGGGCACTGCTTTCCTCCACCACACAGCCCCTGGGCAGCTCCTCTCACACACAGGTTCTTAGCACCCTTTGGCCCTCAGAGCTGTCAGTCCAGTGCTCTCTCTCCTCAGACACCAGAAAGATCCAGGGCAAATGGGCAGCCCAGTGCATCGAGTGTCGTTTGGGGACACCTGGAGCAGGCACATGAACCCCAACATAGAGAGTGAGAGGTGCGCGCAGTCCTTCAATGTGGAACGTCTCACCAACATCCTTGATGGAGGGGCCCAGAACACTGCACTCCGGAGGCAAGTTGGTAAGAGGGGGCTGGGGAATGGAGCATGTGCATTGTCTCATAATGCTTTTCTTGAAAGAAGAGTTCTTCACTACTAGACCCACCTTGAAATAACAAACTCCTGCCCTCAAAATTCCACTATTAGAGATTCATTTCTTTGGACATAAGGGATCTTTAACATGCTGATATTCCCTGAATCCATGTAAGGAATAGAGGAATCCTAGGCAGTAGAAGACCTGGATGTCGATCCTGGTTCTGCCAATACATAGCTCTGTAACCTTGGACAAGCCTCTTTTCCCACCTCTGGGTTTCACTCATCTTATGTATAAAACAATAATAATGCCTGACTTCCTTTCCAGGTCCATGAGGCAAAAGGGTAGGAAGATTTGAAGGTGCCAGAAAATTCACCTAGATCTCTAAGTCCTCTCTGTTCTCTGTCCCTGGCAGAGAGCATCATCCACAGTGACCCAGTGTTCAACCTTAAGGATAATTATTTCATGACCCAGAATGAGCGTTACAAGGTTGCCGTTCAGAAGAAAGTCCACACTCAGATGACAGCACAACGCCTGGGCTGGTCGAAGAATGGTCTCGAAATGAAATATGCTCACAGGTGCCCATTCCCACTGCAGTTGCACCAGCAAGGAATCCACCTAGAATCATCAAGAAATCCCCCAACCCCATGGCCATCTCCCCCAACAAAGGAAAGCTTATTGGGAAACCTAGATGCTAAGGGTTCCTTCCCTCCTGCACCCTGCCCAGGCTGAAGGTCCCCAAGACTCTGTCTCCAGCCAGCTGCTCAACCAGTGTCTCTCCTCTACAGAGCTCTTTCTGGAGACCTGGCCTTTGGTATACACAACATCTTCCTGCAAGCCCTCAGGAGCCTGGGCTCGGAGGAGCAGATTGCCAAATGGTACCCGCTCTGCGAAGAATTCCAGATCATTGCTACATATGCCCAGACAGAATTGGGACACGGTGAGCAAGGGCTGCTGCATGCAGTGTTCAGGCTGTACACTGCACAAATCCAGAGGACCCATTCACATCTCACTCATCCTAGATTTGAATATTTAATATGAAAACTTTCCAGCAGGTGGCAGGCAAGGGTCCTGATGAAGGGGTGCCTTTTTCTAATTTGCACAAATATACTCTGTGGGCTAACAGAGGGGCAAGTGTCAGCAACCATCCTTTATTGTGGACTGGCCACTTGTCCTCCACAGAGCCCACAGGTGAAAAGGGGAAAAAACCTGTGTGTACAGCTGGGAGCTGAACTCTCCTGCCCCACACCAGGCTGGTGTCTCAGAGCTCCAGGCCCGCATAGAAGCTGCTCCCCAGGTAAGAACCCCACCTTGGCCCAGCAGCTAACTCCTGTCCTTGACCCTAGGGACATATCTTCAGGGCCTGGAGACTGAAGCCACTTACGATGCAGCCACCCAAGAGTTTGTTATTCACAGCCCCACGATGACTGCCACCAAGTGGTGGCCTGGGGACCGTGAGTATCTGTTCACCCCTCAACTCCATCTCTACCCAAGGGGAAGCCTTCTGGAGCTCAGACTGATTCCCTGTTTTAGATTGTGACCGTGGGCAAGTCAACCTGAGCCTCATGTTCTTACTCTGTAAAATAGTTGGGATATCCCTGAGAGGTCTGCAAGGGAACTTTGAAGTAGATGAGGAAACCAACCCAGCCTTTGGGGAATGAGGGGCAAGGTCACACACACACACAAACACACTGCACCCCACACATACACGCACACACATACACACTCACACTTGGCTTAGTCCCAGATACTCCCCACATACAACCCCAGTTCCTTTCATCTCCTGAGTGAATGATTAAGCTTGTCACAAGCTGGGACACAAGTCCTTTGATTATACAGTAACAGAAAAAAAAAAACACCCCTCCTCACCCCTGCTCCAAAAACCCAGAAAGGCTCAAGTCCACCAATAGCACCAATCCAGGGCACATTTAGCCAGAAAGGCCACCCAGCACCACACGCCCACCCCCCTGCAGCCACCAGCACGCAGCCATGCCGCGCTTCCCCAAGGCTGGGGGCCTGCCCCTATTTGCCAGGCCCCAAGGAGGGGGTCCCAAAGCCCAAAGTTTCCTCCAACTTGTGAATTAGCTTCTGAGGACACATCCGTGGTATTTGGGGATCCAGTTAGTGAATGTCTTGTGTGGAAAAGAATAAAACGAATGAGACGAGTCCAAACTAAAGTAAAAGGATAGAGACAGAGAGGGGAGAGAGACAGGCAGAGATGAAAGAGAGATGAGTGAGAGACAGTGAGAGGCAACAGAAATGAGAGCGAGCAATGAGAGGAGAGATAAGAGAGTGGGATGAGAGATTGGGAGAAAATGAATGCGCTGGAAACTGCAGAGAAAAGAAACCAGACTTTGAAGTCAGGCAGACTAGCCTACAAATCCCAGCTCTGCCCCCTCCAGCCCAGTGCCCTTGAACATGTCACTCTGCTCTCTAAGTCTCAGATTCCTTATCTGGAGAATGAGATTCCTCTTACCCGCCCTGCAAGAACTGGAGATAGTATATGGAAAGCAACTGCACAGGATCTAGCACACCAGGTTTTGATAAATGGTAATTCTCAGCATTCATTATCATTAGGTTGATGTCAGAGTGAGTCATTAAAGCTTTTTTGAGGGGAAAAAAGAAAGCTTGGTCATTTTACAACTCCTTTGGCAAGTCACTACTAGATTGTTTTGGCTCTTGGCTCTGTGGATTTCCCCTTCCTGTGATCAGTGACTTTTCGAAACCCCAAAGGTTCCCATCAGCGACCCCAGCCTCAGGAGACTGGGGTAGGGGCAGCGACACATCTTCCTGTGATTCAGGACCAGTGCTTTCGATGTGGATCCTGACACATCCCCGGCATCTCTGACATAAAGATTCTGTCTCCTTGGTTCCAAAGAAAATTACTCGAGGACACATGCTTCAGTCAGAAGACTACAATAGGAACAAATCTGAAAAGATGCCAAGCTGCCCAGATCATTCTCTTTGGACCATTTTCATTAAAATCCAGCTTTGTCCAACTTTGCCTTTGGAAGCGAGTGCATGTAAAAGCCTTGAGGGGCTTTGGTCCCTTCAAAACTTCCATCAGTGTCCTCAAGCCCCCTTCCTCACTCAGGGCCTGACTGTGTAAGTGCTACACAAACGTGGCATTTGGACAGAAGCCCTGCACCTCCAGCCAGTAAACTGCTGTCCATAACCCCCTCCAATCCAGTGCACCCTAGAGCCAGACGCCCATATTAGAGCCCCTTTGGATCATTCCAGTCGTTTCCAAGAATACCAGGGAAGGCTGTTTGAGTCAAGGAGCATTCTGAACATCCTGCATGTCTGCTTCCTGTCTTACCTCAGCTCCTTGCTACCCCTCACTGCCTGGCCCACCCAGCCGCCCAGTCCTCAAACCCCCGAAGCATACTCTTCTCTCTGCCTCACACATCCTTCCCTATGTGGCTCCCCTGGAGAACCCCCCTTGCCCTCCAGGCACCCTGGTGCACCCTATCCTAATCCTCTGAGGCAGATCAAGCAAACCCCCATCTTAGCCTCACAGACTGCCCTGCCCTTCCCCATGCCTCTACATGGGTCCTCCTGCCCCTGATGGCAAGAGGGCTATACTGTCTGCTCTGCGTGCTGGGGCCTCCTACACCGGGGATCACACTGGTCCTCTCACCTTTGCCCTCAGTGGGACGGTCGGCCACCCACGCCCTGGTCCTGGCCCAGCTGGTCTGCTCGGGAGCCCAGCAAGGCATGCACGCCTTTATTGTGCCCATCCGGAGTCTCCAGGACCACACCCCACTTCCAGGTAAGCCCATACTGCATGCTTCAGGAGGAGACAACCCCTCCCAACCATGTCTCCCTGAGGCCCCAGAAGCCCATGCGAGAAGCTGCAGGCACAGGGCAACTCTTACCCTTGGGCAGGTAGGGGTACAGTTCGGCAGACCTGGGCGATCTTAAACAAGATTCAGCACCTGTCTGATCTCATCTCCCTTGCTTGCAAAGCAGGTATAAACACCCCAATGCCACAGGCTGCTGAAGCTCAGATGAGTAGGGATGTGTGTGCGGTACGTGGCACACAGCAAGCACTCAACTGACGGCCATCCCCATCTCCATCTCCTAGGAATCACTGTTGGAGACATCGGGCCCAAGATGGACTATGACCATTTAGACAATGGCTTCCTGCATCTGGACCATGTGCGGGTCCCCAGGGAGAACATGCTGAGTCGCTTTGCACAGGTGGGGGACCTGGGGGCAGGGACACCACAGGCCTGCTCTGCCTGGAATGGGGATAGTGGACCCCTGCTAGTTGCTGCTGGCTCAGAATCCACTTCCATAGAACATTTTTTAGAGTGCCTTCCCCTAAGAGACTTTGGTGGCCCACAGACCTGGGCAAAACTCAGGTCTTAGGAACTATGTGGCTCTTTGGCAAGTCACTTCACCTCTCTGACTTTCAGAGTTCTTATTTGCAAATAAGGGAATCATCAGTCATCCCTGCTCACTCTGTGGGGTAGCAGGGCAATCATGGGGTGGAGAGGCAAGACAATTCCAGAGGACTGAGGGTGATATGCATAATATTATATGGCAGAAAGGTCTGGACACAACCAATCATTGAATAGACACCAGCCAGAGTGCTGGCGGAAGTTCTGGAGGCTCCCACTTTGCCAGGCATGACCCTTTTAGCTGTGGAGTGGGGAGGTCCACAGGGGTCCCAGGAGAGGATCTGTGATCCAGGGGACTTTGGGCAGAGGTTATTCAGTAACAAGCACAGGAGCGTTTTAACAGCATGGTCGCCCCAGTGCATTTTGGCTGCCTGCCGGCCCAAGGTGTGGCTGTGCCTGCTCTAGAGCGGCTTGAGGACTGAGGTGCCGCAAAGCATGGAGGCCCACAGTTCTGGGTGTAGGACAGGCTGGGGAGCCTTGGCTGAGGCCTAATCCCTATTCTTGGTCCACACAGGTCTTGCCAGATGGCACCTATATAAATCTCGGGAAGCCACAGAGCAACTACCTTTCCATGGTGGTAACACGGGTAGAGTTGCTGTCAGCCGAGATAATACCCCTGCTGCAGAAGGCTTGTGTCATCGCCATACGCTACTCAGCCGTCCGCTGCCAATCCCGTCTCCGGCCCAGGCAAGGGGTGCCCAGAGGCTGACCACAGCAGACACAGCTACCTCTCAGTCCCGCAGTGCCTGCCCCTAACATCACCCCCTCTGCCAGAGTCAGGGTGCGGGAGTAGACATTATCCTACCCACCCCTTAAACACACACACACACACACACACACACACAGTCTGCCCATCTGGCCATGTCTTGGGGTCTCTATCTGGCTCCTTCTAACCCCAGTGACTGGTTAGCCCAAACTGTGCCTGCTGGGTTCTGTGTGATCACGCCTGCCCTAGTGTGTCTCTGGTTCTGCACCACCGGATCTGACTTGGTCTATGTCTGTCAGAGTCTGATGTGTCTGGCTGTGACTGGCTGAGCGTGTCAGGGTTAGCCTATTGTCAAGCTATGTCTGACTATGGCTGGTCGAGTTTTTGGGTCAGGGCGTCTAGCTGTGTTTGACAAAGCCTGACTCTCCTCTGAGATTGTGTGGCTGAACTTTCTTGGTTCTGTGTGGCTGTGACTATCAACATCCAACTATGTTATGTCTGCCTAAGTTTGGGTCCATTTTTGGGAGTGGATATAGCTCAAGTGGTTGAGCACTTGCTTCCCAAGTACAAGGTCCTGGGTTTGATCCCTGGTACCTCCTAAAAAACAAACAAATGATGAAACCAACTCTCTTTGGGGAGTGAATGTAGCTCAGTGGCTCAGTGCCGGCTTCCTGTGTACAAGGTCCTGGGTTTGTTACCTGTTACCTCCTAAAAAAAAAAAGTTTGGGTCCATTTTGTTGAGTGCGGCTGTGTTTGCTGTGCGACCCTGGCAAGTCCTTTGCCCACCCTTGGTTTTCTCATCTTCCTATAAAGTGAAGTGTGAGATCATCAGAACTGGAACTTGGGTGTGATGTTGAGTGGAAAGTGTGGGGATGTTTCATGCTGTGGACTCCAGGATCCAGAAGGAATTTTATGCAAACTGGTCTGAGGGTTGGACACCAGCTGACCTGGGTACCAAACTTGGCTTGGCCACTTGCTAACTGTGGGAGCTTAAACAAGCCATCTCACCTCTTTATCCTTCAGTTTCTTCATCCACAAAACACGGGGTGATGGGAGCTGTCTTTCTAGACGCTGCTGAGGATGACGTGAGAAAACTTGTCAGCCCCTCAGCCCAGGCCTCCGAGCTTTACTGCCTTTCCTCTGGCAATCCCAAGGTGCCCTCAGCCAGCCTGGGCTTCAGCACTCTGGGTAGAGGGAAGTTGTGGGCTTCTCTGGAGGACAGGAGTGCTGGGAAGCAGGTGCTGTAAGGATGGCCCACCTGGGGTCCACTTTTCTGGAATGCAGAAGTGTCCCAAGGATGGTTATAATAAGTACGTGTCCACATAAGGGGCTGCTGCCCCAAAGAGTAGCCAGGTCTCCCCATCATTTATGGGAGGCCTCACACATTCAGACCTTCTTTCAATCCATGAATATTTACCACAGAACAGATTCTACTGGACAGAATCTCAGACCCTGGGGACACAGCTGTGCACAAGGCAGACACAGTCCCTACCTTGGATTAAAAGTATGGACTTGGGACTCCAACTGGACCCAAGTTTACAACTTAAGAGGTATTATTTAGGCTCAACACATTCTCCCAGCACACAGCAAGTGCATCTGGGCAGTAAAAGAGCCCTGATTCAGTCGTCAGGGGTACAGGTCCACAGCCCCTCACCAGAAAGCCTTGGAGCCAGATGCATTTGAATTCTGAACTTGCAGATTTTAGAAAGATAATACACTGCATATGACAGTGCCCGGATAAGGGTCAGCACCCATAATCAAGCATGTTAATGTTTCTGCAGTGAGGTATGTGAATATTCATGCTAGATGGGATTTTAAAAATGATTATCGATAGCCTCGCATCACTTCAGGTGAAGTTTTGCAATGAGCTATGGAAAAATGTTGGTTTTCATGGCTTTTATAGGTCTGGGGATTTGGGAAGGGGGGTTGGCTATGTAACAATCTTCTAAATCTTCCACTTCTCTTCCCCTCAGTGATCCCGAGGCAAAAATCCTGGACTACCAGACGCAGCAGCAGAAACTCTTTCCTCCACTGGCCATGGCCTATGCTTTCCACTTCATGGCAGTCAGCCTCCGGAAATTCCTCAAACACTCCTACAAGGCCATTCTGGACAGAGACTTTGACCTCCTGCCTGAGGTACCTACTGTCTCTGAGGGGCAAGGGCTGCTGAGGGAGGACAACTTAGACTGTTCTACCCGCCAGGTCCTGGTCCCTCTGGCCCCTCCAGCCTTCTAACCGCCAGGTGCACCTGGAGTGGCTATACATATAAGTTCTCCTGTACCTGGCCCCCAGAAAGCCCCAAGGATGCTAGAGGAAATAACCACACCTATTACATAGATTACAGGTCCACATCCCTAATATGCATTTGAAATCCAAAAAGCTCTGAACTCCAAAAGTTGTTGCCAATTCATTTGGCGACCCAATTTATCCCACTGAGCGTGCATATATCTTGCAGCAGGAATATTTATGCATTTGATCACTAAAGTTGCCCCAGATCCCACTGGGGGTATTGTGTATAAATATTCCTTAAGTAGTTGGCTTTACCTTTCTAAAATCCAAAAAATACTGAGTCCAAAGCACATCTGGCCCCAAGGGTTTCATGTAGAGAACTGTCGACTTTCATATACACTAAGATTCAGTCTGTGCCAGGCACTGTGCTTTTCAAGCATTGCTTCATTTAATCCTTCCAACTGCCTAGTGGACACCATTTTTATCCCCATTTTACAGATGAGGACACCGAAGCACAGAGAGGTTAAGAGACATGAACTTCCTCCCAAGGACGTGGAAGTTTAAAAGATGGGTAGGGATTTTCAAGACCAAAAATTCAAACCAGGCCTGCTGCCTGGTGGCCTCTGCTACAACCAGGAGCACTGGGAGATGCTGGGCCTGACCTCCTCCAGAGATCCTGGAGACACTGGCTTGGCCAGGTTCTCCTTTGTTCTTATGACCCCTAGAGCTACATTTCCTCATTGTGTGAACTTGGGCAAGTCACATAAGCTCTCTCTCTTGGTTGTCTCGTTTATAAAGTTGTAAACTGAGTAAACAATTCTTACTTCACAGAGTTATCCTCAGCATACAGTAGGAGCTCAATAAGTGGTAAGCATGATTGTTACTAGAAAACCGCCTCATACCACCTGACCCCCCCTTTCCCATTCCCACAGCTCCATGCACTGAGTGCAGGTATGAAGGCCCTGGTGTCGGACTTCTGCACCCAGGGGGCCGAGCTGTGCCGCAGGGCCTGTGGTGGGCACGGCTACTCGAAGCTGAGTGGCCTGCCATCGCTGGTCACCACTGTGACAGCCTCCTGCACCTACGAGGGAGAGAACACTGTGCTTTACCTGCAGACAGCCAGGTGAGCCCCGTGCTGGTCCAGGCTTCTGGCTAACCCTCGGGCGTCCACCCAGCTCCTGTTGGGCTGAAGCTTCTGGGCAGGCTGCAGGGAGTGCTGTTCTGGGGCTGTCCAGCTCCCACATGTCTCCAATCCACTTTCTCCTCCCCAGTATATCCACTACTGCTCCCAGCCAGGCTGCCATCATCTCTTGCCTGGACAGCAGCACCAGTCTCGTCTCTGATCTCCCTGCAGCCACCTTCCCCACTTCAGTCCTTTCTCCACAGGTACCTAGAGGGTCCTTCTCAAAGCCTAGAGAAAACCACATCCTTCCCTTGCTCAAAATTCTTTCATGACCCGGCCTCTGCCCCTCTGCATCCCAGTCTCACAGCCTCCTGCTTCTGCTGACTTCTTCCAGCCACACACGCCTTTCTCACCACGGGGCCTCTTGCACTTGCTGTCCCCTCCACCTGGAACTCTCCGGCCCCACTTTATTATACAGCTGGTTCCTTCTCCTCCATCAGGACTCAGCCAAAATGACACTTCTTCACTGACCACTCCTTCCAAAGTAACATCACCCTGACCCTCCCATCCAGCATTACCGTCCTTCCTTCACAGCAGTTACCACAATCTGTCATTGTCTCATTTTTAAGTTCACCTTGATAGCTTTGCTCCCCTACTAGCTCCTCGAGAGCAGGGACTACACCTGCCTCTCTCACTACAGATGCCCCAGGCTGAGCCCAGGGCCTGCACACAGAAGGCTCTAGTCTGAGCGGCAGGAGCAGCCTCCTCCAATGGGCATGTGCTTTTCATCCCTCTTATGTCCATGGGGCTTCATGGCTGACAAAGCCTCTCACATTCACCTATCCTCAGGTGACTTATCAGGTAATATTTCCCTGTGTGAGGAGAACAGAGTTTTCTGGCAAATATATAACATTTATTGAATTTTTAAAAATATATAAAGATTCCCCACCCCCCATTACAAAAGGAATGCACTCTCATTTCTTGGGCACTCTGTGCCCAGCACTTCACAAATATTATCTCATTCAGTTCTCACAACCCCCCTATCAGGTGAGTATTACCATCCCCATGATGGAGAAACTGAGAGGCTTAGAGCAGTGAAGCCACTTCTACTAGGGTCTTGTGGGATCGCATCAGAATCCAGGGCTGCCTGAGCTCAGAGCCTGTAACCACTGAATTGTCATAAGGAAGAAGCTATGAGTCACCTATAATCTTGTTAGCTCTTTTGCATTTACCCTTTTCTTCTTTATTTGGCTACGAGAATTTAATTTTCGCGTAGTCACTGTACAATTCATCATAAATCCCCAAATCAGAAGATCCTGACAGAAAAGATTGTTTGCTCAGATCTCAAAAGGGTTTATATTCAGGATCCAAGAGCTTCTGCCTCAGCTGCACAGCCCGTTTCAATGTCGAAGAGGACCATGGTCTCGGGATGACAGCCTTGGTGTGCACCTCACTGAGGGCCTCTTAGGGAGCATGGCCCAAGGGGGCTTTGGAGTGAGGGGTAACCATAAGGAGGGAGGCTGGGCAGAGAGCCCAGAAGGTCCCTGGTTCTTCCATGGGGAGATTTAAGAGTTCATGTGTCTGGGAGAGAGGGGTGCTGGGCTGTCCCACCCCTCACCTGCCTCCATGTCCCCGACCCCCAGGTTTCTGATGAAGAACTACCTGAAGGTTCAGGTGCCCCCAGGCACCACACCACAGAAGCCTCTCCCTCAGTCTGTCACCTATCTCGCTGCGCCCAGCCTGGCCAGGTGCCCAGCCCAGCAGGCAGCCGACTTCCTCTGCCCAGAGCTCTACACCACAGCTTGGGCACACGTGGCAGCCAGGTAAGCCCAGGCTGAGAAATCAGTCTTATCACCTAGGGGCAGACTCCTTCCCCACTGGGCCTTCAGGTTTGGCTGGGCATTCATAGATATGCTTCTAAAAACTACCTCTTTCCCCAGCCTCCTGGTCTTCTCAGTTCCTTCCACCATGGGCAGAGAGAAAGGGAAGCTACACCCTTAACCATGGGCCACCTTCACTTCCCCATCCTGGTCAAGGTGGTAGAAGGACATCACCGCTCTGGCTAGTGAGAGGAATTCTTTAAATATTTAGATTCCTAAGGATATTTGCAGTGCAACAAATGTACCTATAATGCAAATACTAGTAATGTATCTGTAAATCAATACAAATAAATACAGCAACATTCATATGCTTAATATAAAAGTACTTTTTAAGAGTAGGACTATACCAAGGGATAGAATTAGTGTTATCTCCAGGGTCAGACAGGGTCCAGAGAGCTCAGACATGAGCAAAGCCTCCTCCATTCCATCAGGCACCTACTGTGTGCCAAGAATGCCCAAGTATGGCAGGGGCCAAGGATAAAGAGAGGTTCTGGCCAAACACGGACACCGCCATGGAAAAGAAGGAGAGATTTAACTACCTAAAAAGGAAACCTGAAACCCACCCCAAATCAGAACACCGAAAACAAACTGGAAAAAAATATTTTCAGTATATAATAAGAGGTCGTATATCCTGATCTGTGGTCCAAGGAATGGTTAATAGTTATTTCAAGATCACAGGCAACTTATGACATGCATTTATTCCATGGATATTTACTGAATGCCTACAACATGCCAGGCCCTGTTCTAGGCACTAGGGATCAATCAATAAACCAGTCTGATGGAAACCACAGGTTTCACAGAACTAACATTTTAGTTGGGGAAGGGAGGGAGGGAGAAAAAGGCTGTTCAGAATAACTAAAATCTCATTATATTTCTTTTTGCTTGGAACTCAATGAGAGGTCCTACATATCTAATACCCTGACAAAGCAATGTATAAATTTTGCTTAATAAACAGTTCACTTTGCATACAAATTTCAAGGGTCATGAGTGGATGGGTGGGGAATAGAAAATAAAAGTGTTTTTTGGTGGGGGAGGGGGTGTGTTGTTTTTGTTTTTTTTTTTGTTAAGGTCCACAGGGTAGAACTTGGAGCAGGTTGGGTGACTGACAGGCCTCACTGGCCTATAGAGAAAAACGATTCTCTTTGTTCAGCCTTGCCTGGCTCTATAAAATGGGTATCAGGTGGAGCCTGCAACAGAAAGATGGGCAGGCTCTGGGCCTATGGCTCTGAAGTTTTAGGGTATAGTGGTTAAGAACGGGCCCAAATCCTGGGTCCACTCCTTACCAGTAGCGTGACCCTGGTCACGTTAGTTACCTCCCTGGGACTCAGTTTTCCTCATTGTAAATTGGGAACACCTGCTCTTATAACAGTCTCTGGAAAGAGATAATGTACATCAAGAATTTAGCTTTGATTTATGTCTACTAGGCAATAAATGGGAATTCTACCTCTGAGAGACCCCAGGCAGCCTGGGACCAAACCTATCAGTATCTTTTGCACTCGGTCAGGAAGCTGAACCTTTTTCTTTTACCTTCAGGCTCATAAAGGACTTGGTGCATCATTTACAGACCCTGACACAATCCGGGGCTGAGAAGCACGAGGCATGGAACCAGACCACTGTTCGACAAGTGCAGGCTGCTAAGGTGAGCTGCCCATCAGCTGAAGCTGGCAGGAACCTGCTTTGTTTTCCCAGCAGGCTACCATGCTGGAAAAATCCAAGCTCTGCCTTTATTCCCCAGCCTTCCTCAGCAGCTGTCCTCATTTTACTACCAAGGCTTTAGTCCAGAGTATTTTAATGAAAGGACTTAACTCCAAAGCAATCTTGCTGTCAGCTCTTAGGGGAAAACCTAATGAGGCAGTGTTATTGGATTTATTTCAGGTTGTACAAATATTTCCTTCCAGATAGAAAAGCAGGTCAAGTCTCCCCTTAGCCCCACAGGCAGTCTGTGGAAGTCTAATTCAAGTTCCACTGTGTTTTGTGTTTATGCATAATTCACACTTCAGTGAGCAAATATTTGCACACCCACCCTGTACCAGGCCCTGGGAGGGGTGCTAGGGCTCAGCACAATCACACAGCCATAATCACGGAAGCATTGTGATGGAGGAAATACAGGCTGCTATGGGATCCCAGAGCAGGTGCACCTCTACTCACCTTGAAGAGTCAGAAAGACTTCCCAGAAGAAGTGGCAGATAAGCTAAGACGTGAAGGGTGAGCTGATTTAGCCGCCCAAGGGTGGAACTGAGGCTTGGAAGGGGAAGGCATCCAGGCAAAGGGGACAGCAGGGAGCAAGAAAAGGCTCTGTGCTTGGGAGGAAATGCAAGTCGTCCCTAGGAGGAGCTAGAGTAGGAAGACTGAAACAAGGAGAGGAGAGAAGCTAGGGGAGGAAGGAAGGGGACATAGGCAAGGCTGGGTCTTCTGCACCTTTATGAGAGGTGTGGGGTTTGTTCTCATTGCAACTGGAAAGCCTTTGCAGGGTTTATAGCAGGGAAAGGAAGTGATCAGATTTCTACTCTAGAAGGATCACACAAGGTGCTGGGAGACGAAGGGATCTGAGGCTGGATATCATTTAGGAGGAGGCAGCAGCAGTCTGGGTGAGAGGCCAGAGTGGCCGCGGCCATGACCATGATAGAGGGCATAGAGAGAAGTGAGCAGACGCAGAGGTTTTAGGGGATAGAAAGCCTTAGAGAGTAACGGGCTGGAAATGGGGTAAGAATGACTCCTGAGCTCTAGCTCGGGCAGCCGGGACTCCAGCCCTGCCAACAGCTAGAGGACCAAGGTGATCCCTCCATCCTCAGGCCTCAGAACAAAAGAGCCCTGAAGGACTGACAGTTCCTGCAGAAGCCCTGGCAGGCAGAGCGGGCCAGGCAGGCTGGGCAAGAGCGCCACCTGGTGACCTACCACTACCAAACACGCTGGTGCTGGTGGTGATTGCAGCCCTCAGTTCTGCTGTGTCCACTGCCTATTTAGGGGCTCTAAATGTCCTGTCAACTCAGAGAAGGGTTAGAGCTGTTCCAAACCTGTGCTCTGTCTACAAATGGACCAGACACTGCTTGCCAGCATTACCTCATTTAATACACACGATGTTATGAGGATGATTAGCAATAATCTCCATTTTAAGGACGAGGAAAGAGAACGCAGGAGTTCAATCCCAGAGCTAGGAAATTGCTGAGTCAGGACACTTTTCTCTCCTGCCTACCACCAAGGAGCCATGGTGTGAAGAGTAACAGGTGAGGGAGGTGAGGCCCAGGCTATGGGGGGTACCAAGAACAGGAAGCTCGGCCAATTTGGGAAAGAAGGGCAAGTCCCTTACAGCTTCCTGGAGAGATGGTGCCAACGCTGAGTCTCCAAGGTCAAAACAGGTAGAGCATTCTCTACTTTTTGTGATGGGGGGGCGGGGGCAGGGGTATCAGGAACCTCAAGCACCCAACTGGGTCCCACCTGGAAAACTACATATAGGGAACGACAATGGCAGAGGGGTGGGCAAGAAGGAGCCCTGGGCTAAGTTCTGGTCCCAGCTTTGCGTGTGACATGCTGTGTGACCCCAGACAGTCCCTTCCCCTCTCTAAGGTTTAACTTCCCTGTCTGTAAAACATAGGGGTAAGGAAGGGCCCTTGGCTCTGATCCTATAATCCCAGACCCAGGAGAGCTATCCATCCCTAGGATCACCAGGGATGATCCTGGGTACTCATAATCCAGCCTCAAACAGTCTCTGGTGGCTTTGGGGTACAGCCTTGGGAGGCAACTGCCCTGGTTTGGATCTTACTGTTACCACTTACTAGTGATCCTGGGTAAGGAACTTAATTTCTCAGCACCCTAGTCTCCTCATCTGCAAAATGAGATGAACAGTAGTATTTACCTTGTAGGGTTAGTATGAAGATTAAATGAGTTAATACATCTAAAACACTTAGAGAGGCACCTAAACATGTAAGTGGTATCGATAAGTTTGTTAAGCAAAAAAATCAGTGCATGAGCAAACCAAACTGGTAAGGGGCTCTTTACTGACTAGAAGCCCTGCTGGCTCCCCTACCCTACCACCACCTCAGAATTAGGTAGGAGGCAAGATTTAAACAAACACAGAAATGAATAAATAAATAAATAGATCCCAATTTTCCTTTCAATTCACTGAGCTCAGAATGTGGTGCCAAGGTTTGGCTCAGCCTTTTGCCAAAGCATAGAGGCCACCTTCTCTCTCTGGTCCTCATCCTTGTTCCAAGACAGAGGCCCGGCCCTCTGGGCAGCTCTTCTTCACTCCATTCCTCAATCCAGGGCCCTGAGAATTTGAGGATATGGCCCTCAGGTTAGGATAGGGAAGCAGGGCCTAGGTGAAAGAAGTGAGGGTCTCCGGTTTTGCCCACTTGGATGCCGAGGACTGTTGGACCAGCAGGGGAGCAGAGCACATCTGGCCCTCTTCCACATCCAAATGCCGCAAACCCTCTTGCTGGTAGCCACCAGCCCCAGGAGGCACCTGTGGGAGGCATCCCTAGGAAAGGTCAATTCTTACCTAGCAAGAAACCCCATCAGGTCACTGCCCCGTAGACCCTCACAGAGTAACATTTGACCGTTGTCATTCAAGACCCTCTACTGATCTGGGCTCCAGCTATCAGTCTCCCCTAACTCGCACAGTTCCCTGCCATCATCTCATTATTCAGCAGTGCTTCAGCCTCATCAAAGCACTTACAGCTTCCTGAAAGGACAGCTCTTCACATAGGAAGTTCCCCTGTCTAGAATGACCTTTCCCCCATTTGAGAAGCGCTGCTTTTTACTCTCTCCTCCCTTCCCTCCCTCCCCCCAAGTAATTCATATAGCCCACCTGTGCACTAGGCTTAGGAGGTGGGGGGGATATTCAAAACCTTTAACAACCAGTAGGGCAGGGGTAGCGACCAATCAGAAAGAACTTGGGGCCTAGGGGAAGCAGAGTCCTGAAAGCGCCCTGCTGTGCCAGGCTTTAATTCTCTAGTTGCTGGACTGTGGGGAGATGTGGGCGGGGTCCCAGAGAAGGAGCCCAGGTGGCAGAGGGGGCTTTCACTGGATTCAGGGTAGTGGTCCCTTACAACAGGTACTAAAGTATGATTTTAACAACTGACAGCGCTGTACCATTGCATGTGGACTAAATAACTTACTCTCAAGGAGTTCACTCTAGCTGGGATAAAGTTTATGTACATATTTTGTGTACATCTCACCCCAAGACACACACCCACACACGCTGCCCTGGCCATGGTGGACATAAAACAGCAATTTTCTTGAGAAAAGTGGTACTGTCCTCCACTTTACCTAAGCCAGCCTCCAGTACTCCTGTATTTTTCTCTCCACTTTCAAACCTACTAGAATCTGCTGCAAGCAAAATGAGGAAACCAAGGGTCAAGTTCCACAGCCCTCTGCCGCCGCCCCCCCCCACACACACCACCACTACCACCATCAAAAACAGTCTGATTATTTCCAAAGTGAGCTAGGAAAAAAGGCAGCTGCTCATCAGCCTGCTGGGAAGCACAGAGCCACAGCAAGCTTATTCCAGCAGTCATGCCAAGCTTCCGGGATGACTTCTGAAGCCAGAAATCAGAAATTGGAGGCTAATGTGTTTTCATTTGCTAAGTTGCTGAAAGCAGATACCATAAAATGGGTTGATTTTTAACAGTGGGAAATTATTAGGTTACAAGCTTACAGTTTCAAAGCTGAGAAAAATGTCCAAATCAAGGCATCATCAGGCAATGCTTTCTTCCTGAAGACTGGCTGCCGGTGATCCTGGACTCCTCTGTCACATGGCAAGGCACATGGTGGCATCTGCTGGTCTCTCCCTTCTCATCCAGGTTTCACTGCTTTCAGCTTCTTGCTTCTGTGGCTTTCTTTCTACCTCTCCCTGTATTCATCACGTTTATAAAGGACTCCAGTAAGAGGATTAAGACCCACCCTAGGCCACGCCTTAACTCAAGTAACCTAATCAAAAAGTTCCAATTTACAATAGATTTAATCCACAGAATGGATTAGCTTCAAGAACATGATTTTCTGGACCACCAGTTTCAAACCACCACACAATGTACTTTTGTGTTTTTGTAGGCACACTGCTACTATGTCACTGTGAAGAGTTTCACAGAAGCCATAGAAAAACTGGAAAATGAGCCAGCAATTCAGCAGGTGCTCAAACGCCTCTGTGACCTCAATGCCTTACATGGTATGTTGACTAACGCCGGCGACTTTCTCCATGATGGCTTCCTGTCTGGGGCCCAAGCAGACATGGCGAGAACAGCCTACCTGGACCTACTCCTCCTGATTCGGTGAGTGGCTGGGCCTTCATCCCATATTAGTCTTCAGAGACTAACCCTAGACCCTTTGTCCACAGGTTACTCCAAGCAACAAAACCTTGTTAAAGTGGAGTTTGGCAAAAGGAGCAGCCGCCCTAGAGAGGTTTATACCCTAGCACTACACCAACTTAAAGTATTATGGATTAAAGAAAAAAAAATTGGGGGAAAAAAACACATTAGAAATAATAATGCTTAAGAATAAATTTAGCTACCTCAATTGAACTCTTCAACTTTGTCAAGGAAATAAGAACAATATCTAAAGAATATTAATATAAAATAAAGCATGCTACATATGAATAATTATCATCTTAACCATAGCTAACATTTAAAGAGCACTTAACTCTGTGCAAGGAACTGTGCTAAAAGCTTTTACACACGTCATCTCTTTTTGTACTTACAGCCCTTTGAAGTGGGTACTATTAAACCATCCCCCCATTTTACAAGGGAGAAAATTCAAGTTTTTAAGTGACATGCCCAGGGTCACAAAATTAGCCAGAGGAGAAGCTGGTACAATCTCACACCTATCTGACCCCAGAGTATATGGGATGTGGTATAAGTTTGGGGTGGTATTGATTTTAAATATATCCCTGACTCTGTTGAATGTGTTTAAGCAAACTCTTACCAAGTTTAGGAGATGTACCTTAATCTTCCTTCAGCATCAAGATGAAATAATTTAAAAAATAATAATTCATGTATTGATATGTAAGACTATAATATAAATAGTTTTAAGACGCAGCATTAATGCATTGCAATTTAGGGTCCTGAAATCCTAATGCAATGCTTTCATCTTGTTATTTTATATACAATCTAAATGATCACTTTAAAAACATATCAAAACCAAAGCCCCTACATGACCAGGGAACTGGAAAAAAATGGAAATTAAAAACAGAACAAACAGTTCATTATTGTTCATAAGACTGAAAATGAGCTAACCTGAGAATACAACCTTGAGACCTCACATGGCAAAAAATATGATGCCTGTTTTATGTGGTGATGAGGCCCCACCAGTGTTTGTGTGTATGTGTGTGAATTTTCCCTGGAACCTCTAATAGTTGACATTATCAACAAGAGATTTGAAATTAAAAAAAAAAAAAAAAAGAGATTTCATGATGGAGGTTAAAAAAAAAAAACCAACTACACCAAATCCCTTTCATTACTAACAACAGGCAACATGTTACATACTATTTATGACTGCATAAAAGCACCTAACAGGTAGTTGGAGTTCAGTTAAATGTTTGTTCAAGTAAATCATCAAAAACTGTCAAAAGTACACTTGATACAATTATAACGCAGCTATCAAACTTTCTCTGATATAAAGAATCCAGTGGTAGAAACCTTTAAAAGCATAATTACATATTGCACAGTTCAAGCTCAAGTGTGTCTGACTTTCTGCAACGCTTGGCATTTAAAAGCACATGAAGAAAAGAATGTTCTAGCCCTGACTTCCAAGTGATGATGAAGCACAAAGCATCACCTACACACCTCACAGGCACGTGTTGTTTTTTCTATCTGCAACAGCATTTCTAAGTGCCTGCCTTGGCTCCAGAGACTTACAATTCAAGACTAGACAACACTGACACAAATAGAGAACTAACACATGCATCAAACCCACAAATTGATTCACTGACATTATGGTTTCTAAGTAACCTTACTACTGCAGGGTAATTAGGTATGTAACAGACTCTGTGCTTTTAAAGGTCTGTGTCACAATTCCCTGCCTTGATTATTCATTATTTCCACCAGACTTCTGAGATGATAAATGAAGGTGGCATATTATTTTAAGTGACACCAAGCAACCAGCTCTATGTGTAATGTTAATTAACTGACCCAAATGGTTTTTAATTATTTACATGATCATAAAAGCTCAGTTGGGGAACTTCCAGGTAAAGATGGCAGATTGTACACACACACTTTCTTTCATTTCCTCCAGAACCCCTACTAAAAGAGTAAATTGATTTTTTAAAATTTTAAGACAAAAACCAACAAAGAGAAAGAAAACAGGAGAGGAAACACGAAAGAATTGACATGTAGTGACTTAGCAGACCTGATAAAACTGAATCCTAAACTAAAAATGGGGAAAGCCAAAAAGCAACCAAAGTTACACCAAAGAACCTCCTCAAGAATTAGCAGCACTGTGTATCTCTGGATATGGGGATGCTGGAAAGACTGACAAGGACTGGTTGAAAGTCTAATTAAGAAGGAGTTGGACCTCCAGGTTTCCTCCCACTCTGTGAATAGTTTAAAGACTTTCCTCAACCTCAACCTGGTAAAAAGGTAAACAGAGGGTCTGAGGACTAGGGAACATGAGGCATAGTTGAGGCTACTTTACAGCAAACAAGGAACTTTAATAAACATTTATAGGCCAGATGCTGATACCTCCCTCCCCTATCCCTTTGTTTCCCAGGAAATGGGCAGTCAGATTAGTACCCTACAGGAAGAAGATCAGATGATCCTTCTCTGGAGAATCTGACCAGCCCAAGGAGAAAGAATTAAAGAGAAAGATGCAAGGGCCCCCAATAGTCCACCCAAGTCACCCCACAGTGAACCCCACATTGACAAGCACACCCTCAGGCTTCTAATTGGCTGGTTAATACGCTACTGCTAACTATGATCAGACACTCAGGGATCACCAGACACTGGGGAAAGCCTCTAACATAACAGAGACCAAAACAAGCAAGAACAAGGAAACTTGGAGGAAATAGAGATTCTGCAGGGAGAAAATGAAAAATCCTCAAAGAGTTATGGGGAGACATTGCAACCACAAAACAAGAACCAGAATGCCACTTTTTAAAAAGTATTATTCAGAGAAAAAAAAGAGCTCTTTCAAATTAAAAAAAAAAAAAAAATGATAGGAGAAATGAAAAACTCAACTGAAGGGTTGGAAGATAAAGTTGTAGAAATCTCACAGAAAAAAAAAACAAAAAAGACAGACATGAAAAATAGGAGAGGAAAAATAAAAAAGGATCAGTCCTAGCTATCATCATCTGAATAACAGGAGGTCTAGAAAGAGAAGACAGAGAAAACAGAGGGAAGCAAATCGTTAATAAAATAATTCAAGAAAATATCCCAGAAATGAAGGATATGATGAATTTCAGATTGAAAGGGTACAAATGTTTATAGACTAGAGAAGAGGAGACAGACACATACACAAAAATAAGTCAAAAATACAGTATGAAAGTGGAGACAAGTGCTATGGAGAAAAGGAGAGCAAGGAGGGAGTAAAAATGCTGGGGGTGGGGCTTCGGTTTTAAACAGGTCAAGGAAGTTCTCCCTGGGAAGGTAGCATTTGAGGAAGGACCTGAAAGAGAGAAGGGAGGGAGCCATAGGTCTGGCTGGGAAAAGGCATTCAGGACAGAGAATAAGTACAAATGTTGGAGGCCAGAGTGTGCTTGGCACTCCATCCGAAGAGCAGAGAAGATGTCACAGAGGCTCGAGTAGTATGACGGGGGTGGGGTGGGGGGAGACGGGAACAGAGGTTAACAGAGGTTAGAGGGAGGCGGCTGTGGCTCAATCAGTAGGGCTCCCGTTTACCATATGGGAGGCCTCGGGTTCGGTTCCCGGGGCCTCCTGGTGGGGGCAGGCCCGCCCGCACGGCGTGGTTGGCTGGCCCAGCGAGCACAAGCAGCAAGAGGGGGATAAATGAATAAATAAAATAATAAAAAAAAAAAAATGAAGTTTAAAAAAAAAAAAAAAAAAAACAAAATAACAGGGGTTAGAGAGTTAAGGGTGTATGGGAAGAAGAGAGGAGGGGGTTAGATCATTGCGAAGACTTAAAACTTGGGTCTTTGTTTTTTTTTTTTTTACGTTTTAAATTAAAATTTTTAGAGCAGTTGTGGGGTTGTAGAAAAATCATGCAGAAAGTACAGAATTCTTACCCTCTTCCCTCACAGTTTTGCCTATTATTAACATTTCGCATTAGTGTGGAACATTTGTTACAATTAAACGAATATTATTATAATTAGATTATTAACTAAAATCCATAGTTTACATTAAGGTTCACTCTTTGTGTTATACAGTTCTCTGGGTTCCCCACCCTCTGGTTTTTAAAATTATTGTGGTGACATATATATAACTGAACTCAGATCAATGAATTTTTTTTGCACAAAATTATATTAAAATCCATTGGTGTTTTTTGAACTTGAATATATCTGTTACCTATGCACGAGTTTGTAACATCATGCATTGGTCATTTGGGGGAAAAAAACTGGGTTCACCAAATTATGCAGAATTTCCAAATATTGACAAATTTCAGTATATAATAAAATAAAAACATTTGTTAATTTCACCGCTAATCTCATTGGAAAGACTTGGGTTTTTACTTTGTGTGAAAATGGGGGGGGGGGTTCTGAGCATAGGGTGGACAAAATCTGAATCTGATGTATATTTTTAAAAGATCATTCTAAGTGTTGTATTAAAAACAGATGGACACACAAAAAGGAAAAAAAAAAAGACTGGGAAATGGGGTGAGAGTAAAAAGCAGGGAGACCAGTCAGGAGGCTACTCCAATAATCCAAGTGAGAGATGGTAGTAGATTGGACCAGGCTGATAGCAAGAGAGGTGATGATCTATTCTGAAGGCAGAACAGGATTTGCTGACAGATTAGATCTGGGTTGTGAGACAAAGAAAGGAGTCAAGGCATATAGCTAGGACAGAGCTGCCATTTATGATAAATGGTGAAGACTACAGGAGGATCAAGTTCAGGCAGAATGGGCAGGAGGCAGACTAGAAGAATAGGAGTTTGGTTTCAGATATATCAACTTTGAAGAGCCTGTTAGAAATCCAAGTGCGGATGTCAAGTAGGGCAGATAAGCAAGACTGGAGAGAGAATCTGGAAGTCATGGGTATATGGTTGGTATTTAAAGTCATGAGACTGGGTGATATCATAGGGAGTGAGTACATGAAGAGAAAACATCCAAGAACTGAATCTTGGGACCTTCCAAAGTTGAGAGGTTGAAAAGATGACGAGGTGACCTGGACCAGAGCTGGAGAAGAAGTGAAAACCTGAATGGATGCAGTTCAGGAGAGAATAGGAAGAGAATTGGAAATATGGAAATAACAAGCATAAAGAACACTTTCAAGGAGTTTTGTGGTAAAAAAAAAAAAAAAGGAGTTAAGATTTGGGTAGATGATGGAGAGGGAAATAGAAACAAAAGCTTGTTTATTTTTAAGCTGGGAAAATGACAGCATATGTGTATACTAATGGAGATCATCCAGTAAAGAGAATTTGATGTTGTACAGGAAAGGCAGGAGAATTTCTGGAACAATGCTCTCCAGTAGGCAAGTGGGGAAAACATCCAGTGCCCAAGGAGGGACTAGCCTGAGCAGCAGAGCCTGGACAATTTACCTGTGCTAAGAGGAGAGAAGGCCCTGTATGTAAAAATGCAGGGGTGGGAATTTTTGGAAATTCTCTGACTCCTATTTTACTAGTGAAATAGGAACGTAAAGTCATCTAGTTTTGATGTCCTCACATCTAGATAAGAGTGAGGACAGGGAAGGGGTGGTGTAGATTCAAGGAGTGAAGAGAAGGTATGAAATAATCATCTAAGAGAATGAAAGGGTAAATGAATATATTAGTCAGCCAAACAGGTGCTGGCACAAAGTAAAGAAGTCTGTTGGCTTTTATAAAGGGTATTTATTTAGGGTAAAATCTTACAGTTACAAGGCCCTAAAGAGTTCAATTCAAGGTTACTTCCTCACCCAAGTCAGTTACCACATGTTGAAGCAAGATGGCAGGTGACCTCTGCCTGGTCTCTCCTTCCTTCTTCCTCTTAAGGCTCTGTGGGCCCAGCTTCTTCCCATCTCAGCTGTAGGCTGGAGGGCTTTGTTTCTTTCAGGGACTTCTCAGCTGCTCAGGGCTCTGATCTCTTCAGCTGTAAACTACCAGGCGAATGGCTCAGCTCTCCCCAGGGCTTTAGCTGTTTGAGCCTTCTTTCTGTCACATGGCAGGACCAAAATGACCAAGTTCTCTCCTCTTCTGTGTCCTCTGCCATGTCTATAGAGCTCTCTCTCTTTTCTCGTGTATCTCCTTCTGTGTTGTTCTTGAGTGAGTGTCCGTTTATATAGCCCACCAAGGGGGCGGGGACTTAAACTGAGTTACACTCTACTGACATGGTCAAATCAAAGCCCTAATCTTAACATAATTTAATCAGAACCATCTCAGCTGAATCTAATGCAATCAAAGGGGTTCACACCCAGAGGAACCGACCAGGTTACAAACATAATCTCTCTTTTTGGAATTCATAAATAATCTCAAACTGCCACATACCCCCTGTTTGGATTCTTATCTCCTGGTAAAGCTCCAGAGAATCCACCCCTTCGTCTTCCTCAAAAATCCCTTCCCATGCAAGACCCATTTTTTTAACCTTTCGCTCCTATCCCATTTTTAAAGACTTAAAGAATAAACCAAGGCTCCTTCTTTTCCCCTGAAGAATAAAATCTTCTGGTCTTGTAAACCAATCATTTAAGGAAGAGGGTGGCGGTGCTGGAAAAGTATTTCCTTTCACCGCCAAAACTGCCAGGAGCTGCTGCAACTGATTCTTAGAACCAAAGGTGGGGCCTGAGGGAGGGAAGGGCTCATCCTGGTCTTATTCCTAACTGGGCAGTTGGAGGGTGACCAAAAAGGCGTCCTTTCCCTGTGTGTGGTGCCAGCGTAGGGGTGTAAATACGGCCATGCTGCCTGTGTGTGTGTGTGTGCACGTGTGTGTGACTTGAGCTCTGAGTGGCTTCTGAATGTGACTGCCTTGATGAAAACGTGGTAATACTGTTCCAAGTGTCTGCCAGGTGAGGGAATGCTAAGGATGCATGACCCCTAAATACAGACCACCACTTCCCTAAAAAACTCAGCCTCGGGGCTATACGTTGTCCTTACATGTGGACAGAAGCCAGACAGATTGTCCAGGATGGAGCAGGATCTCCAGGGGATGCTTGGGATCTCACACAGTGGTCCTAGAGGTGCTCCATGGAGGCAGCAAGTCATGGAGATGAAGCCCCAGAAGTAGAAGGGACTCAAGCACCACGTTGTCCAGCAGAGCAGTGGCAGATACCCTTGGTTCCCTCCCCAGTGGACAATCCCAACTCCTTCTCTTGAGCCACCTCCAATGATACAGGCTGGAAAACCACATTCTCACTTTTCCTGCCTCCTGGCATGTGACAGGTGTGGCCAATGAATTTTAAGAGGACATCTACAGGGGCATGTGGGAAAGGTATTTTTTTTTTCCTGATAAAAGGGACAGGCATTGCAAACAACCCCTTCCCCCACCCCACCCCCCTTTCTACCTTGATTGAGGAGGTGATGCCTGGAATCACAGCAGCCATCTGCCTTCCATGAGAAAACACAAGAGAATCATAGAGAAGTTGACCCTATCATCATTGAGCTGCCAAACCAATGCAGGCAAACATCTTCCCCCAGAATGCTTGTAAATAAAAATAAATTCCTTTTTGTTTAAGCCATCATTGGCCAGGTCTCTGTGACTTGTACTCAAATGCATTCCTATCTGACCTAGGAGGCCAGGCTTGCCTGCCCATCAGAATTACCTGCAGGCTGTGCTAAAAGTCCACAGTCCTCCTTCCTGGAGCTTCTTGGAGAAGGTGAACAAACAATGAGCAGCCAGACTAGCCAGCCATCCGGGGGAAGGAAGGGATAAATAAAAGAAAAATAAAATAAATCTTCTTTTTTTTAAAGTTAACTATTATCATCTTTCCTTTCCCTAGCAGTGATGCCGACCCCTCTGCTCATTTTATTTCTCTTAGTTCCTAAGCTTATCTGGCATCCATTCTCCCTCCCCAAAGCCTCACCCAGACTCCCTGCCTTTCTCCCAGTCCTCATTTTTTGGGAAGCATCACTTCCCACCTTCTCATATCAGCTCTCAGTGTACCCATTTAGGTAACCCTCTTCTGCTTAATCCACTAATGATATCCAAAGTCTGCTGCCACGTGCTGCAGCAAGATGGCGAGTGACGTCTGCGAGAGTTCAGTCTTCCTCTCTCTCTTACGGCTCCATGGGGCCCAGCTTCTTCCGATCTCAGCCATAGGTTGGAGGGCTCCTTTCTTTCCCGGCCTTCTTAGCTGCTCAGGGCTCTGGTCACTCCAGCTGCAAACTATCTGGCGAATGGCTCGCCTCTTCGGGGCGTTCTCTCCTCTGCATGTCTATGGAGCTCTCTCTATTCCTGTGTATCTTCTTATGTGTTCTCCTTGAGTGAGTTCTCCTTTATATAGCCCACCAAGGGGGCAGGGACTCAATCCTGCATGCCCTAATGACATGGTCAAGTCAAAGCCCTAATCTTAACTTTGAATTTAATACAATCAAAGGATATCAGATCCAGAGGAACAGACCAGTTTACAAACATAATCAATATTTCTTTTTGGAGTTCATAAATAATACCAAAACGCACAATGAACTACAGCATTGTAATATGATTACATATTATGCCAGTCAGTATGGTCGTTTTCTTCTAGCCATATATAGCTCCAAAGGTGGAGACACAAAGTCAGTGGATATTGGAAATAATAAGGGATGAGGTTTTGCTAAACAAGTATGACAAAGCAAGAAAGACTGTTAAATATATTTTTGAGGGAGTGAATATAATGGACCATGGAATTTCAGTTGGATAATGAAGGAAGTGAGAACACAAGAGGGATGAAGGACATCAAATAGGTGGGGTGCCAGTGGGGGTCAAATTGCCTCATAATGATGATGAGTCATCAAGAAAGGATTAAACTAGGCACAATATCTCAGTCATCTCAAATGCTTTGTGAAATGAGGGTGAGGGAAGAGTGTAACCAATCACATGTGATGTTTTATATCACATCCTTTGCTAAAAAATAATTTTAAAAAGGGTAGGGAAGCATCTAAACAATTTTTTAAAAATATTTCATTCAATAGGTTAAAATAAAACACATTTTGTTGCCTGAAGGGGAAAAAAGAGAATTACAGAAGTCAGAATACTAGAAGGAGTAAGCTAGAAAAATCGGAGACAGTAAAAAGAGCATAGCTAAGATCATGGCAAAATTGTGGATATGGATGACAAGATCTAAGGTGTGAGTGATGGAGGGAGAGTGCAGGACAATATCAATGGAGAAGAGTCAAGGAACTGAGAGGCCAAGTTCTAGAAGGAACATCTACATAAGCGATGAAATCACTAAGAATTATAATAGGCGTAGTATCAGAGAGAGAAAGTGATCCTGGATGGAGGTAGATCACTGTAACAAAAGATGTGTGGTGGGGACAGGGCCCAGCTGTGAAGAGGATACATACAGTCATAATAGTGTAAACTCTGAATACGGGTCTAGCCAAAATTCTAATTATACTGGTGGACAGGAGGGCAATTGGGAGATGGGGGAAGGCTGAGGTCAGGTAAGGGTGAGGAGGAGTGCTAAAAGAAAAATCCTTATTTTTTTTAACAAAGAGTCAGTAGATAATATCTAAAACTCAACAATCAAGTGCAAACAAGATATTTAGAGGGAAAGGGGAGTGAGAGACCAGGGATATGCTGTTTTATAACACCAAGCCTTAGAAAACTAGTTGACCCTTTATATTATGCATATATAACTGATAAATTAAAAATAAAGCTTGAGTTGTTTAAAAAGCAAACAATGATGCAGCCTCCAATTAGGTGGTGTTATTCACCATCAAAGATTAATTAGATTTATAAGAGCAATCTAAAATACTCACAAAATCTTGTTTCCTCTCTCAGGAAGGATGCCATCTTATTAACTGATGCTTTTGACTTCACCGACATGAATTTAAATTCAGCACTTGGCTGCTATGATGGAAATGTCTATGAACGTCTGTTCGAATGGGTTCAGAAATCACCAACCAATACTCAGGTAGCTGAGTGCAATGCATTATAAATTATGTAAGACAGCAGAGAACAAGCAATGAATACACCTTCATGTTTTCCCATTTTCATTGATTTCCATTAGGCTGGAAATCACTTGGTATAGCATGTCTGTTTAAAATATATTTTAGAGGGGAGCGGCTGTGGCTCAATCAGTAGGGCTCCCGTTTACCATATGGGAGGCCCCGGGTTTGGTTCCCGGGGCCTCCTGGTGAAGGCAAGCCCGCCTGCATGGCGTGGTTGGCTGACCCGGCGAGCACAAGCAGCAAGGGGGGGATAAATGAATAAATAAATAAAAAATCTTTAAAAAAAAAAATAATAAAATAAAATAAAATATATTTTAGAGAACATATACAAGAAACCAGGACATGGAGCATGACCATGAAGTGTAATCAGCAAAATGCTGACTGGTCAAGGGAATGAGGAGGAAGCCCCAAGCTCTAAATAAAGTTTTGACATACCCAAGGGTATGCCATACATACTGGCAAATTGGCTTTTAAGTAACAAAAATAAGATGATAAATCACTGCGGTGATTTAACCATCTCATTTTCAGCCTTTTAACACAGTTTTGTGTGGATAAAAGTGAGTGTTCAGAGATAATAGGAAGCTTGGGGGAGGAGGGGTCTCTCTCACAGCTAACTGCCTACTAGAGATGCCTCCCTCATTTTCACTCTAAGCAATCCCAGTAACAAAGGTTGCTGCCCTGCCATTGCCATCAGTAGCCCAGAAAGCCATATAAATGACAATTACAAGGGTTATGGAGAAAAGTTCTTCAGCTGTCCTAGGAGAAAAGACCAGTACTCTATGTAACAAACGGCCAGAAGAGAGTGGGGCGGGAGGAGCTCATAAAATCCTAACAGCCAGAGTCCCAGGCTCTTGGCTGTGAGCCTCAGTGGAAAAACTTACAAATGTCAATAAATATATTAACTGGAGTGAAGAAATAAACCCTGTATTTAGAATTTGGGAAACCAATATTTAATAACAGATTGCTACACATGATCAAAACAAAGTCTATGGATACACAATAGGTTAAGCTCTAGAATGCAAATGTTATTCAGATGGTAAAATTTACTTTTTCACCTCTTCAGTCAAATTTCAGAAAAGGTGTCTTAACACCTCATCAAACTGGCAACTCTCGAGCTTTCATTCACACTTAGCATGGTGTTAGACTTGCTCTTAACAATTTGCATCCTGTCATACTGTATAGCTTAATTTAACACGATTATCTAAAGTTATAACACAATTAATTATCCTCAAGATGGTTGTCAGATAGAAGGCCAATCCGTTGTGGTCATTCCCCATCCCCAGGAAGCCATTCTTTTAGCTTAACAAGGAAATATAAATAAATTACCTGAAGAAAGCATGATACACTTACTCCTTAATACAAGATCTTTCTAGTGTTTACCTACTTTCTAATGAGATCTCTAATTAGATCTCTCTGCTTCCTAATATGTATATCTTGGCATAAAAATACAGCAGTCCTCCCATCCCAGATTTGTCCCCATGGTATGAAGATAAAGGTATGCCCTTTGGTGCTCCAGGGAAGAGCAACACAGGTATAACACCTGTCAGGAAACACTGAAATACACAGCTCAAACCCAAGAAAACATTCCAATTCTGATTCCCCATCTTCACTACAGAACAAAGAGGACTTTTTGGCTTTTTGCTTCATTTTTAATTTTTATTGTAAAATAATTTAATCTGGATACAGTATGAGAGCAGACTTAAATGAGCACAACTGACCTGCAGCATCAATAGATTTGTTAAAACAATGCACTTCCTCCCATTCACTTTTCTCTATCTCCTTCCACTTGATTGTGAACAAGGATGGAGTCTTCGCTTCCTAATTCCAGGATCTAGGATGGAGTAAACACTCCATGTTTATCTAATAAATAAACATGGTTTTATGACCTACACAGTGAGACAAAGGAATTAGCTGCATCCACAATGATGCAAACTCTCACCATTCTAGCTTGCATTACCTTGCTAAAACCATGACAGGTACAGCAATGTGGCACTTTCATACATAGCAATGTAGGAATGTGAGATTACAAATGACCTTGGAGTACTGTTTCCAGTTAGTTAGAATGACATTTGGTTGACTGCTAATATACAGCCACATGATCTTACAAAACATTTCTAGCTCCTTCAGAGACCACCATAATAGCACTCTTAAAAGTACATTTTTGGGGAATGCCTGCTTCCCTTATATGAGGTCTCAGATTTGATCCCCAGTACCTCCTAAAAACAAAACAAACAAACAAATGAAAAAAAAAAAACAAACAAAAAAAAACAACTCTCATTAGGGAGTAGATGTAGCTCAGTGATTGAGCACATGCTTCCCATGTATGAGGCCCTGGGTTCAATCCCTGGTACCGCTTTAAAAAAAAAAAAAGTATATTTTTTTAAGCTGCTGTAGACAATTTTGAGCCTGTATTGAGATATTTTTCCATATCTGCACTAGTAGAAAAAGGTAGGCTACAAGTATTTCAAATAAATTAAAATAGCAGCCATAGTGAAATGTAGACACAAAGTACAAATGGGAATATAATTCACTGACATATTTCTACCAAAAGAAAAGTGCTATGCTAAATGAAATGTCTTAGAATCATAGTAGAGTCTCTCTTCTGTCTGGTCAGGGTTATTATTGACTTTATTCTTAGCCAGGATGATGTTCTCTTGGTTCACTCTAACCCTGGTGTCTGCCTTTTGGCTTTTTTCCTAATCTAAATGCTACTTCAAGTCATCTTCTCTAGATTGAACTGCAAAAGGCTCTCCCTCCTTCCCCCACCCTCCTACCCCCTGTCCCCACATTAACTCATGTCTAAGTGATTCCCAAAAGATGTAAGCAGTGAAGGATACTTTCAAAACAAGAACCCTCTCCGCCACCCCCCCCATTATTCTATTGTATAAATTGGTCCAAGTAGTATCTAGATGTGCTAAAGACATCTATTGATTCATTCACTCATTCAACAAATATATATCAAGCACATACTATGTGCCAGAAACTGTTCTAGGTACTGAGAATACAAATGAGTGAGAACAAGAAAGACACAGACTGTCTTCAAGGAGCTTACAGTTTTAGTAGAATAGACAGATAAAAAATAAACAATGATTATTATAAAAGATGAGGCTATAACTGTAAAGGAAAGAATCAAAATACTACATTAGAGAATAATGAGGATAACCTACTCTGAAGTAGAATACTGCTTACCTGATTCTACCTTTTGGGTTCCTTGCTTTGTGGTTAATGTTCACTTTCAAAAAGCCTCAGAGTCAAGCCTTTTATTCATATTAAATTCCAAAAGCAAGTGATAATCTGTGTGGTTTTTTTGTTTGTCTTTTTTTAATTGGCCACCTACATCCACAATTTAAAATCTGCATGAGAGAAGGAAGGATGGCCTTTGGGAAAAATGTTTCTCCATATGGTCATACAAAATGAATTTAAAAAATAATTTTAAAAATTAAGGATCTTATGTAATATTACTTTTTTTGAAGCCAAAGACTTAATTTGAAAATAAGTCATTAATTCTGGCAGAAATACTCTATCTTAATAATGCATTATTTTCTACTAACAGGGGAACCCTGCCTATGAGAAATATATAAGACCACTAGTACAAAGTGGGAGATCCAAGCTGTGAAATAACCAACATTCAAGAAGCAAACAGCACCATTATGTGATAATGGTACTATGGCAGATAAATAAAATTATATTTTAAAATTATATTATGTATGCTTTTTTTTTTTTTTACAGAATCGTTTAGAGACACATTCTGACATGTCTCTAAAGATGAAATGACATAATATTTACGATTCACTTCAAAATAATTCAGTGGGAGGAGAAAGAGGAAGTGAATAATTATTCAGAAGTTGGTCAATGGGTATATGGTTGTTCATTACACTATTTACTTTTGAGTAAGTTTGAAATTTCCCACAATAAAAACATTACCTCTTTAAGAGTTACCTCCTGAAAACCTCCTAGTTACTCAAATATGGTCTCTCTCTAAGCCAAACCCAGCAAATAAACTCGCTACCTCCTTCCCACCCTACCCCCCTGATGAGGGACGGGAAATGAGCCTTCCTGGCACTCAGGGATTAATATCAAGTGACAACCAACAATGCATTTGGAAAAAGATTTTGACCAAAAGGGGAAAAAAATAAAAACAAAAGAGTTTTTATGGCAGATTTCAAAGTGAGTCGGGAGGTCATTCCAGAGGTTACACTTATCTCATTAATTGCCACAGTAAACAAAGCCTCAAACTGGGGTGCTCCTGAGGGCTCTGGAGACATCTGTGGACACTATAGGCAAGGCACACAACCCCATGTAATCAGCACACCATTGATGGGCCTTACCTGGAATATATGATAACCTATTTCCCCACTGTAACAGAGTTAGGCTCATTTATAATTTCCCTACCATAATTCTTCCACCCCTTTTATTTGAACCTATAATTAGTACTATAGCCATTAAATATATGTCCCAGAGACTTAAATCTTTGGTCTGCTCATATTCCGGCCGAGCCCTCAATCTCAGCAGAGTTGCAGCCAACACCTACTCTCCAGTTCATCAGACTCGCCCAGGAGAAATAACAAAATGATGATGATGGACAACCCCTAGCCCAAAGAGCAAACAGTATCTACAAATGCAAGCAAAACAGTTCCATCCATCTGCCCCATAAGATCTAGGCCCCCTCTCAATCTGAAGCAGAACAGACATCACCATCCCAAAATCCTCAAGACTGAGGAATGAACAAACATAAGGGGGAATGCAACCATGGACTAAAGTAGACTTATTATTATTGTAGTAATGGAAGAACTTGTAACATTGATATAAAGATAGTGGTTATTGCGGTTCTGAGGGGTGGGGGAGGGAAGAATAGGTGGAACATAGGACATTTTTAGGGCATTGGAATTGTTCTGCATGATATTGCAATGACGGATACAGGCCATTATACGTTTTGCCAAATCCTATAAAATTATACAGTGAAAGTGTAAACCATAATGTAAACTATAGACTATGGTTAGTAGCAATGCTTCAGTATTTGTTTATCAATTGTAACAAATGTACCACACTAATGTAAGATGTTATTAATGGGGGGAAATGTGGGAGGGGGAGTAGGTCAGGTATATCAAAATCCCCAATATTTCCGGTGTAACTTTTCTGTAATCTAAAACGTCTTTAAAAATAAAGTTTTAAAAAAAAGAAACACATGGGAAGCGGCTGTGGCTCAATCAGTAGGGCTCCCGTTTACCATATGGGAGGTCCCGGGTTCGGTTCCCAGGGCCTCCTGGTGAAGGCAAGCCCGCCCGCACGGCGTGGTTAGCTGACCCAGCGAGCACAAGCAGCAAGGGGGGTATAAATGAATAAATAAATAAAATATTTAAAAAAAAAAAAAAAAAAAAAAAAAAACATAAAAAAAAGAAACACAGGAAGCGGCTGTGGTTCAATCAGTAGGGCTCCTGTTTACCATATGGGAGGCCCCGGGTTCGGTTCCCGGGGCCTCCTGGTGAGGGCAAGCCCGCCCGCACGGCGTGGTTAGCTGACCCAGCAAGCACAAGCAGCAAGGGGGGGATAAATGAATAAATAAATTTAAAAAATCTTTAAAAAAAAAAAAAAAGAAACACAAAAAAACAGTACCTCTATCCATTTCTAATATCTATTTTGTTAAGTACTAGATTTTGGCTTTAGAGCTAGCAAAAGCAAATAGATTCATTAGTTATCTTCTGTGTCTTTAGCATACATTTATCTTAGGGTTTAAAAGGACACATACACATATACATACACAATCTTCCTCCAAAAGTGCCTATATTTGGTGTAATCTAAATAAAAGAGTCAGAGGAATGCAACTAAATATACATTTTTTAAAACATCAACTCTGCTACAGTGAAATGATTTAAAATTTCATAAAAACATAATTGTTCAAATTGTCCAAATAGTCAAGTTACATTTTTTGCATCATCTTCAATGGACCAAGTAGATAAAACACTCAAAATTAAATGTCACTGAACAAATTAAATTGCAAAAAAAAAAAAAAAAAAAAATCTAAGCTGGCTACTTTTCCAAATTTACTTATAAGCAATCATTTAGTTGTTAATAAATGAGTAACTCTGAGAAAATTTACCAAAAGCAAACTTATCTCCAATAAACTGGGCAAGAACAAGGCCTCGTTGGTTTTTAGCTTTAAAAAAACATTAACAACTAGTATTATTCTCATTTTCATACCTGTTTTCGGCCCAAATCATTTTACTTCACATTCACCTCAGCTAACTCAACAACAGAGAATTGGTTGGCTTTTTTTTTTTCCCAGATAGCCATCAATCGATTTGAAGGAAACAATTTTCTAAAAGGATAGCCTTGTACTAGAACACTGATTTACTGAAACCCAGTAACATGTTAACATTAAGGATTTTAATTTGAAGATGGTGAAAATGGGACTGTTACAGGTTTCTGGATGTTACTTATGTATCAAATTTTAAAAGAAAATTTCAGATAGACATGAGCCAAAAAGGATATAGATAAGAGTTCTCAACCACCTTGCAGAGAAAGAATTCCAGGATCTTCTCAGAGAGAAGAAAGAGAAAAGGAATGACTTGCCCTAAAGCACAGAGCCTCAGAGCTTCACTCTTACCTTAGAAAATAAGGGAAGAAATTAACATGATTTAACATGATTTCCTTTTATAAGATGCTCCAGCAAACTAGGAAGATTCCTTCCTGCGAGTAACTTTCAAGATATAGCATCAAATGATGTATGTAAATTAAGCCTACGGTGAATAAAAGTATATATATTTGGTAAATAAAACTACATACATTTCTTAAACTAGTCCAGAAACTTCCTTCATTGCAGTTTATTTCTTCTGCTCAGAAACTTAACTCCAATAAGACAAAACATGTATGGATCAACAAAATATACTACAGTAAAATGGCTTAAGAGTACATTTGTTTCTGTGCTTATTAGTACAAAACTGGAATCAGGGTCATCTTCAGAGCTATGACAATTGGTGGCTTATTGAAGAAAAACCTGTAATACTCAACATAAATCCTACTTGAAAAAAATTTGCCAAATTGTATGTTCATTGTTCAAAGACATAGTCTTTTAGACAATATTAATAATCCCATCCTTCCTGCTTCAATGACACAGTAGAGCTCTTATAAAGTACAACCTAAGGTTCCATTGAGTCCTCTCAAATCAAATACAAATGTGCTATATTGGAATAGAAAACAAACAATGAATATTTTAGATAAGAATGATTTTCCACTTAAGTAATAATAATAAATACAAACTTAGTTTTCACATTTCACTTTTTATTAGCTTTTTTTCTGGTAGACAGTACACTTGGGAATTATACTGCACCAGGCCCTAAAAAGTAAGAGTTCAACCACAGGGACATTTTTCATTCAGAATCCAATATAAATATTTCTAGTCAGACATTTCCATGGCTACAGATATTTGGTTGCTTGATTTATATGCATAGAAAGAAACAGTTGTCATAACTGTAAAAAGCAGTACTTAACAAGTACTTTTAAATGATTGGAACAGTTTTCCTTTAATATTACAATACTGCTTATTGGTTTGAAACTAGGTCACACTACATGATGTTTTGATTTTCCTCAAAGGCATCATGAGAACTCTGCTTATTCTTTCAGTCCTGCATTTTTAGCCTTCTAGTTGAGTTAGGGACCATTTAATCAGAAATCGTTTTAGCACTGTAATAAAAAAAGCTCTGTTAAAGGGTAGATTATATACCATAATGATTTTCAGACTTCTTTTTATAAAAAAGGTATCTGGAGACTCTGAACAGGCACATGCATACTCAGGGTAAAGGAAACAAAACATGAAGGAGTCTGCTAAAGTGCAAAACTTCCTTCCTGGTCCTCAACGCTTTCAAATAAATACAAATATTAAAAAACAAAAACAAACAAACAAAAAAAACTGTGATTTAAAAAAAAAATCAGTCTCTTTCATCTTCTGGAAAGTCAGTTTCCAGACACTTCTCCCCAGGTTGAAGATCAGTCATCTGTCTTACGGGCCAGTCTACAAAAAGTCCAATTGTGCTCCACTGTGTTCTCATTGGCCCTCTCACTCATGTGATGCACTCGGGTGTTGCGGATCGTGAAACCTTGTTTTGTAATGTATTCCATCAGGTGGACCCGGAGAGAAACTTCCTGGTGATAATCACAGGGTCCAAAAGTAAAGGAAACCTGGCAGTCTCTGGTGTCCATCATGTGCTTATTCCACTTGGTAAAATAGTTTGAGATGCCTTCTAGCAAGGAGTGGACCTTGGTGGTGATGGTTAATTGGGTTATGATGACAGCCACTGGATTGGAATACTTAGAAAGCTTCCGAGTACTAGATAACTCCACAACTTCTTCAAAAGTATCCATAGGATACAAAGGCTTAGGGTCATTGAGACACTGAATCAAGGGCTCAATCTGGTAAAAATCTGCTTCTTTCCGAAGCAGATCAAATTCCTTAAAATCCAAAGGTAAGGTCAACTCTGAAGTTCTTAAGAAGTTGAGGACATATCGGAAAAGAGGTCCATCTCGATCAATGAAGTAATTGCCTTGAGGGTCTCGAGCTGTGGGGAAGTCCCCCCCAAACATAGCTCCAAGCATGGAATCCGGATAACGCGTCAATGTGGTGAGAGACGTTGTGTACAAGTGTCCACCTACATTTAACGTGACTGGGTCAGTCATCTGAAATTTTTTTAAAAAAATGATCAGTCATCTGAAACTTCTAAAAAATCCTACTTTGACAAACTTAGAAAGTTAACGGTAATGGGCAAAGCAAAAGATTCCTTCAGGCTACAATATATTCAGCAATCCTATAATACTAGTAATGAAATAGCTTTACTTTTAGTGATAAACCCACCCAGATGAAGGGATCTAACATTTGCTTTCAATAGAAAAAGAAAAAAGACAAATCAAATTCTTTAAAGACTTACTCAAAGAATGGAAGGCAGGGAGGCATTTAATTTCACCAAGAGCTAGAGAATAGTTTTCAGGTCAGAGTATTTTGTGGGAAGGGAAAGACCAAACCAAAATATACTCATTTTAGCTTTTTTCTGATTTAAAAAAAAAAAAAATACTTTTCACATATGACAACATGGATGAACCTGGAGGACATTATGTTGAGTGAAGCAAGCTAGACACAAAAGGACAAATACTGTATGACTGCGTTACTATGAACCAAATAATTGTGTAATTTATTGTTTGATTCAAAAAAGTTTTTTATATGTATCCAGTACATTTAATTAAGAAATGTATATATTTATTCATCTGTGTTTACTTTTTAATTTTTAATTGTTTATATTTTCAATTGTTAAATGTATAAAATAAAGTTAAAAAAAAAAAAAGACTTCATTATTTTAAACTCAATTTAATATAAGATAGAATAAAAAATGATCTGGTAATATTAATACATCTACTTTCAATGTTTCTTGGTGTTTTTTCCCCCCTCAAAAGGGGAGAAATCATGAATTATTTTTAAAATAAAAAAATGTGTGTGGTTCTAACCCTGATAACTTTTTCATGGAAAATAATAGTTTTGAATACTAAACTAAAATAGGGAAGCGGCTGTGGCTCAATCAGTGGGGCTCCCGTTTGCCATGTGGGAGGCCCCGGGTTTGGTTCCCGGGGCCTCCTGGTGAGGGCAGGCCCGCCCACACGGCGTGGTTGGCTGGCCCGGTGAGCGCAGGCAGCAAGGGGGGGATGAGTGAATAAATAAATAAAATCTTTAAAAAATAAATAAATAAATAAATAAATAAACTAAAATAAACAGTTTAGTCAATACAGTCTAGCTACAAAATCATCATATTCCCAAAGCTAATAGGAGCTTTGAAATTTCATAATCTGATAGTGTATTACTCACTTTAGTAACTTTATTTTTTTATTTATTTATTTTTATTTTTTTTTATTTTATTTTATTTTTTTTTTTTTAGATTTTATGTATTTATTCATTTATCCCCCCCTTGCTGCTTGTGTTCGGAAACCGAACCCGGGGCCTCCCATATGGTAAACCGGAGCCCCACTGATTGAGCCACAGCCGCTTCCCATACTTTAGTAACTTTAATGTTGCAATCTGGCCTTTAATTTTGAAAAACAATGTTCTCTGAATAACATACACCTTTGGTTTAAAAAATCTTATCTAAGAAAAAATAAATACAGACAGATACTTCAGGTACCAGACAAGTAAAATATTTCTGACCAAATGAATAAAAAAAATAGAGACACACACAGAAAGTATGAGTGGGAGAAAAGGTATCTTGTCAAACATTCATTTACAAGAACTATTATCTACTAGACCCTTTTAACAGTCACTATTCCATGAAGGAAGAGTTTTTGTTTGTTTGTTTTGTTTGAGAAACCAGGGGCCAGGGATTGAACCCACGACCTTGCATGTGGGAAGCCAGCACTCGGCCACTGAGTCACATCAGCTTCCCTATGAAGGAAGAGCTTTAAGAGCAACATACTTTGAAGAACAAAAAGTTGTGGCATCTCTCAAATAAGTGATTATAAAAAGTTACCTGGAGGTAGCACAACATTGTAAACATAATTAGCAACACTGAAATATATATCTGAATGTGATTAAAAGGGGAAATGTTACATTGTATATATGGTAACAGAATTAAAAAAAAAAAAAATCCATGGACTTACTCTATACATACAGAGGACTCAGTTAAACCATGGACTTACAATTGTTAAAAATGTGCTATAATCAATTGTTTCCTTATTTCATCTTTTTTTCTTTTTCTATTTTGTATTTTCGGCTATCAGTAATTGTAACAAATGTTCCAAACCAATGCAAGTTATTAAAAATAGGCTGGTATATGGAAATCCTGTATTTTATGCATGATTATTCTGTAAACCCACAACTTCTCTAATAAAGGGGGAAAAAATTACCTGGAGAGTTCATATTGAGCTTGTTTACAGAAAAACACCAAATAAAACAAAAACCCAAAATATACCTAAAATAATTAAAGGCGCAGTGTTAAACAAATTCATAATTTTCATTCTTATAAGATGACAATTATACCTAGGAATACATAAGAACAGAGGAAAAGACACACATAAATATAATTTGCCAGCCTTCAAAATGCATCTGCAAGAACCACTCACCATATAGCCCCAGTCTCCATTATCCATCTGTTCCAGCGCTACGTCTCTGGGAGCCCAGGTTCCAGGGAAGCTTCAAGAAGGGGGAAAAAAAAAGATATGTGATAGCACCTGTAATTATGAAAATAGAGAAAAAAGATCTTATCACCTAACAGTGCAGGTCAAATACCAGAAAACCACTCATCTTTGGTCAATTAAAACCTACTACAGGGCAAAGATTTGGAGAAGAAAGTGTCCCCTAGGGCCCTTCTACATGTCCTCTGTCCTTACCACAAGGATCACCAGCACAAACTGAACAGCACCATAGAGACTGACATTCTTTACAAAGAAAAACCATCCCAGACTTAGAGAAAGAGGAAGAGCCGGGGAAGTAAACCAGTCATTCAAATTTGACCTATCTTCTCTGAAAATACAGTTTGTAGAACTTCTATAGGAAAACATTATCCTTAATTTTTATCCTAGTAGAAACCTTTGATGGTCCTTATGAAAAAGGCCATTTAAAAGAAAGGAGGAAAGGGGAAAACTGTTTTTCATTAGCATTTCTACTATACAAACCAAACCACCTCAGTAAAAGCATTAAAAATCATAAACCTCCCAAGATACCACTATTACTTCCCAAGAAAAATACATCAAAATATTATTTATTTTATAACAAAAAAATTAAAGGGAAGTGGATGTGGCTCAAGCGATTCGGCTCCCATCTACCACATAGGAGGTCCAAGGTTCGATTCCCAGGGTCTTCTAGTGAAGGCAAGCTGGCCCATGCAGAATGCTGGCCCATGCAGGAGTGCTGGCCTGCACAAAGTGCTGGCCCAAGCAGAGAGCTGGCACAGCAAGATGATGCAACAAAAACATTCACAGAGGAGAGACAATAAGAGACACAGCAGACCAGGGAGTTGAGGTGGCACAAGAGATTGAACAGCCTCTCTCCACTCTGAAAGGTCCCAGGATCAGTTCCCGGTGCTGCCTAAAGAGAAGACAAGCAGACACAGAAGAATACACAGGGAATGGACACAGAGAGCAGACAGTGAGCGCAAAAACAATGGGGTGGGGTAGGCGGTAGAAATAAATAAGTCTTAAATTAAAAAAAAATAATTATACTCCAATCAGCTGGCATTTATGGAGAGCTTGCCTTAAGACATTGATAAACATCCAGATTCTAATCATGACAGTTTGAATTTATTTTCATTTAACAATTCAAAAGCACTTAAAACCAGTTTCCCTGCTACTGAATTGCTTTAGTCAGTTCCCTCTCACACATTTCATTCTCCAAATCAATTTGCAAAGCAAACTGCAGAGCAAATTTCAAAAGCTCTGGCAAGAGATGGTAAGAAACATGGACTTATCCAGAAAAAGCATTTGCTTTTTTAAGTGGTTTCTGAACAGATCCACTTTTCCCACTTTTAGAGGAATCTGGCACACAATTCCCAGAACAGCCCTGGCTAGAGGATCACAAAGGCTCTTTCTCAAAAGGTCACTGAGGCATGTAGAGAACATTTGCATAGCACAACAGGGGCTGAAATCAGAGCCTGAAGCATCTATTTCTCTACCTTGCAAATTGTTCAAAGCAAACAAGCTAAAATGTGGACGAGACGTTGTGGAGTCAGGTTTTATTCTCCACGCTCAGCAGTTGGCTACAGATAGGCCTCCACAAGTTATAGGGTGAGAAATGGAACAAATGTTCAATTCAGGGCTGTTTTCACAACCTTTCATTCCTCTGGCTTTCTTCATAAACATTATTTGAAGTAAACAGAGCCAAGAAAATGGCTTAACCAGTCTGTTTGGCAGGCATCTGACTGATACTGGTAGAGGCACATCAGGAACTGTTGTGATTTAAAAGGCCAGTCACCCAAAAGTTCTGGTAAGATGCTCATCTTTGGCATTCTCCCATCATTCATGACATTCATTCATGACAGTCTCAATAATAATGCATTCAACCAACATTTATTGTAGGTCAGCTTAGGAAAAAAACAAACAAACAAAGCATCTGAGCAAAGTGGATACCCCAAAATAGGGAAGGTACAATTCTTGCCCTCCTGGGGCTTTCAATCTATGGAGGAAAGCAACATGCACCAACTGACATGCAGAACAGAACTCAAAAGTGGATCTGGCGAGGCCTGTGGGAGGAAAGAGGAAAAACAATTCCATATGAGAAAATGGAAGACTTCTGGGAAGAGCTCACTCAGTTGAGCCTTGAAGGAAAATTAGGACAACCAGAGAAGGGGATTCTAGAAGAAAGAAACAATTTAAGTAAGACAGGGACTTAAACCCTTTTTCCCATATCCCTGGTATAGTAAACAGAGCATAGATTACTGTCTCCAATTCAAAGATGCAAAACAGAGAAACAAAACAGATTAAGTGACTTGCTTGAGGCCCCACAGCTGGGAAGTAACTAAAAAAAGAACTTAGGTTTTCTGACTCCTAGTCAAGCTCTTTCCCTAAGTCTAATTCTGAGGTAGAAATTGAAAGAACAGAATCAAGAAACAAGAAATTGAAAAGGGTCAACTTTAGACTCCCTAATCCAACCTAGTAGGCATTTATTTACAAACCTAACAGTAATTCAGTCAAGTGAGTAGGAATAATGGGCTTATAGAAACTCCCTTGAGGCTAGAAAAATGGCAGGAACCTACCTACTACTGGGATTGATGGCTGCTGTCCTCTGTCTTAAATGACATAAAGAGCTCCAATCCATGAATATCTAATTGGTTAAATGAGAAACAGGAGACCAAAGACAAGAGAAAAAACAAACATCAATGTTACAGCTCTTATGCAAAGTCTGACCACCATTAACCTTTTTTTCACTTTTTTACTGCTAAGTCAAAACAAGATAACTTCTTGAGCAGTCAAAAAAGAAAATTAGATGATGCCCCTGAATCTGCTCCACAGCAAAAGCCAAGGTTCCAGTACAAAAATGCAATGAAACCGCAAGCTTAATAATCCAGGAAAGCAATTTTGGGAGTCCATATAAGCCCATGTTTCTTAAGAAGCACCCAAAAGCCTCTCTAGACTTGTGTATAAGATATACCAAGATAAAACAAAGCAAAGTTACTATAAGTTGCTTCCAATAATAATAACTAAACTGTACAAAATATCAAATTGTTCATTAAAGAGCTTTAAGGGAAATAGTATTGATTGGTTTAAATTTTATCTCTACTTTTTTCCCTAAATATCCTCTGAGAAGTTGCTAAAATAGAGCAAGAAACAAACAAACAAACAAAAAGCAGGATGATTCCTGGTTATCTGAGAGCTAGATAACTAGCCTCTGAATCTGTACTACTGGGAACAGTGGATGAATGAAATAATCTAAAAGAATTTCTGGAATAGCTTCAATGTCTTCTACTACATCGTTTCTAGAGCTGCTAACAATTAGAGAATGATTCATTTGCTTTTCATCTCTACCTTCTGGCAAGGTCTCCAGTGGAGGGTTTAATGAGAAATTAAATGACCACAAGACAGGTAGCGGAAGGAAGATCTCGCAATGGGCATCAAATGAGCCTGTTTTATTTGAAGAATGGAGGCAAAGAAAAATCTATATTTCCAAAAATTTGGCAGAAATGGAGATGAGGAGGGTGGCAACGAAAAATTTTCCTTTAAACTGACTTTCCTTACTGTCTTTAAAATAGTCAATGTAACCAAGCACAAATGATTTATAAAGTTCAAAGAAAGGGTTCTGACCTTGACAAATCAGCTCACCTGCAAAGATCTGTGTTTGCAGTTCTGACCTTTGGTGCAAATAAAATTGTGTTTTTTTGGCTGACCCTTCCCAAAGAAAATAAGGCAGTACTGAAAATTCATCTAAGTTTAGCTTCCAATGTTAATTACCACTAACTTATAAATTCCTACAGTATAATGTTAGCGGGTAATTAAGTTAAGGAACAAACACTGAAGACTTTATAGAAGCCTTAAAAGCAATTGTTTAGAATTGTCTAAAGTGGCAAATCTGAAGAATGCACAATTCAACATGTTAACTTAAACAATAATCTAAGAATGCCTAAGCCATTCTCACCACTGCAGAATTGCAATTACAGCTATGCAGTTATGAAGAACCAATTAAATACAAATATTCCAGGCTTGTCATTTCTGCTATAGAGTAAGAATTCCCTGGGGCAAAAATCCTATTCCTATATAACAACCAATACATTGCAATGTACACCTCCAAACTATAAATAAGCAATAATAAAACCCCATAACTACTGCTTTCTGGAGTCTCTGGGTAGCCCTTTTAAAAGTCCTTTCTACTGAAACCTTTGTGTCTGGCCTTCAGAAGACTCAAATTCCCTTCATCTATACATAACTTTAAAATTACCTTTGTACGAAGTTTCTCTGTTCTTGAAACGTGGGAGTTTGAAAGTGAACTACTTTTTATAATAACTAGTTCAGCAACATCTAAAAGAGCCTTCTGGTTAACATTCACATACAGGCCAGCACAAGTAGCCAGAAGCACAAGAAGAATGTGATTATGTTAGGTTATCCTTAACCATACCACTGCAGAAATGGATTTTTTCCTAAAACTATTTTCTCTTTCTCCTCTCTAAATCATGTGGTATAGAAAAAGAGAAGTCTAGGGGGATGGATGTGGCTCAAATGGTTGGGCATCCGTCTCCCATATGGAGGGACCTGGGTTCGATCCCTGCAAACTCCCGGTTTAAAAAGAATAAGAGAAGTCTAGGCTGGAAAGTGGCCTTAATACTAAATAGCTAAATGAACCCAAGTCACAAAGGCATAAAATTCCTCTTCCCCTCAGTTTCTGCAAGATGAAACTGGGATAACACCACCTTCCCCAAAGGAATTACACCATGTTAGGCACAACGACAAAAGCAAAACCTGACCTACAGACTAAGGGTCAAGTCTAGGGTTCTGAAGTGACATGCAAGCCAGTGCAGAGGAAAGAGGGCTGGATTTACCAGTGAGGACCTGCTCCATTACTAATTATGAGAGCCTGAGTAAATCACTCTCTTGTAAATCACCCTCAAAGTACATCACTCTGATTAAATCACTCCCAAAGCTTCTTCTTTAGGGAAATGGAGAAAACAAGTGCGATCATAAGTCTAAAGCCATTTGTAAACTGGCAAGTGCCATACATATGTAAAAATACTAGTGGCAGTAGCATAAATAAAATTTCTGTGATAAAGTGGGACATCTGAAGGTGTGAACATAAGTAATTTAGACCATTTGGCCCAGAGATAGGGCAAATATGGAGAGTGCCATATTAATCTGCTTCCAATCTCCCCTAGGTCCTTCTTTCCCCAACACTCCAGAAGGGGGAACTATGGGTAAAGGGGAGCATTCAGATTGTACCGAGGCCATCTGACATCTAAGCTCTTAACCACAGCAGGAACTTCTCTAAAGCATGACTCAGGACTATCTCCAAGGTACAGCCGGATCCAAACAAATACGTGCACTGCATTTTAAATAAACCTCAAATATCAAAATCCAAAAGACATAGTAGGGATTCATAGGATTCACCCTAGGATTCTTTTATGTGGTAATATTTTTGTTAAAATATGATTTATGAAAATTCAAATCTCATACAATTAAGGAATGGCACCTATGGCCATCCTGACCACTAAATCCTTGATGCCTATGGGATTACACCACAAAACGAAGTATCAGTATGGACTGATAGTTTAAAACCAAAGAGCAAGTTCTCTCAATCTACCAACACTGCACATAAAAAGATCATTTTCCTTTTCCAAACTTCATGTTTATTCATTCGAAAAATTCTCAATCTTGGGGTCAGGCCTGTGCTTAATGCTGTCCCCTAGCTTCTTTCCTATCCCAGGAGGGGGTGTATTCCAACATTTATGACAATGAGAAAATGAACATGCCGGGGGGAAGTACTAAGAGGCACTTAGGCTATCCCAGACATTCTCTGCCAAACCGGGTTATTCCGTTGCCACCCAAGCCATTTCTATCACAAAGTCCTAAAACTGAAATTTTCAAATGTGTTCTAGTACTTGCAAAGAAATATGCTAACTTCAGCAGAATACCCAAATAGGATCTCTGTCACGTTTCATTTTCCCCATCCCACACCCAGACACAAACCCCACCCCAATCAGCTCAGCAGGTGCTTCAGGGGCTCCCCATTACCACGGACATTTATCACCTCTTGACAACAAGCACTTAAAATTGCCACGACACACACATCTGGGCATAAAGAGCTCATTTGCACATCTGAGTGTCTCTTCGGGGCTGCAAATTCCTGAAGAGAGGGCTCAAAAACCTTGCCGTGTGCCTTAAAACTGGGGCAAGCGGTGGCTAAAAAGCATCACCCCCAAAATACAATCATTTCTATGCAAACCCCGAGGCGTCCCCGTCGGGGCAGCGATTCGCTACCGCCGCGACAGCAATGCCCCGACCCCGGCCCCGGCGTGCGGCGGGCGATGTTTCGGGTCGCGACGCGGGGGACCGACCTAGGGCTGGGAGCGCGCGGTGGCGCCCGGATCCCGGGCCTGCCAAGACCGCGCGACCCCGCGGAGCCGGCCCGGAAACCCGCGCCCAGGCCCGGCCGTTCGGCGGTGAGCAGCCCGGCCGTCGGCTAGTGCCGGCTCCGGGGCACGCGGCCCGGGATCCCGGCGGTCCCCTCAGCGCGGCCCCGCCATCGCCCGACCCCCGGCACCCGTCTCGCGCCCAGATCCTCCTCAACGCCGCAGTCCCGGCCGCCCGGCGCGGGATTCTCCTTACGTCCGGCCCTCCCGAGCCCGGCCCCTCAGGCCCCGCGCTCGCCCCACTCACAGCGCGGAGGCGGCGGCCGGGCCAGCAGACGCGGGCGGCCGGAGAGCACCAGCAGGGGACGAGCGAGCCCGCGCCCGGTGGCGACGACAGCAGAGGGGACGACTAAGCCCGCGCCCGGAGTTGCGGCTCCAGCCGCGCGATGCGGGCGGTGCCTCCCCAGCCGCGTCGCGGCGCCACGAACGCGGGCGCCCCCCAGCGGCAGCGGAGGGCGGGAGGCCTGAAGAGCAACCCGGCTGGGCCTGGGCGGCACGGCGAGGCCGCCCTGCGGCAGCCCTGAAGCCCCGCCCCGAGGCCCCGAGGCTCCTCCCTACGGCCCCGAGACCCCGCCCAGGCCCGGTCCTTGCGACCGGTACTCGATCGCACCTCCAGGTCGCCCCAGCCTGCGACTTGCTTTTCGCTGCGTCTTCTGGGCCGGTGTCCCCACAGCTATTTCTCCTTAGTTATGTCACTGGTGTTTATGGGGCCCTCACCAGCTGCCGGGGCAGGTGGGAACAACCGCCGCCAAGACGGAGGCAGGTCCTAGTGCGGGGAGAAGATAGACAAGACTCAAGGAAACAGCCAGTAGACTAAATAATGACAAGTTATAATGAGTGTGGGGGGCACGATCAGAGGACTTAGATGGAAAACCCGAAGGGGCCGCAGCTTCATACGAGGTGGCCGAGGAAGACTTGGATGCCAGGCCTGTGGCCAGAGCCCCTCCTGGCCCTGCTCTCTGTGAGGGAGGGGACCCTTACTCCAGGGCTATTGGGTAATTACAGGGCTGTGAGGAAGCCTCGGGGCCACCTCTGCGGCCGCCCGGGCCTGAGGGGCCAACGGGGCCAGCCAGGTGGGGAGAAGGGCAGAAAACAATGGCTGCAAAGGCTCTGAGTGGATGAGGCTGGTGTGGGTATTGCTCCCAACTGGGTAGGAAACCAAGACTGCAGAGTTTGGGGAATTACCTAAAGTAGCATAAGTAATTGGTCTCCAAGCATGGACTCGCCCCCAGCCTCCTCATTCCAAATCCCATTCCCTTCCTGCTAGCTAGATCTCAGTCCCTTCCAGATGGGGTCCATTATATGACAGTGATTCTGCCGTTTTCCTCTCTCACCTGCATTGCATGTCTACATATGCGTGAGCTGATTCTGCAATCTAACTTTTATCAGCATGATTATCATAGTCATATCTGATATTTGGTTTTCCTCAGAAAACTTAAATTGATAGGTTAAATGAATGATACATGCTTCATCAACATAATCGAGTGCTATATTATATTCACAGGGAAGTGCATGTGAAAATAATCAGTACCCAACATGGTATATGTGATATAATTTTAATTTACTTCTTAAAACATAAATATATATAAGCAAAAATTTTGAAGGAAATACACCAAATCATTGATCACAGTTCTATAGATAGTAGGATAGAAATGAGTTACTTATTACTTCTTAGTGTTCTAAATTTTCTGTAATTTCCAGAATGCATAAGTATTGAATTATAATCAGAAAAATACAATGAGTATTTTTTACATTTAAAAAAAATGACGATACCAAAATTGCCCAACATTCAAGTCTCCAGGATTTGGTGCTGCTGAAAATTCTGAGTTTCCCTGGCTTGCTGGTGCCCTTCAAGAGTCATTTCCCCTCTCAGGTCTTCTGTTTCCCCACCTGAAAACTGGGAAGGATTAACTTTATCTGTGGTTTTGTCAGACTTACTCCTAGGTATCTTAAACTTAAGCTTTTTTTTTTTAAGGAGGTTACTGGGGATTTTACCTGGACCTCATTCGTGGGAAGCAGGCACTCAACTACTTGAGCTACATCCGCTCTTCTTAAACTTTTGATTGCTATAATAAATTTATATTTTATAATTTATTGATGGTTATTGAAATGCAATTGGTTTGTATATAATGATTTTGTATTCACACTCTGAACCCTTTTTTTTTTTTTTTAAAGATTTTTATTTATTTATTCATTTATCCCCCCCTTGCTGCTTGTGCTCGCTGGATCAGCTAACCATGCTGTGCGGGCGGGCTTGCCTTCACCAGGAGGCCCCGGGAACCGAACCTGGGGCCTCCCATATGGTAAACGGGAGCCCTACTGATTGAGCCACAGCCGCTTCCCTGAACCCTTTCTTAGTTCTGATTAGTTTGCAGGTTCTCTTGAAGTTTCTGTGTAAATAATCATAGAGTCTGCAAGTAAAGCCAGTTTTATATGTTCCTATCCAGTCTATTTCCTTTTCCTTGTCTTACTGCACTGACTAAAACCTCCAAATGATATTAAATAGTAGTGATGATAGTGGGCATTTCTCCATGTCCTTAACTGCCTCTAAGGTTTCCCCACTAAACATAGTGTTTGTTGTAGATTTTTGATAGATATTCTAAGAGTGTAGGTGTTGAACTTTATCAAATGTGGGATTTTTTTCCCCTAATGTAATGAATTACATTCATGGATTTTCATATATTAAAACATCCATGCATTCCTGCAATAAATGCACTTTGATGTATTATTTTTTAATATACTGCTGATTCTGCTTGCTCCTACTTTAGGGTTTTTGCATCCGCATTTATGAGTGAGATTTGCTTCCTATTTTCCTTTCTTATTCTCTCCTTGTCTAGTTTTGCTCTCAAAGTTACATGTGCCTCATAAGCTCAATTAAGGAATGAATGTCTATAAGACTAAAGCAGCTTTTCTAAGACTGGGGTTTTCTGTAGTTTGTTTTGTAGGAATCATCTGGAGCTTTTGGTTTGGGGGCAGAAAAGGTTAACATTAGAAGCTGTTTTACCCAGCAGGATTGCCAGCTTGTGGGGGAAAACTAACTTGTTTGCAGCTGCCCCAGCCCCCCAGGGCCTGTCTTTCCCAGGTGGTCTCCAAGTGTCCAGGCTTCTCTGGAGAAGAAATGGCCAGACTGGCCTGGAGGTGCTATTTTATGGCCGCTACATTACCACAGGAAGGAACCAAGACCAGCAGGGTGCTGGCCAGGCAAATAGAAAAGCAGCAGTTGGCAAAAAACACTTGGTGCTCTCAGGGGAGGGTGGGAATTAAGCCTGGAGTTCTGAGTCTCCCCCCACCTCCCCCCTTTCCAACTCTCTCTCTCCATGGTCGACGGCATCTTCCCCTTGTCAGGAAAATGATGCGCCCTCAATAGGAGGACCCTGGCTCCTCCTCTGCCCACTTTTGGATTTATCTACATTGTACCCTCATTTCCTCGTAAAATAGTAGGATTCTGCCTCTAGTCCAGATGACCCCCTCCCTGGGCTCTAAGCCCTCCTCCTTTCCAGCCTTTTAGCCCCTCTAGGTCCAGATCTGCAGCCCCTCCCTCTCTCCAGGCCCTCTGCTATCAACAGATAAACAGCCTCAGGACTCTATCTGACATCAAACAATTCTCAGGTCTCTCCCTCCACCCTATCTGACCCCACCCCAGAACCCCTACCCAAGGGTCTCCTTCACTTTCTTTATTTGCTGTCTTCCCTACCTGCCCCTGACATGTCAACCCACAACAATAAATCTGGCCTCGCTGGGGACATCAGGAACCTCCTTGTTGCTGAATCCAGAACAACATCCTCAGTCTGTCCTCTGCAGTGATGTGGTGGACCATAGCCTCCAAGGAACAGCCTCTTCCCTTGGCTTCCAGGATACTCCGTGCTCCTAGTTTTCCTCCTTCTTCTGCAGCACCTCACAAACTCATGGAGAAGCTCCTCTTGCTTTACCTGCTCCTGATGCCCAAGTGTTTGTTTAAGGCCATCCTCTCTTCTCCCTCCACCCCTCTCTGGGGACTGGCTCAGCCCCTTCCATATATTCCATTACTGTCTCTAAGCCAAAGGTTCCCAAATCCATCCCTCTAGACCAGACCTCTCTCCCTGAACTCTAGACCTACAGATCCTATTTATTCTATAGCCCCTACTGTGTGCCAGGCACTGTGTGAAGTGCTTTTACTCTTGTGTATCAGTTACCTATTGCTATGTAACAAATCATCCCATAATTTAGGGGCTTAAAATGACAAACATTTAATATTTCACAGTTTCTGTAGGTCCAGAATTTGGAAGTGGATTAAGTAGGATCTCTCATGAGCTTGCATTACAGATGTCAGCTGCGGCCACAGTCATCTGAAGGTTTGCCTTCAAGCTCACTCATGTAGCTTTTTGCAGGAGATGTTAGTTCCTCATCACATGAGCCCCTCCTGATTTCCCCCCGAGTGAGTGATATAAGAGAGAGCAAGACAGAAGCCACAATGTCTTTTATAATCAGCCTCAGAGCACATACCATCACTTCTGTGATATGTCCTTGGTCCTACAGACCCACCCTGGCACAGGATGGGAGGGCACCACACAGGGCATGACTACCAGGAGGTGGGACCATACCCTCACAACAACTATGAGGGCAGATTGCCTTCATCATCCCACAGTACAGATGAGGAAACTGAGGCAGGGAGAGGTGAAATAAGTAGCTTGAGGTCACACAGGAAGTATGGGAGGAGAGATTTGAACAGCTCTGCCTGGCTCCCAGCAGTTTTCTCTTCCTTCACAGTAAGTTCTCCAGTGGTCCACCACCAGCCTCCTCACCCTCAACATGTGTGAACCTGAACTCTCTCTCTTCACCGTCCCCACATCTCCAGAGTCCCCAGCACAGTGAATGGTGCCACCATCCACCAGCTGCCCAAACTAGAAGCTTTGAGCCATGCCTGCTCTTCCCTCTCACTTCCCAGTGCCAGATAATCCAGCCCTGCCAAGTCTTCCTCCTCAGTTAAGCCTGACCCATCTCTTCATCTCCACCACCATTCGCACTGGGCCTAGCTACCAATTTCTCCCTCCCAGACACCAGCAGTAGCCCCCTCACTGGTCTCTCTCATTCTCTCTGCCTCCACACTACCAATCCATCCTCCTCCCTCCACTATGAGTCACTTTTAACAACACAAAGCTGACTGTGTCTCCCCACCCCCTGCCAGCTTTAAATTCCTTCAATGGCTCCCACTGCTTTCAGAATCAAGTCTAAACTCCCTCCAGTGGGATCTGGCCCCTGCCCACTTGTCCAGCCTCCTCCCCTGCCCTCAGTCCCTCTCTCTGGGCCCCAGCCTCCCAGGCCATATTTCAGTTTCTAGGACCCACTGCCCAATTTTTTTTTTTAACCTCAGGGTCCTTACTTACGTTGTTCTCTCTGCCTGGAGCACTCTTCTTCCCGCCCTTGGCATGCCTGGCCCCTCGTCCTTCAGCACATTGTCACCTCCTCAGAGAGGCCTTCCTGGGCTTCCCAGCCAGGCTGAGGTCCCCTGGCTATAACCTCCACAGTGTCTGTACTTTCCTCTCCTCAGCTAGATGGTGCGCTCTCTGAGAGCAGGGGTTGTGTCTGTCTGGCTCAAAATGTGCCCGAGAGGGAAGCGGCTGTGGCTCAATCGTAGGGCTCCCGTTTACCATATGGGTTCGGTTCCCGGGGCCTCCTGGTGAAGGCAAGCCCGCCCGCACGGCGTGGTTAGCTGACCCAGCGAGCACAAGCAGCAAGGGGGGGGATAAATGAATAAATAAATAAATCTTTAAAAAAAAAAAAAAAAAAATGTGCCCGAGATGTGGAGTTTTTCTTTTTGGAGTAATGAAATCATTCTAAAATTTTTTGTGATGATGAATGTACAACATTATGATTATATTAAAAGCCACTGATTATACACTTTAGATAGATCTTATGGTATGTGACTATATCTCAATAAAACTGCTTAATAGGGAAGCGGATGTGGCTCAGGTGGTTGGGTTCCCATTTACCATATGGGAGGCCCTGGGATCGATTCCTGGGGCCTCCTGGTAAAGGCAAGCCAGCCCACATGGCGTGGTGAGCTGACGAAGCAAGATGACGCAACAAAGGGAGACAAGCAGACACAGAGAAGCACACAGCAAATGGACACAGTGAGCACAAGCAGCAAGGGAGGGATAAATAAATAAATCTTTTAAAAATTTAAACAAATAAAAATAAATAAATAAAATAATTAAAAAACAAAACAAAACAAAACTGCTTAATAAAGAAATAATTGTGCAAGAAGAGCCAGAAATAGCAGGGGAAACCAAATACAGCAGGCGAAACAAAGAGAGATTGAGAGGTGAAGAATTTTCTTGTTTGTTTGTTTTTTATTGTTATTATCACTGAAATAACGAAAATGCTCTAATAATGATTGAAGTGATGAATGCACAACTATGTGATTATACCAAATGCCATTGATTGTACACTTTGGATGAACTGTATGCTTTATTAATATGTATCAATAAAATTGATTTTTTTAAAAAAAATTTTTAAATAAAGTAATTAAACAAACAAAAAAGGAACCCTTGAACCTCACACAGCACCTGGCACTTGATACATGACCAATAACTCTCACTGATGTCTTCTCTGTACTCCTTCCCTTTCTCTGTATACTCTCACTCCAGCCAGAGGGGCAGTGTTCAGCTTCTCACATGAATCATGCAAGCCCTCACTTCCAGGTCTTTGGACTTGCCGTTCCCTCTATGGCATAGCCTTCCCCCTGTTTACCCAGCTAACCCCTATTTATTCATCAGAAGCTAGGGCTGACAGATTTAGCAAATACAAATACAGGATTCCCAACTAAATTTGAATTTCAGATAAACAACAAAAAAATTTTTAGTATGCCTCAAATATTGCATTAAATACAGACTTCCTGTATTTCATCTGGCAACCCTCTCGGGAACCAGCACCCTCCCCCCTCTCCTTTGGGAGGTCTCTCTGGCCTCCATCCTCACCCCCTAGGTCTTTTCACCCCAATCCCTGGGCTTCCTAACTACCCCCCTGCTTACTACCCCCATTGAGCATAAATGCTCACTCTCTTTTGAAATTGTCCATTACCACCTAGACCGAGCTCTTTGACAGCAAAGACTTAGTCTTCAGAGTGTCTCTCTTTCACCTGTGACAACCCTGGCACACAGGAAATGGCCAGCAAGGTTTACTGAGTAGAGAAATGAAAAAGTAACAAAGAGAAAAGTAAACAAAATGGGAAAATGAACCAGCAAATGAAACATTTACAAGGTGGGATGAATTTCTTGGAATAGTAATCACAGTGGGGGTTCCCCTCCGTGACCCACTGCCTTGTCCCTGTCAACTAGAAGGTCCCCCACTCCTGTCCTCCCAGTTCCCTGCCTCTGGAAGCATTAGGATTGGCGGAACAGGAATGAATGCAAAAAAGAAACAATCCATCTTCCTTTAGGGGGTGTGGCAGTTTGAGATTATTTTATGAATCCCAAAAAGAAAAAGACTGTGTTTGTAAACTATTCTGTTCCTCTGGGTATGATACCATTTGATTGCACTAAATTCAGCTGAGATGTCTTTGATTCGATTACCTGTTAAGATTAGGGCTTTTAGATTTGACTAAGTCAGAGGACATGGCTCAGGTTGAGTCCCCATCCCCTTGTTGGGTCTGATATAAATGGACACTCACTCAAGAAGACACACAGAGGAGAGAACTTTGTCATTTTTGATCCTGCCATGTGACAGAAAGGAGAAGGCTCAAACAGCTAAAACCCCAGGGAGAGATGGACCATTTGCCTAATAGCTTACAGCTGATCTTGGTAAGAGAACCTGATAAGCCCTACACCAGTCTGCAGCTGAGATCATGAAGAAGCTGGGCCCATGGAACCTCGAGAGGAAGAGGAAGCCCAGAGGGGAAGGCTGAATCCGGGCATGCCCGCCAATCTTGCTTCAATACATGACAGCTGCCTTGGTGAGAAAGTACCTCTTATGGTGCCTTGAGTTGGACTTTCCATGGCCTTGGGACTGTATTCTTTTGCCCGAAATAAATACCCTTTATAAAAGCCAAACAGATTTCTGGTACTTTGCATTGATATGCCTTTGGTGGACTAACACGGGGGTTTCCAAAACAGCCCTTTTTAAAAGCATCAAAATGGGAGGACCTGTGGGGAGTAAAGCAAGAATTTATGTCTCAACCACAGATTGGAAGGAGGCTGTGAAGATCCCCTGGGCAGGGAGGCACCCCCAAAGGGGACTGCTTAGAAAGCTAGTCCAAGCAGGCCCCCTGGGGGCTGAACCTACACTCAGCTCACCCATGGCCATTCAAATTACTTCCTGGAACTCCTCTTAAGCTAGAAGTGGTCCCTTGGGACCCCAGCAGAAAAGGGTCCCTAAGATAGCTACTTGCATGGATTATCTGGTCCCAACACTTTGCTGAACTTCTTCCAAGTATCCTTTGTGGAGCGTTCTGTACATCCAAGGAACTGGCCAGTGGAGAACCCCACCCCACTCTGCTTCTCTTGGTGGTGGGTCCTGTGTCTTCTATGTGTGTGTGTCTCCCTCTTCCTCCTCCACAGCCCACCAGCTTTGTGTGTCTTTTGCTCACTAGCTGCCTGTGGCAATTTGAAGCTTTTTGTGGACCCCAGAAAAGAGCATATTTTTAGAGCTAATCCATTCCTGTGGGTGCGGGACCTTTTGAATGGATTGGATTCAGTTGGGGGTGGCTTTGATTGGATTGCTTCAGTGAGGCATGGCCCAGGATAGGTTTTGATCCTCTTGCTGGAGTCCTTTACAAACAGAGGACTGAAAGCAGCAGACACACAGAAAAAGGCAACAGAGCCTGAGAAACCCCGAGAGGGGGAGAGAGAGATCCTGGAGGCTGGAGACTGGGATCCTCAGAGCACAGAGGCTCAGAAAGAAGCCCCTGAGAGTTCAAAGAGAGGAGGCCTGGAGGAGAGGGGAGAAAGGAGCCATATGACTCCTTGTGGGCAGTTGCCCACAGCTGAGCTTGGGGAGAAAGTAAGCCTGGAGTAGAGAGCCCCAGATGGAAGAAGTGCCATTGTGTCTTGCCATGTGGAAGAAGTCCAAGATTGCCTGCACTGACCTTCAGTGAGACAGCATCTCTGATGATGCCTTGATTTGGGCACATTCACAGCCTCAGAACTGCAAGCTTGTTTTTTTTTATTTTATATTTTTTTATTAGAGAAGCTGTGAGCTTAGAGAATAGTCATGCATAATATGCAGAATTCCTGTACATCACCCTCCACCAACACCTTGCATTGTTGTGGGAGCTTTTGTTACAGATTATGAAAGAACATCAAAATATAACCAACTATGGTCCATAGCTTACAGTTGGTATATTTTTTCCATACACCTCCCTATTATTAACACCATGTATTAGTATTGTACATTTGTTATAGTTCATGAGAGAACGCTCTCATATTTGTACTGTTAACCACAGTCCATCACATACAACATGGTTCAATGTGTTACACAGTCCCAAAACTACAAGCTTTTAACCTAATAAATTCCCATTTTAAAAGCCAACCCGTTTCTGGTATATTGCTCTCAGCAGCTTTTAGCAAACAAAAACATGGCCCCAGTTCAGAAATAAATTCCTGAATAGCCACCACATCATCCCGCACCTGGAAACTGCCCAGTCTCTCTCTACACTTGCCCTAGCCTCCAGGCCACCTCTCTTGCACAATCGACCTTTGCAGCCAGCAATTTCCAACACCTCCCAATTCTAGCCATGGACATGCTTTGGTAAGTTTGATGAGAACGTTTTTTCATTTTTATAAGGTTTCTGATTACCTGTTATTTCTGATCTTGTCTTTAATCAGCTTCCAGAACCCTGCTGGGAGCTACAGAACCAGAGGAAGGAATCTGGTTCTCACTAGTGTTGACAGAGGGGTTCTGTGATTGTCCCTGGATGTGACCATCCTCTTTGCCATCATAACTCTGTAATTACAAAGAATGGATCTTACATTGGACCAGGGGTTCTTAACCTTTTTTATTCCATGGACCTCTTTGCCAGTCAGGTGAAAAACCACAGACCCCTAAGTCCACACTATACTATGTATTATTTAATAAATATATCATACCTATACCAACATGTCCCCACAAGAATAATGTTTTTTTGAATTTCAATTCAAGCCCATGGACCCCTTGTTAAGGACCCCTGCATTAGACCAAGAAGCAGAAGGTCTAGCTTCTGTTTTTAGCCCCATGAGCATCTCAGTGTGCCACCTTTAAGATGTTCATTGGCATTGAGAGCCCATCTATGTCAATGGGAACAAAGCTGCCTGCACATGCTCTGACCAACCCGTGGCATCGCCAGCTGGTATGCAGGAGGCGAGGCAACTCCAGATTCTGGTTTCTCATCCTCCCTGACAGCTCAGGGCCCCAAACCCTTGTCAATAACACATTTCAGGCCCTGGTTGTCCTCCCACTCAGTTCCTAATCCCACTCTACTTCCTCTGCGTGTGTTTGCTTGTTTAGCAAGAGCTGTATTCACTTGTAAAGCACAGCTCCTGCTTTTTCTATTCCTTCCCTCTCAGGCTCGGTATCCCCAGGTCCTAGGGCTCTCCTTCCTAATACATCCAAGGTCTCTCTTTCACACTTCTTCCTGCCTGGATGCCCACCCACCTCCCTCAACCCACCAGGGACATCCCTGAATTACGCCCCCTCCAACCTCAAAGGCACTAGTTTAGCCAATGCATTCTGTGTGACTCCATCTGAAAGATGGTCGTATTGCCTTTACAGAGCTCCTATATTTTACAGAAGGTGCAAATAATCATTGTAAAGCTGCCATAGTACAGGATCTGTTAATGTTCCAGGAGTTTCTGAGATAAAAGGTATGAATGCAAGGCAGGAGCAATGTTTTAATTAAACCTATTAAAATATCCCTCTGGCTTCGTGATGGTAGTGGAGGTTCAACTCAATGGTTAAAAGTGGACCCATTGTTATCTCAGCAAAAAGGAGAGCATCATGTAGAGAAGTAACTATAGTAACGGTGTGCAGAGCCCATTCTGGGATCCTGAACTGTGTTACACGTGTCACTTACTTCCTTTCAGTGACGTCTGGTCACCAGATGCAGCCAAGCAGACTAGGTGGGGCTCCGGCCTGCTCTCTGGCTCTGTCACTTTTCAGCAATGCGGGATTGGACTCACCGGGAAGCCTCTCTTAGCCTCAGTTTCTTGAGCTGTAGAGCGGAATAAAACTCCTCTGCAGGGCTGTTTTGACAATGAAATGAGAGACAATTAAAGTATGAAAAACTCTGATAATGCAATGCTTGGCATGAAGTCAACACACAATAAATTGGTAGCTCTTATTATAACTAATTGCTGTACTACTGGTTTGATAGGATAAATATAGAATTGCAACTCTAGTCGGCAGTGAGAGAACTGGGCTGAGAGATAGAGGACTTTTTGAGATTGATGATTTGATTGTTCCAACAATCTTAGAACATCCATTTATTTTAGTTGCAAGTAGAATTTTGTCCACATTGATAATTGCTATGAATAATTAGTGAACAATGGCTTCCACTGATGTTCTTTTAGCACTTGTGTAATTCATTAAATATGTTTTATAACCATTTCTGTAATACGACACGTAAAACCTAAACTCCTAATATTCTAAAACTAAATTGGCAGAGTGATATAATTATACAAAATACAAAAAAAAAAAAAAAAAAAAAACAGGGAAAATAATCCCTTTTAATTACCTGGGAAGAAATGGAGCCCCCATCTTAGTTAGGTTTTTTTTTTTAGTACATTTTGTTTTGAAGTATAACATTCACATAGAAATGTGCAGAAATCATAAATGAACAACTTGATAAATTTGCACACAGTGAACATACCCTTGTAACCAGCCCCCAGATCAAGAAGCAGAGCATTGCCACCCCCTGCAGAAGTCTCACCATATCCCCTCCTGGCTGATCTTTCTCTACCTTCTACCTTCCTTTCCCTCTTCCTTCTCCTCCTTCTTCTTTTTAAAGATATAATTCACAAACCATAAAATGTATCCCTTGTAAGTGGACATTTTTACTAATGTATATAGTTATGCAACCATCACTACCATCCAGTTTTCAAAAACTTCCGTCAACGCAAAAGGTTCCCTCGAGCCTGTTGGAGACCAATCTCCACTCCTGTCCTAAGCCCCAGGCAACCAGTGATCTGCTTTCTGTCTCTTGAATTTTGTCATTACTAAAATTTTCATATAAGTGGAATCAAACAATATGTAATTTGCCAAAGGGCTGCCGATGCAAAGTACCAGAAATGGGTTAGCTTTTATAAAGGGGATTTATTTGGCGTAAAAGCTTACAGTTCCAAGGCTGTGAAAAGTCCAAATTGAGGCACCATCAGAGATGTGTTCTCACCAAAGTTAGCTGCCATGTGGCGAAGATGGCTGCCGATCTCTGCCGAGGTCTCTGCTCCTCTAGTCCAGCTCCTGGAGCTCAGCCATCAGCTATCAGGCACACGGCTTATCTCTTCTTGAGCTGCTCTGTGGCTTAAGTGATCCTCTAGTCTTCTCTTACATGGCAGGGTCAAATATGGTGGCTTCCTTTTTCTCTGTATCTGTTTGTCAGACCCAGCAAGAGGGTGGGGACTCAACCTGAAATGACTTTGTTTCCTAGCTGCTAAAATAAATACTATACAATGGATTGACTTAACAACAGGAATGTTTTGGCTCATGGTTTCAGAAGCTAGAAAACCTGTAGGGGTCGGTATCTTCTGACTGGCCAGCAAGTTTTGGGGTTCCTTGGTTTTTCTGTCACATGACAATGCTCATGGCAGCATCTTTACCTTTCTCCTCAGGGTTCTGCTGACTTCCAGCTTCTGGCTTCTCCCTATGACTTCTCTTGCTGTATCCAATTTCCTTTGCTCATAAGGACTTCAGCCATATTGGATTAAGGCCCACCCTCATTGACTCTGGGCACGCCTTAGCTAATAACATCTTCAAAATTCCTATTTACAAATGGGTTCACACCCACAGGACCAGAGGTTGGGACCAGAACATCTTTTTGTGGAGGATATGATTCAACCCCCAACAGGTGATACATAAACAACTATTTGCTATCTTAGTTGTGTAGTTTTTCTAAGGCACATAAAAATAACTGGGATAGTGTGGTAGTTTGGAGCTGTGGGTAATCCAGAAAAACATTTTCTCAAATCTAATCCATTCCTGTGGGTGTGAATCCATTGTAAGTAGGACCTTTTGATGAGGTTACTTCAGTTAACCTGTGGCCCAGTCTAATCAGGATGGGTCTTAATCCTGTTACTGGGATCCTGTATAAATGGAATGAAAGTCAGAGGGAGAAGGCCACAGGAAGCAAGAAGCTGACCATCAATGGAACCCTGAAGAGAAGTGAGAGATCAGGATTGCTGCCATGTGCATTGCCACGTGACAGAGGATCCAAGGACCAAGGATTGCTGGCAGCCAGACCCAGAACACAAGTTTTCAGAAAGAAAGCATCACCTTGATGATGCCTTGATTAGGACTTTTAGCCTCAACCACAGGAGCTAATAAATTACCATTGTTGTTTTTTTTTTAACAATTTATTGAAGTATATCATTCATACATGAACATACATAAACTATAAGTGTTCAGTAAACATTGTGAACTTACAAAACAAACATGCATAACATCGTACAGGGCTCCCACACATCACCCCACCACAAATACTTTGCATTGTTGCGAAACATTTGTTAACAAATCATGAAAGAGCATCATCAAAGTATTACTACTAACTATAGTCCGTATTTTACTCCCCAATCTTTTTTTTTTAAGGATTTATTTATTTATTTATTTACTTTAATCCATTTTTAACCCCCCCACCCCCAGTTTTGCTGTTTTTGTGTCCATTTGCTGGGCAACTCTCTGTGTCTGTTTCCTGCCCTCTCTTCTCATCCTTCTCCTCCTGTCTTCACTGGGATTCAATCCTCGGAATCTTCAATGTGGGAGAGAGGCGTCCTGCACCACCTTAGTTCCTGGTTCTTCAGTGCATCTTGTCTTGGCTCTCCCTTGTGGCATCATCACCTCACTGCATGGCTCGCGGGCCTTGACAGCGCACCTGCTCAGGGGGCCTGGGGGGCTCACCCACTTTCGGGGCCTGATGGTGCACCCGCACACGGGGCCTGGTGGCCCGCGTGCCTTCTATATTTTTCTCTTTTTATTTTTACTGGGAGGTCCCGGGGATGGAACTTAGGTCCCTCCATTTGGGAGATGGACCCCCAACCATTTGAGCCACATTTGTCCTCCTGCTATATCTCTTAAGGATGACCAAAGACACCTAGAGTTACAGTCTTTTCCTATACAGGATGGTCATATAATAAATCAGGCTTGGTTTATCACCAGCATTCTAAAAACCAGACCTAGGGAGAAAGACTAGGTCTAGGGACACATGCATAGTTTCTAATAAAGCGAATGTTTAGCCTACCCTGATTATCACAAAATCAGGACAGGGAGAATATTTGCATAAATTACCATTGTTTAAGTCAACCCTTCGCATGGTATTTGCTTGAGCAGCCAAGGAAACTAAAACACATAGCAAGTCCATGATGTCAGTAGATATTATTGCTTGGACTGAGGCTATGTTATAAAGTTAATCAATTTAAGGAAATATATTAATAATAAGGCAAAAAATCATAAGTGTATGCAAATTATTGAAGCTGGAAAAATAATGGTTTCAATTAAGACAAATCATTTCTGTGAGCTGCAACAGTCTCTGCATATCCATCAATAATAGCCCTTTTTTTTGAGGTACCGGGGGCTGGGAACTGGGGGAATGAACCCAGGACCTCATATGTGGGAAGCCAGCACTCAACCACTGAGCCACATTGGCTCCCCTGAGTTGGTTTTTTGTTTGTTTTGCTTGTTGTTGTTGCTTTTGTTGTTGTTTTTTAGGAGGTACTGGGAACCAAACCCAGGACCGCCATGTAGGAAGCAGGTGTGCAACCACTTGAGCCACATTCGCTCCCAATAATAGCCTTTGAAAAATAATATTCAGAATGTTAACCCCATTCAGATGTTTTATTGACCATTTTGACACTTTTTTTTATTGAGTGCCTTCTATGTGGTTGGTATTAGATAATTGTTCATTTAGAAATTCTACTCAAACTGCTCTTTGTATTTACATCAAAAATATTTTTAAAAGAAATTTGATAATTAAAATCAAATGAGCCAATATCTACAGAGTCTTAGGAGTGCAGAAAGTCTGTCTTGTCTGTCCCACCCTATGCAGTGAGGGAGCTGCAGGGTGTACAAGTCAGAGCCCTGGCCTCAATTAGTGATAAGACTGGTAAGAGAGGGTATAAATAAAATGAGAAATAATAATAAAAGGAGAAAAAACAGTCCAGGGGACACATTGACACACAGTAGTGTATGGTTATGGGCTTGCATGCAACAATTGCCACTGAGATTCTGGGATGACAAGAAGAACCAGAATTCAGGGAATTGAAAGAAGATGTGTTTGGATGATGAGGGATTTGGCTTGGGGGGTATGGGGGGCATAGAATTTAGACAAGCCAAGAAGAGGAAGGGAGAGAGTTTCAACAGAAGCAGAACAGAGAAAAGCATATTCCAGGGTCAGTGGGTTGACCTACTGGCTAGAGCAGAGTTGAAAAGGGTGAAGAGTTGGAGGCAAGGCTAGAAGGGCTAATCCAAATGTTGACCACCCTCAAAAAACTATGAGCTGGACACTTTAAGAAATAATAAGAGGGAAACGGATGTGGCTCAAGAGGTTCGGCGTCCGTCTACCATATGGAGAGACTGGGGTTCGATTCCCGGTACCTCCCGATAAAAAAAAAAAAAAAAAAAAAAAAAAAAAAAAAAAAGAAATAATAAGAGATATAGTCAGAATGATTAAGCTGCCTAAATTCTTTGTGGAATGTGTAGAGGACAGATGGATGGCAGGATAGATGGATGAATGGTCATTTGCTGTATGTATGTATCCACATCCATTTCCTCATCTTTTCTCTCCCTGCCCCCCCATTTTTCTTTGCTAATGGAACCTGATTTTGTTCAAGAAGTCATTCTTACCCAATAAAAAATGGGCAAAAGACTTGAATAGATATTTCTCCAAGGAAGCTATACAAATGGTCGAAAAGTACACGGAAAGATGCTCAGCATCATTAGGCATTAGAGAAACATAAATCAAAACCACAATGAGATACAATTTCATACCCACTAGAATGGTACTATTAAGAAAACAGAAAATTACCAGTGTAGGAGAGGATGTGAAGAAATAGAAATACTCATTCATTGCTGGTAGGTATATAAAATGGTACAGCACTGTAGAACACAGTTCGGCAGTTCCTCAGAAAGTTAAGTGTAGAATTACCATATAACCCAGCAATCCCACTTCTAGGTATATATCCAAAAGAATTGAAAGCAGGGACTCAAACAGATTTTTACACACTGATTTTCATAGTGGCATCATTCACAATTGCCAAGAGATAGAAGCAACTTAACTGTCCATCAACTGATGAATGGATAAACAAAATGTGATACATACATACAATGGAATATTATTCAGCCATAAAAAGGAATGAAGTTCTGATAGATGTGACAACAACATGGATGAACCTTGAAGGCATCATGTTGTGTGAAATAAGCCAGAAACAAAAGGACAAATATTATATGATATCACTGACATGAAATAATTAGAATAAGCAAATTCATAGTGCCAGAAACTAGAGTATAGATTACCAGGGGCCAGGGTGGAGGTAGGGAATGGGGAGTTAATTCTTAAATCATACAGTTTCTATTTGGGATGGTAGAAAATTTTTAGTAATGGATGGTGGTAATGGTGGCACAACATTGTGAATGTAATTCATATATTTGAAAGTTGTTAAAAGGGGAAATTTTAGGTTGTGTATATATTACTAGAATAAAAATTAACAACAAAAACATAGGACTGTACAGGGGAATGGGTGTAGCTCAGTGGTTGAGCATTTGCTTCCCATGGTTCAATCCCAGGTACTTTCTTTAAAAAAAAAAATTGGAAAGCAGATGTGGCTCAAGCAGTTGGGTGCCTGCCTACCACATGGGAGGTCCCAGGTTTGGTTCCCAGTGCCTCCTAAAGAAGACAAACAAGACAGCAAGCTGATGCAGCAAGATGATGCAACAAGATGACGCAATGAAGAGACACAACAAGGAAACACAATAAGAGACACAACAAGCAGGGAGCAGAGGTGGCTCAGGAAAATGGGCGCCTTCCTCCCATGTGGGAGGTCTCACATTCAGTTCCCGGTGCCTCCTAAAAAGAAGACAAGCACACAACAAACAGACACAGAAAGCCGACAGCAAGTACAAACAACAAAGGGGAGGGGGAGAAATAAATAAATAAAATAAATCTTAAAAAAAAAAAACACAGGAATGTACAACACAAACAGGGAACCCTAATGTAAATGATGGACTATAGTTAATTGTACAATTATAATAATATTCTTTAATCAATTGTAACAAATGTACCACACAGGTGTTAATGGGGGGGCAGTATATGGAAACTCTGTATTTTCTGCATGGTTTTTCTATAAACTTATAACTTCTCTAATTAACTCCCCCCCTCCCAATGACTTAGGAAATGGTGACCTCATCCCAGCTGAGATAAGCCCTGACTGGCCTAATTCCATCTTGATGCTCCCATTAGACTCTGACATGTAACCCAGTTCTGGCTATTGAAAGGTGAATATATATCTTGATAGGAGATTTCTGGGAAAGGTTTCCTGCACCCAAGGGGAAGCTGGAAGAAAAGGTCCCTTTTCTCACTGGATGTTGCTGTGTCTACATGTGATGCCTTTACCTACTGCTTCAGTTAACCTGTGGCCCTGAGCAGATACAGCATCACGACAGCCTAAGAAAACCCAAATCCTTCCTGACACCATTGAGCCACTGAAGCAGCCACCATCCCTGAATCCCCTCACTCCTTTAGATAACTATTTTCTTATTGATTACACCAGTGGGGGTCAGCATTTTCTCTTCCTTGCAACCAAAAACATCCTATTGCTATATCATCTTAAAGCTGCATTAGTAAACATGAATTCCTATATTCAGCCAAAGAGATGCTGGCATCCTTTATTTAAAAAGTTTCGAGAAGGACCTGAAGTTTAAAATTCAAATAAATCAAATATTCTGGTGAGGTTGATCTGATTGACAGAGAAAGGAACTAGACATTGAGTGCCTACTCTGTACACTTGCAACATCCCTGAGGTAGGTTCTATTCTTGCTCTCATTTTACTGATGAGGAAACAGAGGCTCAGGGAAGTTTGCAACCAGTCCAGGTCACACAGGCAGCAAGTGTCAGAGCTGGGATTCAAAACCCAGGTGCATCCGACTTGCCAAAATCCTGCAGTGCATCCCACCCTGAGTGAGTTTGGGAGCTGGGTAGCACAAACGAGAAGAGCTGAAGGAGTCTCAGTCAGCAGATGAAAAAGTGGAGCAGGACTAGAAAGGTTTCTCCTATTTTTTTAGAGAAGACATGCCTCCAGCCACCTCTCACTTTTTCTGCTACATCTAGACCTGACATAAAGGTATCTGAAAATGCAAAATTGCTTGTGAGATGTACAGTCAATCAGTCAACAAGTATTTATTGACCTTTCACCTTGGGCCTGGCTGCCAGGGAAGATGCTGCGAATTGTGTTTTACAGTCCCACCAAAAGAAGCGCTGGATGACGGTACTAATCCCAGGACAGGAAGAGAGTGACCATAAAATATAATTGTAAATGTCACACCACACTTACAGGTCCAGCTTGTCTTTAAGCATCTGAGAGGGAGTAGAGGACTGCTTATAAATAAGGACTTGGGCTCTAGAATCAAGAAGCCTTGGATTCAAATCCCAGCTCTCTCACTTGCTTGCCATGTAACCAGGAGCTGTTTTTGTTGTTTTTTGTTGTTGTTTTTTTATCTCCCTTAGCCTTCGTTTTCTCATCTGTAAAATGGAAATAATAGCATTTAGTTCAAAAGGCTATTATATTGATTAAATCAATGTCAGGACCATTTTGTACTCAATAGATGTTAGAGATTCTTACTTTTTATCATTTTATTCTTCATTTTTTCATGTTATAATGTGACTTTAATTGTAAAAATTGTTTTCTGTGAATTTAGTTATATCAACCTCTCTGCACACAACCTGATTCAGATATATACAGATATGACATACACTGATGTTACACAGAACAAAAACAATTCCAGAAACATTTACTTTTAGCTTCGGAATTAACCCCAGTTTTCTGTAGGCCTTAAAAAGGATGACCATTAAAAATAGAGAGAGAAAGAACAATATACCTTGTGCAGTAGTGTTGAGGGTAAAATTTATGAACTGTCCTACTGATTTCATAATGTGAAGGAAAGACTTGAAACAAAATAGATTTAGTTTCTCTTATTGCTATAACTCTTACACTGGGATATTAATAAAAATAAAGGTTTTTACATTTAAGGCTGATCCTAACTGAGAAGAAATAGGAAAATCGTTTTTCCAAGGCTACAACTATTTATTTTTCAGTAAAGGGTTTCTTATTTCCTGGACCTATGAAAAACTTAGACAGCAAACTCTGGGTAGATAAAGGAAGTTAATTTTGATTTCCTCTACTCTAACCCCCTAAATTTCCTACCCAGACAGTTCAAAAGCACCGAATTTATACCTTTCTTCACTTAGAGTCTTTGGGGGCATGAGAGATCCAAATGTTTCCCCCTAATGCCACCTTCAAAATTTTTTATATACTTAATCATTCCTTAATTTTACCTGAAGAAAGGTGTTTTCGTTCTAATGTCAAATGCAAATAGATTTGCAACCAGCTAACTCAGTTACCTCTGTGTGGATTTTTCATTTTGTGGATCATCTCTGGCTAATTTATAATCCCCTACCTAACCTCCACATTCCCCAACTTTTCTTATAAAGCAAGGAAAATTTATTATTAGTCTAAATAGGCATTCAAGAGAAAACATAAGTAATTCACACCTATCCTTCTACTGTGGTAATCAAATACATTTTTTAAATTTAGATATTAGCTCTAAAAGGCCATGCTATTGAAGCAGGCTAGATAGGGAATCAACAGACAGAACTGGAACCTGACAAAAAGTCCATGTGGACATCAATACCCTCAAGATGGCTGCTGGAAAACCTTCACAAGATTCTTCCATTTGGAACGAGATTTCCTCCAGAAGCCAGGAGAAGCCCTGGATATTCTCCAAGGGCCTTATCATTGGGCCCTCCCAGGGAACTGATGGATGGGGTAATCAATCAAAACAGCAAGCAGCTGGGACTCCTTCTCTGTCATTAGAAAAGGGGCAGAATAATTAATTGTTCAAAAAGCAAGCACAAAAGCCTTTTGCCCTCTTTCTTGCCTTCTGACCCCTGTTCCTGTCTTCTGTGCCCTGCTCTTGCCGTTTTTCCCCTGCCATGATGGGCACACAAGTAAAACCTGGGCATTTATAATCTATAATGGGCAACTGTAGTCTGTAAATCGGCCCTCTTCATCACTCTTCAGTCCCTTCCTCTCTACCTGGGACCCATGATCTGTTATTTTCTCCCATTTCTCTTCCCTCCCTACCTTAATAAATTACTGGCCTAATCAACGTGGCTTGCTCTCGAAATTTGTTTCTTGTAGCTTAGTCAAGAACCTAGAAAAAATCCAGCTACACTATGCTGAGATTCTAGAATAAACTCCAAAGAGATGAATGCAGGAGTTTTATTTCTCCATTGTTATTTCTCTACATAGCACTAGAACCTTCTTGTTCCTTTTCTAAATGTGAAATTTCATTCAACTGCCCCTCTATTTTAGCTCCAAAGATGAATTAAAATGCCAATTACAAAATTACTCTCCCTCTTTCCCCCATTTAAGAGCCTAATAATCAGAATTATCATGTTTACCCCCTTTTGTACAAGAGTTTTACTTAAGGTTGGTGATTTTATGTCCATTACCAAAATGTATACCATTTTGTACTCAAATAGATGTTAGAGATTATTACTTTTTTTTCATGTTATTCTTCCTTCTGAAAAATAAAATCAGATGCCTATCATCTCCCATCTAGAAACACAGATGGAGTGAGAGAGCTGGCTGCGGGCCTGGATCATGCTGCAAAGTATGTAACCACACTGCTGGTTCTTCCTGTATTTTCCTCCCTCCTTTTCTCCGGTTGAAGAAGGGAGCTCTCTCTGGGAGGACTGTCTGGAGTCTGGAAACCTGTGGAAAGTAGTGCAACCAGCCACTGGGGCAACCTCAGAAAGATTCCCAGGGCCCCAGGATGGCAAGAAAGTAGCAGAGGAACCCAGGGTCAAGAGGACCACGTGGGCAGGACCAAGAGATCCCTTGGCCATCCATGTGGGCTCATGACCCAGAGCCAGAGCCACCTCTCTCCCTGGCCTTGGGCTTGCTTAAGCCCCCAGGACTGTGCAAAACTCAGTGTGTATGCGTGTGGGGAGGGTCCTCAAGAAAGACAGGTTAAGGGATTTACACCAGCCCAGTAGGGTGGAGGTCCGGATTCAGAGTCGAGTTCTAGGAAAGAAAGCATCATTTCTTATCCACTTGTGATTCATACCAGCTATGGCAAGAAAAGCTTGGAATTGCTTGTTCCCAGAAGATTGGGGTAGATACCAAGATCCACAGATTCCACAAAGAGTAGGAAAGAAGGTAAACCTGTAGAGGAGGTTATAAGCCCAGAAGCAAGAGGAGGGCACCCAGGCAGCAAATGTCCCCAGAAGGCTTTGGTGTAGACTTGGGCACAATCAAGGAAGGAAATGGGAGGAAGAACAAATAAACACCTGGCAGAAAACCTACCCTCACTCACAGCCTTTCACACCCAATTTGAGTTTGCTGTTAGGATTTAGCAATTAAAACTGTTGAGGGGGGAAGCGGCTGTGGCTCAATCAGTAGGGCTCCCGTTTACCATATGGGAGGCCCCGGGTTCGGTTCCCGGGGCCTCCTGGTGAAGGCAAGCCCGCCGGCACGGCGTGGTTAGCTGACCCAGCGAGCACAAGCAGCAAGGGAGGGATAAATGAATAAATAAATAAAATCTTAAAAAAAAAAAAAAAAAAAAAAAAACAACTGTTGAGAGGAGCGGATGTAGCTCAGTGGTTGAGCACCTGCTTCTCATGTATGAGGTTCTGGGTTCAATCCCCAGTACCTCCTTAAAAACAAAAAAGCAAACACACACACAACTGTTGAGTCACCTTTCTGATTTAAGGTGGTAAGGTCTAAGGCATAAGGACTGTGAATTTGTGGATTTGACACCACAGGCTGCTGGAAAAACATCTGATGCACTTTGCTCCTCCAGGGGGGAAATAAGCCAGCTCAGTTTTTGCTATTAATCCCCAAACCCTGCTGTGAACGTCAGTTCTTTCCCAGAAGCAAATTGAACTACCAAATTCTTTAAATCAGTGTGGACAGCCTAAGCCCAAACTGATAAAGCCAGAGGCCACAGAGGAGGCACTGTGCTCCAGGGTATGCCAAGGTGTAAGCAGCTCTGACTCAAGAAACACCTTGACATTTACATTCTGAAAGCCTCAGGAAATGGATCTTTGGGATGACATAACATTAACCTTTGCTATAGGAAAGTCTTGGCTGACTTCAAAAAACCAAAAAAAAAAAAAAAGGCATTCCTTATCTCCAGTCTAGCCTCAAGACTGTTGGAAAAATATCTAGGCCTACTCTGGCATTTTATGGACGAATAAACCCAGGCTGAGCAGAAGGTAGAAGTTTTCCACAAAAATCACAGAGTGGGATGGTCAGTGAACAGTGACTAGAGTCCAGGCTTCCTGGGTCTAGTCTATTCATGTTCATCTATCTGTTGTTTTTTTGGTTCCTACTCTTACTATTTGGAGATCTCCTTAGTTGTGTGGGTCTTTGTGAGCAGCAGGCCACAACTTCCCCTATAGAAGTCAAAGAGGGCCCTAATTCCCTCTCTCCATCTCCTGTGCTGTTGGATTTGATTTGCAAGTATTTTGCTGAGGATTTGAGCATCTATATCCATAAGAGAAATTGGTCTGTAATTTTCTTTTCTTGGGGTATTTTTATCTGGCTTTGGTATTAGGGTGATGTTGACCTCATAGAATAAGTTAGGTAGTATTCCCTTTTCTTCAATTTTATGGAAGAGATTGAGCAGGATGGGTATTAATTCTTCTTGGAATTGAGGCAGTCTAGAACAGGGACCTGAGGGAAAAAAAGGTATCCTAGGAAAGCACTAGGGTGATAAGGACAAAAGTCAGTTCTGTGTAAAACTCCTGATCACAGTCCTTCATCTTTGCCTGGGCCTCACAGTGCAAAGTCCAGCCAACAAGGGAGGAGTCAGCCATCTAAGGCCAAATACCTGAAAGCAATAGATAAAGAGAAGCCCCTCCCCTGACCCCCACTCAGGCTAGCAGATACTCAGAACCAATGAAAATGTTGTATTTCCAATCCATCTTCTACATACTCAGAACTAATGAGAATGTTATAACTTCAAGTCTTCATTTACATGGAGGAAGGAAGGGTGGGGGAAAGCCAGCTTTAAATAGGGCTTCAGCCTCTGTCCCACCCTTCTCTCCCTAGAGCAGGCCTGCACCCCTGTCATGGGTGTGTACATTCTCCTTACAATAAACTCTTTACTTGCTTGCTTAAAATGCAGCACGTCCTTAAATTCCTTTCTGTGATGTGGCCAAGAACCTGGAAACCCACCACCAGCAACAGAATGATTGGTAGAATTCACCTGTGAAGCCATCTGGTCCTGGACTTTTTTGTTTGTTTTGATTTGTTTTGTTTTATAAAGGGTGTTTATTTGGGGTAGAAGCTTACAGTCACCAGGCTATAAAAGTGTAAGTTATTTCCCTCACCAAAGTCTACTGCCACATGTTGGAGCAAGATGGCTGCCGACTCTGCCAAGGTTCAGGCTTCGTGGGTTCCTCTGGGCTCAGCTCCTCTGTTTTCTCCACAAGGCCAGCAGTAGACCATGAGGCTTTCTAGGCTTTGCCTCTCTCCACACTGGACTTTTCTTTGTTGGTAGGTTTTTTATGACTGATCTAATCTTTTTACTTGTAATTAATTGGTCTGTTGAGGTCTTCTATTTCTTCTAGATCAGGGATTCTTAACCTTTTTTGTTCCACAGACCCCTCTGCCAGTCATGTGAAAACCACGGACCCTTGGCTAAGTCCACACTATACTATGTATTATTTAATAAATATATCACACTTGCACCAACACATTCCCACAAGAATAATGTTTTTTTTTAATTTTTTATTTCAATTCAAGCTGACAGGCCCCTTGTTAAGAACCCCTGTTCTAGAGTCATTGCAGGTTGTTTAGGTGTTTCTGGGAATTTGTCCATTTTATTTAGGTTGTCTAATTTGTTCATACAGTTGTTCATAGTATCAAATTATGATCCTTTTTAATTTCTGTGGAATCAGTAGTAATGTTCCCCCTCTCATTTATGATTTTATTTGTGTCTTCTCTCTTTTTTTATTTTGTCAGTCTAGCTAAGGGTTTGTCAATTTTATTGATCTTTTCAAAGAACGAACTTTCAGTTCTCTCCATTTTTTTGAAATTCTCAATTTCATTTATTTCTGCTCTAATCTTTCTTTCCTTCTGCTTCCTTTGGGAATAGTTTGCTGTTCTTTTTCTAGTCCCTCCAGGTGTGTAGTTAGGTCCTGATTCTAGCTTTTTCTTCTTTTTAAATATAAGTGTTTAAGGCTATAAATTTTCCTTTCAGCACTGCCTTCATTGCTTTCCATAAGTTTTGATATGTTGTGTTCTCATTTTCATTCATCTCAAGATATTTACTGGTTTCTCTTGCAATTTATTCTTTGACCCACTGATTAAAAGTGTGTTATTTAACTTCCATAAATTTGTAGATTTTCCAGTTTTCTATATTTTATTGATTTCCAGCTTCATTCCATTATGGTCAGAGAAGATGCTTTGTGTAATTTCAATCTTTTTAAATTTATTGAGACTTGTGACTTAACATATGGTCCATCCAGGAGAATGATCTGTATGTACTTGAGAAGAATGTATATCCTGCTGTTTTGGGATGCAATATTCTGTACATGTTTGTTAGGTCTAATTAATTTATCATATTATTCAAGTTTTCTGTTTCCTTATTGATCTTCTGTCTAGATGCTCTATTGATGAGAGTGGTATATTGAAGTCTCCAACTATTATTGCAGAGGTATCTCTTTCTCCCATCAATTTTGCCAGTGTTTGTCTCATATATTTGGGGCACCATGGTTAGATGCATAAATATTTATGATTGTTATTTCTTCTTGGTTGATTGGCCCTTTTATTAATATATAGTGTCCTTCTTTGTCTCTTATAACAGTGTATTAGTCAGGCAAAGGGGTGCTGATGCAAAATATGAGAAATCTGTTGGTCTTTATAAAGGGTATTTATTTGGGATAGAAGCTTGCAGATACCAGGCCATAAAGCATAAGTTTCTTTCTTCACCAAGGTCTGTTGCCACATGTTAGAGCATGACAGCTGCCAATGATAGTCAGGGTTCAGGCTTCTTGGGTTCCTATCTTCCTGGGGCTTGCCTCTCTCTGGGCTCAGGCTTGCTTTGTGTCACAAGGCCAGCTGTAGACTATCAGGCAAATGGCTTGCTTCTCTTCCCAGGGCCTTCTCTCTTTCCTCATGACCAAGCTCCTCTGTACACTACTTCCCGGGGCTCCAGCTCAAGACTCCGCATCACAACTCCAACTCAAAACTGCTCCCTCTGTCCTTTGCCATGCCTTTTATATTTGATTCCCCCATCCACCCAGGGGTGGGACTCAATGCCCTACTGATGTGGCCCAGTCAACGCCCTCATCATAACTTAATCATGCCCAGATTAACAGACCAGTTTACAAGCATAATCCAATATCTGTTTTTGGAATTCATAATTACATCAAACTGCTACAAACAGTTTTTGACTTAAAGACTATCTTGTCTGATATTAGTATAGTCAATATGCTAATATTTGGTTACTGCTGATGCAAAGTACCAGAAATCTGCTGGCTTTTATAAAGGGTATTTATTTGGGGTAAAAGCTTACAGTTACAAGGCCATAAAAAGTTCAACTCAAGGTTGCTTTCTCACCAACGTCAGTTGCCATATGTTTGAAGCAGGATGGTTGCTGATCTCTGACTGGTCTCTGCCTTCTCCTCTGGGCTTCCTCTTCCTCTTGAGGCTCCATGGGCCCAGCCCCTTGAGGCTCCATGTTTAAGTGAAGTCTTCTCCTGGCATAGGGCTTACTTCTTTCCAGGCCTACGGTATCAACCTCAGCTCTTTTCCAAGGTCAACTGTAAGCTATCAGGCAAAATGGTTTATCTCTCCCTAGAGCATTAGCTGTTTGTGCCTTCTCCTTTCTGTCACATGGCAGGATTAAAAAATGACAGAGCTCTCACTACCTGTGTGTCTTCTTGAGTGAGTGTCCTTTTATATCAGACCCAGCAAGGGGATGGGACTCAACCTGAGTCACGCCCTCTGACATAGTCAAATCTAAAAGCCTAATCTTAACAATCTAATCAAAGACATCTCAGCTAAATTTGATGCAATCAAAGGGTATACCCAGAGGAATAGACTAGTTTACAAACAATCTTTCTCTTTTTGGGATTCATAAAATAATCTCAAACTGCCACAGTTACTATTTGCATGGAATATCTTTCTCCAATCTTTCACTTTCAATCTATTTGTATCTTTGGATGAGTCTCTCGTAAACAACATATAGTTGGGTCATGACTTTTTTTTTCTTTATTTTTTTCTTTTTTCCTTTATTTATTTATTTTTAGGACGTACTGGGGATTGAACCCAGAACCTCATACATGGAAGCAGGTGCTCAACCACTGAGCTATATCTGCTCTCTGGGTCATGCCTTTTTTTCCATTCTGCCAGTCTGTGTCTTTTTTTTTTTTTTTTTTTTTTTTTACTGGGAGGTCCCAGGGATCGAACCCAGGTCCCTCCATATGGGAGACAGACACCCAACCGTTTGAGCCACATCCGTCCCCCAACAGTCTGTGTCTTTTCATTGGGGAGTTTAATCCATTAACATTCAGTGTTATCACTGTAAAGGCAATACTTCAGCCATTATGGCCTGTGGTTTTTTTTTTGTTTTTTTTTTAAAGATTTTATTTATTTATTCATTTATCCCCCCCCTTGCTGCTTGTGCTCGCTGGGTCAGCTAACCACGCCGTGCGGGCGGGCTTGCCTTCACCAGGAGGCCCCGGGAACCGAACCCGGGGCCTCCCATATGGCAAACGGGAGCCCTACTGATTGAGCCACAGCCGCCTCCCTTGGCCTGTGGTTTTTATATATCTTTTTTGTTGTTGTTGTCTCACTTTTCCTTTTTGCAACCTCCTTTTCTGTGTAGTTGATCTTTTGTGATGTATTTGACTGGTCCCCTAGCATTTCTGTTTCCATATATATATATTTTTCCCCCCATGGGAGAGTGTGAATGCAGTTCCCCACTACCACAAATTATGCAGTCGAGTTTTCCACATTTGGGGAAATCGCAGGGGTCAGCACATCCGGAGTGCAATGGAAAGGCCCCCCCTGGGAAAACCACCTTCGTGATCATGGTATCTCCCCTGCCAGATAAGTATCCATATATATATATATATATTTTTTTTTTTTTTTTATTTTTATTTTTTAAATACTTTCTTTGTATTTAAAGGTTACCCTGGGATTTATACTATACAACCTATGTCTATAACCTACTAATTTGAAATGATACCAATCTTGTTTCAATAGCATACATATTCTCTGCTCCCATATCACTCTGCTTCCCCTCTTAGTGTTGTTTTTGTCCCAGTTTAACACTTTATATTTTTTGTGTCCATTATCAGAAAATAGCCTTTTTGTGTTCAATTGTATTCTGACTCTTATAGGGACTAAAGAGAAGAGTTGTATATTAAAGATACAGTACTATTGGGTTTTGCATTGACCCTTTTAGTTACCCTTACTGATAATCTTCATTTCTTCATACTATTCCACGCCACTCTCTCCTGTATTTTCCTTTCAACCTGCAGAACTCCCTTTAGTAATTCCTGCTGAACTCTCTCAGTTTCTGTTTATCTGTGAATATTTTAAACTCTCCCTCCTTTTTGAAGGACAGTTTGGCCAGATAAATAATTTTTGGCTAGCAGTTTTTCTCATTCAGTTGCTTAACTATATCATACCACTGCCTTCTCGCCTCCATGGTTTCTGATGAGAAATCGGCACTTAGTCTCATTGAGGATCCGTTGTATGTGATGAATCACTTTACTCTTGCTGCTTTCAGAATTCTATCTTTATCTTTGGCATCTGACATTCTGATTAGTATGTGTCTCAGAGTAGGACTATTTAAAAAAATTTTTTATATGTATCCATTACATTTAATTGAGAAATGTATATATTTATTCATCTGTTTACTTTTTAGTTTTTAATTGTTTATATTTTCAATTATTAAATGTACAAAATTTTTAAAAAGTAAAAAAAAAAAAAAAAAGATTCATTCTGTTTGACATGATCTAATCAAAGCCCTAATCGTAACATAATTTAATCAAAGGCATCTCAACTGACTCTAATGCAATCAAAGAGTATCACACCCAGAGGAACAGACCAGTTTACAAACATAATCAATATCTCTTTTTGGAATTCATAAATAATATCAAACTGCTATACCGTATGACCCAGAAATAGTGCTCCAGAGAAATGGAGACGTATGTCCACATAAAAACTTGTTCACAATTGTTCATAGCAGATTTATTGTTAAGAGTCCTAAACTGGAAGCAACCAAACTGTCCTACAATAGGAGAATGATTAAACAAACTGTGGTACATCCATACTGTAGCTGTTTGGCAGTTTGATGTAATTATGAATTCCAAAAATCTATATTGGATTATGCTTGTAAACTGGTATGCTAATGTGGGCATGATTAAGTTATGATTAGGGCGTTAACTGGGCCATGTCAGTAGGGCATTGAACCCCACCCCTTGGTGGGTGGAGGAATCAAATATAAAAGGCAAAGCATGAACAGAGTTGAAGCAGTTTTTGAGAAGCAGTTTTGATGTTGGTGAGAGGACCCCAGGAGAAGAGAAGTGAGCCATTCGCCTGATAGTCTACAGCTGACCTTGTGGAGGAAACAGAGGAGCTAAGCTCAGAGAGAAACGAAGCCCTGGGAAGAGAGGAACCCAAGAAGCCTGAACCCTGGCAAACGTCAGCAGCTCTCTTGCTCCAACATGTGGCGATGGGCTTTGGTGAGAGAAGAAATTTAGCACTTTATGGCCTGGTGTCTGTGGACTTCTACCCCAGGTAAATACACTTTATGAAGACCAACCCATTTTTGGTATTTCACATTAGCACCCCTTTGGCTGATGAATACACATACCATGGAATACTATTCAGCTATTAAAAGAACAAACTACTGATACAGGCAATAACTTGAATGGATCTCAAGAGCATTATGATAAATGAAAAAAAAGTTAATCTCATATGATAGGATTCTATTTATATGACATTCTCAAAATGTCAAAATTAAGAGAGAGAGAACTGATTAGTAGTTGCCTGGAGTTAGAATGGCAGAGCAAGGACAGTAGGTGTGACTATAAATGGTTACTAGGAGGGAGATTTTTGTGATGGAATCATGCTATATTTTGATTTCAGTGGTGGTTATTCAGATCTACACACATTATAAAATAGCATAGGGAAGGGAAGTGGCTGTGGCTCAATCAGTGGGGCTCCCGTTTACCATATGGGAGGCCCCAGGTTCGGTTCCCGGGCCTCCTGGTGAAAGCAAGCCCGCCCGCATGGCGTGGTTAGCTGACCCAGCGAGCACAGGCAGCAAGGGGGGGATAAATGAATAAATACAAAATCTTAAAAAAATAATAATAACAAAAAAAATAAATAAATAAAATAAAATAGCATAGAACTATACATTCACATTGTATCAATGTCAACTTCCTGATTTGGATATTATGCTGTCAATAAGTGAGGTAACCACTGGGGGAAACTAGGCAAAGGGTGCTGTGGCAGTTTGATATTATTTATGAATTCCAAAAAGAGATATTTTTATGTTTGTAAACTGGTCTGTTCCTCTGGGCAAGATACCATTTAATTGATTTAAATTCACAGGCTTTACATTTACTTGATTAAATCAAGATTAGGGCTTTGATTTAACCATGTCATTAGGACGTGCAGGGTTGAGTCCCCACCCCTTTGGTGGGCTATATAAACAGATGTTCAATCAAGAACACAGAGAAGTAGATACACAGAATAAGATACAAACATGAAGAGAGAGCTCCACAGACACAGAAGAGGAGAGGACTTTGATCCTGTGGCCCTGGGAAGAGAGAGATGAGCCATTCACCTGATACTCTGCAGCTGAAGAGACCAGAGCCCTAAGCAGCTAAGAGGCCCAGAAAGAAATGAGCCCTCCAGCCAAAAGCTGAGACTGGAAGAAGTTGGGCCCATGGAGCCTTGAGAGAGAGGGGAAGGCTGAACCCTCAAAGACATCTCCCACCATCTTGCTTTAACATGTGGCAACAGACTTTGGGTGAAGGAGTACCTCTTATGGTACCTTGAGTTGGACTCTTACATATACATTCTTTTTTTTTACCGGGAGGTCCCGGGTATCGAAGCCGGGTCCCTCCATATGGGAGACGGACACCCAACCATTTGAGCCACATCCATCCCCCTATATACATTCTTTTTTTTTTTTTTTTTTTTTTTTTTTACCGGGAGGTCCCAGGGATCGAACCCGGGTCCCTCCATATGGGAGACGGACGCCCAACCAGTTGAGCTACATCCAACCCCCCTATATACATTCTTAATGGCAACATTTTTTAGACTATTTCAAGTTACTGTACATATTCAACGTTAGCAAAACAACATTCCTATTGTATTAATTTGTCAGTCATTTACCTATTGGTGTTAACTGTTATTAAAAAGTGACAAACTATTATAATAATAGTTTATTTTTACATGGATCCAGAGATAATGTGGTGAAATCTTGTCTCCCTAAATATAACAACTGGGAAGAGGATGTGGTTCAACCAGTTAGGCTCCCGCCTATCACATGGGAGGTCCTGGGTTCGGGTCACGATGCCTCCTAAAAAAGACAATGAGAGCTAGATGCCCGCACCCCACTGCAGTGAGAGCTGGACACCTGTACCCTGCCACAATAAGCAGATACCGGAACAAGCAGATGCCACAGGCCGGCAGATGCTGCAGCCTGTGGGGAGTGGGTATGGCTCAGGCTGTTGGGCATTTACCTTCCATGTGGAAGGTTCTGGGTTCAGTTCCCGGTGCCTCCTGGAAAAGGCAAGCAAACAATGAGCAGACAGACAAAGAGAACCACCTGGGGGAGGGGAGGGATACATTTTTAAAAAATAAAGTAAATAAAAATAATAAATATAATAACTACACTATACATAAAATACACCTGGTGTGATCATTAATCTAGAAAGACAGATGCCAACCCCAATGCTATAAATAGGTTCTAATGTATTAAAATTATTTTCCTTTAGTAAAAAAAAACATTTTTTGTAATCTAGACAAATGATCAGCATCAAGATATTTGAGATGTTGGGAAGCAGCTGTGGCTCAATCAGTAGGGCTCCCGTTTACCATATGGGAGGCCCCGGGTTCGGTTCCCGGGGCCTCCTGGTGAAGGCAAGCCCGCCCGCATGGCGTGGTTGGCTGACCCGGCGAGCACAAGCAGCAAGGGGGAGATAAATGAATAAATAAATAAAATCTTTAAAAAAAATAAAAATAAAAATAAAAAAAAATAAAAATAAAAATAAAATACACCTGGTGTGATCATTAATCTAGAAAGACAGATGCCAACCCCAATGCTATAAATAGGTTCTAATGTATTAAAATTATTTTCCTTTAGTAAAAAAAAACATTTTTTGTAATCTAGACAAACGATCAGCATCAAGATATTTGAGATGTTGGGAAGCAGATGTGGCTCAAACGACTGAGCTCCCGCCTACTACATGGGACATCCCTGATTTGGTTACTGGTGCCTCCTAAAGAAGACAGTGAGCTGGCGCAACGAGCGGGCACAGCAAGCTGACGCAACAAGAGACACAAGAAGAAAAACATAATGAGAGACACAACAAAGTAGGGAGCAGAGGTTCCCAGTACCTCCTAAAAAGGACAAGCAAGACAGTGAGCTGGTGCAACAGGCAGGTGCAGCAAGCTGACGCAACAAGAGCCACAAGAAGAAAAACACAATGAAAGACACAACAAAGCAGGGAACGGAGGTGGTTCAAGTGATTAGGTGCCTCCCTCTCATATCAGAGGTCCCAGGTTTGGTTCCTGGTGCCTCCTGAAGAAACAAGGAAGACGAACAGACACAACAAGTGCAAACAACGAGGGGTAGGGATAAATAAATAAATAAAATACATCTTTAAAAACAAAAAAGATATTTGAGATGTTAAGAAGTGTCTCTGCGGGGGTCAGATGTGGCTCAACTGGTTGGGCGTCCGTCTCCCATATGGAGGGACCCGGGTTCTATCCCCGGGACCTCCCAGTAAAAAAAAAAAAAAAAAAAAAAAGTGTCTCTGTGTCCAGAAATCAAACGTTTTACTCATTCTTTAAATGTCATGGTTGAGTGTGTGGGTGAAGCTTTCTGGACAACCTTTCCCTCTTTGCTGCTATGAAGCCAAAATGTGGGCTCTAAGCCTGAAGTTTGCAACCCACCAAAAATGTGGCTAAGGCCAGAGAACATAAGCATCAGTACCCTTGGAAGGCCTCACATTTCATTAGTCACACATGGGCAGCCCCAACTCAGTGGGTGCTGCAGCTTCTGCTGCTCCTGGCTGCCAGTCAAGGGGAGAGGAGCCCTCTAGGCGTGAGCCTGTGCAGCAAGTGTCGCCATGATCGGGAAAGGGAGTGTGGGCACACCCTGGATGGCCTTTCCTAAACAACTGTGCTACTAAAGCTTTCAAAAACCATTCTAGGGGACGGATGTGGCTCAAATGGTTGGGCGTCTGTCTCCCATATGGAGGGACCTGGGTTTGATCCCTGAGACCTCCCGGTAAAAATAAAGAGAAATACAGAAGGCACGTGGGCCGCTGGCTCCCGTGCGCAGGTACGCCGTCAGGCCCTGCAAGTGGGTGAGCCCCCGAGGCCTCACGCGTGGGTGCGCTGCCAGGCCCCGCTGAGCCACGCAGCAAGATGATGACGTAACAAGAGAGTGACACAGGGGAGAGCCAAGACGAGACGCACCGAAGAACAAGGAGCTGAGGTGGCGCAGGTGGTAGGACACCTCTCTCACACATTGGAGATTCCCAGGATCGAATCCTGGTGAAGATAGGAGGAGAAGAATGAGAAGAGAGGGCAGGAAACAGACACAGAAAATTGTCCAGCGAATGGACACAAAAACAGCAGAAATGGGGGGGGGGGTAAAAATGGATAAAAGTAAATAAATAAATCTTAAAAAAAAATAAAACCATTCTAGCAGGGCGGTACTAGAAATAGGCAATGTGCACTCATCGAACAGTGTCTCTCAAAGGATCAGCAGGACACTTTCTAAAGGCCTTCCCTCCTGGGAGGGGAATGCAGTAAGGGAGACAGGGACAGTCTTACTTTCCCTCCGCCTAACTTTCATTATGAAAAACTTTCAAACGCAGAAGAGTTGAAAGAAGAGCGCAACGATTCCCCACATACTCACCACCTAGACTCCACAGCTGTTACCATTTTACCATATCTGCATAATTCTGTATTTGGTTGACTGAATCATTTGATTAAAGACTCAACTTTTACAGTCAAATCTTCTACCTTTTCAATTTTGGGCTGCATATATATCATCTATCCAAATAAATAAATCTAATAGTAATAATGCCCACCTTTGAGAGGAGATGTGAAGATTAAATTAAATGAGATGTATGTAAAATATTTGGCACGGTGCCAAGCATAGAGTTCCTGCTCAGCAAGTGCTAATTATGTCCATTCTCAGTTGTTCCTTTGTTGGCTTTGTTGGTCGACTCATCGCCTTTGATTTGTCCCTGGGAAAGGCAGCGCAGATGGAACAGGGCTCCAAAAAGTCTGTGACTCGAAGTCTGCCACGTACCAAGGAACCCCAAGATGGGCCTGGAGTCTGGGCCTTTTCCCAGTCCAGCCCTCTTTCCACATTTCCACATTTCCACACCTCTCTCGACTTCTCGAAGGCTTGTTGCAGGTCCAGAGCAGAAGGGATCATCACATCCTGCAGAAAAGTTGCCCAGCCTCTAGCCAACCCAGTTGGAGGCAGTTCAGTGAGTAGGGCAATGATACATATATATCAGAAATACAATATAAATATAAAATATAATTCAATATGTGGCAAAAAAACAAGTAGAGATGCTAGCTACGTCTATACATTTATATATAAAATAATATATTTAATTCATACATAACACATGTAATGTATTAACACATATACTTTTTTTTTTTTTAATGACCTAGTTAGCATCTCTAACTACTTGGCTTTTATCACATACTGAATTATATTTGGCCTGCCTAACCCTTCCCAGCCAGGGACCATAAATCCCATTTGTCACTTTTCTAAGTAAGCCAGTCCAGTGGCCACCTGCCCTGCTGTCCATATCCAATGTCATTCTGTGGCTTCAGGCCTCCCCTCTCCCTGCCAACTGATGCGAACTCTGGGACTTACTCCAGTCCTTGCAGAGAGAGAACTGAGGAAACTCACCTGCCCCCAAGGGCCCTGTTTTTCAGCATCCTGACTGCTGCCGCTGCACGGGGCACCAGGTTGAGCAGGTACCTTGGTGCATGTCTGCCTTTCCCATCAGGGGGAGGCTGCTCCTGCAGGCACAGCCTGCTCAGGTGTGACTGTTCCTAGAGAAGTGTCCCCTCCTGCAGGGGCATACCAGATGCTTCAGGCCTGGGGGCTAATTCACAGCCACTGGCTCTGGAAGGCCCATAAAGAGAACCAAGGAAAACAAAGGTTGGCATTTATTGAGCTCTGACTATATATAATGCACTGTGCAAAATAATTTAAATACATTATCTCCTTTGACTTAATCGTTTCAAACCTTCTACAAGGTAGGCATTGGTCCCTGGCTTGAGTCCTGCCCTTTTAGCAGAGCTCCTCTGGAAAGACCATAATTCATTTTCTAAATCAATTAATTAATTAGTCACCTATATGACACTATGTGGCAGACACTGTCTAAGCAGATTTATAAACATTAACTCATTTAACGCTCATAACAGTCCTATAAGGTAAGCACTACTATTATCCTCATTTAACAAATGACATAACTGAAGTGTAGATGCCACAGATGATGAGTTCAGGGTCACATAGCTAGTAAGTGGCAGAGCAGGAACGCCTCAAAGGACAAATGTATGTACATGAAATATATCAGCAAGGCTGTCGGAAAATAGATGTACTCAGACATTGCTCGTGGGAGTGTAGATTTGGAAAACAATTTGGAAATATTTAACATGATTTAAAATGCACAGAGATACTTTGGCCTGGAAATTCTTCTAGAAATTATTCATAGATACAGTCACATGTGTGGGCAAAGATATATGCACAAAGCATTGCCACTGTACCCACGTTTATAAAAGTAAGGACTAGAAGCAACAAGAATGCTTACTAATAGGGGATCAGTTTTTTAAGTATATGATACATCCATACTCTGGGAAACTATCCAGCTGTGAAGATTGAGAGAAATCTACATCCACTGGTATGCAAAGTCCTCCAAGAAGTAGTCTAATGAAAAAAGCTAAGCATCAGGAAGTTTGTGTGCCTTCAAGCTAACATTCTAGCCAAAGAATGGGATTCTAGTTCTAGAGAAGATAGAGTAAACATACTCCACCCTGTTTATCCCATTGAATGCAACTGTAAATCCTGGACAGAATGCATGAATTAGCTATCTGAGGACTCTGAGAAGCAACTGGTAGCAGGTGGATTGGGGAAAGAGACCCAAATTCAAAGTTCTACCAAACTGATATTGCCCAGTCTGCATTCAAATGTAGTTTTGAAATGTTAGTTCAAAATTCAGATGTGCATCACGTGCCGACAGAAAGGGCTCCGAGAGAAGTCCTCTTTCTGGTCTGAGTGGGAGAGAGTAGGGAGTGAGGAGAGGATATCCTCCCCTTCCGACCCCACACCCCTTTTTTTCTTTGTTCTATTCTCACCTGCACCAGCCTTTGGTGGTGGTGGCAGCAGTGGGTGTACAGGGCTTTAAACTTTAAGGTCCAAAAGAGCTTTTTTTCTCTGCCCTTCTACCACTGAATCCCTGACACAGTCACAGTGGCTGGAAAGTGCACAGCAGAGAAGGGAAACTAAAGCCCCAGCTTTCTGACTGGAGGACTAGGAAAGGAGGCTCTAGGGGAGCGGAACGTGTTGGTGGGATCACGGGGAGGAGGGAGAACAAGAGAGACATCCCATAAAGTTGGGCTCACCTCAGAGCATGCACGTATGGATCTGACCCTGAAGAGCACACCAGTGACTTTGCAAACTGAGCTACAAGGTGGCCTTCCATCCAGGACCCTGATCGAACACTGGGTGGCGACACGTGGGAATGATCCTAATAGCACTGCAAATGCTTTCAAAATTGAACTAATTTCAGAACCACAGTCAATAGAAGGCAGGTTGGAATTTGCAATGGGAGCCTAACCTGTTGGATTACTTGCTGGAAGAAAGGAAGGGAGGAAGGAAGGGAGGGAAGAAGGAAGGAATAATAGTTTGCCAAAGGGCTGCCAATGCAAAGTACCAGAAATCTGTTGGCTTTTATAATGGGGATTTATTCAGGGGTAAAAGCTTACAGTTTCAAGGCCAAATCCAGGTCTCAGCAGAGATGCTTTCCGACCAAAGTCAGCTACTGTTGATCCCATTGTGTTGGCACATTGTGAAGCAAGATGGCTGCTGATCTTGGCGAGGTTTCAGCCTTCCCCTCTGGCTTTCCTCTCTGAGGCTCAGCTGCTCTGTTTTCTTCCCAATTTCAGCTGCAAGCTGGCCTAGGGCTTGTCTCTGGGGGCTTCCTATATTAGCCTTGGCTGTTCTGCTCTCTTCCCAAATTCAGCTGTAAGCTATCAGGCATATGGCTCATCACTCCCCAGGCCTCAGCAGTTTGAGCCTTCTCCTTTCTGTCAAATGGCAGTATCAAAAATGACAAAAAAAAAAAAAAAATCTGGGAAGATGGCGGATCAGAAAGACACGGGGCTCTCTTCTCTCCCAGAAAAATAGCTAGAGGAGAGGCAGAAATGGCCTGGAAAAATATGTTCTAGGGCTTAGGACACCAGGAGAAGGCTGGACACCACCCAGAAGAGAGAAGGGCACAGGAAAAGAATCTTGATGCAAATCGTGTACAGAAGCTGCAGGTGCCAGTGTCCTTCCCCCACCCTACAAGCAGACAATTTTGAATTCTCTGGCCTCGGGCTGGTGGCTATAGACAGAGGGGGCCACAGGGATCCGTTTCCCCAGGAAACTGGAGAGAAAGGGATGCGGCCTAAGGTTGATTCAGCTTTTAGCTTACAAATTTGGTCTCTGTCCCACGAGCCCTTCCAGGCCAGGAGGGGTGGTGCCATTGTTTGCCCTGGGAGCCAGCTCCAGACTAAAGAGATCTGACCCTCTTAATCACCCTTGCTAGTGACTGGGACTGTTTATTGAGGACACAGAGGGAGTGGAATTATTTCCTACACAGGAAAAGGTTGGAGAATAGCCTCTGAGAAAGTTTGAATTGTGAGTCTCTGAATAGCCTCCAGGCAGGATCCTCTGTTATATTGTTGCTGTCCAGTTGCAGCAAACACACTCCTGCCAGGCTTTGAATGGAGAGGGCTGCTGAAGAGCACCATCTGTGGGCAGACCAAGGAAGTGCAAAAGAGGAACCTAAAAGTAAATAAGTAAGAGAAGCTTGTTCCAGCCTTTACAGCTTCCCTCCTCAAGGCCCTTGGAAGTGGGTCTGCAACTCATTACTGGGTCCATGGTCCAGATTTAAGCAACTAAGAGGGACAATCTTAAAGACCCAGAACAGGTTGAACCAAGAAACAAAGAACAGCAGTAACACACAGCTACCCGCCACTAAATTCCTACAAAAGAGAGAGAGAAATTGAGCATCAGAGTAAATCCACTATCATAATCAGATACCTAGACATCAGCAAAAAGTCACAGCCATATTAAGAAAATAGAAGAAATGGCCCAAGCAAAGAATATATCAAAGCCACAGAAGAGACCCAGGATTTGACACAACTAATCAATGAGATTCATACAAATTTCCAAAATCAAAGTAATGAGTTGAAAGACACTATGGTAAAAGAGAAAGGACACCAAGAGACACTGAGTGAGCACAAAGAAGAATTTGAAAACCTGAACAGAAAAGTAAACAGAGTTCATGGGGATAAAAGACATAATACGTGAGATAAAAAACACATAGAGGCATACAATAGCAGACTCAAAATGATAGAAGAAAGAATAAGGGATACAGAAGACAGAACCGCTGAAATTGAAGAGAGAGAAGAGAAAGAAAAGCGTAGAAAAAATTGAGCCTGGGCTCAGGGAGTTGAATGATAACATGAGGTACAACAACATATGTGTCATGAGAGTTCCAGAAGAAGGGAAGGGAAAAGGGGCAGAAAGAGTATTTGAGGAAAAAATGGCTGAAAATTTCCCAACTCCCCTGAAAAAAAATGAATTTACATGTCCAATAAGAGCAGCATACTCGATTTAGAAATAATCCAGGTGTCTATCAACTGATAAATTGTTAAACAATCTGTGGTATACATACACAATGGAATATTATGCAGCTGTAAGAAGAAATGAAGTCATGAAGCATATGATAAAATGGATGAACCTGGAGGACATTATGTTGAGTGAAGCAAGCTAGACACAAAAGGACAAATACTGTATGATTGCTCTATTATGAACTAAACATATTGTGTAAACTCATGGAGTTGACAACTAGAATATGGGTCACCAGAAAATAGAAATAGGTTAGAGAATGGAAAGCTGAGGGTTAACCTGTGCAGAACTGGTAAAAAAGGTTATTTGTTAGTCTTTGGAAATGAATAGAAAAGGTGAAAGCACAACATAGTGTTTGTAAGTAGCTGTGCTATTATATGGTTATGACACTGGCTGAATGGGAAATTCTAAGGTCATGTATATTATGAGAAAGAAAGCTAAAAAATGTAACATGGGACTGTATAACATAATAAAACCTCATGGGAAATATGAATATGGGTAATATTGAATATATGACTTTTTCTTTGAAACTGAACAAATGTATGTTAATATTACAGGATGTTAATATCAGGCAAAAAACAACAACCAGACACAAAGTACTACATATTGTATGATTCCATTTATATCAATTTAAATATAAATCAATTTATAAAGAGGGAATTAAATTAGTTGTTATGAGAGCTGGGGAAAGATAGAAGGATTGAGAGGTGACTGCTACAAGGTGTGGAATGTTCCTTTTTGGATTAATGAAATTGTTCTAGAACTTTTTGTGTGATGAATGCATAACACTATGATAAGACTAAAAGCCATTGATTGTACACTTTGGATAAATTGTATTGTATATGAATATATCTCAATAAAACTGCTTTTAAAAAATGACAGAGCTCTCTCTTCGTGTGTGTCTGTCTCCCTGTGAGTCCCTTTATATCAGACCCAGCAAGGGGGTGGGGACTCAACCTGACTCACACCTTACTGAAGTACTAGAATCAAAGCCCTAAAGAGATCTTATCAAGTAATCTAATCAAAGGCCCCTCAATTGAATTTAATGCAATCAAAGGTTATCACACACAGAGGAACTGATTATTTACAAACATAATCTTTCTCCTTTGGGGATTCATAAAATAATTTCAAACTGACACAGAAGGAAGGAAGGGAGGAAAGAGACAAAGAAAAAGAAAGAAAGAGAAATCAACATTTTCTAGTCAGAATGACAAAGAAATAGAAAAGACACCAGTTACCAATATCAGAAATGTAGAGGGTGTATCACAACAGACCTCACAGACTTTAAAGGGGTAATAAGTGAATACAATGAACAAATCAATGCATATAAATTTGCAAGTTACATGAAATGGACCAATTTCTTGAAAAACACAAACTACCCAAATTAACCCAAGAATAAATAGATAACCCAAGTAGTCCTATAGCTATTAAGGAAATTGAATTTGTAGTTAAAAAGCCTCCTGAAAAAGAAATCTCCAGATGGTTTCACTTACAAATTATACCACACATTAAAAGAAGAAATAACACCAACTTTATACAATCTCTTCCAGAAAACAGAAGAAAAGGGAAAACTTCCCAATTAATTTTTATGAGCCCAGCATTACTCTAATGTCAAAACCAGACAAGACAATACGATCAGTATCAGATCAATATCCTTCATGAACAAAGACATAAATATTCTCAACAAAATACTGGCAAATCTAATCCAGCAATATATATACATATGTATATATACATGTATATGTGTTTGTGATTTGTGTGTATTTGTATAATACACCATGACCAATAGAGTTTTATCTTAAGAATGCAATGTTGATTCAATATTTGAAAATCAATCAGTATAGTCCACCATGTCAAAAGATTAATGAAGAAAATCACATGATCATTGTGGTAGTTTGAGACTGTATGTTCCCAGAAAAGATCATATCCTTAGAGCTGATCCATTCCTGTGGATATGAACCTATTATAGGTGGGACATTTTGATTAAATCACTTCCGATAAGGGTCTTTGATTAGATTAGTTCAGTAAGGTATGACTCAGGGTGGGTCTTAATCCTCTTACTGGAGTCCTTTATAAATGAGATGAATAGAGAGAGACACACAGAGAGAAAAAGCCACAGAGACGAAGACAAACTCCCAGAAGCTGAGAAAGCAAGCCCTAGAAGCCATAAGCTGAAATGAATGGAGCTCAGGAGAAAGCCAGAGGAACCCTGAAGCTGAAAGCAACAAGACCCAAAGGAGAAGGGAGAGAAAGCAGATGCCAACATTGTGCCTGCCATGTGGCAAGAGTTCAAGATCACCAGCAGCCAGTCTTCAGAGAGAAAAGCATTGCCTGATGAAGCCTTGATTTGGACATTTTCATGGCCTCAGAACTGTAAACTTGTAAGTTAATAAATCCCTATTGTAGGGGAGTGGATGTAGCTCAGTGAATGCCTGTTTCCCATGTACAAGGTCCTGAGTTTGATCTCCAGTACCTCTAAAAACAAAACAAAAAAAAACAAACAAATGAAAAAACCAACTCGGGAGACCTAGTGTAGCTCAGTGGTTGAGTGCTGGTTTCCCACATATGAGGTCCTGGGTTCAATCCCTGGCCCCAGTACCTCGAAAAAAAAACCTCCATTGTAAAAGCCAACCCATTTCTGGAATATTACCTTGGCAGCCTTTAGCAAACTATAACAATCATATAAATTTATAAAGAAAAAACATTTGGGGTAACAGATATGGCTCAAGCGATTGGGCTCCCATCTACCATATAGGAGGCCCAGGGTTCAATTCCTGGGGCCTCCTGGTGAAAGGCAAGCTGGTCCGCACGGCAAGTTGGTCCGAGTGGAGAGCTGGCCCACGTGGAAAGCTGGCCTGTGCAGAAAGCTGGCGCAGCTAGATGATGCAACAAAAAAAAGAGACACCGAGGAGAGACAATAAGAGACACAGCAGATCAGGGAGATGAGGTGGCACAAGAGATTGAACACCTCTCTCCCACTCCAGAAGGTCCAAGGATCAGTTCCCTGTGTCACCTAAAGAGAAGACAAGCAGACACAGAAGAACACTCAGAGAACAGACAGCGAGTACAAAACAACGAGGGGGGGGGGATAAATATGTTAAAAACAAACAAACAAACAAACAAAAAATTTGACAAAATTCAACAGCCATCCTGATAAAAAGACTGAGCAAGCTAAAAATGGAAGGGAAGTTCCTAAACCTGAATAAAGGCATCTACAAAAAAACTAAAACAAATGTAATACTTCATGGTAAAAAGTCTGGGTTCTTCTAAGATTGGAGTAGGACAAGGATGTCCATTCTCACCACTCCTATTCAACATTAGATGGAAGGCCTAGCAAGGGCAATAAGGCAAGAAAAAGAAACAAAAGACACCGTATTAGAAAGGAAGAAATATTACTGTCCTTTTCATCGATATTATAATTGTCTATGAAGACAACATCATGTAATCTACAAAAATAGCTCCTAGAAATAATAAATGAGTTTACCAAGGTTGCAGGACATAATATCAACACTTATGAAAATCAACTGTATTTCTATATACTAGCAATAAATAATTGGAAACTAATTTTTAAAAGTAGCATTTACAATAGTTAAACAGAATCACTTAGACGTAAATCTAATAAAATAGGTACAGGATCTGTATGATGAAAACTACAAAACACCAATGAAAGAAACCAAAGAAGATCTAAACAAATGGAGAAACAGGCTGTGTCCATGGATTGGAAAACGAAGTATAGTTAAGATGTCAATTCTCCCCCAAAATTATATTATATATATATATGATTTAACACAATTCCAATAAAAACTCTATCAAGATCTATCAAGATGCAGAAAAGTTGATACTAAAAGAATTTTGAGAAAGAAGAGCAAGGTGTGAGGACTCACACTACCTGATTTTAAAAACTACTATACAGCTACAGTAATCAAGACAGTATAATATGGAAGAAAGAATAAACACATCGTTTTAGTTTGCTAAGACTGCTGATGCAATACACCAGAAATGGGCTGACTTTTATAAAGGGAATTTATTTGGGGTAAAGGCTTACAGTTCCATGGGAGTGGGTATAGCTCCGTGGTCTAGCTAGGGGTTTGTCAATTTTATTGATCTTCTCAAAGAACAAGCTTTTGGTTTTGTTGATTTTCTCTATTGCTTTTTCTGTTCTCAATTTCACTTATTTCTGCTCTGATCTTTTTTATTTCTTTCTTTATGTTTGCTTTGGGAATGATTTGCTGTTCTGTTTCTAGTTTCTCCAGTTCAGTTAGATCTTTGATTTTCTTTCTTCTTTTTTAATATAAGCATTTAGGACTATATATTTTCTTCTCAAGATTGCCTTCAAAAAAATAAAAAAAAAATAAAAAAATTAAAAAATAAAAATAAAAAAAAAGATTGCCTTCATTGTATCCCCTGTTTTTTTCTGTGTCTTGTTGTTGTTGTTTGTTTGTTTGTTTTTAGAGGTACTGGGGCTGGAGATTAAAACTGGGACCTCGTATGAGGGGAAGCTGACGCTCAACCACTGAGCCATATCAGCTCCCTGAGTTGGTTTCTTCATTTGTTTACTTGTTGTTTGTTTTTATTTTTAGGAGGCACCGGACTGAACCCGGGACCTCCCATGTGGGAAGCAGGTGCTCAACTGCTTGAGCCACATCCACTCCCCTGTACCCCATAAGTTTTGATAAGTTGTGTTCTCTTTTTCAATTGTCTCTATATTTCCTGATTTCACTTGCAATTTCTTCTTTGACCCACTGATTATTTAGGAGTGTGTTGTTTATCTCCACACATTCGCGATTTTACCTCTTTCCTGTCTATTATTGAGTTCCAGTCTCATTCCATTATGATCTGAGATGGTGCTTTGTGTAATTTCAATCTTTTCATATTTATTGAGAGCTGCACTGTGCCCTAACATGTGGTCTATCCTGGAGAAAGATCCATAGACACTTGAGAAGAATGTATCATCTGCTGAGTTTGGGTGCAACGTTCTGTATATGTGTTAGGTCTAGCTCATTTATCATATTGTTCAAGTTTCTGTTTCCTTGTTGATCTTCTATCTAGTTGTTCTATCTAATGATGTGAGTGGTGTGTTGAAGTCTCTATATATTTTTAAGCAATTTATTGAAGTATATTATTCATACATGAACATACATAAACTCTAAGTGTTCAGTAAACATTGTGATCTTTCAAAACAAATATGCATAACACCATACAGGGCTCCCACACATCACCCCCCCCAACAAACATCCTGCATTGTTGTGAAACATTTGTTAACAAATCATGAAAGAGCATCGTCAAAGTATTACTACTAACTATAGTCTGAATCTTCCTCCCCTATACATTTTTTTAAGGATTTATTTATTTATTTATTTACTTTTATCCATTTTATCCGCCCCAGCCCCCCGCCCCGTTTTTGCTGTTTCGGTGTCCATTCGCTGGGCACCTCTCTGTGTCTATTTCCTGCCCTCTCTTCTCATCCTTCTCCTCATGTCTTCACTAGGATTCAATCCTCCAAACCTCTGATGTGGGAGAGAGGTGTCCTACTACTGCGTGCGCCACCTTAGTTCCTGGTTTTTCAGTGCATCTTGTCTTGGCTCTCCCCTTTGTCACTCTCCTGTTATGTCATCATCTTGCTGCATGACTTGCCTGTGGCTCACCTGTGAACAGGGCCTAGTGGCACACCTACTCGTGGGGCCTGGCGGCTCCCTGGACGGGGCCTGACAGCTCACCCACTCACAGGGCCTGGTGACACACCCGTGCACAGAACCAGGTGGCCCATGCGCTTTCTATGTTTTTCTTTTTTTTACTTTCACCAGGAGGTCCCGGGGTCGAACCCAGGCCCCTCCATATGGGAGATGGACACCAAACCACCTGAGCCACATCCATCCCCCTGCTATATCTCTTAAGATTGACCAAAGACCCCAAGGTCTTTTCCCATACAGGATGGTCATATAATAAATCAGGCTTAGTTTACCACCAGCATTCTAAAGACCAGACCTAGGGAGAAAGACTAGGTCTGGGAACACATGCATGGTTTCTAATATACCAAATGTGTAGCCTACCCTGATTATCACAAAATCAGGACAGCGAGAATATTTGCATTGAAGTCTGTTATGTATAGACATCTATTTCTCATTTCAGGTTTGCCAGAGTTTCTCTCATGTATTTTGGGGCACCCTGATTATATGCATAGATTTTTTTTCTTTTTAACATTTTTTTAACTTTACTTTGTACATTTAGTAATTGAAAATATAAACAATTAAAAACTAAAAAGTAAACACAGATGAATAAACATATACATTTCTCAATTAAATGTAATGGATACATATAAATTTTTTTTTAATCAAACAATATATTACACAATATATTTGGTTCATAGTAATGCATTCATACAGTATTTATCCTTTTGTGTCTGGCTTGCTTCACTCAACATAATGTCCTCCAGGTTCATCCATGTTGCCATATACTTTATGACTTCATTTCTTCTTACAGCTGCATAATATTCCATCATGTGAATAGACCACAGTTTGTTTATCCATTCATCTGTTGATGGACACCTGGGTTCTTTCCTACTTTTGGCAATGGTGAATAATGTGGCTATGAACATCAGTGTGCAGATGTCTGTTCGTGTCACTGCTCTCAGTTCTTCTGGGTATATACCCAGTAGTGGTATTGCAGGGTCACATGACAAGTCTATATTCAACTTCTTTAGGAACTGCCAAACAGTCCTCCATAGTGGTTGCATTCCCACCAACAGTGAAGAAGTGTTCCTATCTCTCCACATCCTCTCCAACACTTGTAGTTCTCTGTCTTTTTAATAGTGACCATTCTGACAGGTGTGAAATGATATCTCATTGTAGTTTTGATTTGCATTTCCCTAATCATGAGGGATGTTGAGCATTTCTTCACGTGTTATTTTGCCATTTGTATTTCTTCTTCGGAGAAATGTCTATTCAAGTCTTTGGCCCATTTTTTAATTGGGTCATTTGTCTTTTTATTGTTAAGTTGTAACATCTCTTTATATATCCTGGATATTAAACCCTTATCAGAAATGTGATTTCCAAATATTTTTTTCCATTGAGTTGGCTGCCTTTTCACCCTTCTGACAAAGTCCTGTGAGGTGCAAAAGTGTTTAATTTTGAGGAGGTCCCATTTATCTACTTTTTCTTTTGTTGCACGTGCTTTGGATGTAAGGTCCAAGAAACCACCACCTACTACATGGTCTTGAAGATGTTTCCCTACATTTTCTTCTAGTAGTTTTATGGTCCTGGCTTTTATATTTAGATCTTTGATCCATTTTGAGTTGATTCTTGTATAGGAGGTGTAACCGTTGGGGAATTTGATGTAATTATGAATTCCAAAAATATAATTGGATCATGCTTGTAAGCTGATCTGTTAATCTGGGCATGATTAGGTTAGGATTAGGGCGTTGAGCCCCACCCCTTGGTGGGTGGGAAATTGAATATTAAAGGCAAGGCAAAGGACAGTTGAGGTAGTCTTTTGCGAAGCAGTTTTGATGTTGGAAAGAAGGCCCCAGGGGAAGAGAAGCAAGCCATTCGCCTGATCGTCTGCAGCTGACCTCGTGGAGGAAATAGGAGCTAAGCCCGGAGAGAAACGCAGCCCCGGGAAGAGAGGAACCCCAGAAGCCTGAACCCTGGCAAATGCCGGCAGCTGTCTTGCTCTAACACATGGCAATGGACTGTGGTGAGAGAAGAAACTTAATGCTTTATGGCCTGGTATCTGTGGACTTATACCCCAAATAAATACCCTTTATAAAGACCAACCCATTTTTGGTATTTCACATTAGCACCCCTTTGGCTGACTAATACAGGAGGTGAGATAGGGATCCTATTTCATTCTTTTGGATATAGATATCCAGTTCTCCCAATACCATTTGTTGAAGAGACAGTTTTTTCCCATTAGCGTGGGCTTGGTAGGTTTGTCAAAAACCAGTTGACTGTATTTTGTTGACTGTGAGGGTATATTTCTGGATTCTCAATTCTATTCCACTGATCGATGTGTCTATCTTTATGCCAGTACCATGCTGTTTTGACCACTGTAGCTTTGTAATATGTTTCAAGATCAGGCAGTGAAATTCCTCCCACATTGCTCTTCTTTTTTAGAATGCTTTTGGCTATTCGGGTGCACTTACCCTTCCAGATGAATTTGGTAATTGCCTTCTCTAATTCTGTAAAGTAAGCTGTTGGGATTTTGATTGGTATCGCATTGAATCTATAAATCAGTTTGGGCAAGATTGACATATTCACGATATTTATTCTTCCAATCCATGAACACGGAATGTCTTTCCATTTGTTTAGGTCTTTTAAAATTTCTTTTAGCTTTGTTTTGTAGTTTTCTGCATATAGGTCCTGTACTTCCTTGGTTAAATTAACTCCTAGGTATTTGAGTCTTTTTGTTGCTATTGAAAATGGAATTTTCCTCCTGATTTCCTCCTCAGATTGTTCAGTACTAGTGTACAAAAACATTACTGATTTTTGCTTGTGATCTTATATCCTGCCACTTTGCTGAACTCATTTATTAGTTCAAGCAGCTTTGTTGTGGATACTTCAGGATTTTCTAAATACAGGATCATGTCATCCGCAAACAGTGAGAGTTTTACTTCCTCTTTTCCTATTTGGACGCCTTTAATTTTTTTGTCTTGTCTAATTGCCCTCGCTAGAACTTCTAGTACAATGTTGAATAACAATGGTGACAGTGGGCATCCTTGTCTTGTTCCTGATCTTAGGGGGAAAGCTTTCAACCTTTCCCCATTGAGTATGATGTTGGCTGTGGGTTTTTCATATATGCCTTTTATCATATTGAGGAATTTTCCTTTTATTCCTATCTTTTGAAGTATTTTTATCAAAAAAGGATGTTGGATTTTGTCGAATGCCTTTTCTGCATCTATTGAGGTGATCATGTGTTTTTTTTTTCCTTCAACTTGTTAATGTGGTGTATTACATTGATCGATTTTCTTATGTTGAACCAGCCTTGCATACCAGGAATAAATCCCACTTGGTCGTGATGTATAAGTCTTTTGATATGCTGTTGGATTCGATTTGCAAGTATTTTGTTGAGAATTTTTGCATCTATGTTCATGAGAGAGATTGGTCTGTAATTTTCTTTTCTTGTGGAATCTTTATCTGGCTTTGGTATTAGGGTGATGTTGGCTTCATAAAATGTGTTGGGTAATTTTCCGTCCTCTTCAATTTTTTGGAAGAGTTTAAACAGGATTGGTGTTAATTCTTTTAGAAATGCTTGGTAGAACTCACCTGTGAAGCCATCTGGTCCTGGACTTTTCTTTGTTGGGAGATTTTTGATGACAGATTCAATCTCCTTAATTATGATTGGTTTGTTAAGTTCTTGTATTTCCTGTTGTGTCAGTGTAGGTTGGTTATGAGTTTCTAGAAATTTGTCCATTTCATCCAGGTTGTCTAGTTTGTTGGCATATAGTTTCTCATAATATCCTCTTATGATTCTTTTTATTTCTGTGAGGTCATTTGTAATTTCCCCCCTTTCATTTCTGATTGTATTTATTTGCATCTTCTCTCTTTTTTTCTTTGTTAGTCTAGCGAGGGGTTTGTCAATTTCATTGGTCTTCTCAAAGAACCAGCTTTTGGTTTTGTTGATTTTCTCTATTGTTTTTCTGTTCTCATTTTCATTTATTTCTGCTCTAATCTTTATTATTTCTTTCCTTCTTTTTGCTTTGGGATTGGTTTGCTGTTCTTTTTCTAGTTTCTCAAGTTGTTCAGTTAAATCTTTGAGCTTAGCTCTTTCTTGTTTTTTATTTATTTATTTATTTATTATTATTATTTTTTTTACCGGGAGGTCCCGGGGATCGAACCCGGGTCCCTCCATATGGGAGACGGACACCCAACCAGTTGAGCCACATCCAACCCCTCTTGTTTTTTAATATAGGCATTTAGGGCTATAAATTTCCCTCTCAAGACTGCCTTCGCTGAATCCCATAAGTTTATTTTTTTTTTTTTACTTTATTTTGTACATTTAATAATTGAAAACATAAACAATTAAAAACTAAAAAGTAAACACAGATGAATAAATATATACATTTCTCAATTAAATGTAATGGATACATGTAAAATTTTTTTTTTAATCAAACAATATATTACACAAATATATTTGGTTCATAGTAATGCATTCATACAGTATTTGTCCTTTTGTGTCTGGCTTCCTTCACTCAACATAATGTCCTCCAGGTTCATCCATGTTGCCAAATGCTTTATGACTTCATTTCTTCTTACAGCTGCAAAATATTCCATCGTGTGAATAGACCACAGTTTGTTTATCCATTCATCTGTTGATGGACACCTGGGTTGTTTCCAACTTTTGGCAATGGTGAATAATGTGGCTATGAACATCGGTGTGCAGATGTCTGTTCGTGTCACTGCTCTCAGTTCTTCTGGGTATATACCCAGTAGTGGTATTGCAGGGTCACATGGCAAGTCTCTATTCAACTTCTTTAGGAACTGCCAAACAGTCCTCCATAGTGGTTGTACCATCCTGCATTCCCACCAACAGTGAAGAAGTGTTCCTATCTCTCCACATCCTCTCCAACACTTGTAGTTCTCTGTCTTTTTAATAGTGGCCACTCTGATAGGTGTGAAATGATATCTCATTGTAGTTTTGATTTGCATTTCCCTAATCATGAGGGATGTTGAGCATTTCTTCAGGTGTTTTTTTGCCATTTGTATTTCTTCTTCGGAGAAATGTCTATTCAAGTCTTTGGCCCATTTTTTAATTGGGTCATTTGTCTTTTTATTGTTGAGTTGTAACATCTCTTTATATATCCTGGATAGTAAACCCTTATCAGATATGTGATTTCCAAATATTTTTTCCCACTGAGTTGGCTGCCTTTTTACCCTTCTGACAAAGTCCTATGAGATGCAAAAGTGTTTAATTTTGAGGAGGTCCCATTTATCTACTTTTTCTTTTGTTGCACGTGCTTTGGGTGTGAGGTCCAAGAAACTACCACCTACTACAAGGTCTTGAAGATGTTTCCCTACATTTTCTTCTAGTAGTTTTATGGTCCTGCCTTTTATATTTAGATCTTTGATCCATTTTGAGTTGATTCTTGTATAGGGGCTGAGATAGGGGTCCTCTTTCATTCTTTTGGTTATAGATATCCAGTTCTCCCAACACCATTTGTTGAAGAGACTGTTTTTTCCCATCAGCGTGGGCTTGGTAGGTTTGTCAAAAACCAGTTGACTGTATAGGTGAGGGTATATTTCTGGATTCTCAATTCTATTCCACTGATCAATATGTCTATCTTTATGCCAGTACCATGCTGTTTTGACCACTGTAGCTTTGTAATATGTTTCAAGGTCAGGCAGGGTAATTCCTCCCACATTGCTCTTCTTTTTTAGAATACTTTTGGCTATTCGGGTGCACTTACCCTTCCAGACGAATTTGATAATTGCCTTCTCTAATTCTGTAAAGTAAGTTGTTGGGTGTATCCCATAAGTTTTGATACATTGTGTTCTCATTTTCATTTGTCTCAATATATTTACTGATTTCACTTGTAATTTCTTCTTTGACCCACCGAATATTTAGGAGTGTGTTGTTCAGTCTCCACACATTTGCAAATTTCCTTTTTTCCTGTCTGTTATTGATTTCTAGTTTCATTCCATTATGATCTGAGAAGGTGTTTTGTATCATTTCAATCTTTTTATATTTATTGAGAGCTGTATTGTGACCTAACATGTGGTCTATCCTGGAGAAAGATCCATGGGCACTTGAGAAGAATGTATAACCCGCTGAGTTTGCATGCAGTGTTCTGTATATGTCTGTTAGGTCTAACTTGCTTATCATATTGTTCAAGTTCTCTGTTTCCTTGTTGATCTTCTGTCTAGTTGTTCTATCTAATGATGTGAGAGGGGTGTTGAAGTCTCCAACGATTATTGTAGAAATGTCTATTTCTCCCTTCAGTTTTGCCAGAGTTTGTCTCATATATTTTGGGGCACCCTGGTTAGGTGCGTAGATATTTATGACTGCTATATCTTCCTGGAGGATCGTCCCTTTTATTAATATATAATGGCCTTCCACATCTCATCACTTTTGCATTTGAAGTCTGTTTTGTCTGATATTAGTATAGCTACCCCTGCCCTTTTCTGTTTACTATTCGCATGGAGTATCTTTTTCCAACCTTTTACTTTCAGCCAGTTTGTATCCTTGGGTCTGAGTTGAGTTTCTTGTAAGCAGCATATGGATGGCTCATGTTTTTTTATCCATTCTGTCAGCCTGTATCTTTTGATAGAGGAGTTTAATCCATTCACATTCAATGCTATTACTGAAAATGCACTATTTATTTTCTCCATTGTATTCTTTGGTTTTCATATGTCATCTTATTTTTGTCTTTCTTTTTACTCTTTTGGTTATCCTTTCTGCTTTTCTTTTCTCTATACTCTCCTCCAAGCCTCTCTCTCCTGTCTTTTTCTTTCAGGTTCTAAGGCTTCCTTTAATATTTCCTGCAAAGGTGGATTCTTTTTCACAAACTCTCTTAGTTTCTCTTTGTTTGTGAATACTTTATATTCACCTTCATATTTGAAGGACAGTTTTGCTGGATAAAGAATTCTCGGCTGGCAGTTTTTCTCTTTCAGTTTCCTAATTGTATCATACCACTGTCTTCTCGCCTCCATGGTTTCTGAAGAGAAATCTGCACTAAGTCTTTCTGGACGTCCTTTTACGTGATCGTTTGCTTCTCTCTTGCTGCTCTTAGAATTTTCTCTTTATCTTTTACATTTGACATTCTGAGTAGTATGTATCTTGGCATAGGTCTATTTGGATTTATTCTGATTGGGGTACGGTGTGCTTCTTGGACATGTAAGTTCATTTCTTTCATGAGAGCTGGGACATTTTTAGCTATTATATCCTCAAATACTCTTTCTGCCCCTTTTCCCTTCTCTTTCCCTTCTGGAACTCCCATGATATGTATGTTGTTGCGTTTTGTTTTGTCATTCAACTCTCTGAGCCCCTGCTCAATTTTTTTCCATTCTTTCTCTCTCTGTTCTTTTCTCTCTTCAATTTTAGCTGCTCTGTCTTCGGTATCACTTATTCTTTCTTTTATCATTTCAAGCCTGCTGTTGTATGCCTCAAATGTGTTTTTGACCTCACCTATTGTGTCTTTCATTCCCATGAATTCTGTTACTTTTCTGTTCAGGATTTCAAATTCTTGGGAAGCGGCTGTGGCTCAATCAGTAGGGCTCCCGTTTACCATATGGGAGGCCCCGGGTTCGGTTCCCGGGGCCTCCTGGTGGGGTCAGGCCCGCCCGCACGGCGTGGTTGGCTGACCCAGCGAGCACAAGCAGCAAGGGGGGGATGAATGAATAAATAAAAAATCTTTAAAAAAAAAAAAAAAAAAAAAAAAAAAAAAAGGATTTCAAATTCTTCTTTGCATTCTCTCAATGTCTTCTTGATGTCATTTATCTCTTTAACTATATTGTCTTTCATCTCATTAATTTGATTTTGGTAATTTGTGCTCATCTCGCTGATTACTTCTCTCAAATTCTGCATCTCTTCTGGGACTTAGATGTCTTCCTTTTCTTTGGCCATATCTTCTATTTTCTTAGTATGGCTCGTAATTTTTTGCTGGTATTTAGGCATCTGGTTAGGATGTAGTTTTCTCAGATGCTCAAATTCTTTCTCTTTTAAAGGGATTTAGTGGCAGGAGGCTGTGAATTACCACAGCTCTTTGATTTTTGGCTCAACCTGGATTGTTAGGATTGTCCTGCTGGTTGCTCACATCTGGGCACTGGACCCAGTAATTGGTTGTAGCGTCACTTCCTAGGGCCTTGGGCAGGGAGACTATAGAGGCCAGGAAAAGCCTCTCCTACTTATTAATTTTCTCATGTGCACGTCCTTGGTCTGCCAGGAGATGGCGCTCGTTGGCAGCTCTCAATTCAATGCCTGGTCAGCGTATTTGTTGTGACACAGACCAGGTCAATGTGATAGAGCTTCCTGTCTGGAGGCTAAGAACCTTGTTATTCAAACTTTCTGAGACAGTTCTCCAGACTTCTCTCATAGCACCCCCCTTTTCCCAGCTAGGAAATATTTCCACTCCCTTCTGAATCCTTAACAATCGGTCCCTGTTAGTAGAGGAGGAGATTGGGAGGTTTGTATATCTTTAGCCCCTTGCAGGCTCCAAGGCAAACAATGATGCAACCCCACCCTGCCTGGAAGGGCTCTCGGGACAGGGCAGAACAAACCTGGGAGTCCAAAGCAGGGTCAGCCCCAGGGTCTCTCTCCCCTCTCCTGTGGAGTCCTCAACAATCAGTCCAGGCTAGAAGAGAGGGAGTTTGTGAGGGTCGGATTTCTCCAGTCCTTCCTAGGCTCCCAGGGCAAACCGCCGTGTGGAAGGGTTTGTGGGGCTCTGCAGCCCAAATTTACAGGTTAGAACCTGAGTCGGCCTAAGGCTGTGTCCCTCTCTCTCCCTTTTCCGGGAGTGGTAGATCCCTGGAGCCCCCTTTGTCTGTGGTCGCAGGTCCAGAGGCCTGAGAATTCTAAAGAGTATGAGGGAGGGTGCCGGCAGCAGCAGAAGGTGCTACTTCCAACTCACGGTTCTGTGGTCGCAATTTCCCTCTTTTGTCCCTCTCTCCTCTGGGTGGTGTGCAGCCTTCACCTGCTGTCCTAAACCCTAGAAGATCTTTTTCAGGGCTGTTTCAGCCTGTCCTCTAGCTATTTTTCTGGAGAAGAGATTCCCGTGTCTAACTAGTCTGCCATCTTCCCGGAAGTCTCCTGCATAGATATTTAATGACTATTATTTATTCCTGGTGGATTGTCCTTTTTAATAATATATAAATGGCCTTCTGTATCTCTTAGAACTTTTTTTTACCTTTAAAGTCTGTTTTTTCGATATTAGTATAGCTCCCCTCTGCTCTTTTTTGGTTATTTGCGTGGAGTATCATTTTCTAACCTTTCACTTTCAGCCGTTTTGTATCCCTGGGTCTAAGGTGAATCTCTTGTAAGCAGCATATGGATGGCTCATGTTTTTTTATCCATTCTGTCAGCCTGTATGTTTTTTTTGTTTTTGAGGTACTGGGCTGGCAATTGAACAGGACCTCTTATGTGGGAAGCCGGTGCTCAACCACTGAACCACATTGGTTCCCCTGAGTTGGTTTTTTCCATTTGTTTTGCTTGTTGTTTCTTCTTTTTTTTTTTCCAGGAGGCACCAGGAACCAAATCCAGGACCTCCCGTGTGGGAAGTGGGTGCTCAACTGCTTGAGCCACATCTGCTCCTAGCCTATAAGTTTTTTTTTTTGTTTTTTTTTTTACCGGGAGGTACCGGGGATCGAACCCCGGTCTCTCCATATGGTAGACGGACGCCGAACCTTTTGAGCCACATCCGTTTCCCGTAGCCTATAAGTTTTGTTTTTTTTTACCGGGAGGTCCCGGGGATCAAACCCCGGTCCCTCCATATGGTAGACAGACGCCGAACCTCTTGAGCCACATCCGTTTCCCGAGCCTATATGTTTTGATTGGGGAATTTAATACATTCACATTCAATGATATTACTGTAAATGCATTATTTACTTCCACCATTTTATTCTTTGGTTTTCATGTCATATCTTATTTTCATCTCTCTTTTTACTCTTTTAGTTACTCTTTCTGCTATTCTTTCTTCTATACTTTCCTCCAAGCTTCCCTCTCCTGTCTTTTTCTTTCAGGCTCTAAGGCTTCCTTTAATATTTCCTGCAAAGGTGGAATTCTTTTTTATGAACTCTCTTAGTTTCTGTTTGTTTGTGAATGTTTTAAACTCACCTTCATATTTGAAGGACAATTTTGCTGGATAAAGAATTCTTGCCTGGCCATTTGACTCTTTCAGTATACTAACTGTATCATACCACTGTCTTCTCACCTCCATGGTTGCTGATGAGAAATCTGATGGGCCTTTGATATTTATGACTATGCTTATGAGCCTTTGCTCTTGAAATTGAAACTTAGCTTAGTATTGTAGGGTGCCTAACAGTCACCTACTGGGAGCCTCCTTGTTGCTCAAATGTGGCCTCTCTCTAAGCCAAACTCGGCATATAAATGCAATAACTTCCCCCCAGCATGGGACATGACTCCCAGGGACGAGCCTCCCTGGCACCAAGGGATTGTTACAACAAACAATGCAACTAGGGGGAACAAAAAAGGACCTTGACCAAAAGGGGGAAAAGGTAAAGACAAATGAGTTTATATAGCTAAGAGACTTCAAAGCGAGTCAGGAGGTCATTCCAGAGGTAACACTTATGCACATCTCAGCAAGATCTCATTGACAACTAAAGTAGATACTACCCCAAATAGCAGGGCTCCTAAGGGCTCTGGAGACATCCAGACACCATAGTCAGGGCAGATAGCTCGGGAGTTTGATCCCTTGCCAGTGGGCCCTACTTTGGAATTTATGCTCCCCAGTGTGACAGAGTTGGACTCAATTGTGGTTTCCCTACACATGGATCTTTTGTCCTTTTATTTGAACTTATAATTAGTACAAAAGTTGGTAGGTGTACATCCAAGAGACTTAAAATCTTTGGGTTGTCCATATGCCAGCTGGGCCCTGAATCTCAACAGAGTTGCAACACCTACTCTCCAGTTCTTTGGACTCACCCAGGGCAACTAACAAGGAGGAGATTATGGATAACCAACATTACAAGGAAATGAGAGTGTCTACAGCTTCAAGCAAGAGAGTTCCATCCATTGGCTGTAGGATTGAAGCCCCCCACACCCAATTAAAGGTGGAGTGAGCATCACCATCCCAGAATCCTCAGGATTGAGGAATGAACTATGGACTAAAATAGACTTACTAGTATACTACTATAGACATTGTGATTCTAGCAGTGGAAGAAATATCTCTGATGTGGAGGCAGTGGTCACTGGAGGTTCTGAAGGTAGGGAGAAGGAAAAACAGATGTAGCATGGGGGCATTTTCAAGACTTGGGAATTGTCCTGAATGACATTACAATGACAGATACAGGTAATTATATATTTCGCCATAACCTACAGAATTGAGTGGGAGAGAGTGTAAACTACAATGTAAACTATAATCCATGCTTAGTGGCAATGCTCCAATTGTAATGAATGTACTACACTAATGAAAGATGTTGCTAATGTGGGAGGTGTGGGGAGTGGGGCATATGGGAATCCCCCATATATTCTCTGTAACATTTATGTAATCTAAATATCTTTTTAAAAAAAGAAATCTGCACTAAGTCTTAGTGGGTGTCCCTTTTATGTGATGGTTTGCTTCTTCCTTGCTGCTCTCAGGATTTTCTCTTTATCTTCGACTTTCACAATCTGAGTAGTATGTGTCTTGGAGTAGATCTATTTGCATTTATTCTGATTGGGGTATGCTTCACTTCTTGGACATTTAAGTTTATTTCTTCTGTGAGAGTTGGGAAATTTTCAGCTATTATTTCCTCAAGTACTCTTTCTGCCTCTTTTCCCTTCTCTCCTCCTTCTAGAACTCTCATGACACATATGTTGTTGCATTTTGTGTTATCATTCAATTCCCTGAGCCCTAGCTTAATTTTTCCCATTCTTTTCTCTCTTTGTTCCATTCTCTCTTCAATTTCAGCTGTTTTGTCTTCTGTATCCCTTATTCTTTCTTCTATCATTTTGAGTCTGCTGTTGTATGCCTCTGACATGTTTTTGATCGCACCTATCATGTCTTTCATTCCCATGAGTTCTGTTACTTTTTCTATTCAGGTTTTAAAATTCTTCATGATGCTCAATGTCTTCTTGATGTCCTTTATCTCTTTAGACATATTGTCTTTCAACTCATTAATTTGATTTTGGAAATTTGTATGAATCTCATTGATTAGTTGTCTCAAATCCTGCAACTCTTCTGGGGCTTTGATATTTTCCTCTGCTTGGGCCATTTCTTCCATTTTCTTAGTATGGCTTGTAATTTTTTGCTGATGTCTAGGCATCTGATTAGGGTGGTGGGTTTATAAGATGCTCGATTTCTCTCTCTCATAGGGTTTTATCATCAGAACGCTATGTGTTAATGCTGTTCTTTCATTCTTGGTTCAACCTGTTCTGGTTCTTTAGAATTGTCTCTGTTGCTCAACTATGGGCCCTGGACCCAGCAATGGGTTGCAGATGTGCTTCTTAGGGCCCTGGTTAGGGAGGTTGTAAAGGCCAGAAAAAGCATGTCTTATTTACCTTTAATTTCCTCACATGTACTTCCTTGGTCCATCAGCAGATGGTACTCTTGGAAGCCCTCAGGTTCAATGCCTGGTCTGAGTGTTTTCACTGCATGCACTGGATCAATGAGACAGTCATTCCTGCCTGGAGGCTAAGAACATCATAATTCAAACTTTCTCAGAGGCAGTTCTCCAACCTTTGCTGGCACCCCCCTCCCTTTTCCCAGGTAGGAATAATTCCACTCCCCTCTGCATCCTCAACAACCAGTCCAGACAGTAGAGGGAGATTGTGAGGATCAGATCTCTTTAGTCCCTTGCCGGCTCCCAAGGCAAACAATGGTGTGGTCCTACCCAGCCTGGAAGGACTCACGGGACACAGCAGACCAAATTTGCGGGTCAAAAACTGAGTCAGCCTTAGGCTCCCCCCTTTTCTGGGGAGGTGGATCCTGGGGCCTCCTTTGTCTGTAGCTGCAGGCCTGAGGCCTGAGAATTCAAAAATGTCTATAGTGTAGGGGACAGTACCGCCATTTGCAGCTGCAGCTTTTAACTAACAGTTTTGCTGTGGTGATTCTTTTCCTTGCCCCTCTCTCCTCTGGGCAGTGTCCCACCTTCCCCTGGTGTCCTAAATCCTAGAAGATTTTTTTCCAGATCTAGCTATTTTCCTGGGAGAGAAGAGAGTTCCACGGCTTGCTAGTCCACTATCTTCCCAGAAGTCTGGGTGCTCTTTTAAGTCAATAACTCTATTTTGTTTTATTTCTTTTAACACTCCCCCTTTTGATCAAGATCTTACTCCAAAAGCATCATTGATCAACATTTAGTATTAATCCCTCAGTGCCAGGGGGGAAGGTAGTAAATTTATTTGCAGTTTGCCTCAGAGAGGGGCCACATTTGAGCAACAAGGGGTTTTCAGGGGGTGACTCTTAGGCATTAATTATAATTAGGCTTAGTTTCATCATTACAGAAATAAATTCCATAAGTGCAAGCTTCAAGATCAAGGGTTTGGCTCATTATCATAACTCAGAGGTAGTTGTGGCTGTTATTCTGGAGATGAGACAACAAATAAAGAGACATTGTTGGGAAACGGATGTGGCTCAAGAGGTTCGGCGTCCGTCTACCATATGGAGAGACTGGGGTTCGATACCCGGTACCTCCCGGTAAAAAAAAAAAAAAGAGACATTGTAGTGACTGTAAAATAAAAAGGATTAGCAAGGTTTGAAATATGTTATGAATGTCATCTCCCCAAGATCTAAGATTTAGCCAATTAAATAAGGACCTATGGGTGTGGCCAATAACTGTGGCCCTTTTGTCAGATCTACATTACCATAGACCCAACAATTTGATAGATTGGCTAGGTTAGCAGTCTTTTGTATGGCTGGAAAAAAGGATGATGAATGGCCAGGGACTAGGAACGAGGGTAAGAGAGAGAATGAGGAGTTTAAAAAGGTGGCAGGATTCATTATGGGAGGGACAGAGATGGATTGGGGTACAAAGAAGGGGTAAGGGAGGAATAAAAATGCTAATAGGATAATAATGAAGATTATAGCAGGCATTATTGAGGTCATTTCAATCTGGTGAAAATCAGGTCTGGTCTTGGTTCTTGGATTAGCCATTCATATCAGATGCCTTCTACTTAGGGGTGACTTAAGCCTAAGGTCACCAGTATGTATTAGTTATATAGGCCCGGTCTTTGTTCTTGGGTTAGCTGTCTACCTCTCATCCATGCTAATTCTGAGCTTTAGGTCCCCTGTAGGAATAGATTTCCAGGCAGGGCTGGGACCTTTCTTTGAATGAGAAATATGAATCCAAGAATCAATATCTTCAAATTTAGTAGCACATAGGTTAATTAAAAGCACCCAATAGTGGAGCAGGTATAGCTCAGTGGTTGAGTGCCTGCTTTGCATGTACGAGATCCCTGGTTCAATCCCCAGTACCTCCTGAAAAAGAAAAGTACCTGATAAGGTCCTTTCCAGTGAGGTCAGAATACATCTTTATGGAAGTATCTTTTCCAATATATTAAGTCTCCAGGCTGAAGACTGCAGTTTTGCTGTTTGGAATATCTTTCACTTGGATGTACACTATAAAAGGATTGTTCTACCAACGTTTCATTTTTCTTTAGGTTTTGATTAGTTCCTAACAATAGGTTAGCATATTTCCTTTTATGAGGTAAGTCTCATATATTCCAGAATTTATTTTCATAGGTCTCCCTGTTATAATTTCAAATAAGGATAATTCATGTTTTCAAAAAGGAGTAGATTTTAGATTCAATAAGACTATAGGTAAGGCTTTTGGCTATGGTAGATTGAAGGATTCCATGAATTTAGCTGAGTTTTTTTTTTAACAAATCAATTTTATTGATACATATTTTTTAACAAATCAATTTTATTGATACATATTAATAAAGCATACAATTTATCCAAAGTGTACAATCAATGGTATTTGGTATAATCACGTAGTTGTGCGTTCATCCCTTCAATCATTATTAGAGCATTTTCATTTTTTCAATAATAACAACAATAATAAATAAAAAACAGACAAACAAGAAAATTCTTCACCTCTCAATCTCTCTCTGTTTCCCCTGCTGTGCATAGTTGCTATTTATGGCTATTCTTGCACAATTATTTATTTACTTATTAAGCATTTTTACTGAGATATATTCACATACCATATGATCCATCCAAAGTATATAATCAGTGGCTTTTAGTATAATCACAATGTTGTGCACTCATCATCACCAAAAATTTTAGAATTATTTCATTACTCCAAAAAAAAGAAAAACTCCACACCCCTTAGCATGTCTTCCCTAGCCCTACATAACCACCAATCAAATTTCATCTTTATAAACTGATTTATATTTATATTTTATATAAATGGAATCATACAATATGTTACACAATAATACAATATTTGTCCTTTTGTGTCTGGCTTGCTTCACTCAACATAATGTCCTCCAGGTTCATCCATATTGTCATATGTTTTACAACTTCATTTCTTCTTACAGCTGCATAATATTCCATCATGTAAATACACTACAGTTTGTTTATCCATTCATCAGTTGATGGATACCTGGGTTGTTTCCACTTTTGGCAACTGTGAATAACGCCTCTATGAACACAGGTGTGCAGATGTCTATTCGCGTCACTGTTCTCAGTTCTTCTGGGTATATATCGAGCCTAACTGAGTTTTATTCACACCATCTGTTCTTTATATTATGATAAACACAATGAATATTTGGCAAAATAGGTCATATTTTGCATAGTGTTTTCATAATTTGCCCTTTCATAATTTGTAAAGTGGGTTCCTAGTTCATGGTTGTCACCATGAAGTTCTGAGGGAATTCCCCAATTCGGATTTTTTTTTTTTCTAATACCTTTGTGACAGTAGCAACAGTAGCTTGTCTATGGGGAAAGGCTTCAGCCCAGTGGGAATACATAACAATCATTACTGAAACATATTTATAGCCTTGGATGGGGGTAATTGAATAAAGTCCAATTGCCAAATTCCAAAAGGTCCTAGAAAGTTATGGAAAGGTATTCCTGGATTATGCCTGGGACAAATTAAATGATTGTAGTATATTTTCATAGCTATTTTAGGGAATGGTTTTCAGAAATATTGCTTTTCTCAGTTTACTATTTTATCAGTATTTTAGTGAGATATATTATGAATAATTTCCAAAACTGTTTTCTGGAGGCAAGTAAGAATGATTTAATTGCAGGCTTATAAAAACAGCTAGTGTTTTTCCTTTTTTTTTTTTAAGCTCCTAAGGAGGAATTTTTTTTCATGTAACTTGTTTTGTGTGTGTGTGTGTTTGTTTTACTTTGTTTTAGGAGGTATCAGGGATTGAACCTGGGACCTTGTACATGGAAAGCAGGCACTCAAACCACTGAGCTACTCCCACCACCAAACCATATAAGTTTTATAATAATCTTGTCTATATCTAAAAAAAGATCTTTCTGGGATTGTGATGAGAATTGCATCAAACTTGTTTCTCAATTTGGGGTGAATTTGTAACTGGATTCCTCTAGGTTCTTGGCTATGTTACAAAGAAGAATTTAAGAACATGCCCGTTCAGTTAGGCTAGTAGTTTATTAAGAGACTGAGAGAAGAGAATAGAAATGGGAAAAAATAATACATTATGGGTCCGGTATACTTGCGGGCTGGTCCAGGCAGAAAAAAAAGAGAGCGCAGCAAGGGAGCTCCTGCAGTTGCTTTTTAAAACATTTATTACTGCTTCCCTGGTTAATGTTTGGGGGAGGAGTCCCAGCTGTTTGCTGTTTTGATTGTTTACCCTACCCATCAATTCCCCTGGGGGACCCAATGATAAGGCCCTTTGAGAATATCCGGGGCTTTTCCTTGATCCCGGACAAAATCCCATTCCAAATGGAGGATTCTCCCAAGGTTCTCCCAGCAGCTTTTTGGTGGGAGGTGGGGGGGGTGTCTTTCCCTCAGGTGGGTTCCATGGCCACATGTTTCAGGGCCATGTTTTTCTGCCAGGTCCCCGATTTGTCTTCTCATTCCCTAAACTAGCCTGCCTCAAATTGACATCTTTATTATGTTGACTCTTCTAATCAATGACTATGTGATGTCTCCATTTATTTAAGGAATATTTTGTTGAACCTCAGGGAGTAAAAAGTTTTTTATGTTTCCAATAGAGTTAAAACGTCATTATAAAGTGTGTCTCAACCTGTAGCATGCCCGTACCCATGTCTGGGGTTGCATACTATTTTTCTTTTTTTTTTTTTTTTTTTTTTTTTTTTTTTACCGGGAGGTCCCGGGGATCGAACCCGGGTCCCTCCATATGGGAGACGGACGCCCAGCCAGTTGAGCCACATCCGACCCCGCATACTATTTTTCTTTTCTTGTTTCTTAATAAACTTTACACCCTTGCCTCTAAAAAAAAAGTTAGTATAGAAAAAAGAGTAGGATTAGAATTTGTAGCTGTAACTTATTGCAGCTGTATCTGCCCCATGATTGCCAGTGATTTGCTCTGTATTTGCTAGAGAATGACCGGGAATTTGAATTATAGCCAAAGCCTTTAGTAAGAGTATAGCATCTAGTAATTTCAGAACCTAAGAGCTGTCTTTTATTTTTCCTCCATTGAAGGTTAAAAAAAAACAAAAAAAAAGCAAAACAACTCTTTGTTTCTATAACATCCCAAATTTATGAACAACCCTAAAAGCATACCAACTATCTGTGTATGCAATTTTTCTTTTTTCTTTTTTTTCCACTTAACAAAACTGACTGGAAATTACTATCAATTCATAAATATCTTCTGCCTCTTTTTTTTCTTTTTTTCTTTTTTAACAACCTCATACACTCTTGGGTGGATATAAGAGTTTATTCAACTAGTTTCCTTCTGATACTTGATTTTATATGGGATATTAGCATTTTTCTTTAATATTTTAAGGAAATTTCTTTACATTAATGCTATTAACCCTTTATCTATCAAAATATATGTTAATTTTTTAGTAATTGTCATAGCATGAATCGGTGTATAATGGTTCCTTTTTTTTTTTTTTTAGGAGGTACCAGGGATTGAACCCGGGACCTCATACATGAGAAGCAGGAGCTTCAACCACTGAACTACACCTGATGCCCTTTGCTGTTTTTCTTTCTGCAAGTACACAGATTCTTGCTAGGACAAAAATTTCAGCTTGCTGGGCTGACATAAGATTAGGTAAGGAATTTGCTTTCATTGTTTCACGGTTAGAGATAATAGCAAACCCAACACAACAGATTCCTGAGTTATCTTGAAGGTGGGAGTCATCTACATACCAGATAACATCTGCATTATCAATTTCTTGTAAATCTATTTGAAGGGTTAATAATTAGTCAGATAATGCTATGCAGTCATGAAGAGTTTCCACAGAAATAGTAGAAAATAAAGTTGTGACCAAACAAGAGACATTGGGAGGGGGAATTAAAAGAATTTCTGAAGAAGTTAATCTGTTGGTAGAGGGGGCTTCAACATAATGGGGGACATAAATAGGTAAGAGGATCCCATAATTACTTCTTCATTTGATTCTAGAAGGTTTGCTGTTGTAGCAATTAGGCCTTATGCAAGGAAGAAGTCCCTTGGCTAAAGTATCCAATTGCTAGCTATAATATCCTAGAGGTTTACGTTGGTCTCTATGCTTTTGTATAGGGAAACCTAAGGTGTTCCCTTCTCATTCATGGACAAGGAGAAACAAAAGGGGTAATTTGTAATTAGGGTGTCCCAGAGCAGGAGTGCTGTACAAATTATTATTTTTTTTTTTTAAAGATTTTATTTATTTATTCATTTGTCCCCCCCTTGCTGCTTGTGCTCGCTGGGTCAGTTAACCACGCCGTGCGGGCGGGCTTGCCTTCATCAGGAGGCCCCGGGAACCGAACCCGGGGCCTCCCATATGGTAAACGGGAGCCCTACTGATTGAGCCACAGCCGCCTCCCTGTACAAATTATTGAACCACAGCAATTTGAATCCAGCCCCACTTTGGTTTCTGCAAACACCAGGGTCTTGATTGAGGCAGTCCTGTCCTCCATAACCTAACGGTTATGTTAGGTTATGTTTAGTTGATAAACAAAAGTGCCCAGTTTATTTTGAAGTGGAAACGAAGCCTGGAACTGTAACTGAAAGTTAAGAATTAACAAATATGCGAATATTCTTGCTGTCCTGATTTTGTGATAATCAGGGTAGACGAAACATTCCCTATATTAGAAACCATGCATGTATCCCCAGATCTAGTTTTTCTCCCTAGGTCTGGTTTTTAGAATGCTGGTGATAAACTAAGCCTGATTTATTATATGGCCATCCTGTATGGGAAATGACTGTAACTCTAGGTGTCTTTGGTCAACCTTAAGTGATAGAGCAGTGGATGTGGCTCAAATGGTTGAGTGTCTGTCTCCCATATGGAGGGACCTGGGTTCGATCCCCGGGACCTCCCGATAAAAATTAAAAAAAGAAAAATATAGAAGGCACGCAGGCCATCAGGCTCCGTGCGTGGGTGAGCCCCCCAGGCCCTGCGCGTGGGTATACCGCCAGGCCCCGAGAGCAGGTGTGCCATCAAGACCCGCGAGCGGGTGCACCGCCAGTGCCTGTGTGTGGGTGCGCTGCCAGGCCCCGCAAGTGGGTGAGCCCCCACGGCCCCGTGCCCGGGTGCGCCATCAGACCACGCAAGCCACGCAAGATAATGACGTAACAGGAGTGTGACACAAGGGAGAGCCAAGATGAGACATGCCAAAAAACCAGGAACTAAGGTGGTGCAGGTGGCAGGACGCTTCTCGCCCACATCGGTGTTTCTGAGGATCAAATCCCGGTGAAGACAGGAGGAGAAGGATGAGAGAAGAGGGCAGGAAACAGATACAGAGAGTTGCCCAATGAATGGATGCAAAAACAGCAAAAATGGGGGCGGGGGGGTGCGGTAAAAATGGATAAAAGTAAATAAATAAATAAATCCTTAAAAAAAAGTATAGGGGAGTAAGATACGGACTATAGTTGGTGGTGGTACTTTGACAATGTTCTTTCATAATTTCTTAACAAATGTTTCACAACAATGCAGGGTGTTTGTGTGGGGTGATGTGTGGGAGCCCTGTATGATGTTATGCATGTTTGTTTTGTAAGTTCACAGTGTTTACTGAACACTTATTGTTTATGTATGTTCATGTATGAATGATATAATTCAATAGATTGTTTTTTTTATGTATGTTCATGTATGAATGATATAATTCAATAGAATGTTTTTTTTTAAAAGAATTAACAAATAATTATGATTAAAAATCATTATATAGATGCCTTTATATTCTGAAATAGCAAAAGGGTAATATCTGAAATTGCCGGATTTGGCCTAGACCTGCTGTTGTGATGGTCAGTGTAAACAGGTCTCAGCCCTGTTCATGGTTCCTCTAGACCATGTGTATGCTTACTATTGTGATGGCAAGTCTAGATCTAACTTACCTTTGTTTATGGTTATCTTAGAACTAGGCTCACCCTGGTGTACACTTGCCATTGTGATGGCAACCACTCTTCTCTCCCGTTTGAATCATAAAAACTCCTGCTCCCCTGTGGTTCTAGTCCAGGGAAGGCAGATTTGAGACACCCCCATCTCCAGTCCTGCCAGCATTAATAATCCTGCTTTCTCTCATGACCATGCCGTGTGGACTCCAATTCATCTGCTCCAGGCAAGAACCCAGGGAGGCCCCTGCAGGTTTCCTTCACTATGCTTTATTTCCTTAAAGGAATTTTAACTAGTTTCATGCTAAATAAGGGGCTTAATTTGTTTAGATTTAAACAAGCCATATAAAAGTTGAACCATCAAGGAAAATTAGGAATCCAATTTCTATACCATCCTTCAAAGCTTAAAAGTCCTTCTAATTAATGTTTGGTTTGGGAAGGATGGAAAGCTTTAATGCTTTGGATTCAGTGAAGGTCTGGGAGGAGGCCCTGGGGGCAGGGATAGGGAAAGCATGTGGGCATATCAGTAGGTAAAGTGGACCATAAATGAAATGGAATAGTATCTTAAAGAAGGTGGACTTTAAAATTTATATATATATCTTTGACTGAAAAGACAGGAATATGTATGGGTCTTAATTCCTTATCCTGGTCTGCTGAATCTGGTTATAAGAGTTCCAAATTAATTTCCCCCTTTTGGGGGAAAGTTATGTGTGCTTGGAGTAATCCAAGGAAATTTCTTCCCAGAAGGTGAAATAGGGTAGAGGAGACTAATAAAAATTGATGAGTGCCTTGTAAAGGTCCTAACTGAAAGGGAATTGGGGGAATAAAAGAGTCATGGGTTTGTTGGAGACTCCCTCCATTTGAATTGTTTCTGTACTCCAGGTAGGGGGGTTAATGAGGGTAGTGGGATTTAAGACAGAGAAGGTGGTGCTGTGCCCTGTTTCCATTTGTTTCCAATTTTAAGACCTATTTCCCTTAAAGATGTGATGTGGACAATTGGAAAAGCCTTTGCCATTTCCCAGGGCAGCCCTAGCAGTCACACTGAAAGGGATTTTGCTTTCTTAGAGGGCGAAGAGTATCAGGCGGTTGCTGCTCTCTGGGGGAAATTTTGGGCAGTCTCTTTTCTAATGTCCAGGTTATTTATAGTCATTACAAGTACCAGTGGCCTGAACTCTGGTGCCTGAAGGGTTTATTGGGGGCTTACTTAGCTGCTGTTTTAGCTTAGAAGGATTTCTTTTGCTCAGCCTTTTTAAAGGTGCAATTTCATTGATCTGTAAGATTTGCTAAATCATTAGGTTCCATGGTGGTCCAATTTAGTTTACATTTCAGAGTGGTACTTAGTTCTTCTGAAAGGGCATTAACAGAAGTAGAATTAAATAGGGTAGGTGTTTCATAGTTAATACGGTCAAGACCTGAGAATTGTTTAAAGAGTTTTTTTTGTTGTTGTTGTTGTTGTTGTTTTGAGCCTGTTATAATATTCATATATGGGCTCAACAGGTTTTGGGGTACATTTTGGATTTTTCTCCAATCAATAATTTGGGGAAAAACTTCAGGTATGACCTTATGAAGTTCCTTGGCTAGCTTCAATCCTTCAGTTTTGTCAGTAGCTCCTCATTTTGAAAAGTTATTTAAGGGATTTTTCTTTTTTTGTTTTTTAAAAAATAGTATTAGAGAAGGTATGAGCTTACAAAACAATCATGCGACTTCCGGGAAGATGGCGGACTAGTAAGACACGGGAATCTCTTCTCCATAAAAATAGCTAGAGGACAAGCTGAAACAGCCCCGAAAAAGATCTTCTAGGGTTTAGGACAGCAGGTGAAGGCTGCACACCACCCAGAGGAGAGAGGGACAGAAGAGGGAAATCTCGGCAACAGAACCACACTCTTCAGAATTCTCGGGCCCAGGGGCCTGCGACCACAGACAAAGGGGGCTTCAGGGATCTGCCACTCCCGGAAAGGGGAGAGAGAGGGACACAGCCTTAGGCTAACTCAGGTTCGGACCTGAAATTTGGGCTGTGGAGCCCCACGGACCCTTCCACACGGCAGTTTGCCCTGGGAGCCTAGAAAGGACTGGAGAAATCCAACCCTTGCAACCTCCCTCTCTTCTAGCCTGGACTAATTGTTGAGGACACCACGGGAGAGGGGAGAGAGAGCCTAGGGCTGACCCTGCTTTGGACTCCCAGGTTTGGTCTGCCCTGTCCCGAGAGCCCTTCCAGGCTGGGTGGGGCTGCGCCATTGTTTGCCTAGGAGCCTGCAAGGGGCTAAAGATATACAAACCTCCCAATCTCCTCCTCTACTAACAGGGACCGATTGTTGAGGATTCAGAAGGGAGTGGAAATATTTCCTAGCTGGGAAAAGGGGGGCGCTACGAGAGAAGTCTGGAGAACTGTCTCAGAAAGTTTGAATCACAGGGCTCTTAGCCCCCAGATAGGAAGCTCTATCACATTGACCTGGTCTGTGTCACAACAAATACGCTCTGACCAGGCATTGAATTGAGAGCTGCCAACGAGCGCCATCTCCTGGCATACCAAGGAAGTGCACATAAGAAAATTAATAGGGAAGCGGCTGTGGCTCAATCAGTGGGGCTCCCGTTTGCCATATGGGAGGCCCCGGGTTTGGTTCCCGGGGCCTCCTGGTGAGGGCAGGCCCGCCCGCATGGCGTGGTTGGCTGGCCCAGCGAGCACAAGCAGCAAGGGGGGGATAAATGAATAAATAAATAAAATCTTAAAAATAAATAAATAAATAAAATAAGAAAATTAATAAATAAGAGAGGCTTTTCCTGGCCTCTATAGCCTCCCTGCCCAAGGCCCTAGGAAACAACTCTACAACCAATTACTGGGTCCAGTGCCCAGTTTTGAGCAACCAGCGGAACAATCCTAACAATCAAGGTTGAGCCAAAAATCAAAGAGCTGTGGTAACTCACAGCCTCCTGCCACAAAACAATCATGCACAACGTGCAGAATTCCCATACGTTAGCCCTGTACCAACACCTTGTATTTTTATGAAAAATTTGATACAGATTATGAAAGAACATCATTGGGGGCAGATGTGGCTCAAATGGTTGGGCGTCCGTCTCCCATATGGAGGGACCTGGGTTCGATCCCTGGGACCTCCCGGTAAAAATAAACAAAAATACAGAAGGCACGGGGGCCATCAGGCCCCGTAAGCGGGTGAGTCCCTCAGGCCCTGCACGCGGGTGCACTGTCAGGCCCTGCCGAGCCACACAGCAAGATGATGACATAACAGGAGAGTGACACAAGGGAGAGCTCAAGATGAGCTGTGCCGAAAAACCAGGAACTAAGGTGGTGCACGTGGTAGGACGCCTCTCTCCCACATCGGAGGCTCCCAGGATCGAATCCCGGTGAAGGCAGGAGGAGAAGGATGAGAAGAGAGGGCAGGAAACAGACACAGAGAATTGTCCAGCAAATGGACCCAGACACATACACACATAAAAAACAGCAAAAATGGGGAGGGGGGAGCAGTAAAAATGGATGAAAAGTAAATAAATAAATAAATCTTAAAAAAAAAAAAAAAAGAAAGAAAGAACATCATCAAAGTATTGCTACTTGCTATGGTCCATGGCTTACATTTGGTGTATTTTTTCCATACACCTCCCCCATTATTAACACCATGTATTAGTATTGTATATTTGTTATATAGTTCATGAGCGATCGCTTTCATATTTGTACTGTTAACCATAGTCCATCATCCAGCACATGGTTCACTGTGTTATACAGTCCCATGCTTTGTACAATCCATCCAAAGTGTATACTCAGTGGTTCTCAATTTCATCACAGTTGTATAGTCATCACCCAGTAAATTTTTTGTACATTTTCCTTAGTCCAAAGGCAAAAATCCCATACCCCCCTGTTACTGACCCTTAGCATTGATATAGTACCTTCTTTGACATTGATGCAAGAATATTACAACATTGCTGTTAACTATAGTCATAAGTTACATTAATTGTATTTTCCCCACACAACCCCATATTCTTACCACTTTATAACGGTGATGTACATTTGTTCTAGTTCGTAGAACATTCTTGTATTTGTACTATTAACCGCAATCCTCATCTACCTCCAGGTTCCATTGTGTTATTCAGTCCCTAGATTATTTCTCTAGTCTACACATTTACAGTCATGCTAATTAAAAATTCTATATACATTAAGCAGCAGTACCCTTTCTCAGACCTTATCCTAACTCTTAGTAACTTATACTCTAGGTTTTAACTTCATGTGTTTATTTTTCATGTTTAGTTCATACAATATTTGTCCTTTTGTGTGTGGCTTACTTTACTCAGTAAAATGACCTCAAGTTTCATCCATGTTGTCATACGTGTCCCAATTTCAATTCTTCTTACAGCAGCATAGTATTCCATCATATGTGTATTAGTCAGCCAAAGGGGAGCAAATGCGAAATACCAGAAATGGGTTGGTCTTTATAAAGGGTATTTATTTGGGGTAGAAGTCCACAGTTACCAGGCCATAAAGCATAAGTTTCTTCCCTCACCAAAGTCCATTGTCATGTGTTGGAGCAAGACAGCTGCCGACGTTTGCCAGGGTTCTGGCTTCTTGGGTTCCTCTCTTCCCAGGGCTGCATTTCTCTCTGGGCTTAGCTACTCTGGTTCCTCCACAAGACCAGCTGTAGACTATCAGGCGAACCACTCGCTTCTCTTCTCCTGGGGACCTCTCTCCAACATCAAAACTCCAACTTCAGAACTGCTTCTCAAAAACTGCTCCCTATGTCCTTTGCCTTGCCTTTTATATTCGATTCCCCCACCCACCAAGGGGTGGGGCTCAACGTCCTACTGATGTGTCCCAGTCAACACCCTAATCATAACTTAATCATGCCCAGATTAACAGGTCAGTTTACAAGCATGATCCAATCATATTTTTGGAATTCATAATTACATCAAATTGCCAAACAGCTACAATATGTATATACCACATTTTGTTTATCCATTCATCAGTTGATGGACACTTCAGTTGTTTGCATCTTTTGGCAATTGTGAATAATGCTGCTGTGAACATTGGTGTGCAAATGTCTGTTCACATCCCTGTTTTCAGTTCTTCTGGATATATTTAGTAGAGGAATTGTTGGATTATATGGCAGTTTTATAGTCAGCTTCCTGTGGAACCACCAAGCTGTCTTCCACAGAGGCTGCACCATTCTATACTCCCACCAAGAGTAGAGAATGATCTTTAAATTTATTTTCTTAAATTAATATACAGTAAATTTTCATGGTTCTATGAAGTTTAGCACATGTATAGATTTGTTTAACTCTCACCACAGTTAGGATACAAAACAGTTCCATCACCCCCAAAACTTCCTCAACCTATTACTTTGTAGTCACCCCTGGACCACTGACCCATTCTCAATCACTATAGTTTAGTTTTTTTAAGAAAGTCATGTAACTGTATGGGACTGGCAACTTGAACTCAGCATAATGCCTTTGTGATTCATCCAAATTGTTGCAAATATCAACATTCACTCATTTTTGTTACTGAGTAGTATTCCATTGTATGGTTCTGCTATAGTTTGTTTATCCATTTGCATTTGGGTTGCTTCCAGGATTTGATTATGGATAGAGCCACTGTGAACATTTGTATACAGGTTTTGTGTGAACATATGCTTTTATTTTCCCTAGGTAAATACTTAGGAGTGGATTGCTGGGTCATATGATGTGGCAGTTTGATATTATTTGTGAATTCCAAAAATAGTTTGTTTGTAAACTGTCTATTCATCTGGGCATATTAGATTGTATTAGATTAAGAGGTTTCACCTTTACTTGATTAAATTAAGATTGGGGCTTTGATTCGGCCACATCAGCAGGACGTTGAGTCCCCACCCCCTTGGTGGGTGGACACTCAGACAGAAAAAGGACACTGCAGAGAAGAGAACTGAGTGTTTTGGACACTGGAGCCCTGGGAGGGATTTTTCTATTAGCTTTGTTTATCTCGATTTTGGTATGACCTTCACAGGCAGTAAAGGTCTGAGTATTCAGACTTAGAAGTCTTGCGGGAGTTTTTTGTTTGTGTGTGTATGTGTTTGTTTGTTTTGTTTTTTGAGATACCAGGGCCAGGGATTGAATCCAGTACCTTATATGTGGGAAGCCAGTGCTCAACCACCGAGCCACATCAGCTCCCCTGAGTTGGTTTTTTTGTTTGTTTGCTTGTTGTTTGTTTCTTTTAGTTTTTAGGGGGCACCAGGAACCAAACCCAGGACCTCCCGTGTGGGAAGGAGGCTCTCAATCGCTTGAGCCACATCCACTCCCAAGTCTTGAATTCTTTTGCACAACCTACTGGGTTTTGGGAAATCTTATCACTATAGAAGGGAAAGTAGGCTGAGCTAGGACATAGAGGAGGAAGACAGGAGGGGTTTAAAGGAGGGTAAGAACAGTCAGAGTCAGGAGTTCCAGATAATTTTTCAAGCTTGATAATGCACTTAGATAAGTCTTTGTTAGCTTTTGTTAATTTAGTCTTTGTTTCTTGAATTTCAGAATTAGTTGTACTTTTGGAGGTTTCCAGGTACCAATTAAAATAAGCATCTCTTTCAGGTTGCTTAGTTTTAGAGCCTCTATTTTCTGTTGAGTGCACAAATATACCAATTTAGGCATATCAAGAGAGCCCCATTGTGGCCATTATAATTCAAGATTTTCTCTAGTGTGCCAGCTCCAGCAGGATAAAATTTTACATGAGGCAGGACCATAATTTTTGTATAAGAAACCAGCTGGTGTGCTGGATGGCAGTGCACCATTAGATTTTCTTAGATGGATTGGAACCCATTCTTTTAGTTAGTTCTAATTGTGAGCGATCCTGAACCAGAAGCCTGAGGAACTGTCTGGGTTTGGGGCAAGTGTGATGTTTCACAGTGTGCCTTTCACAGCATATGTGTTTCACCTGGAGGCCAGCCTGTGCTCTAATTGTCTGACCTTTGACCAGGTGTCCCTAATTGCATGGAGATTGTCTAGAGGGTGGCAGGCAACCTTGTGGCAATCTAGCCTCTCCGTGACTACCTTATCCTTTCATGGGAATCTTGTTCTTAGAAGCAGTGGTTTCTCATCAAAAGGTGGTGAGGTGCTCTAATAGCGTTTCAATGCCTGTCCTGTGCCCACAAAAAGAATCATTTGATTGCTCATAGTCAGAACAGAGTTCAACTTGATTGTTAGGGAGGCATCCCTCCACTGAAAAGAGCTCATTACCAAAGTGGGAACTTTTTAAGTCCCATTTAAGTACTCACCAGACAAGGAGATTTTCCCGTATACCAAAAGGGGCAAACACAAAAGACTTCTGCCACCAGCCCAAACCAGAAGAACGAAGATTCAAATACCCAAAAGGGCTACTGCCACCATCCCAAATCAAAAGAACCCAAGTTCAAAGTGCTCTTTACCAGAAGACACCCAAAGGAAGTCTAGAACCTCAACCAAAAAGAGGGAGGTTCGGAGCTGGAAGGACTCACCAACAGGAACCCGGGCCCATTGGGAAGGCAATAGAGTTCGGGGGACTCTTGCCGGAACCCTGCTCAAATTCAACAACCACTCCTGAGTCAGGCCAGTGGTTGCTTCCGATTCCATTTCTGACACCACATAATTACCGTCAACCTAGAAATAACAAATTAAGCTGCAAGGCAATAAAGGCATTTATTTGGGGTTTTAGGATTGCAAATCAGGGCACAGATTTAGGTAGCAACCCAAATCGGGTCCAATTTTGGCATTTCCAGGCTAGGATTTTTAAAGGAAAAGCAGATCACACAAGTTGTTTGTGGGTTGGTGGATATTTGGTGTACTCTAATTGTCCTTCTGGTTAGATGGTTAACTGAGTTCTTTATCTTGTGGTTTGTTTTTTGGTCCTGATGTCCTTGAGGTTTTAAGGACATTCCCATCTCTTCTTCAGACAGCCAGCATGAAGTTTTGCATGCTTTGACAGTTTGTGATATCTGGCTGAGACCTGCATAAGAGTAACCTCCAGAATGACCTCCCAACTCCATTTTAAACCTCTTAGCCATAGTAACTCTATTTTGTTTTAACAACACAATCACTTATACATGCATGTTCATGCAGCTTTATTCATGTTAGCTCCAAACCGGAAACAGCCCAGGTATCCATCAGTAAAAGAATGGATAAACAACAATAAAAAGGAGTGAACTATCAACAAGCTGATTCTAAAATTTATATGAAAAGGTAACACAAGTAAAATATCCAAAACAATTTTGAAAAGGAATCAAAAAGTACCGGAATCACTGTCCTCAATGTCAAGAATTACTATACAGCTACAGTTGTCAAGACAGTGTGGCACTGGAAGAGGGACAGATACATAGATCAATGGAAAATCCAGAAATAGATGCACACAAGTTTGGCCAACTGATTTTTGACAAAGGCAGAAAAGCAATTCAATGGAGCAAGTATAGTATTTTCAATAATGGTGTTAGAGTAATTGGACATTTTTAGGCAAAAAAAAAAAAATTAATAATAACCTCAATGTAAACCTCACACCTTATTTTAAAAAATAGCTCAAAATGGATCTAGATCTAAATGTAAAAAAGGAGAAAGTTCTTGGATACTAGGTTAGGTAAAAAGTTCTTAGACATATTAACAAAAGCACAAGCCATAAAAGAAAAAAATTGATAAACTAGACTTCATCGAAATTAAAAACTTTTGCTCTGAGAAATACCCTTCTAGTGGAATGAAAAGACAAACCAAAACTGAGAGAAAATATTTGCAAATCACATATCTGACAAAAGACTTTCATATAGAAACTATGAAGAATGCTCTGAACTCAACAGTAAAGAAACAATCTAATTAGAAAATGGTCAATACCATTGAACAGATACTGCTCCAAAGAAGATATACTGATGGCAAGTAAGTACATGGAAAGATGTTCAATGTCATTAACGATTAGAGAAATACAAATTAAACCTTAATGGAATATCACTACATACTTCTTAAAATGGCTAAACTGAAAAATACTGATAATACCAAATGCTGGGAGGCAAAGCAGTTGGATGTCTCAGACATTGCTAAAGGTAATGTAAAATGGTACAGCAACTCTGGAAAAACAGTTTGGCAGTTTCTTAAAAGTTAAACATACACTTTACCATACAAATGCACTCCTGGGTATTTATCCTAGAGAAATGAAAACTTAAGTTCACAGAAAAACCTATAAACCAATGATCAGAGCAGCTTTGTTGATAACAGCCAAAACTGGAAACAACTCAAATGTCTTCCAATGGTTGTGAACGGATAAACTGATACAGCCATACAACTACTCAGCAATAAAAAGAAGCAAAATATTGATACATGTAACAACTTGGGTGGATGCCAAGAACATTATGCTGAGTGACAAGAGCAAATTTCAAATGATTCCATTTATACAGCATTCTCTTTTTTTAACTTTTTATTTTGAAATAATCTCAAACTTACAGGGGAGTTGAAAATATAACACAGAAATAATTTATAACAGAGATCCTCCCCCCATTAAGATGGCAGAATGAGATGCTTCAGGCCCCCCACAAAAGTTTTGAAGAACCAGCAGAACTAGCAGAAACTTCTTTCCCAAAGCTCCAAAAAACAATTAAAGGATGAATGGAAACAGGATGCGTGCCAAATCAAGAAAAAGACAACTTAAAAATGGTAGGAAGGAGAGCAGATGTAGCTCAAGTGGTTGAGTACCTGCTTCCCATGTACAAGGTCCCAGGTTCAATCCCTGGTACCTCCTGGAAAAAAAAAAAGAAAATGGTAGGATAATCTTTGTGGTGCCCATGCTGGTCCCTCTCCCATTCCCTTACAGGCTCAGCTCAGAGCCAGTACATGCTTCCCATGGGAGCCCCGGGTCCTAATTCTGGAGGGAATCGAGTAACCTTTGCCCACATCGTAGGTTGCATGTGTGTCTGTGCCAATCTGTCTGGGGGCAACCTGACATACTGAACCAGGACACGCATCACAGGCTTGCCACCCAGAAGTTGCCCTGTGCTTAGAGGTAGCTCACAGAGATTTTCTACAGAATGTTATAGAAGAATAGTCAAATTACAGCTGCCAGGGACAAAAGTGACTATCTATGGGACAGAGTATAGCAACTGGAACTGTGAGGAAGGGGAATGAAGACATTCATATCCATGTAAATGGGGAAATTCCTAGGGCCAGAAATTCCAGGGAAAAGATACCTGCACAGAAAAAAAGTGGGGAGTTCCTAAGCTTTTGTCTAAGGCTATTCTCTAGGCTCATTGTATATAACTAAAAGCACTAAAGGAGAGCACTAGCATAGACCCAATCTGCAAAGACAGAAGTCCAAATTCCATAGGGCAGGCTGCAATCAGGGACTCCAGTGAAGGTCCTTCCTTGATGAGTTCCCCAGGAGATGCTGACTGTTTGATGTAGAGATGGGAATTCTCTCTCTGAATGCTGGAATCACTTCCCCTTTTAAGCCCTTCAACTGATTGGAGTCACTCATTTTTTTTTTTTTTTAACCGGGAAGTCCCAGGGATCGAACCCAGATCCCTTCATATGAGAGATGGACGCCCAACCATTTGAACCACATCCGCCCTCCTGGAGTCACTCATTATTGATGTAATCTCCTCAGCAGATTGTCGATGTAATCAGCCATATATGCAATCAACTCATTGATGATTAAAGTCCATAAAATGCCCTTATATTACAAGTAGCCCAGTGCTTGCTTGACCCAACAACTGGGCACCATTACCTGGCCAACATCACAGAAACCATCAATGAGAAGGACCAGACCTAGGACATACCAGACAAAGACTTTTAAAAAATGGTTCTAAATAAACTACAAGAGCTAAAGGAAAACATGGGCAAAGAACTAAAGATAATTGAGAAAATGATGGGTGACCACAAAGATAATATTAAAGAGATAGAAATAGAGTAGAAATTATGAAAATGAACCAAACAGAACTGAAGACCGCGTTAAATACCCAGTAATGGATATAGCGTTTTTTGGGTAATGGAAACGTTTGAGTTACGGAGAACAATAAGAATAGCACAATATTGTGAATGTGATTAATCCCACTGAATGGTATGCTTGGGAGTGGCAGAGATGATAAAGTTTATGCTGTAGATATGTTTGCGCAATTTCAAAAATTAAGAGCCGCTGAAGAGACAATGACAATTAAATGCAATACATGATCTTGTATGTTGGAGTTCTCTGTATGAGTCTGTATTACGTGTGCAACTGTTCTGGAAGCTTGAAATTATTTCAACTTTTAAATGTTTAAAGAAAAAAAGATACTATGAATACTATGACAGCTAGTGCTCACCTTCTAAGAAAGCGAAAGGCAGCGCTGTCCTTAATACTCCTCAGGTATTAAGTGCCGGGGTACGAGAGCGTGTGAAAGCGCTACTAGTGCTGAAAGGGTACCAGTGCTGAGGGTTGGCCCAACCCTTAAGGACTCTCCAGCCTCGAGCGATCAAGTTCCTCAGAATCCGAATTTTAACGCTTCAAGTTATAATATCTCAGCCAGGAACGTGTACCGCCCTGCACCTCCGTGTCGGCCACCGGGCTGTCAAAGTGGATTTGAATGGCCCGGGTCAGAGGCGCAGGGTCATTCCGCGGGCCCCGGGGCCCCGCCCCTTGACCTTTACCCGGTGGGAGGATGGGCGGGGCACGCAGGCACCGCGCCCTATCATTGGCCCGCGCTGGCGGGAGGGGCGGAGCCTGCTACGTCGACGGGTCCCGCTAGGTGGGTTTTAGGCGGCAGCTAGAGGACACGGGCAAGATGGCGGCGGTATCTGGGCTGGTGCGGAGGTCCCATCAGCAGGTCAGCAGCGGCGCGGGGCGCCGGCGACCCTGCGCGGTCCCCGCCCACCCTGCGTCCTCTCCGAGCATTCTCTCTTTCTCTTCGCTAGGTGTCCGGGCTGTTGCGGAGACGCTTCCATCGGACGGCGCCCGCGGCGTTGCAGGTAACGCTCGGACGCTGGCTGGGGCAAGGGGGGCCCCTCATCTCCCGGCTCAGGCCTGGATCGCGTTTGCGCCCAGCGGAGGGGCGGTGGTCGCGGGACCGGGGACTGCCGACTCCTGCATCTTGCGTGCGGCGCGCCCCCGAGTCTTTTCGTTGCCCTTTATTATTTGGCAGATTCTTCCTTGTTCCTTAGAAGCGTGCAAATGGCACCTCCTCAAGGAAGCCTTCTTGGTCCCTAAGTGGGGTTAGGGTCTCAGGCCGCTCGCCGTCCTGCTTTTGCCCCTAATTCCCCTCTGCGCCCCCGGAGCCGGTAGTAGAGCGCGCCTCTGGGTTCCTCTTTGGCCGCCTGGAGTCAGTTGTGCAATATCAACCCCAGGAGGATGGTGGGAATCAGATGGGCAATCTGTGAAAGACTTGACGCTCCTTTACCCTGCCTCTCAGCCTCTTTTTTTTTAAACTAGAGGATTTTATCAGTCTGTGGTAAAATATTATTTCCTAGGGTAGTTGTGAGGATTAAACAGTGAACACAAAGTGCTTGGCAGTGTCTGGCCCCTAGTGAGTGCTTAGGTGCTTAGCATCAGTTGTGTTTCCTTGACAGTTCTTTGCCCAATAATATCCACTCAGTATAGAAATAAAACAACCGAGTATACTTCCTACTTAGGAAATCGTCTGTGAGCTGGTCTGGTCAGCAAGCTTTTTTCTTAAGCATAAGATGCACATGAAGGAAAGTGTTCAGTAAGCTCTCATTAACAATTCCAGTTAAAGATTGTCAATGTGCGATAGAAGTGTTACCTTTAGAATTCTTTGAACTTTTAAAGAAAATCCTATTCTAGTATTAGTTCTATATTGTATGCTGTGGGCAGCCTAGGTAAGTATGAACGGAGAGAATCTCAATAATATGTTAAACAGCCCTATATATAGCTTATTGACTGTTTGCCCATACCTGTGACAGGTGACAGTTCGTGATGCTATAAATCAAGGAATGGATGAGGAGCTGGAAAGAGATGAGAAGGTATTTCTGCTTGGGGAAGAAGTTGCCCAGTATGATGGGGCATACAAGGTAACCAAAATATGTAAAAGTTATACACAATTGAAGTGGCCATTTGCCTCCATACACTTAAAAATAATGGGGTCACCTTAAATTGTAGGTTAGTCGAGGCCTGTGGAAGAAATATGGAGACAAGAGGATCATAGACACTCCCATATCAGAGGTAAGCCTTCAAACAGAAAACAGACCTTTGAGGGACACATCTGTTAAAGGGTACACTGCTATTATTTTTATGCATTTTTACTCAGTCTGTATTTTGCTTTGTATTTATAGATGGGCTTTACTGGAATTGCTGTAGGTGCAGCTATGGTATGTAATATTTTTTCTGAAGCTCATCCAAAGCAATCTCTTTTAATATATCTGTTTAAGACATCCTTTGAATGTTGGAGAAATGAAGTGGTTGTTTCAGTGCTGTGAGTTTTAGTCTTTTTAATACATGTTTTTTATTTGACAGGCTGGGTTGCGGCCCATTTGTGAATTTATGACCTTCAATTTCTCCATGCAAGCCATTGACCAGGTTATAAACTCCGCAGCCAAGACTTACTACATGTCAGCGGGCCTTCAGAGCGTGCCCATAGTCTTCAGGGGGCCCAATGGTTCTTCAGCAGGTGTGGCTGCCCAGCATTCACAGTGTTTCGCTGCCTGGTACGGGCACTGCCCAGGCTTAAAAGTGGTCAGCCCCTGGAATTCAGAGGATGCAAAAGGACTTATTAAATCAGCCATTCGGGATGACAATCCAGGTCAGAAAGTGACCTTTGGGACTCTTTGGAACATTAAAGAATCACAATGATATCCTTGCATGGAAGCAACCATTAAAGGCTTCTAGTTAGGCTTGGAAATCTCATATAAAACGTTAATGACTTACAGATAATAAAGAACATGGTTGTTTTTTCTTATTTCTGATCATAAGGGGGCCATTTCTGTAAAGGAGATCCTTGCTGCATACTTACAACACTGACTTAATCTTAGTAGATATGGTTAGGCTTGACCATACTACAAATGTAAATAAATGATTCTCAAGGCTCCTAGATGTGTTGGAGGTGAAGCTTCCTAGTTAGCACAGTGGATCTCTTCACGGTGTGAATAATATTGTTGTATATACATTTTCAGTTATTCTGGATACAATTAGAGTAGTCACTGTTGTTTAAATATTTTTAATATTTTGCAGTGGTGGTGCTAGAGAATGAATTGATGTATGGAGTTCCTTTTGAATTTCCTGATGAAGCTCAGTCAAAAGATTTTCTGGTTCCTATTGGAAAAGCCAAAATTGAAAGGCAAGGTAAGAGAACTTGGTATGCTCCTCTACTTATATTGTTCAGATTCAGTCTACAAGTTATTTTGACTTAAAAAATTAGGCAGTGAGCTAAAGCTAAGCATGTGTGATGCTGTGACTTCTCATATAGTTGTGCTTTTCTAAATCTTAGTCCATTAGATTTGCATTTCGTTTCTAGGAAGGCTGTCACATTCATCTCTCATTGGAAGGAAGTTGAGTTGAAGACTTTACAAATGAATAAGAGCCACAGCTTTCTGTAGAAAAGGACAACACCTTTAGTTTTGACCTCACCTCTGATCCATGACTACTCTGTTTCAGGGACACATATAACCGTGGTTTCCCATTCAAGGCCTGTTGGTCACTGCTTAGAAGCTGCAATGGTGCTTTCTAAAGAGGGAGTTGAATGTGAGGTGGGTGGACATTCTTGTTCTTAAAGAATCAGAAAGACTTTTTTAAAATTTAAGAAAGGAGCTTGACATCTGTAAAAGGTCTGCAACCAGTCTTGCTTTGTCCCCCAGTTCTGTCTGCCTCTGCTTGAAGCTGGAAACCTCCTTGCTTTTCAAATGTTTATCTTAGCTTTTTACAAAACACATAAGTTCTGGATCCTTCTCAGGTTAAGATCCAACCTGGAGCTGGAGGTTGGGGGAAAAGGGGAACTTAGAATTCTGTCAGAGTCTCTAACTCTTTCTTATTCAGGACTTACCACTTGCTAGTTATGCTTGGGCAAATTATGTACTTTAAGTCTCAGTTTCATCAGCTATAAAATAGGGATGATACACTGTTTCCTTATAGGGTGGTTGTGAGAATGACACTTAGCCTAGTGCCTGGTACATGGTAAGCACTCACGTTAGCTAGTTAGACCAAGGGCGGTTAAAATTGAGTTCTGTGTGCTAACAGAGCTGCTTATAGTCGAGATAATTATTTTTTTTTAAAGTACAATTTTCCCTTTAACATTTTGTACATATAGGCAGATTAGATTTTCCTAGACCAAAAGATGAACAAGAAAAAAAAAAAGAAAGTGATATTACGAGGACAAGGCTATATATGTGATGTAGTGGCTCTCTAAAGCTAATTTATTATTTTTATCTGCTTAGGTGATAAACCTGCGTACCATCAGGCCAATGGACATTGAAACCATAGAAGCCAGTGTGATGAAGACAAATCATCTCATAACTGTGGAAGGAGGCTGGCCACAGTTTGGAGTAGGAGCTGAGATTTGTGCCAGGATCATGGAAGGTATTTATTTCAAAGAAACTGATTGTAGAATACAATCAAGCTTTAATAAACATTGTACATCTTAATATTGGATAAAGAGATCAAAAGGTAAGGGTGTCCCCATAGGAGGGGAAGGGTACCTGAGATCAGTGTTGCCCCTGACCCTCACTCCATCCTCCCCCCACCCCCATCAGAGTAGGCACTGTGATCAGGAGGCGCTGTGGTGACCAGTTGTGGGCAGGTAGCCACATGACCATAACGGACACTTAGCTATGCAGAAGGGGTTCTCTGATGATGATGGTGGGACCACAGAAAGGACCAGATAGTAAGGGTGCCCCCCACCCCTGCATGACCTGTGCCTCTTGACCATGACCCAGGCAGGGCGAGCTGCCAGGGAAGTTGTGGGCCACCGGAAAAAGGAACTTTGGAAAACCCAAATCAGGTAGAGAAGGCAGAGGGTTGTGTAAACGTGCTGTATAGCATTATCAGCTTCTGTTCAGGAATTGTCTGATCGGACTCTGTTTGGGGGGCTCATTAGATGCAGATTGTCTAAACTTTGCTTTGTGCTAATTAACCTGCATTTCTCAGACCACAGAGCCCCTCCCTGGCTGAGGGTGAGGTGGGGGTGCATGCAGAGCCAGGGAGGCTGGCTGTGCCCCGAGAATGTATGTATGATTGTGTGAGGAGTCGGTTTCCTTGTTACCCTCTGAACACAAAATGGCACAATGTCTTGACTGTCAAATTCTTTATGAAATGAACCACCTGCATTAAACTGAATTTTTTAATGGGTTTAAAAAAAAAAAAACAAGGGAAAGCTAAGGGTGTTCAAATACTTAACTTTCAACTCGTCAGTTTGGTATTTCTCCTTTGGCTCAATGTTAAAAAGTAAAATCAAAATTACCCTTAATTTGAGTTTCTATACTTCATGTTTCCTCTCTTCTTTGGTCAGCTACACCTCTTATTTCCAGATGGTGATGCTCAGCTGGCTTTTCTTAGCACTTTCTCAGTTGTTCCTTTCTTCTCTCCTAGGCCCCGCATTCAACTTCCTAGATGCTCCTGCAGTTCGTGTCACTGGTGCTGATGTCCCTATGCCTTATGCAAAGATTCTAGAAGACAACTCTGTACCTCAGGTCAAAGACATCATATTTGCCATAAAGAAAACATTAAATATCTAGTTTAGCCTTGAATTTTCAAGTCACTGTAATTTCTTATTTAAAATACTTGCAAGAAGAAAACAAAGAAAAAATAAAGAAAAAAAAAAAAAAATACTTGCTGGCCCTTCCTTCACCTGGTTTATAATATAAGACCATATTAGAAAGAAATCTATGAAACAACAGGCAGAATGTTTTTGTACCAGAAAGACATTAAATGTGCTTATATATGGAAACGACTCTCCTGTCCTAGATGCCATGCCTGCCTTTTTTTTTTTCTGTTACATTTGCCATGTTCTTTGAATAAGACTAATGTAAATTTTCACCCTTTCTCACTAGAAAGACCAGATATGAATGTCAAGAGTCCTGATGAAAAATATATCCTAAAAAGATAACATATGTATAAAATGTGCAGTCTACAATTACTGTTAAATTGTTTTGATAAGGAATAAATGAATTCCTGACTATGACTGTTTTTTATATTCTTGAAATAATTAAATGTGGGGTGGCATCTTAAAATTCTGTTAAAAAAATTTAGTACCAAATAGAGAATAGGCTGATACTGTGCCAAATGATTGCCTTTTTTTTTTCCCCCAAATATCTGGTACTTAATCCAAAATTGTATTTCTGAAGGATTCACACCTCAAAACCCTTACTGGGAACTAATTACCTAGATGGTGTCACCCTTAGAACAAGAACTTATCTATAGACTCTTCAAATGCCTAATTCTAATAGGGTTCCCTTTAAAATTACAGCAAAATTCATGTAAGATATTTTTCTCATTGCCAAAAAAACAAGCATTCTGTCATACACTGCCCTCTTCAGAATTTGAGATGGAAAAGACAAGTTTAGTTATAGAAACACATGGGGAAAAAAAAAAAAAACACGGGGAAGTGCCTAGATTATATAGTAAGACCGGGATTGTTAGCTCTTATTAAGAGGGAAAATATGATGCAAAAGAAAATAAGAGAGGGGTCGGATGTAGCTCAACTGGTTGGGCGTCCGTCTCCCATATGGAGGGACCCGGGTTCGATCCCCGGGACCTCCCAGTAAAAAAAAAAAAAAAAATAAGAGATAAGATAGGTGGGAAGGAAACTTCTGGAAATACTGTGTGGATCTATTCTTAACATTTACAAAAGGTGCTACAAAAAGTTCTCTTGAAATACCTAGTGAAGCTACCGACGACACATTTTCTTGACTTGGTTTATTTTCATAAAAAATACAGCTGAACATATATCACAGATTACATGAAACTATACACAATGACATTCTCTGCATAGTAACCAACACTGATGTGTATACTTGAATTTTAAAATGGATTATTTATAATCCTTTAAAGTGCAATTTATTTAAGGGTTTAAGCAAATCATAGTATAAAGGATCTTTTCAATAGATGAGTAACATTAAAAAGACGATGTATTTGGATAGGTCTTTCAAAAATCAGAGTTGATTTTATAGATGCCAAATTTACTTGTGTTGTAATGACCCCCACCCCCTAAAAGTTTAATTGCTGAGGTTTAAGAAGATCCTTTAACTGGCAAGAGCTTTTTCTGACCTTAATATGTTTGTCTGCTTTATATATTCTAACTGAAAAGAATTACAGGTTTAGAGTAATTGCTTTGGCAGCCCTGAGTTCTATAACCACGATGGTAGTCCTGTTAGAACTTAAGACAATGCTGCAAACGCTCCCTGGTCTATCTGAAGGGAAAATTAAGAACTCGAGTTGCTTCTCTGATCTCAGTGACATAACTCTGCTTTAGGCTACAGTGTTAATGTCTAAGATGAAATCAAAGTAGCAAAAATGGGAGTTAAGAAGTAGCCAGAAGATGGTTTAGAATAGAGAAATGAAGGGTGAGAGGAACGTCTCTAGGAGCTGTCTGATGGGGTAAGAGGGATTGCAACACCAAGGCCATTCGCTGCTATGACTGAATATTGTCATTGTTTTTGTTCTTGTCCGTTTACTTCACTTGGTGGAAATATTGACTCCAATATCCTGCTGTCCCAGAAAGATGCCCATTAAAGAATGAATAAGACTCTTTAAAGTGGTAATAAAGGAGCAAAATATTTATCTCAAGGCAGCAATGCTAGCCTTGCTTCTACTTGAAGAATATTTCCCTCTTGAAGAGCCTCTTAAATGAGCAACTGCAAAATGGTATGTGGCTGTACTGGTTCAGCAATTACGCATTCAAGAAGAGGGTACATTTTCAGGGGTTGGGAGCAGGAGGGAAAAAAAAAAGCTTTTCCCTCCAAGTGTAAACAGGAAGCTTCAGCCAATCTTCGGAGCACTGTGATCACAGGTTTCCGCTTTCCTCAAAGTTGTTTTTTGAAAATTCTGGATGGAACTGAGCAAGGCCCCTCGGCTCACACCATTCACAGCCTGGGGTGGCAGCTGTGTGGATGCCTCTGTGCTCGCCGGAGGCAAGGAAGCTGCTGGTGGTGGAGGTGGAGGTGGAGGAGGTGGAGGTAATGCAGATGTCCCTGCAGAGGGAAAAGACAGTCAGTATTCACCTCTCCAACACACCCTGCACACATGCTACTGCTCAGTCCAGTGCAAAACTGAACTTTGGTCAGACTGTAAATGTTTTCCCAGAGGGTCCAAGATACTCTGTACTATGAATTTTTAAAAAATATTGAATAAGAAAGCTAGAAGCATCAAAGGGGGAAGGGAAATTAAAGGTTGCCATTTTGCCCAAATAACAATGATGTGGAAAAAGGCTCTCTGAAAATACATCCTAAATTTCATGAAACTATACACAGTGATATTCCTCCTGCATAGATGAGGTTCTACCCCATTTCCAAAGTTTAGCAATAGTCTCAAAAGGACAGTTCATCAGCTACTTTAGCCGGGTGCACCACCTAGTCCTCAGCTAGCAATTAAAGACAGTCATCTGTATGCACAGAGCTGGGCTACCTGAGGATCAATTACAGTTCTTCAGTTGCTCTAACATAGTGTTTGAAAGATATGATTTAATATAAAGTGACAAACCACTCATGATTCTCGGCAAAGAGCCAGTCCAGCTGGGTTATGCGTTCCCCAGGGGAGTCTGTCATGAATAATTATTTCCTATTAGGTTGCGTTATAGAAATATAAAATGTTAATAACTGTTGGAAGGGCAAAGCAGGGGGCCGAGGGGCCTCTCTCCCTGGCAATGGTATGCTCTGAGAGGAGTCTTCCTCAAGCACCATTCTTTCCACTGTGGCCTGACCAAGGAACAGAATGGAACTGCAATGAAGGAACAGCTTTGCTGAAACATCACAAGAGATTGGAATGTCTGCCCCAGTAGGCAAGGAGAGGGAAACTGGACAGGTATCTACAGCTTCCCTCAGGTTCCAGGCATGCAAATATTTGCAACTTGAATTTTATATTTTTGAATAAATGAATGAATTGTTGTCCCAGGGCAAAATAATCATTGAGTTCAGAAAAAGCCCTACCTTAAAGAACGTTCCTGTAGCACAGTTAGTTGCCCCATCTCCTGTGAACCTTGCAGCTCTCCATGACCCTGTTGCTGTCCCTACCCTCTGCTCTCAACTACAGCTCTTCCAGGGAGACATTCTGCGAGGTGCTTTGCCCTCAAAACTGCTACTGAATTGTGCTGATAGCAGGTAAAGTTACTAGTCACCTCTTGAGTTTACGTAGATGAGTAGATCAGGATCACCAGTAAAATGCCCAAGGTAAGTGCATCCTTTACATCAAGTATGACAGGCAACAAAGTCTTGCAATTCACAGAAAACCACTTACCTTCCTTTACATCTTTTAGCCAAACCTAAGGCAGCTGAAATTAAAGAATCACACAAATACACTCATGCTCTGCAACCTTGCAAGTTCTCAAATGAAAATGTAGCAATAAAAATAACATTTAAAAACAAATGGACAAAATACAATTTTCAATGGTTCTATACAATAACAAATAACTGATGAATGAGGTTCTATTATGATCTATGGTAAGATGGATTGTGGAAAAATGTTCCTGGTTTTATGTCACAAGATTACAAAGGAGAAAAAAAAAAGGATTATAAACCTGAAGTGACTGTTGAGGTGAGAAAACCAGGGAGAATGAGCGTGTGATAGAAGCATTCCTCTGAAGGGGCTGAAAGTGACCAGTGAAATACGAGGGGGGACTGGGCACCATACCACCACCCCGTGGACACTCCCACCCAATGGCCAGAAAAGGGCAGCAGAATCTGGACTTGACATTCAAGGCCCAGTGTGTACCAGAAGGAGCTCCAAAGTTTCCGCCTTCCAGCTTTGTGTTTTGACCCCTGGCAGCAGTCACCATGAGGTTAAGAAGACATGCTGTCGGCTGCAACAGGCCTTGGGGCTTCTGCTAATGGCAGGGACTGCCCCCCTCCCCAGGATTCCCACATGCTGGAGATGGCCTAGAGGACTGGGCTCAGGGTTAGAGGGTGGCCTTGGCACAGAACAAAACTGGCCCTCACAGGAACCCAGCCCTTTACTTGGCTTCATCTGTAGGTATTACAAATGAAAAGTACAAATTCACTGCCACAGAGTTTGGGTGTTGGGAGGTGGAGTTGGGGTGGGGTTCAGTAAATGGATCTTCATTTTCCAAGCAAAGGCTGAAATTGTTCCCACTTTAAACGAATCTCCCATGCAAATGGGATGCTGAGGACTGCATGAAAAGAGAGGCTGCTCATCCCAGGGGTGAGGGGCAAGGTCACCCTGACATCCCTCCCAGACGTCATCCCTCAAATCCTATAAGGCCCACTTTTCCTCAGTGTTGGGTCTTGTTGTGTACAATCAGTGCAAGGAAGGCCAGAGCGCGCACTGCTAGCTCAGAGCACTCTGGAAAGGGAGAGGAGGTCAAAACTGGGTGAGGCAGGAACCTGGGGACTCACAGCCTCTGACCAAAGGCCCCAACATTTTCTTTGGCTTTTTCTTTTTGCCTTTTCCATGGTCCTCAAGCTCCTTTAAAGGTTCACTGGGCTTAACCTACAGCACATTGGTAACAGAGAGGGGGTGGGTAGGTGTTAACAAAGGTCAAATTCCAGAGTTGGCTATTTGGCCTGGGCAAACCTGGGAAAACTGCGGGATGCCTGAACTCTGCTCCCTCAAATGTGAATCCTCCCAGCCTCCATACACACACAAAAGGCCTTCCATAGCTCAGGCCACAGACGAGACCTGGCAGATTCCATAGTAGAGCCACTGCTAACTCAATTCACACAGCTTTTAAAATATTGGCATAATAACCCAGGATGAGGGATGCTCCACAACAGCTTATCTATAATTATAAATAGCAATTCAGGGCACTGGACAGTCATGAAGAAAATAAAAGAATGGCAATGTGTGATGCACAGCTATTGGCAGGATGACCAACACGACAGTGCCAGATGTCCTTTCCATACTGATCTTTCAGGTGGCCAAAAGTGTGAAGCCAGAAGACAAATCAGGCAGTGTACTGCAGGGGCTGCAAGTGGTGCTTCCTCCAAGCACCTAAGACTCGTCACTGTGCCCTTGTCACAGCCAGGTCAATTCTGATCTCTCCAATCTTGCCATCTCAGAGACAAAATCCCTGAGACTCAACTATTCCACCTTCTCCAGAATCTCCTCCACCAGGACCACATGGGAACCTGGCAATCCACCAAGGCCCTGGCAGGAGGGCACAGACTGTTGCAGCAGAGCACAAGTTCACTCTAGGAAAGAGAGCTGTGCCAGAAATTTCCTTGACAGTCTCGTGGAAAGGATGGCTGAGGGTCAGTTTTCCTCTGGGCCAGTTTTAACAGTGGGCACTCTGCAGTCCAAGCTCCTTTGAGGTCCACATATGTAAGTGGGGAGGCCGAGAGGCCTCCAGACCAATACCAGACCTACCAGCCACCCCTGGGGAGAGCCCTGACCCCTGGAAGCAGGCAGCCCCCAGCTCCTGGGAGCCACCTTCATCTTTTGCCTCAGGCAGATGAAGAGGCTGCACCCACATTCCAACTCAAGAATTACAAAGGATGTTTAAAAGAGAAAAACAGTTTTTCCCTAATGGTTATAAAAGCCAGCAAGTTGTCTCCCAGTAACCAAGAACTCACCTTCCTAACATCCTTTCCCCCTCATTGGGGTAACAGGAACCAACATTTTAGCAGAAACAGGACTTAGAGAGTAGTGATTTCTAAAATTAAAATGTACCATAATGCTATGGTGTTGATTTGCAGGCTTTAAACTCATTTTAAAGATATAATTTAAAACTAAAATTGGGGTGAAAATGAAGATTTTGAATGTCATGACAAAATGAAATGAATGTAAATGAAGTCACTTAGGTGTTTTTTAAAGATGCTGTATTTCATTTAAATGCTCAGATAAGGAAATCCTCTTGGATCTGCTTTCCCACCTGCTCATCAGATCAGGGATCTAGCCACACTGGGTCCCACTGCACATACAGAAACAGAGCATCTTTAAAGTTAGAGAAATCAGCATGGCTTACTTTACCGAAAATCACCTTCAAAATGGTGCATGCTCTACTGAAAACAGCAAAGAGAAAGAAAGAGAGAGGGGGGACACAAGTCATTATTCACATTTTAGTGTCATTTAATTAAATAGTAAGAGCCAGTAAATTATTAGTCTGAATCACATGCTGGTTATTCTCCATGCAAAACTAGGATGTACTTAAATTAACCACAAAATGCACTGGTTTGTAAACATTATTGCTACCCTTTCAGAACATGGCAAGAGTACTAAAGTAACCAATGAATTGTTTTCCTCTACATTCTCTTTTTCTTTTTCCCAGTCAGTTAGGGCTTTTTAAATTAAACAAATTTTTAAATTTATTTCCAAGCACAGCACTCACTTCAGAAGAGCCCTGAATGCTTTACCTCCCCTGAAAAGCAGAAGGGGTGTGGGGAGTGTATTTAGTTCTATTACAAAGTAAGGACAGCTTAACAGGAGGGGAGAAAAATGGAAACTTTTTTCCAAGTAAATCTTCTATAATCTAAAGAAGAAACTTGTCTTTTTAAAGCTGGGAAGGGCAAGGCCTAAGGACAGGTCCGAGGGGGAGCTGTCTGTGGGTGTCCCTTGAAGGTTGCTCTGGTTGAGGGGCTGAGTTAGCCAGTGAGTGGTCTAGAGAAACCAGCACGAGCTTACTTACTGCTGTAAAACCATTAATAAAGAACCAAGCCAGGCAAACATTTTTCCTGTCTTTCTTCTTAACTGCATAGATTCCAGGTTAAATGTGAAGGATAAGCTTTTTCTGACATTGAATCCAGCATTCCTAACAAGTTAACTCTGTCCCATTGTCCGGAGGAAGATCCCTTCCCTGGGGAGGGATGAGAAACGGGGCTGTAGGGGCAGGCAGACCACTCGTGAAAGGACACTCTGGAAGACAAGGAGGATGCTGGGAGCACTGCCCCACCCCACCCCACGGTCCAGAGGAGGGCTCTGGGGAAGAGCTCACTCACTCGGGGCTGGGAGAGGCCATGGCAGCAGCAGGAGCCAGCAGCGAGAGCACAACCCAACACATGCTCCAGACCGCAAGTGCTCTGTGTATGTAGAGTTTTTGAGAAAAAGAGGCAATTCTTATGGCCAGATATTGATTTGGGGCCTAGAATGAGTTTCAGACTTTGATTTGGCTAGTCAAATTCCGGAAGCTCTAACATTCTAAATGAATCCATCTCTGTCTCTCTCTCTTTGTATCTTAATTCTTAACCCTCATCCCCCCCCCCTTTTTTTTTTACTTTATTTTGCACATAAATAATTGAAAATATAAACAATTAGAAAGTAAAAAGTAAACAAAATGAATAAATATATACATTTCTCAATTAAATGTAATGGATACATATAACATTTTTTTTTTAATCATACAATATGTTACACAATATATTTGGTTCACGGTAGCTCATTCATACAGGATTTGTCCTTTTGTGTCTGGCTTGCTTCGCTCAACATACTGTCCTCCAGGTTCATCCATGTTGTCGTATGCTTTATGACTTCATTTCTTCTTACAGCTGCATAATATTCCATTGTGTGAATAGATCACAGTTTGTTTATTCATTCGTCTGTTGATGGACACCTGGGTTGTTTCCAGCTTTTAGCAAACATCGGTGTGCAGATGTCTGTTCGTGTCACTGCTCTCAGTTCTTCTGGGTATATACCCAGTAGTGGTATTGCAGGGTCACGTGGCAAGTCTATATTCAACTTCTTTAGGAACTGCCAAACAGTCCTCCACAGTGGCTGTACCATTCTGCATTCCTACCAACAGTGAAGAAGTGTTCCTATCTCTCCACATCCTCTCCAACACTTGTAGTTCTCTGTCTTTTTAATACTGGCCATTCTGATAGGTGTGAAATGATACCTCATTGTAGTTTTGATTTGCATTTCCAGAATCATGAGTGATGTTGAGTATTTCTTCACATGTTTTTTTGCCATTTGTATTTCTTCTTTGGAGAAATGTTTATTCAAGTCTTTGGCCCATTTTTTAATTGGGTCGTTTGTCTTTTTATTGTTGAGTTGTAACTTCTCTTTATATATCCTGGATATTAAACCTTTATCAGATATGTGATTTTCAAATATTTTTTCCCATTGATCATCCTTCTTATTTAAGCTCTCAGTCACTCTCTGTGCCCATAAGGCTCTGTTTTTCTTCCTTTAGCTCTCTAGATTCTAAATATCTCTTTCTCTCCATTCATTCTTACAGACTGGGTTCTTTACACACTGCCAGCTCTCTCTATCTATAAATTATTGCTTAGAATTATAAACTGCAAGCAAGAAGGGCTAGAATTATCTGATTGCAGGGACATTCATAGCTTACATTTCATAGCAGTTTATTGCTTTCAAAGCCTTGTCATGTACTATCAATGAAAGAGCTGGAATTCCTTTAAAAGGCAGCTTCAAAGAATGGAAATTACTTGTCCAAGGTCATGGCTGGAAAGTAGTAGAACTAGTAGTACTCAAACCTGGGCTTTCTGACTCTGTATTTAGGGTTCTTTGCATGCCAGCCAAGCAGTGTTTAACCCTGAAGTGAGCAGGTGCTCAGTAAAACTCTGTGGGGTAAATGAACAAAGCCAGAACCAAGTTTGGATCCTAGCTCTAACACCTTGACTTATGCAACCTTTGTTAAAGTAACCCCACTAGAGCTTCAATTTCTTCATCTGTAAAATGAAGCTATAGTAGAATATTGGTGAACAAAAGGGTATTCATGAGGATTAAATGAAACAATGACTATAAATCACTTAGAACAGTGCCCAGCACAAAATAAGTACTCAAAATACAGTCAGATATGGAAAAGGCCTGTGGCGGATTCCCAGATGGCACAGTAGGGAACGCTGCAGTCCTCCTCCAGAAACTGCGGGAAGCTAGGCAGGCTTACCTGGCAGAGGGAAGCCATGAGACTGCGGAGGCAAGTGGAGAGGGCAGCTAGAGGGGGAAAGGGGAGCAGCAGGAGATGGGGCACTCAAGCCAGCACAAAGACGGCTCAGAGGGACAGGGAAGGCTTGGTGACTTGGCTGGAAGACCAGCGCTCAGCCTGCTCCGAGAATGAAGGAAGCCCCCAGGTGACCAGGGGAGCATCCTGGTATCCAGCAGGCTCTTGAGGTGGGGGAGCTGCAGGGCAAACAGGTATGGGACCGTCACCTAGCAAACTCAGGGGGAGAGACGTGTAGGCAGAAGGGGAGATTGGGCAGGCGGACCAGAGGCGGAGGGTGGGGGGAGATGCCAGCCAGTGCTGAAGCACCTCCAGGGAGAGGGAAGAGGGGAGCTCATCAGGCAGGCTGCCACATCCACCCACCGTGGGAGAGAGAGGAACTGGGCTGACAGGCCCTAACAGACCGGGAGAGAGGAAAGCCAGGAGAGACGGAGGGCAAACTGTCAGAAGCCCAACTGGCCTGAGGGAAAAGGGGGCAGGGAGAGGCTGATAACAAGCCTTCAGAAGCCCACCTAACCAGTGGAGTGGGTGAAGCTCAGTGGGTGAACGCCCACCTCACATATACAAGGTCCCTGGATCAATCCCCAGTACCTTCCACAACAACAAAAAAAGCCTAACCGGCCTGAAGGACAGGGGGGCAGGGAGAGGCAGCCCAGGTGTTGTACGATGACCAACCACCCCGGAAGAGAAGGGATCCAGAGAGCGATCCAGTGGGCTGTCAGGCACCCAGCTGGCTCCCTGGGGGAGCGGGAGTTGAGGGCAAGCAGCCTCAGGACAGGGAACTTGCAGACTGAGATTTTTTTTAGGTTTTTATAATTTTTTTTTTTTTTCTTTCTTTACACCCGAGTACCTTACCTATGGAGGGTAGGCTGCAGGGTGATTGACTGGTGAGCACTGGAAACTGAGACAGGTCTTGTGGCCTAAGAGGGAAGTCTGTTTTTCCTGGTTTTTTGTTTTTCTTTGCTTCCTTTTTTTTTTCTTTCTTTTCCTTCTGTTTTCTCTTTTTTCTCCTTGGTTTATTTATTTTCTTTCTTTCTTTTTTCCCTCTTCCACTGTTTTTCTTTCATTCCACCTTCTCTTCTTTGGTCTTCATTTTCTTTCTTTACTTCTCATCTTTCATATTCCTTTTTATTTTTAATGATTTTTCATTATTACTTTTTTTTCCTGGTTCTTTTATAGTTCCTTTTCCATCTTTATTGTTAATGTTATTCTTTTTTCTTCTTCTTCCTTTCCTTTTCTATGGTCTTAATATTTTTTCGGGGGAACACAACTGCAAGAATATAGAATAAGCGGAACCAAGTGTTGAAGAGGACCCTTAACACAAAACAAAATGAAATAAAACCCCAGAGTAGAAAGACAAGCTAACCAACCGAATAAGCCCATCAAGATAAACAGATGCCTAGACACCAGCAAAAAACGATAAGCCATACTAAGCACAGGAAGACACGGCCCAGTCTAACGAACTAACTAAAAAACAGGAAGAGATAGAGAATGTGGCACAACTAATCAAGGATGTCCAAGCAAATATCATGAATCAACTTGATGACGTGAAGGAAGAGATAAAGGATATGAAGAAGACACTGGGGAGAGCGGACGTGGCTCAAGCGATTGGGCTTCTGTCTATCATATGGAAGGTCCAGGGTTTGATTCCCGGGGCCTCTGGGTGAAGGCAAGCTGGCCCGCATGGTGAGCTGGCCTGTGCAGGAGTGCTGGCCCATGTGGACAGCTGGCCCGTGTGGAGAGCTGGCATGGCGGAATGACATGGCAAGGGGAGACACAGGGGAGAGACAGTGGGAGACGCGGCAGACCGGGTACTAGGGTGGCACAGGAGATTGAGCGCCTCAATCCCACTCCAGATGTTCCCAGGATTGGTTCCCAGTGCATCCTGGACAGGGGAGAAGCAGACACAGAAGAACACAAAGAGAAGACAGTGGGCGCGGGAACAAGGGGCGGGGGGAATAAATAAATAAATAAATCTTAAAAAAAAAAAAAAAAAAAAAAGATGACACTGTGGGAACATACAGAAGAAATCATAGAGGACTTCTGGGAAGATGGCGGACGAGTAGGACACAGGAATCTCTTCTCCAGAAAAATAGCTAGAGGACAAGCTGAAACAGCCCCGAAAAAGATCTTCTAGGGTTTAGGACAGCAGGTGAAGGCTGCACACCACCCAGAAGAGAGAGGGACAGAAGAGGGAAATCCGACGACAGAACTGTGAGTTGCAAGTAGCAGCTGCTGCTGCTGCCGGCACCCTCCCCCACACTCTTCAGAATTCTCGGGCCCAGGGGCCTGCGACCACAGACAAAGGGGGCTTCAGGGATCTGCCACTCCCAGAAAGGGGAGAGAGAGGGACACAGCCTAGGCTGACTCAGGTTCTGACCTGAAATTTGGGCTGCAGAGCCCCACGGACCCTTCCACACGGCTGTTTACCCTGGGAGCCTAGAAAGGACTGGAGAAATCCGACCCTCGCAACCTCCCTCTCTTCTAGCCTGGACTAATTGTTGAGGACACCACGGGAGAGGGGAGAGATAGCCTGGGGCTGACCCTGCTTTGGACTCTCAGGTTTGGTCTGCCCTGTCCCGAGAGCCCTTCCAGGCTGGGTGGGGCTGCGCCATTGTTTGCCTTGGAGCCTTCAAGGGGTTAAAGAAATACAAACCTCCCAATCTCCTCCTCTACTAACAGGGACTGATTGCTGAGGATTCAGAAGGGAGTGGAAATATTTCCTAGCTGGAAAAAGGGGGGCGCTACAAGAGAAGTCTGGAGAACTGTCTCAGAAAGTTTGAATCACAGGGCTCTTAGCCCCCAGCCAGGAAGCTCTATCACATTGATCTGGTCTGTGTCACAACAAATACGCTCTGACCAGGCATTGAATTGAGAGCTGCCAACGAGCGCCATCTCCTGGCATACCAAGGAAGTGCACATAAGAAAATTAATAAGTAAGAGAGGCTTTTCCTGGCCTCTATAGCCTCCCTGCCCAAGGCCCTAGGAAACAACTCTACAACCAATTACTGGGTCCAGTGCCCAGTTTTGAGCAACCAGCAGAACAATCCTAACAATCAAGTTTGAGCCAAAAATCAAAGAGCGGTGGTAACTCACAGCCTTCTGCCACTAAAACCCCATAAAAGAGAAAGAGATAGAGCATCTAAGTAAAATACAAACTAACCAAATGCCTAAGCACCAGCAAAAAATTACGGGCCATACTAAGAAAATAGAAGACATGGCCCAAGAAAAGGAATACAGCAAAGTCCCAGAAGAGATGCAGAATTTGAGAGAACTAATCAGTGAGATGAGCACACATTTCCAAAAACAAATTAATGAGATGAAAGAGAAAATAGTTAAAGAGATCAATGACATCAAGAAGTCATTGTGCGAACGTAAAGAAGAATTTGAAATCATGAACAGAAAAGTAACGGAGATCATGGGAATGAAAGACACGATAGGTGAAGTAAAAAATACATTTGAAGCATACAACAGCAGACTCGAAATGATAGAAGAAAAAATAAGTGATACTGAACACAGAGCAGCTAAAATTGAAGAGAGAAAAGAACAGAGAGAGAAAAGTGGAAAAAATTGAGCAGGGGCTCAGAGAGTTGAATGACAACACTAAACGCAAGAACATACGTGTCATGGGAGTTCCAGAAGGAGAAGAGAAAAGAAAAGGGGCAGAAAGAGTATTTGAGGAAATAATAGCTGAAAATTTCCCAACTCTCACGAAAGAAATGAACTTACATGTCCAAGAAGCACACCGTACCCCAATGAGAATAAATCCAAATAGACCTACGCCAAGACACATATTACTCAGAATGTCAAATGTAAAAGATAAAGAGAAAATTCTCAGAGCAGCAAGAGAGAAGCAAACGATCACGTACAAAGGACGTCCAGTAAGACTTTGTGCAGATTTCTCTTCAGAAACCATGAAGGCGAGAAGACAGTGGTATGATACAATTAGGAAACTGAAAGAGAAAAACTGCCAGCCAAGAATTCTTTATCCAGCAAAACTGTCCTTCAAATATGAAGGTGAATATAAAGTATTCACAAACAAACAGAAACTAAGAGAGTTTGCGAAAAAGAATCCACCTTTGCAGGAAATATTAAAGGAAGCCTTAGAACCTGAAAGAAAAAGACAGGAGAGAGAGGCTTGGAGGAGAGTATAGAGGAAAGAAAAGCAGAAAGGATAACCAAAAGAGTAAAAAGAAAGACAAAAATAAGATGACATATGAAAACCAAAGAATAAAATGGAGGAAATAAATAGTGCATTTTCAGTAATATCATTGAATGTGAATGGATTAAATTCCCCAATCAAAAGATACAGGCTGACAGAATGGATAAAAAAACATGAGCCATCCATATGCTGCTTACAAGAAACTCACCTCAGACCCAAGGATACAAGCCGGCTGAAAGTAAAAGGTTGGAAAAAGATACTCCATGCGAATAGTAAACAGAAAAGAGCAGGGATAGCTATACTAATATCAGACAAAACAGACTTCAAATGCAAAAAATTGATAAGAGATGCGGAAAGCCATTATATATTAATAAAAGGGACGATCCTCCAGGAAGATATAACAGTCATAAATATCTACGCATCTAACCAGGGTGCCCCAAAATATATGAGACAAAGTCTGGCAAAACTGAAGGGAGAAATAGACATTTCTACAATAATCGTTGGAGACTTCAACACCCCTCTCACATCATTAGATACAACAACTAGACAGAAGATCAACAAGGAAACAGAGAACTTGAACAATATGATAAACAAGTTAGACCTAACAGACATATACAGAACACTGCATGCAAACTCAGCGGGTTATAAATTCTTCTCAAGTGCCCATGGATCTTTCTCCAGGATAGACCACATGTTAGGTCACAATACAGCTCTCAATAAATATAAAAAGATTGAAATGATACAAAACACCTTCTCAGATCATAATGGAATGAAACTAGAAATCAATAACAGACAGGAAAAAAGGAAATTTGCAAATGTGTGGAGACTGAACAACACACTCCTAAATATTTGGTGGGTCAAAGAAGAAATTGCAAGTGAAATCAGTAAATATATTGAGACAAATGAAAATGAGAACACAACATATCAAAACTTATGGGATACAGCAAAGGCAGTCTTGAGAGGGAAATTTATAGCCCTAAATGCCTATATTAAGAAACAAGAAAGAGCTAAACTCAAAGATTTAACTGAACAACTTGAGAAACTAGGAAAAGAACAGCAAACCAATCCCAAAGCAAAAAGAAGGAAAGAAATAATAAAGATTAGAGCAGAAATAAATGAAAATGAGAACAAAAAAGCAATAGAGAAAATCAACAAAACCAAAAGCTGGTTCTTTGAGAAGATCAATAAAATTGACAAACCCCTCGCTAGACTAACAAAGAAAAAAAGAGAGAAGATGCAAATAAATACAATCAGAAATGAAAGGGGGAAAATTACAAATGACCTCACAGAAATAAAAAGAATCATAAGAGGATATTATGAGAAACTATATGCCAACAAACTAGACAACCTGGATGAAATGGACAAATTTCTAGAAACTCATAACCAACCTACACTGACACAACAGGAAATACAAGAACTTAACAAACCAATCATAATTAAGGAGATTGAATCTGTCATCAAAAATCTCCCAGCAAAGAAAAGTCCAGGACCAGATGGCTTCACAGGTGAGTTCTACCAAGCATTTCTAAAAGAATTAACACCAATCCTGTTTAAACTCTTCCAAAAAATTGAAGAGGACGGAAAATTACCCAACACATTTTATGAAGCCAACATCACCCTAATACCAAAGCCAGATAAAGATTCCACAAGAAAAGAAAATTATAGACCAATCTCTCTCATGAACATAGATGCAAAAATTCTCAACAAAATACTTGCAAATCGAATCCAACAGCATATCAAAAGACTTATACATCACGACCAAGTGGGTTTTATTCCTGGTATGCAGGGCTGGTTCAACATAAGAAAATCAATCAATGTAATACACCACATTAACAAATTGAAAGAAAAAAAACACATGATCATCTCAATAGATCAGAAAAGGCATTCGACAAAATCCAACATCCTTTTTTGATAAAAATACTTCAAAAGTTAGGAATAAAAGGAAAATTCCTCAATATGATAAAAGGCATATATGAAAAACCCACGGCCAACATCATACTGAATGGGGAAAGGTTGAAAGCTTTCCCCCTAAGATCAGGAACAAGATAAGGATGCCCACTGTCACCATTGTTATTCAACATTGTACTAGAAGTTCTAGCGAGGGCAATTAGACAAGACAAAAAAATTAAAGGCGTCCAAATAGGAAAAGAGGAAGTAAAACTCTCACTGTTTGCGGATGACATGATCCTGTATTTAGAAAATCCTGAAGTATCCACAACAAAGCTGCTTGAACTAATAAATGAGTTCAGCAAAGTGGCAGGATATAAGATCAACACGCAAAAATCAGTAATGTTTTTGTACACTAGTACTGAACAATCTGAGGAGGAAATCAGGAGGAAAATTCCATTTTCAGTAGCAACAAAAAGACTCAAATACCTAGGAGTTAATTTAACCAAGGAAGTACAGGACCTATATGCAGAAAACTACAAAACAAAGCTAAAAGAAATTAAAAAAGACCTAAAGAAATGGAAAGACATTCCGTGTTCATGGATTAGAAGAATAAATATTGTCAAGATGTCAATCTTGCCCAAACTGATTTATAGATTCAATGCAATACCAATCAAAATCCCAACAGCTTACTTTACAGAATTAGAGAAGGCAATTATCAAATTCATCTGGAAGGGTAAGTGCACCCGAATAGCCAAAAGTATTCTAAAAAAGAAGAGCAATGTGGGAGGAATTGCCCTGCCTGACCTTGAAACATATTACAAAGCTACAGTGGTCAAAACAGCATGGTACTGGCATAAAGATAGACATATCGATCAGTGGAATAGAATTGAGAATCCAGAAATAAACCCTCACCTATACAGTCAACTGGTTTTTGACAAACCTACCAAGCCCATGCTGATGGGAAAACACAGTCTCTTCAACAAACGGTGTTGGGAGAACTGGATATCTATAACCAAAAGAATGAAAGAGGACCCCTATCACCCCCTATACAAGAATCAACTCAAAAAGGATCAAAGATCTAAATATAAAAGCCAGGACCATAAAACTACTGGAAGAAAATGTAGGGAAACATCTTCAAGACCTTGTAGTAGGTGGTGGTTTCTTGGACCTTACACTGAAATCACGTGCAACAAAAGAAAAAGTAGATAAATGGGACCTCCTCAAAATTAAATACTTTTGCATCTCATAGGACTTTGTCAGAAGGGTAAAAAGGCAGCCAACTCAATGGGAAAAAATATTTGGAAATCACATATCTGATAAGGGTTTACTATCCAGGATATATAAAGAGATGTTACAACTCAACAATAAAAAGACAAATGACCCAATTAAAAAATGGGCCAAAGACTTGAATAGACATTTCTCCAAAGAAGAAATACAAATGGCAAAAAAACACCTGAAGAAATGCTCAACATCACTCATGATTCGGGAAATGCAAATCAAAACTACAATGAGATATCATTTCACACCTATCAGAATGGCCACTATTAAAAAGACAGAGAACTACAAGTGTTGGAGAAGACGTGGAGAGATAGGAACACTTCTTCACTGTTGGTGGGAATGCAGGATGGTACAACCACTATGGAGGACTGTTTGGCAGTTCCTAAAGAAGTTGAATATAGACTTGCCATGTGACCCTGCAATACCACTACTGGGTATATACCCAGAAGAACTGAGAGCAGTGACACCAACAGACATCTGCACACCGATGTTCATAGCCACATTATTCACCATTGCCAAAAGTTGGAAACAACCCAGGTGTCCATCAACAGATGAATGGATAAACAAACTGTGGTCTATTCACATGATGGAATATTATGCAGCTGTAAGAAGAAATGAAGTCATAAAGCATATGGCAACATGGATGAACCTGGAGGACATTATGTTGAGTGAAGCAAGCCTGACACAAAAGGACAAATACTGTATGAATGCATTACTATGAACCAAATATATTGTGCAAAATATTGTTTGGTTCACAAAAAAAATGAAACAAAACAAAAAACAAACAAAAAACAAAACAACAAAAAATTTACATGTATCCATTACATTTAATTGAGAAATGTATATATTTATTCATCTGTGTTTACTTTTTAGTTTTTAATTGCTTATGTTTTCAATTATTAAATGTACAAAATAAAGTTAAAAAAAGAAAAAAAAACTGAATCAGGAAAAAATTGCAAAAAAAAAAAGAAGAAATCATAAACATACATGGAAAGATAACAGATCTGATGGTGATGAAAGGCACAATGCAAGAAATTAAAAATATGCTGGAAGCACATAACAGCAGATTTGAACAGGCAGAGGAAAGAATTAGTGATGTTAAAGAAAGACCATCTGAAATCACACAGATAGTTGAACAGATAGATAAAAAGATAGGAAAAATTCAGCAGGGACTTAGGGAATTGAATGACAACACAAAATACATGTCAGATATGATTATTAAAAACAACTTAGGGTCTCCTGCTTACTTAGCTTTCCTAAAATACTCTTTTGCAAACCTGTACAGAAGGAAGGAGGGAAAAGAAAGAGGGAAAGAGAGAGAAAGAAAGAGAGAGAGAAAAAGAAAGAGACAGTGAAAGAGAGAAAGAAAAAGACAAGTCGAGACAACAAAAAGACAAGTCAAGACAATAGGCCTGTCTGCTCTGTAAGTAGAGTGGAAGGGGTTATTTATGTATGTGTAAATTGGGACCTTCTAACCCATTCAGCTCTATGAATACAGAGCATAGACATCAGTTGGTGACATTTACCATGAAATATGTCAGGACAAGGACTTTTAAAGTTTTTGAAAGAGTGACCTTCCAGATGCAGGAAACATAACCTTTAGCAAAAAAGAAAGTGCTATGAATGTTCTCAGTGAAAAACTTGGGGCCTTAGCCAAAGAGTTTTAGTGAATCCTGCCCTACCCAGTGGAATCGCCACTGGACTTAGGGAGAGGATGTGGTAAGGAGCTAAAGGAGGCCCCAAGGGAGGGAGCTGCAGGAAGGAGAGAGAGCGGCGTGAGCCCTTATGCAATTGCTAGAAAGCCCTCCTCAGGGTAAGAAGACCATTTCACTTAGAAACGTCTGTCACATTTGCCCCATCCTCAAAGTGACTGAGCTTAAGACCACTCTTAGTTACCATAAATGTGCTAAACAGATGCTTTCAAGAAGAAAGGCCCGGCTGCCGAACTGAACTTGCCTACGCTGATCTGTTGCTGTTACCTATTGTGGAGCAAACTGTCAAGGTTTGTGGTCCACAGTGGATTTAAAGTATGCTTGATTAGAAGGGACTGTGGGATGGTCTCATCTAATTCCTCTGTTTTTGCCTTTTACAGAGGAGGTCACCGAAACACAGACAAGGAAAGTGACTCATTCAAGGTCTCAGGGTAACAAACCCTCAGGTGAACTGAGGGCTCACTATGTGCCAGGTGCTGTTCTAAACCCTTCACACATCTAACTCACCAAGTCCTCATAATACCCCAGTGAGGTACATGCTGTTAGCATCCTCATTTACCAGTGGCAACTTTGAAGCACAGAGAGGTCAATGACTTGTCCAAGGTCCCAGAACTAGCAAGTGGTGACCCTCAGGCTTAGGCTCCCAGACTGGGTTGTATTTGAGGTGCTCCTTTGAGAAAGAATTCTTTTATAATACTAGCCCTTGGAAACTTTTGTTAAGAAAATTGCATTTTATCACAAAGCTGGAAGGTACTATCCTTGACTTAGTTCCAAGATAAGCGGGCTTTTTTTGAAACCATAAACTTGGCCTGGAAGTATAATACATAAATTAGAGTAAATGTGATTTCAGCAAGGAAATGGGCAGCATGCAGAGAGAACAAAAGAAAGGTGTGCCAAACAAGGAGCCCTGCCTCCTGACCTGGAAGGACGGACCGATCTAAACAGGTGCTGACCAGCTACAAGTCACCACCTCGGCCAGCACAGGCCTTCACGGCTCGGCAAGCCTACACAAACCTATTAGTAAGGATTTACCACGCCCCCTCTACAGGTACTGTATCATGAGACTGCCAGTTTGTACCTCCCGATGCCTTGCACAGAACAGAAGCTCGAGCTGTTGCTTGCCGGTAGGTTAGTTTTTCAGGTGGAGAGCCTCTATTTAAGAAGGGGCATATTGGGGGGAAAATTACTATGATCAGACCCCGAGGAAAACATCTGCCTGAACTGTCTATCATTTTGAAGGTCCTAAGAGGCACCAGAAATGTGATTCCTGAGCACTTGGACCTTGTCTGTCTGCACACCTCTAAATCCCAGGGCCACAACAGTGTCTGGCACACTGTAGGCGCGCAGTAAATACATTTTGAATAAATGAATGAATAAACTCACAGTGGCCTGAAATGTGTGTTTAGGGCCTGAAATGCTAGGTTACCTGGTGAATGCTTAATCCAAGTTCTTTTTATAAGATGCATTACAATAAATGCCCAGCAGAGGTCAGAGTATAGGCTTTGGGGCTGAGCCAATTTCACCAAAAAAATATAAGGAGATAAAGGAAAGAAGGAGCCAGTATTTGCCAGGAACCTCTCAGCTGCCAAACACTGTGTTTGGAGCCTCACGTATGTTTTCCCTCTAAATTCTCAGGACTCCCCATTAGGTTAGGTAATGCCCCCTAATGCTCCCATTCACCTCAAAGTTTTTCCAACATAACTCGAATTACAAAACATTCCTCTTTCTCTTCCTCTCTCATTGTAAAAGTTTCCTCATCTCACGCAAACCTGCTACTATATACATGAGAAAACTTCCATTTTTAAAAAAATGGGTAAATTAGAGGGTTCACCAAAAAAAATCTAAGTAAATTGTGAATTCCTGAAGGCATTTAAAGACGAGACCTGGCAGTTAATTCCCCAGGACCACATGTAATGTACTCAGTGAGGTGCTCTGTATCACTAAGCTGACACCTCAGTTGTAAAAGGAGGGTTTATGGATTCTCACTACTAATTCTATTTTCCTTACTATGTCCAAGTGGGGCAAAATTAATATCCTAAAGATTCCTATCTTCTAGAAAATGGCTCAACATGGTCTGGACAGTAGATTTATGAACAGCCTATACAGGTCTCTACAAAAGACGAAAGAACCTATTTCCTGCCTTGACCAATACCTGGGCCTTTCTTGTATAATTGGCCGACAAAGTCAGACAGGGAAGAGAATTTCATCCCCATGAGCCAGGTTCTTTGTTACCCAGAACAGGCCCCAGAACACTCTTCAGTCAGCCACCAGCAACCATCCTCAGCCAGCAAGGAGAGACACCCACCAGCCAGAAGTAAAACATTGCAACCAGTCACCTTGCGTTTACTTGCTGTCATCTTTAGGAGGGTCCACTAGAAGCCTTTGAGAGCAGGTGGATAACGCTCTTGGTAGTCCTGGGTGCCACCTTAATGAATATGGTATTGGCAGCTCATGAATCAACCCCGGCCAATGACTCTCCCTTGAAAAGGCTGCTGGGACCCTTCCAAGCACAGACAGCAAGCTCTGAGTGGCAGAACCAGCTCTCCTTATATTTAGAGCAAACAGTTCATTTAAGAAGTGAAAGGAGATACTAGAACTCCGATGTGTTTTTACTGGGCTTGCAAATGCTTAGGAGAGAGATCTGAGTCCAAAAAAGAAAGAAGGAAAGATAGTTTTATGAGTCCACTCCACTGAATCAGATATTATTTTCATAAGTATTCCCCAAGATAACTTCTTTGTAGAGTCTTCAAACTAAACTCATAATACCTGATTTAATCCACAAAGGGGAGACAAAGGCCAGTCACAGAAAAAAGACACATAATTAAATGCATTACAGGGAAGCGGCTGTGGCTCAATCAGTGGGGCTCCCGTTTACCATATGGGAGGCCCCGGGTTCGGTACCCGGGTCCTCCTGGTGAAGGCAAGCCCGCCCACACGGCGCGGTTAGCTGACCCAGTGAGCACAAGCAGCAAGGGGGGGATAAATGAATAAATAAATAAAATCTTAAAAAAATAATAAAATAAAATAATAAATGCATTACAAAGCAGAACAGAGCACAAGCAGTTCTTAAGACAGCAGCAACTCGGAGGCGTGCTTCACTCTCGCACCTAGGCATCTCACCAGCGCTACTGTGCGATAAAACCACGATACGGTTGGACTCGATGCGGAGAGAGCCCTGGAAGGACGGGGCCCTGGGCGGCAGCGTGTTCCTTCAGTGGAGACTGTCCCAGGATGAGCTCTGAATGAAGGAACCCTGCCTGAGGCACTTCAGCAAGGAGAGCAAGCTTAAGCCGGAGGGGGCTGGTGGTCCTGAAGCCATTCTGTTCCCTATGCAAACTATGTTTAGAAATCTGGACCCTGAGAAGGCGGGTAACTCCCTAAGCCCTGGCACAGCCCCTCTCCTCCGTCTATGGGTGCAGAGGAGGGAGGCAAGCTACTTTACCTCCATTACTAACCTGCTGTAGAGGGTGGAGTCGGTGATGACGGGGATGTGAGAGGTGAACTGGCCCCAGATCCTGCTGAGATAAAACACAGAGAAGCCCTCAGTGGGACCAAAGAAAGGTATATGGAATTGACCTGAGCTGGGAACCACGGCCATTGTGTAAGAATGTGCACCTGCCTTTGTGTATCGCAAGACCTTGTGGTCAAAGTGATACAGGACAGAAAACTCAGAGCCTGGACCCAAGGACCACAGGTCTCCACCCCTGGCCACAAAGGCTCATGGCTTCCCACTGCTCCCCGCAGCCTGCCTGGTTCTGAAACCAACTTTGCACAACCAATGTTTTAAGCAATTGGCCGCAGTGTCTCTTCCTGAGCCACCCCCCTTACTGAGTAATGACAAATGAACGTTGGTGGCCACAACCAGGATAGGGGACAGGGGGGTGCAGAGCAGTCCATTAGGGGCCTCTCCAAGGGAAGTGAGGCTCTTCCACACCATCCACCCTGAGTTCCATTTGGTCAGCAGGCACATTCAACTGGTGGATTTCCCAGGCCTGTTCTCACCTGAAATTCAGTAAATACCCTAATTTACGTTAAAGCAATGTGCTTATTTCCATACATTGAATGCTCTTTCTGGACCTCGTAATCCAAATTTTCAGCATGTCCCCATTGCTCAGAAATCCTTAGAAAATACCTCCTGGCCTGACATGGAAGCCCTGATGAGCAGATGGAAGTGCCTACAAAAGCCCTTTCTGGTGGGGATATAGCGGCCCCTCGTAGCCCCAGAGGGCCTATTCTGGGGTTAAAGCTTCTTAATCCAGTGCTTCCTGGGCTGATGGGCACACAAGCCTCCAAAGGGAGGGCTGCCCCACATGACGCTGAGAAGCCACCACTGGTGTGCTGGCTACGTCACGCCTCAACCACCCTTAACTCACACCCACAACACGTGTTGGTGCCTCATGCACACCAGGCAAGACGAGATATGTCTAAATAAGCCACACCTCCCCCCAGTTTAATACCTTTCTGTTATTTGCAACATTTCCTCAGCTCCCTATAAATATGAGAAGTTTTTGTTTTTTTTTAACTGAAAAAGGAGGTAAAACTCAACTCATGCATTTTCATACTGCTTTGTAGTACTGACAGATTTTAATGGGAAGATTGAAACCTGTGATTCAAATAGGTTTGAGGATGATCTGAAAATCTCTGCCAACTGCTGCTTGGCTTCCCTTGACGCTCTGAGGGCACTGACTGCTGTGTTTTGGAGGCCGTGCGATCCATCTGACTGCCTCAGCGCAGAGCCAGCGCAGGCAGGGCCTCAGCAAGGTGCAGACCGCCAAGTCAGGCATTCTCTGTCTTAGAAAGAGCTAGCTGCTAACCAGAGAAACTGCCAGTCAGCCACGCGGGATGGAGACAAAAGCCCAGTCTAATGACTATGGTGACCGGCCCACACCCAGCCCATGGACATGGAGAAAATACCTGCTGCCACAACAGCTTCCTGCCCTCCTCCTCTCCCAGCCTCCACCCCCAGGGAGCCTGCCTTTGCCCTCACTGGGACCTATTGGGCCTGGAGCCTCCTCCTGTTCTTCCTTTCTAGTTCTACCTGACAGCTCTGGACTCTGGAAGCAGTGGTAGCAGCGTGATTCTCGCTCCCCTCCTGGATCTATGACCTCCCCTTTCCCAGCTCCTAATGCATTCTCTGCTGTGGGCTGTCTGGCCCTCAGAGCTGCAGACCAACCCCTTTGTGAACCCCTCACTGTTTCTCCTCTAGCTCTTCAAGGAGACGTCTTCCTCACAGACTTCCCTGAGGCATGAGCTGTGAATGCTAGCAATTTCCATCCTTACACTTTTAAATTCCTCTGACTCATCACTCCTTCCTCCTGGCTCCTGGCTCCGGGAAGAGATAGATGAGCTTCCTCCGAGGCTAAGACTGACAGCTGGGTTCCTGCTGCTAACCCCTTGGCCTTCTCAGAGACCTATTGCCTCAATCAGTCGTTTGTATCTTCAGCTTCTCCTGCTCTGCTAGGTCCTTCCCATGCCCAAAAGTATACTCTGCTATCCCCCAAACTAAAAAGCTCTCCCATTCCTTTGGCCCTCCACTCCAGGGCTGAGCCAAAGGGGCATGGGACAGGGCAAGCCCTCCCCTTTCTCTATGTGGAACTCCACTTCACAGACTCATAAGCTAGAAGAACTGGACGGCCCCAAGGGATCATGCAACCTGGCCTTGATTTCCAAAGATGGGGACACTGAGGCCCAAGGGCAGTGGGGCTGAGAGAGGGCAGGCAGGATGGCAGTGAGTACTGCCAACTGCAGGACAGTGCTCTCTACACCATTCTGACCCTTCTGAAACGAAGCTCCTCGCCATCCCCATGCACTCCAAGCCCTTTCCTTACTCCAAGCAGTAGGGCAGAGGGCAGAGGGCAGGACTTGGAGTCATTTCTGTTCAGGCAGGCTCTACTGAAAACAGGAGCGCTTGCCTTTTAAGTCGGGTCTATTGATCTCCCGTGGCTGATGCTCCTGTGTCTTTGGTTGACAGAGTCTTGGCATCAGGGAAGAGGCTGGCCTCCCCTTGAGATTTCAAGGTCCCTCCTAGCACTTGAGTTCCTTGAGCCCACAAATGCTGCATCAGGTCCTCACAGGGACAGAGTTCTTTCATTCTCTGCATTCACCACTACACTGCCCAGTCTCTGGCACCAGAATGTAAGACCTCTGGTCTGACTACAGACTCCTGCTCCTGACCTTTTGTTCCTAGGCCCCACTAGTATCCATTACCAGTTACCTGAATTATTTGAGTTGTTGTATTTTGCTGAATGTTCTTCACTGTTCTCAATGGCAGATCGTTTTGACTTCTTTAAAAATAGAAAAGAGGTGGGGGGAGGGGAAGTAGGTAGGGGAAAGTAATGAATAAACACACTGAAGTTGGGAGTTAGAGTAAACATATTTTCTAGACACACAGCTAAACTAGATACAGACAAGGTCATATTTGGCCTCATAACTTAATACAGTGAAGAAGCCACAAGCCAAAACTAAAGAGGGAAGTAAAACCAAGAAAGCTGAATTTACCATCTCAAGACAATCATTCCCCCCAATTATGTTATGCCACAATCAATGCAGTGAGCCAAGAATCCATGTGTCCATTTCTCTGCTGATACTATGTGGCTTTTTTTTTTTTAAAGAGTCAAACTAGTCATCTGGAAATAATCTTAGCTTTTGAAGAGATGTAGCACAAAATCTGTCATTAACTAAATGTGCACCATTAACCAAGAACTTTCTTCACATGTGGTTAAGAATTCAGAGCCCCCAGGCTTACCTTTCGGGCTAAAATCTTCCTTTTTTTCCTTTCTTCTTCAGATCCATGGTGTGACTGCGCTCTTGTCAGTCTTCGATGCTGGTGGATCTTTAAGAGACCACAACCCGCCACAAATATAAGCAGATCCTGCTCAAGGCAGTTTCCTAATGAAAATCTTCCCCAACATCCTTTGCCAAATCACACTATATGGATAAAAAAAAAACTTTCCTTGTCCAGGCTGTCTGCCTCCTTGCCCGGGTCGGAGAAGAGTTAAGCCAAAGGCAGCAGACCTTTCTCGCTCCCCCAGTTCCTTCTGCCTTCTCCATTTTACAGACGACAGTGTGGCGCCTGGCCCCTTTAGAGCATGGACTATGTGTGCCTCTCCCCACCCCTGGTCTGCCCCGGCCATAAAGGATGACAGGCTTGTCTCCCCACTGGAATGAGCTCAAGGGAAGACTAGGAGGTGTTACGCTCTGTGTCCCAGGATCCAGCCTGGGACCTGGTTCAGAGCAAGTGTGACGGAAATGTTTATGGAGTGAACAGTCAAAAGTCAATCATTATTGGACGAGATCCTCTGTGCTCAGCTGCCTGAGTATTCCACCGAGATGCTTAACTACCAAATGGATTAAGTTTGTAATGACTGCTCAAGGATTCAATTTCCAAATACAAGCATGCCTCAGACTTTTAGACTGAAATAAATGTTCCAGGTATTATGGATATAAGAAGGTAGGCTAAGAGTAAAAGTAGATACAACTAGAACACATCAAAACTATAATATTAATGAAGATACACTTTGATAGATTTCTACCTGTGTTAAGTTCAGTCTGTAATGATATTAACGACCATACAAAAATATTACTTCATCTGTATTTATAAGATGAGCATCCTTGGGAATTCTTGCCAGGTTATGTACAGTGTAGATATAGATTTAGATTCTTATTTAAAATCCAAATAAAGCCTATAAGATACATTTTTTAAAAAAGTAAATCACAATGAACACCACAGCAGAATCTGTCAAGGATGGGGATACCAGAAGATCAAAGGGCAATGAAGAACAGAATGAGCACTTTACCTGTTTCTGTTCTTCACTTAGCCTCTTTTCTATACATTCTTTGGCAATTCTCAACGCCTCCTTTAACTTTGTGGGGATCTGGAAGAAAAAGCACATAATCCATTGAGTAAAAGGATGGAGCACCTTTCAGGCCTGGTGTCAGTGAAGGGACAGTTCGTCATCAAGAAGGATGTCATCTAGAATAAAACCCATTACAAGCTGTCCACATGAACCCTATCTCAGCCACTTTTGGAATCCCCAACAGGCTTACCTTTTTAGCATTTTTAACAATGAATACATAAAACTAAAACATAAATAAACATGATATAAAAATTCAAGAAACTATAATATTTTGTATCTTTATAGGGATTTTCTCTGTGAAAGATTTACTTTCTGAATTTCACAAGATTAAGCTTCTTCCTGTAGGGAAATACTCCTAACAATAACCTAGTTTATTTCTGAGCTTATCACTTTTTAATATATTATATTTTAAGATTATGAGGAGCCCAGAACCATATAACAGACACGCAGACCATGTTGAACTTTGGGGCTTTATTATTCTTTTAAAAATTCAAATTCACAAAAGTTTTGACACCACTGAATTATATATTTGAATGTGGGTAATAGGGGAAATTTTAGGTGATATATATGTTGCTAGAACAAACAACTATCACCATAGGACTTTACAACACAAACAGGGAACCCTAATGTAAACCATGGACTAAAGCTAATGGTACATTATAATAATATTCTCTCATCAAAGGTGTAATTAAGTAACCACACTAATGCAAAATGTTAAAAATGGGGGCGGTATACGGGAACTCTGTATTTTATGCATGATCTTTTATCTCTATAATAAAAAAAATACCAAAAATGTTTTGAATAAGTAATACCGTCACATGTTCAAAATTCAAAAGGTATAAAAGGGCACATAGTAAAAAGTCTCCCAACCTAGCTCCCCTCCTTGGAGACAATCAACATAATAGTTACTTGTGCATCTTTCCAGAAAGTCAACTAACAAGAAGTTAATGCTAGTTTTAAAATCATATTGCCTTTATTGCACAGGCTCTCTGGCTTAAAGGAAAAGCTAGCTCTGATAATAATCCCTAAATCTTGAGAGCTGGAATAACTGGGTTGGAAAGAGCGTATTATTTACAAGGCTGAATACATTTCCTGGGGAATTTCAGCGAAAAAGATATTAATTTAAATGTTTTTTCTTTCCTCCTTCAGATCCAAAGAAGCTATTATTGTCAGAACTCCTCTAATTGGCAAAACAGAACAGAGGAGATTCTCTCTCATCTATACAATCTTCTAATCCTACCTTGTTTTGCTTTCTCAGTTTGTTTTCTTTATAATTGTATGGAGTGTTCTTTTGGAATATAGAGAGAAAAAAGAATTACCCTTCACCCTGTTGCCCAAAACAACACAACAGTGAGCTCTGGTAAGTGTCAGGCCCTGAACTGGGAGTTCAAGATCATCTCACTTAGTTGTCTAGGGACCCTCTAGACAGTTATTATTCCCCAACTTCACACACAAGTAAATGTAGGCTCAGAGATGAGGTGCTTGCCCAGTTATCAGTGGTCCTCAACTACAGGCAATGTTGCCCCCCAGGGGACATTTGACAATTTCTGGAGCCATTTTCTGTTGTTACAACTTGGTGTGGGGGGGATACTACTGGCAGCATGTGGGGAGTGGTTAGGGATGCTGCTGGTTAGGCATCACTTGGTTTTTTTGAGTTCCAAAGCCTGTGCTCTCGCCACAATACAGCCTAACACCACTGCCTCCCAGGATGCCTCCCTCCAGTCTTTTTTCTAGACACAATTATGTTTTCTTTTTAAACGCACTGTATTTTTTTATTTTTATTTTTATTTCTTTCTTTTTTTTTTTTTTTAATATAGAACACTTTATGAATTTGCGTGTCATCCTTGCGTAGGGGCCATGATAATCTTCTCTTATTGTTCCAATTTTAGTATCTGTGCTGCTGAAGCGAGCACTGCACTGTATTTTAATCTTGCTTTTTTGTCCCTCAACCCATTTCATAATTTTCCATGTTACTACAATGTCTTTATAAATTTCTTTTTTTATTAGATAAAAAATTTTATTAAATAGATGTATGGTAAGTTACTAAACTATTTCCTAACTATAGGATATTTAAATTAGTTGCAATTGTTTCTGTTCATAAATACTGTACCTTCTCTTTTTTGATTAAAAACCACTCACTTTCAAAGTCAAAATTATGACATTAATTTGCTTTACCTTAAACTGTGGCTTTTCAGAAGTGGTTAATAAAACATCACTGAACAATCTGTAAAGGAAAAAAACAAAACAAAAAAAATCTTCCTTAAACCTGGTGTACTCTCAGAACAGGTCAAAGCAGATTAAGACACCTTTAGCCCATGAAGTCCCCACCCCAACTCAAAATTAACATGTCGAAAAAATTATTTTTGAAAATAATATATGCAAACATATTTCTAAACAGAATGATTGGTCGTCATCGTCTTCTTCTTCACCTCAGAGGAGTATAAAATTTATTCTAGAGTTCATTAAAATAAAAATGTTCTCTTGGAAAGGAACTATACTGATTGGAATCTAACAAGAAAATAAATTTCTTCTAAGAAATGTGTTTCTCACACACTCGTAAAGGAAAAATAGCAGCTTTTAGGATATATGAATTCTCTCTTCAAATGTTTAAAATAACAACAATAAAAAGTTTAAAACAATGTTAAAAACAATAGCATGAGGAATTCTGGACTGCCTTTGGGTAAAAAAGGCAAGAGAATATAAATGGTTGCTTGGGCAGTGCCCAAATGGTTATAAATGAATCTTTTCTTGAACATTTCACTTTCTTTTTTTTTTTTTAAAGGAAATATATCACAAATAGAAATGACAGGGTTAACTTTTTCCTACAGTGCTTCCTGAACAGCTCTGAAGGTAGGGGTAGAAATGTCCCCTTCCATATGTCCATTAACTTCCAGACAAAAAATTTTTATTGACCACAGCTCACATCTCTTCAAGTACTCTTCTCAAGGTTGGAAGCCCACAGGGTGGAAAGACTTAGATAAAGAAAAAATACGTGGATTAACTTTAAAAATAAAGACTGGGAGGAAAATGTAAGAGCTTTGGAGTGGGATGGTGATGTAGGCAAATGTAAACTGATGTAAATCAGCACATATACAAATGCTAACTACAAATGCATTTTGTTCTAAAAGTTTGCATGAAAATGTTTCCCCCCTAACTGGATATATTTTCCCATAGGCGCATTATTTTCCAGGGTGTTTGGTTCAGAGATAGGCGTCAATGAGCATCAGCCATCCACTGGGGCAGGGGCTTGGCCCAGCACGGTGCTCCCAGGGCTGAGAACAGCTCCTGGCCTCTAGCCTGGCTGCAGAGAGTGCTCTAGCCGCTCTCTAGAAACTCTTAAGAAAAGGAACAAGGAACACGGAGTTCCGTCTCCCTCCTCTGCACTCTGGCTTCCCCTGCCCTGGTTCCTCACATTATTGTTTCTTGGTACAGAAAGAGCACCTGGTACCTTCGCTGCATGGCATGGGACAGGTTCTCAACAAATGTTCATACCATTCTCCCTTTCCCATCCCCCGATCCTGAAGGCAAGGGTCAGACCCCTGAACAATGGCAGTGTGTCACACATAGCCAGCACTCAAAAAAAAAAACAAAAAATACCCTAACCAGCATTAATAAGCACTTCATAAGTGCCCGGCACTGCACTAGGCACCAGGCCATTAAATCCTCCCAACAATCTTCGGAGGTGCGACTGTTATTATCTCCATTTTACAGCGGAGGAAACTCGGCTTCCAGAGGCTGGGGCATTTGTCTAACGTAACCCAGGTGGCGGTGGTAAAGCTGGGATCCACCCCCAGGTCTGTCCAACCTCAGGTGCACCCCTTAACCGCTCTCCTGGCCCTCCAGGGAGGACAGAAAATGTACTTAAAGGAAAGGCCCCAAAGCACTACTCCAACAGCCTCAACGGTCCATTACACTTTTTAGGGGAGAATGCCTCCTGAGACCCTGGCACAGGGCCTGGCACCTGGCAGTTGTTTAATAAATGTTACCCAGTGAAAGAAGGAACAAACAAAAGCGAGGAAGCATGGAGACACACTGCCCCCTTCTGGAGGGCACATCCTCCAAGGCCCATGACTTGTGAACTCTCCACAGCCACGGGCCAGCTGGGGCGCTGTGAGAGGGTCCCTGCGTGAGCGGCTCAGGAGGGCCCTGCTTCGCGCTTCCTAAACTGGAGCTGCCACATGTACACATACACAGCACTGACATTGATGGAGGAGAAACACGCGTGAAAACAATATTAGTGTCAAAGGAGAGTGGCTAAGCTGAGAGAGCACAGAGGTCACAAGGAGAGGGTCATGATATCATGCCGCAAGTGACCGCCAGCAAGCAGGCCACCTCGGAGCTGCAAGGACCACAAGCGAGCCTTTACTACCGTGGCAGGTGCTGGGGCACAGTTCTCAAGATCACAACCAAGGCGCGTGATTGACTTACGGCATCTGTAAGAGCTGGGAGACGGGAGGCATGCCATTTTTACAGGCTTCACAAGACAGCGTAGACTCCAACACGGCCACTTGAAATGAACAGATACACATTTTAGTTCCACAGAACAAGCTGGCAAATCCACTCGGTGATGAAAAGTTTGACACCGCTTTGCAACAACTGTCTGCGGCTGATCAGGACAGTGTCAAAACTCTTCACACACAGACAGATGGCATACATAGGGAGGGGGACGCTGGCAACACTGATGTTACCGACGATTCCAAATACATGGTTCAGGAACTGCATGCCGACAGAAAGCTAAGTGTATTTCAAAATAACGGGAGCAAGGATGCAGGGTATCATTCAGAAAAATGCTCTTTTAGAAGTAACATACACAGAAGTAAAATTCTGAACCTGAAAGACATTTTGATACTTGCCTGCTTTTAATCAAAACCAGTGCACAAAATGGCAGCTGTTGCTATCTCACCATCCAGCACCTTGAATGCTATAAATGAAAGCAGCCAGATTGTTCTACACACAGCTCGCTGTTCAGTGTCAGCTGTTAGAACTCAACACAAAGTAGTCCAGGCCTGTTCTCTGGAACCACCTCATTTGACACAAAACTAACACTTGGTGGGGGTTTGACTCCCACACCTTGAAGGCACAATGGTCCGAGAGCTACCCAGCCCTCCTCTCTCTCTGCTCTAGCCATGAGCTCTAACTGAGGTGGCTTGTGGAGGGGATGAAAGGGTTCCCGGATGACTCTGCATCCTTCCTAAAGGTGCCTCCCACCTGCCCTCCGGCTCTCCTCAGCCCCTTGAGGTAATGCTAGAAGAGCTCCTGGATCAAATGTGCCTGGGTGTCTGCATTCCTGTTTGCCTTCCCTACAAGTAGGCCCACGAGGCTCTTATCTACCTGGCCCATCACTCCCTCAGTTCTTCCAAGTCCCACTCAGCCTTGGTCTGACTCCTGGCACATACTCAAGCCCTCAAGACTGAACTTCAAGTTGCCCAATCCTGCCTTCTGCTTCTGCACTAAAAATTTGTCATCAGACTCGTGCTGGCCATACTTCTCTTTACATCCTCCTGCTTCCAAAATCCTAATGCATTTGACCAAAAAGTTCCCTGAGGAGCCTGACATATTGACAAGCTATCTCGATTTTCACTGAAGTACATTTAAGTAAATTACTCAAATCTGGCCCACTTTTAAATTGGATAAGAAGTTCTAGCTATGGGGGATGGCAACTTCCTCTGGTTTTTCCTGGACTCTGGAAAGGAAGTGAGTAGCTCTGCAGACTACCAGGGCCTGGAAACCGCGCCCCCACCAAGGCCCCATACTGACCTACAGCCATGGACGGTGCAGGAGGGAAAGAGTCTACAGGCACTGAGTCTGGTGGTCGTCCGTAGGTCATTTCGTACAATAAGTGGCCAAAGCAGTGGACGTCCACACTTTCCAACGTCTGTGGAAGAACATAGAGTGGTGCACATGTTCATCCTTTAATTTGGCTCTGTGAACCTAATGCTCCGTCCCCAGGCTTCCACTGAGAAACAAGGTTCAGGGGCAACCCTATTCCTGATTAGTAGTAAAATCACACTCCAAAGTCTTTTGTAAAAGCTCACAAGGCATTGCTCTGACCAGAGACGTGGTCCTACCCTTTATGGTTTTCCAACCAGTGACTCTACTCCCCTCCTTGCCCCACCTGCTGTTTCAACTCGGCCTCTTGGAGATGAGGCAATGCTCCGAGGGAGAAATGGGGTGGGGCCCACGGGCTTGGCCCACCCCAGCTGTACCTTTCCCTGTTCAGTGCATATGTCCTCCATGGGCAGGTCATGGATCCTGCTGTGGGAGTAATTCATACTTAAAAAAATCAACCTACTGCTACATTTCTTCCAGCAACTTACATTGATTTTCCTCAATTGTGAAAAATACGATCGGTAGAAGGAAGGGAGGCCCAGTAGGGAGTTTTCAAGGTCTAGCAGCCGGCAAGTATCCCCATCTAGCATCACATTGGAGGCATGAAGATGCCCATAAGGGAATCCCTTGTCATGTAGAAACTTTAGTACCTAAACAACCAGAAACAAACAGAAATCCCAAATCAGCTAGTTAAAACAATTTGTGCAAGAGGAGCAGATGTAGCTCAGTGGTTTGAGTGCCTGCTTCCCATGTACGAGGTCCTGGGTTCAATCCCCAATACCTCCTAAAAAAAAAAAATTCCTTCTGCCCTGATTCATTCATATATAACACAGGTTAAATCAGTGTATATACCAATACATATTAGCATACATTTAATTTATATTTATAAAAAATATATTTATATTTAAGTCAATATAGCTTGAAACAAAATCAAACAGGTCACTGGGAAGATTCCTGGGGGGGGGGCACCTCCATCCATTTCTTTGGAAAAGGGAGTGCTATTGAATGTTTTCTAGCTGTGAGACCCAACACCCAGCTCTCTCATTTCCAAAGACTAGAGAAGCAGCCTTAGTTTGCTTGGAGTGATTAGCTTTGTTGCCAAAAGTCTCTGCACTCTCTGATCCTAAGAGACCGGCTCTTTTCAAGGCACTTTCCTGATGCTCCTGCAGATGAGTAAAGCTATCATGTCAGGGACCTGGGCATGTCAGGAAAAAGGGCAGAGCTGAAATCTCTCTATTCCAGCCTCTCCTAAGAACATACTTAGCTGTTTATTAAAAGAAACGTACAACAGGCTTGCACAAAAGCAAGCAAACTTTTCAGCTGTCATTTAAATAATGGCTCTCACAGTCATGGAGGTGCCTGGATACAGCCCTGTAAAGACCTGGTGAGTCAGAGCAGAGAGAGTCAAGGGGGCTGCCCAAGACAATCCACTGAGGAATGGAAGACAATATTACAACTTCTCATTCTATTTGCTATTTGTTTAAAATCTCATTCTTTCTTAACTTATAACGTAGAAAATATATTAGTGGTAGTACATGTAGATAATTTATAAATAGCTAAATATATATTACATTAGGAGTCTGCTTAAATTGTTTCTTATTGCTAGAGTTACACAATCCCAGAAGCCTGGAGAACACTGAAATAGAGGGTGACATAGGAAAGGCTGTGGACTTTTCACTGCTAGTTATACTTCTGTAAGGGAGCCATATGGTAATGTATATGATATAACACAACCAAGAATCTTGGCACAAAGATAAAGATCAACCAAAGATAACACAAAGGTTGGTACCCACACTGAAAAGTTCTTAAAAATCAGACACTAAATTCCAAAAGCCAGAGTTTTTGGAAGTTTGAAGATCAAAATTATTGCCTAAGTCTCAAATATTTGCTTTTTAAGGATAAACCCTGACAATGCCATCAGCTTTTTGTTTTTTTTTAAGATTTAATTTATTTATTTCTCCCCACCCCCTCGTTGTCTGCACTTGCTGTATCTGTTTGTCTTCACTGTTTCTCTAGGAGGCACCAGGAACCGAACCTGGGAACTCCGATATGGGAGGGGGGGGCGCCTAATCGCTTGAGCCACCTCTGTTCCCTGCTTTGTTGTGTCTCTCACTGTGTTTTTCTTCCTGTGTCTCTTGTAGCGTCATTCTGTTGTGTCAGCTTGCCACGCCTGCCTGACGCACCAGCTCACTGTCTTGCTCGTCCTCTTTAGGAGGCACCGGTAAACTCTGCTCCCTGCTTTGTTGTGTCTCTTGTTATGTTTTTCTTCTTGTGTCTCTTGTTGCATCAGCTTGCTGCACCTGCCCATCGTGCAAGCTCACTGTCTTCTTTAGGAGACACTGGGAGCCAAACCAGGGACCTCCCATGTGGTAGGTGGGAGCACAATCATTTAGTCACATCCACTTCCCCTGCCATCAGTTAAGTGATCAGACAACTTAAATTATTTTTGGATTTTAGCAGAGAACTTTCCCAAAATAATATTGTAATGCTGGGTGAAATTCAGATGCAATTTAACAAAAAGTAAATACCTCTTACCTCTAATATTTGCCGCCCATACGTTTTTATTTGATGGACTTCAAGGCCCTGAATCTTCTTAGGGTTGCAGTACTTCTTTAGGAATGGGTCTTTTGGTTTTGCCTTTGGAAAAGACCAAAGAGCACATAAGAAAGCAACAGAGGGGCCAATACAGCCCAGGGACTTACCAAACAGGCAGGACTTTAAAGAGGCTGAGTGTGTAAGAGACGGCCAGCTCACAGCATGCGAGTTTTAAAAATACAACGCACTGTGTAGTTGATAGAAAAGGGCTGACCCAGGTTCTGACCCTTCTCTAGCACAATGAAGATACGCCTGGTGTTGGCTTTAGCAGACCTCAAAGTTTTGCTTATTGTTAGAATTCTTCAGTACAGCTTTGTTAAGTGAAAGACACAAACTTTAAAACTGACCTAAAAGAATAGCCTACAATGTAATGGACTTGGTCAGTAAATGTCCAACCTTCCCTCATGTGGGGAAATGGAATGTTCTTTAACCAGAATGGGTAGTCTTTATTGTTAAGATCAAAACATATTCCAGGCTCCTCAGGCCTTACAGGTCAAGGATCAATAACAGGTTCTAAAGGCACACGAGAATTTCTTTATGACCATGAACTTGTATCACAAGTACCTTGTAGATCAGGTCCTTCAAAGTTCCTTTTTCATTAAACATTCTAATTAGCAATGCTGAGGATTCGTTAGCTGTGGCAAAGGTAACCCGATAGATGTAAGGGTGCTGCCAAAACAAAAAGGAAATTCACATTTATTTGCATCAGCATCCAGGTCTTTTTATTTTTTTTTATTTTTTTTTATTTTTTTTTATTTTTTTTTCATCCAGGTCTTTTTAAATCTAGGATCTGGATATGCAGTGTCAAGTATCACCTTGGTAGCCAAGTTTTATACAAATGTGGTGATTTTCCCTGAATGCATGACATTTTCAAGTTATTAGATGGTCCACTAGTATATCTCACTCTTTAGATTAGAGAAGGCACATAAACTCCACTGACTTAAGGAAGTGGATAGCGATGTGGTAAGCTCTACTTGTGAAGATGTCTGCTTTGGTGCGTGTAGTCTCATAGTTTAGGCACAAGAGTGATGGGAGAGAGGGCAAGTCTGAGTTTTGGGGATACTGATTTTACTATTGTCTCCATAAACTGGTAAAGAGTACGGCCAGCTCTCAGAACAGCCAGGTGGGGGCAGGATAAACGGGTCTTTGCACTCAACTTTGCCCAACCTTCCACAATGCTGTTCGGTGCCAAGCCAGGGAGCATGACAGCAAGGAGACAAGAAAAGTAGCATCTTCTGGCATCTCGGTCCTTTTCCAAAACAGCTAGCACAACTCCTCCTGCCCTTCTACAGAAGTGTGGAGTATGATGATTCAGTGTTCTCCTGAGATGAGGACATGACGTCAACCAAGTGAGGGTGGGGAAAAAGACAAATTATTTAATGACTAGAAGGGAAGTCCTCATATGACCTGGAATTTTAGTCACATGAATGAAATTGGCTCAAATCAAGCATGACAATGTCCCTTGGCTCAAAGGGGTTACCTGAAAATTTAAACTCATGTTTGCTGAACTGTAGAGGGATTCTGGGGTCAGAGGTGGAATGGGTTGTTGGGGTGGGTGGTGGTGGTGGAAGGGTGAGCCCACTAAAAAACAGTAATGTATCATGAAGTTTCTCCTACTCATTAGACCAAAATGGTTGCTATTAATTTTTTTAACAGCTTTACTGAGAGATAATTCCTATACCATTACAATTCACCTATTTAAAGTACACAATTGAATGGTTTTCAGTATATTCAGAGCCGCACAACCAACCATCACACATTCTAATTTTAAAACATTTTCATCACCCCAAAAAGAAACCCAATGAATAAAATAAAAATTCTTGAGTCCATAGTGATATAAATAAATACAAAAATAAATAGGGGGAAAGGAGGAAGCCCTTCCTTACAGAAGAATGTCAACTAATAAATATACAAAGAACGATGGAGTTAGAAAATCTCAAAAAAAAAAAAAAGCTAAAACTAGTGGGTTTGACAACGAACAGTATATTTATATAGTCTCAAAATATTTCCCACATATTACTGAGCAAAAAATTGGGAGTCAGCCAAATGTCAACTACATTAGCAGAGTAACTGAGGTACAGACAAATGATAATTCTATGCAGCCAATAAAAATGACTTTTTGGTATATTTATTGAAAAGTAAAGATGCTCATGATATACTATTAATGAAAAAAACAAACAGGTTTGAAAACAATGTGTATATAATTTTTCAAAAGCATACATAACATTAAATTTAAATATAAAACTTCTAGAAAAGTAACAACTGAGCATTTTGGTTCATACTTCTGGACAGTGGGATTAAAGATAAGTTTTATTTTCTTATTTTTGCTTATCTGTGTTTTCTGACTTTTCTGCAATTAATATGCACTACTTGTATGCACTTTTTTTAAAAAAGCATATCCACTAAAAGAAATTCAGAATTGGGTGCTGACAGCTTGCTTCACACAACCAAGGGAATTCAAAGACCACAGATCTTTCTTGGCCATATATCATACCTCATTAAAAACTTTGTTTTGCTAGTTTGACAAGACATCATCTTCAAAAATGAATTTGCAAATCCAACCAGCCAAGTCAGCAGAATTGTGCTCAGTGCATTAGTGACTCATCTGGGGTCATGCATCCTCATGTACAGGGTCCACAGACAAAGAGGGTAACACCAGCTCAATTTCCTGGCTAGATTAGTCTTTTCCTGAAGACACCCTGCATACATTTTGAAACTTATCAATACGGTTCTTTCCACCAAAGGCCTTGGATTAGGACTGTGCATTAGCGTAAGTATAAAGTCATTCAAGACATGCCTAAAGGTCAACTAAAGGTCAACATGCCTAAAGGTCTGTGAAAGCAGTAACTCAGACAGAAAAGGGCGATTTTGCCTTTCCCTCACCAGTTGACGTAAATCCTTACTGGTTCTGTTTTCTCGGGCTAGAAACAGATCTTTCAGTTCCACTGATGTAAACATTCTCACCATGAAGAAGAGACTCAGAGAATTGGCTGCTTTCCTACTCTGATGTTTGCTTAAAACATAAAGGCTACATTTAAATCACCCCGTATTTCATGGGTTGTTCAGATGTCACGAATGCCAGTTAAATGGCCTCTGATCCAAGGGAGCAGCCCTGCACAATTTCAGTCTGAAATGGAATCCACAGTACCTTTCCATTCTCCTCAGCCTACACAGTATTTCTAGCTCTTCTGTCCATGTTCACCCACAAGGAAAAACTGAATCTGTGATGACAGTCATGCCAGCACCAAGGTTAATAGAGGAACTTGTACTCACCGAACAGGAGGGAAGAAGTTTGATTAGACACTGAAAATCTCTATCTGATAGGTACTTGTCAGGGCCAAGGTCAGCCTGAAAACATGGGAGGAAATATCAGGGTGCTGCCTTTGTCATCAAAAGAAAAATTCCCTATTAGTCTTTCCCTTTAATTTTATTCATCCACATATATGACTGTAAACCAAAGATGAAAACAACACTGGGTCTTGCTGCCTTAAGCCTTTTCTCCAGAGGTAGTGTATAAACATATAAATACCAGGACTTAAGTGTAATTTTATGTAATATAATTAACCAAATTTACCACTAGAACTATCAAAGTAAAAGAGAGAAAATAAAGCAATACTCAAGTATTTTTTGGGAGACAAACTGTAAACAATCAGTCCTAATGAGGTTCCAGAAAACTATTTTAAGCCGTTCTCATTTTTTCCCCAAATGCTTATAGTTGATCAAATATAATTACATCAATATACCAAATGCATAAACAAAGTGCCTTAAAATGATTCTCCTATGATGTGGGAAACCTTTACATCACCATTTTAGAGAAAAATACAATTTCATACTTTTCTTGGCAAATCTGCTTTCAAAAATCCATTTAAAGTCCCTGAAGTAAGACTGAAGCAAAGCAAAGCAAAACAAAACAAAACAACAACAAAAACCAGCTTACCCAGCTTAACACTAGCCGTTCCTTTGGCTGATTTTTAATCTTCATCAAGAAATATTTCTTCCTTATCCTCCAACCTGCCATCAAAGCAAAGACATGGTTTTAGCTACATAATTTTTGCACCCGTATATAAAAATTTCACACTTCAGACAGATTTTCTGTGTTATGAAATGTTTCAGTAAAATACTGTTTACTGACTTTAAAAACAATCCTTGGCTAATTAATAAAAATCAAGTTTGGCAATATCCACAACTACATAGGCACCAGTAAAACAACCATTTGATAATGTTAGCATGGTAAAGCCTGTACTAAAAACAGTAAACAAAGAAATTACTCTCTTTCGGTTTAGATTAAGGGAAAAAGATATATGAGGAATGAAGCATGATTCTGAAAGTACAAGTAACTGCCACGTAAAATCTCTGATGGGAATTGAACCAAGATTCATTAAGTATTTCATAGAGTAGCTAAAATCTATTAGTGCCTACTAATCACTAAACAACAATGCATATTAGGATGAAATTCAATGGGGGAAGCGGCTGTGGCTCAATCAGTGGGGCTCCCGTTTACCATATGGGAGGCCCCGGGTTCGGTTCCCGGGGCCTCCTGGTGAGGGCAGGCCCACCCGCACGGCGTGGTTGGCTGGCCCAGCGAGCACAAGCAGCAAGGGGGCATGGATGAATAAATAAATAAAATCTTTAAAAAAAGAAATTCAATGGGATCAAAGTTATCATCATGATGTCCTGTTTTGATGATAGAAAAATGAAATGTAAAGAACTTTATTTTCAATAGTAGGGAGGCAAAGAGAAAAAAGAAATCACCTTCATTAAAAGCTGTCTTGGGATACATATAAGAAAGCATGCCTAAGAATCCAGTTCTGTGAACTGTCTTTTTCAACAGAATGGACAAGCTAGTTTCTCACCTATGTCTTTCAGTGGTTCCACTACCTCCCACTTTGGTTCTGATCGGAAGAACATGGATACCTGTTGTAAGGCAATCTCTGAAAAGACATTTTAGAAACTCATTAGTCAAACATATTAGGAAAGTGCTATATGCATAAGATATTATTCTTGCAATCCTTACAGCCTATGACTTTCTTAAAAAACTTAATTACTGAAGTGGGGGAAAAATTTTTTTTTGGCTGTTATATCTAAAATATGCAAACTAGCTGGCCTAAGCTGAGAATTCAATATATGCACCAGATCACAATCCAAGCACAAGACTCAAAACATGTTCTAACATCAGCTTAGAACAGCACATAATGTTCCTCCAAGTGATATTTAGCCCATCTTCATTCCTCATGGAATTACAGCTTTTACCAACAAAGGCGCGATTAGCCTTAAATATCTATTGGAAATAAAAGCCAGTGTTTTAGAAAAACATCTATGTACAGCAACAACATGGTTCTATTGTAGGAAGTCAGTGAGTGCCTGTTTACTAGAAAAACAATCCATCCTTCTTGTGTTCATTTATCATGAGAATGTTTCCCCCTTTTAAGAAGACAATGAGAAGAGGAAGTTCCTTAAAGTTCAATGTATTAAGAAATTATCAGTATAACTGTGCTTTTACATTTCCTGAAAAAAAGCAACATCTATAATTTACAATTTCCTCTCAACATAGTGAGTAAATTAAACCACTCCAGATTCCTGAAAGCAAACAGCAATCCTTCAAATTCACTGTGGAATTTCACCTCGGCTTAGCATTAATTACATTCCAGGCAGACAGATGAGGCAAGAGGATACGGCAGAAATGCCTGCCACATGGCAAAATGGCCTTGTCTGGAATTACCTCGCCTACTGTGGTGCAAGCAATATCATTCTGATATATTTTCAGTATATTAGAAGTTAAGAGATTCTGGGAAGAAAACAATTTACTCCTCATTTACTGACAATCAAAATTACCTTCTCAGAAGAAAACACAGGATGGCCAAATACAAAACTGACTCCATTCACGTTTATTCTAATTACTCCAAACAAAACAACAAACAAATATTTGGAGGCACCGAGTGTGGCAGAAGCACATAAGTTTTCAATATCAGCACTGGGAATGCTGCGATGTACCTTCTCTACAGCTGATGTTCATATAAAGTGTTTTTGGTATTTCCAAAACAATTTGAACATGAACTTAAAAGGAAATTATTTTAAGTAAAAGTTGTTCACATCACCTTTGAAAAGGATTATGAAAAACAATCTTATAAACGTGGTATAATGTCATTACGAGAAGTGGAAATGGACAGTTGGTTCAAAACTAACAGTGACTCATAATTTCCCACAAAATCACTATTCAACAATATTTATTGTATGCTACTGTGTAGCAGGCATTGTTTTAGGCACGGGGTGAGGGGGAGAGCTGTGAACAGCTAGAACCTGCTTGACCTGTTACTGGTAACTTGAGGACTAGGAAATCGCTTTCTTTCACCTTAGGGGTCAGGGAAATGAAGAAAGGACATTCCCGCTGAACTGTGATTTACTGCCAAGTAAATCGCATGACTGCCATGCTCCCAATATTAATTCCCCCACCCTCAGACCCAGGCAACTCACTTTAACCCTAATCGCCTACTGCTTTGCTCGGAAGACTTCACTGGCTTCTGCACCAAATCAAGAAGAAGCCAGTGTACAGCCTACCTCCGGTTTCAACTTCCATTTCTGGCTTTATCTCCCACAGTGTGTGGTGCCCCACACTCTCTTGAGATTTGCTGCCCATGGCCCCTAAAGACTGGCCTGACCTTCCTGGGCATTTTCCATTCCTGCCCATCAATCTTTGAGGCCCAGCCAAGATGCCCTCCCCCTTTATCTGCCCCTCTCAGGGGACTCACTCACAGCCTATACTGTATCAGGGTTACTGTATACTGGTTTTCTCTCATCCACTGGCCTGTAAACTTGGCTGGGAGGATACATCTTCATCTGGGAAAAGTCCACAGCCATATGGAATTACTTCCCTCTCTGTTCTGCCTCTCCTCAGGCTGACTTCTCACACTTTAGATCTCCATGCAGATGTTACCTCTTCTGGGAAGCAGTCCTCCATCTTCAGATGTGGGTCATCCATAGCCCAACTCCACCCCCAGGGTGCTGCCCCGGTTAACCCTGCCACGGTCTTGAGCTCTCCCTGAATAAATTCCTGGGACAGGGGACTATTCTTTCCTCACTGCTGTATGGGTAGCACCTAGCACATAGTATGTGCTCAATAAACACTTGAATGATGGGCTCAATACTCGTTTAATAGATGTGGCATCTCTCTCTGGTTAGAACACGAAATGTATGAAAAGGAAGGCATTCTGCCCTCTATTTCTTTAGCACCGAAACATGCAGGAAAACCCATGTGTTCAGTTAGCACTATACACAAGCCCAAGACTGGAAATGTAGAGTGAAGCCTTCAAGTCCATCCTGGGCTTCCCACTGGACGCAGGCTTTCAGCCTGCACACAGGCTGTCCCCACTGTGTGCAGCCTTTCAATACCTAGATTCTAGCTCTGTGGGGTGAATGAAGGGAACAAAAGGACTCCTCCAGGTCAAGGCAGATCCCTGATCCACCACGGCAGGGGGTAAGCCAAGGGCCCAGTTGTCCTTTCTGCGGACTTGGTCATCTGGAGAAAGCCAGAAAAAGAAAGTAATGCCCAGAAATCCTAGGCTAGGGACCTGGGGAGGAGAGGAGGCAAGTGCTGATGTCCCGAGAGCTCCCGGGTCCCCGTGCCCTGGGGACCGGCGTCATATCACAGTTCCCGCTCTAACCAGACACCCTCAACCTAGTCAGAGCAACAGGCAGGAAAAGTCTTGATTTCAGCCATGGCTTGAATGCAGAAATTGAATCCTGCTGAAGTGAAACTGGGCTGTGACCACAGACCATCTGGAAAATGATAAGAGGTAGAGACACTGTCCACATTAAAAGGGAAAGCGGCCCTGCATAGAGAAGTGCCACAAGTGGGAGGTGGGCAAAGTGCCCTCAGGGAATCATGGGCCATGCTGTGAATCTGGGAAGTCTGGAGGAGGGCCAGCGGTGCAAGGTAATGAAACTCAAGTCAACCCGGCCGCCGGGGGAAATGGTTCAATCAAGCTGGCCTGAAGGAGATGCCTGAGTGTCCTCTTCCTCAGGTACCGATGGGTCAGCAGATGGGTCAGCCAAGAGGCAAGACCAGGTCTGACGTTTTATTCAGAGGGGGAAAATTAACCAGCATCTCTCTGAAAACAGCGTTTCACCTATGGTTTCTTTACAGGACTGGGCCCCTAAATGGTGGACTCTTGAGCACTTGGGTCCTGGCAGAAGTTTCTGGTGGACTTCTTCTACCGCTGCCCACATCTTCTGCTTTGGTCTCCTGTCTGCTATGATGGGGGAGGGGGAAAGCTCAAGAACAATAGTGGAATGTGAGGGGGCTACAGTAGAAGGAAATAAAGACGTCAGACAAGCTTCCATGGACCAAGTAGCATTTTAACTTGAAAACACAGACTAGGTTGCAATCACACACGTGTGCACACCTGGGTAAGGCCCTCTGGGGACCTTAGTTTTCTCATCTATAAAATGAGAAGGTTAGACTTGATATTGAGGTAGGAAAATAGGGAACCTGAGGCAGGTGGAGAATCACATATTTAGAAACCTGGGGCAGGTGGAGAGTCACATAATTAGAAACCTGGGGCAGGTGGAAAGTCACTTATCTAGAGACCTGAGGCAGGTGGTGAGTCAGAGACCCCTGTGTGCAGAAAGACCAGCAGCCAACACCAGGTCAGATTTCCCAGGAAAGATACCTGCTTGCAAGAGATAGAAGCCTAAGGTTATGCAAAGAATGACTTAATTTATCTAGTAACCTATCTCTTGCCCAAGGACTTATAAGATGTGAGCTAACAACCCCTCAAGGTAACTCTCCTGTGGACTTCTCAGCACACGTCCCACTCCCTTGCTCCTGCTTTCCTTCCTTTAACACTGTTCAATAAACCATTTTGTTGTCTAGTTGGTCCTTGAATTCTTTCCTGTGATGGAACAAGTAACCTCTCTATCAACAGCAGTTCTGGAGACCACAAAGGGACCTGAACATAATACTGAAACATCAGGTTAGTAAGTCCTCTTCTCATTCTTACATCAGGTTAGTAAATCCTCTTCTCATTCTCTCTCTTTTTCTTGTGCTCTCTCTCTCTTTCTCTTATTTGGTAGGTCTCTCTAGACAAAGCATTGTCCAATGACTCGTGGGCCAGGTCCCTGGAGGCCTGGGGGATGCCCCTGAATCCAGGGTGGTAAACAGCCCGGAGTGTCCTCTCTCACTCTCCTGGCCTGGAAGTGCCTGGGATAGATTTGAGAGTCCCAGGCTCTTTTTTTTTAATTTATTCCACCCCACCCCACCCCACCCCACCCCTTGCCACTTATGCTCCCTGTCTGCTTTCTGTGTCCATTCACTGTGCGTTCTTCTGTGTCTGCTTGTCTTCTCTTTAGGAGGCACTGAGAACCTATCCTGGGATCTTCCAACATGGGAGAGAGGCACTCAATCGATTGAGCCACTCCAGGAGGCGTTTTAAAGTGGAATCCCTGACTCTGCTTCTTTCTAGACATCGGCAGTTCCCAATCTAAGCTGGTGAGTGACAACCCATTAGGAGGCCTCCTTGCAAATTGGCAGGACCTTCCAACTGATCTTCACAAATAGAAACTTATCTTTCTCTGTAATGATGTTTGATCACAATATAGCCTAGAAGACAGTGAAAATTGGCCCCTTAATGGGTCTTTTAAGTGGGATACAATCCTCCAGTTAGACCTCTTGTACAAGAAGCAGAAGAAATGGGGAGAGCTTCTGCTTCCCTGTGTCCAGCTCATTACAGTCCTTTATCAAAACCCTAAAATGCAGGGCATGTGTTGCATTTGTTATCAGAAACAAGTAGGAATGTCCCCTCCTTCAAAGGGGACAGCCCTGATCACCCCAATAACAGTAACAGTGAGGATTGTTTCTAACTAGCCTCCCCCACCCCTCCCTACCTGTCTTTGCACCAAGCTCTTCGGACCCTTCTCTAAACTAAGAAAGAAGAGCTTTCCCCTTCAGCCCCTCCCCTACATTCTGGAGCCCCCACCTAAGCCTGGACAGGATGCTCTCTTAACCTCTCCTCCCCATACCTGAAGTGGCACTTCCTACACCCCTTCTGCTCCACTGTGTCCACTCTGGGAGGTAGCAAACAGGGAAGGGGGAACTCTTAGGGTTCACATCCCCTTCACCCCGGCAGACTTGGCCCAGTTTAAATGCCAATTAGGTAGGTTTTCAGAGGAACCCATCAAGTTTGTGGGGGAATTTGTTTCTCTGACCCTCTTGTATGACATCTCTTGGAAAGATATTCAGGTAATTCTCTCTGCATGTTGCACCCCTGAGGAAGTCATCTGAGGGAGAAATTGTTCTGTACACCCATTTTATCAGCCAATCAGCTTCAGATATCAGGAGAAAAACCCCAAAACTAGCTTTGGGTCTCCAGTCCCCTACTAATGAGCTCTTAAACTCGCCTTTTCAGTTTCAATAACTGGGATCTGGACCACAAAATAAAGAAACAGGCTAAACTCCTTGCTGTGATTCTACAGGAACAACCGATGGTAGCCTCCCACCCTGCTCACCTTTAAAAGGTAAAACCCCTAATTGTTTCCAGTGCAGGCAACCAGGACACTGGCAGAGGGAATGTCCTGGGCTATCCTCAAATGGTGGGAGCAGGGGAACTGCCCCAACACCTTGCCACAGATGTCACCACATGGGACCCTGGGCATGCAATCGCCCATGGCTGGCTCGGGATCAGGAGACTGCCCAGAGAGGCAGGATCACAGTCTCTCAAGCCATGGCCCTAGTAGACATGGAAAACATGGACACTGATGGATGAGGATGCCCCAGTACCTCCCCTGCTCCAATCCAGCCATCCATATATCACTGGAGGAACCGAGGGTAAACCTGGAGGTGGCAGGTAGGATTCTTTCTTTCTTATTAGACACTGGAGCAACTTACTCTGTCTTAACTGAATTTAGGAGGGCACTTTTGGGAAATTCGTGCGGAACCATAGGAGTTGAAGGGAGACCAAGAATCCAGCAATTCACCCCCAAAATGCTGTGCATTTTTCAGGGGCAAATATTCTGCCATGAGTTCTTATTGGAGCCAAGTTGCCCCACACCACTATTAGGAAGGGACATTATGTGGCAGTTTAACTCGTCAATACAACTAGTCCCATGATCTCACAGACCTTTTGTCATGGTCAGCTGCCCAGCAGCTCCCCCCTAAACCCCTTTACCAGAATCAGAAGTCAATCCTGCAGTTTGGGACACCTCCCAACCATGGGTAATAGCTCACAGACCCCCAATTCAAATAAACACTCATTACAGGGACCAGTCCCTCAGATAAAATAATATCCGCTTAAGCCCGAAGTCATTGAAGGGCTAAAACCTCTCATTAAAAAATACCTGAGGGAAGCGGCTGTGGCTCAATCAGTAGGGCTCCCGTTTACCATATGGGAGGCCCCGGGTTCGGTTCCCGGGGCCTCCTGGTGAAGGCAAGCCCGCCCGCACGGCGTGGTTAGCTGACCCAGCGAGCACAAGCAGCAAGGGGGGGGATAAATGAATAAATAAATAAAATCTTAAAAAAAAAAAAAAAAAAAATACCTGAAAGCCAGCATCTTTAAACCTTATCAATCCCCGTGTAACACCCCAATTCTCCTAGTCCAGAAATGGGATGGCACCTACTGGTTAGTACAGGACTTAAAGGCTATAAATTCATTTGTCTATCCAATACATTCAGTGGTGCCCAATGCATACACCATTCTTAACCAGATACCAGTAGGCATGCAGTGGTTCACAGTTGTGGACCTGAAGCATACTCTCTTCAGTGTCCCAATTCATAAAAACAGCCACCTCCTGTTTGCCTTCCAATGGCCAGACAGCCCCACACAGCAACTCATGTGAACGGTCTTGCTGTAGGGATTTAGAGACAGCCCTCACTTATTTGGAAATACCCTAAAACTGGTCCTGCAACAGTAAGAATTACTGGGGAAGGGATCCTGCAATATGTAGATGATCTCTTAATTTGCAGTCCTTCAGCAGAAGACACACATGCCCACATGGTCACCACTTTAAACTTTCTTTGTGACCTGGGCTATGGAGTCTCACCCAAGAAGGCCCAAATATCCCAACAAAAGGTGGAATTCTTGGGATTCCAGTTAACTCCCACCAAGGGGTCTATCACCACTAGTAGGATACAAGCCATATTGGAGATTCCCCCTCCCTCTAACAAAAAGGAATTCCACACGTTCCTTGGAATGACTGGCTACTACCGCATCTGGAGTCCCCAGTAAGGGGAAATTGCAAAACCACCGTACAAAGCCCTTAAGAACAAGGAACCTGATAATCTAGACTGGGGAGAAGTAAAACTAAGAGCATTCTATGATCTAAAAACAGATCTCACTAACCCACCAGCCCTAGGGCTACCAAACATACAAAAGCCTTTACCCTATTAGTCTCTGAGAGACTAGAGGTAGCCCTGGGTGTCCTGGTCCAGTTCACGAGAAACCTCCCAACCTATTACCTATTTCTTGAAGAATTTGGACCAGGCAGCTCAGGGTGGCCTCAGTGCCTCCAGGCAGTAGCAGCCACTTTCCTCCTAGTCAAGAAAGCTTCCAAATTTACTTGGGGGCAATCACTCACCATGTACACGCCCCATCAGCGGCAGGAGCTACTAGAAACCAAAGGACCCCACTGGCTCTCCCCCGTAAGAATTCTTAAATTCCAAATCAAACTCCTGGAAAACCCAAGTCTCACAATAAAGCCCTGCTCTGTTCTGAACCCAGCTACCCTGTTGATTGACCCTTCAGGGGAACCATTAAGCCATGACTGTTCAATGGTCCTAAATTTTTCTTATGTGGCAAGGGCTGACTTGTCTGAAACACCTTTGAACTTGCCCCAAAATGAGTGGTTCATAGATGCAAGTAACTTCATTACCAAATTTGGAGCTAGAGTTGCAGAATATGCCATACTCTCTCCCCAGGGAAGCATAGAAGCTAAACCCCTACCCATGGGAACATCAGCCCAAAAGGCCAAGCTCATAGCCCTTACCAGGGCCCTAGAGGTCATGAAAGAAAAATCTGTCAATATCTATACCGACTCTAAGTATGCTTTCCTGGTAGTGCATGCTCATGCAGGCATACGGAGGGAAAGGGAATTTCTTACTTTGGACGGATCCCCAATTACACATAGCAAGGAAATAAAACATCTCATAGAAGCCTTAGCCCTAGCCTCTAAAGTAGCTATCATGCATTGTAAGGGGCATCAGAAAGGAAACAGCACTCTAGCACTGGGCAACAGACTTAGCAGATAAAGAAGCACAGGGAGCCACGAAGAAACCATACCTACCCCACCTGTTCAATAGAAGTGGAGGGAAAACACACAGGAATGGGTAACTGCTAACCTATTTACCAGGAAGCCCTTAGCCCCAGCCAGATCACATAGCCTTACTCCACAGATTCCCTCTTTACCTGAAAATCCCCAATACTGCCCAGAGGACCATGAGTCAGCCTATAATCGGGGATTTGAGCTCCAGCCATCAGGATGGTATGTAAAAGAGCAAAAGATTTGGTTACCTTAGGCCCTTACTTGGAAATTTCTAAGCCAATATCGCTCAACAAATCATCGAGGGTGGGCGGGATGCCTCTCTTGCAGAACTGGAAACTCTGGTTGCCTCCTCAAACCTTTTACAAACCCTACAGCAAGTAATTCAGGCTTGCCCAACATGCCTAGTAAATAATCCACAGCAGGGACTCATGCAAAAGAAGCCCACCTTCCTGAACTAAAAAGGTAGCCAGGGGACAATTGGCAAATTGACTTTACACAAATGCCTCCATGCCAAGGACATAAGTTCCTTCTAGTCACGGTGGACACCTTCACTGGATGGGTAGAAGCATTCCCAACCAGAACAGAAAGAGCTCAAGAAGTAGTGAACGCTCTTTAAAAGAAATAATCCCCAGGTTTGGCCTCTCAAAATCACTGCAGAGTGGCAATGGCCCAGCTTTCACCTCACAAACCAAGCAAACTGTGAGTAAAGCCTTGGATATACTTTTTGCATAGTGCTTGGCGACCTCAGTCATCAGGCAAAGTGGAGAGGGCCAGTCAAACACTTAAGAGAATCTTAGCTAAAATGGCCCAGGAAACTCATTTCACTTGGTGGACTTTATTGTCCATTGCCTTACTTATATTCAGAACTGCCCCTTGGACTAAAATTCAGCTTTCACCATATGAGCATCTGTATGGCCGTGCATTCCTCACTCATGACCTATTTCTTGACTCCAAAACTAGTGCTATATTTAATTACTACCAGGAGTTCAAACAGGTCCAAAAGGCATGCAGTGGGCATGTAAATAAACTTTCTCCCACCCCAGCCTTACAAGATCTAGAAACAGGCAAGATCTCTCCAGGAGATCAAGTATATATAAAAATCTGGAATTCATCCCACCCAAAACAAGCACTGGACCCAGTATGGAAAAGCCCCGACGATGTCCTCCTAAGCAACCCCAAATGCTGTAAAAGTTGCTAACCATAAAAGTTGGATTCATATTTCCAGAGTCAAGCCAGCACCCGCCCCATTCTCACAAGCCATGGAACAACCACCATCCTACAACCGTGAGCCAACAGAGGACCTAAAATACCTATTCAAAAGAGTCCAGCCACCCTACATGGAATCTTCAAAAATAAAAACAACAAAAAACCAAAGCTAAGTATCAGATAGTACCTGTTTCGAACCCTCTACCCTGCAACAGCCCCTATTGGGATTGTCTCCTGCTTACTACTACTGTCATATCTGCTTAAATAACTCCTTCTTGGTAGATACAGTTGTTTACAAAAACCTAAAAGCCAGTCATTATGACCCCCTCCACCCTTCTCCTCTTAATTCTTTAGCTTCATACAGCAGCAGGAACCATCCCACTGCAATCTATAGTTCAGCACGCAGCCACTTTGACCTTAAACCTTAGTATCTGTTGGCTGTACACGCACCAGTACCTCAAAACCATTGCCTGGGCAGCCAAGAATAAATATTGGGGGCTCGCCAATCTAACACTCCACCCCATAGTTGAATACCAAGCCCCATGGAGGTATTACCAGTGGGATGCCCTAAATAACTTCCCTGAGGTACCCCCATTTCTTCTAAACCAAATGCCTAAAGGCAAAACCCTGCCCATCGACAGACTGGGCTATCCATCATAATGTTTCCCTTGCAAGCAATCAATCCTTTTCTTTTTAAAATATAATTGTGGGGTTTTTTTTTGTTTGTTTGTTTGTTTTTTGAGGTACCGGGGGATGGGGATTAAACCTGGGAACTCATATGTGGGAAGCCAGCATTCAACTACGGAGCCACATCAGCTTCCCTGAGTTGGTTGTTTTGTTTTGCTTGTTCTTTGTTTTCGTTTTTTCAGGAGGCACCAGGAACCCAGGACCACCCATGTGGGAGGCAGGCACTCAATGGCTTGAGCCACATCTGCTCTCCTCTTCTGCATTTTATATCTCCTCAACCCAACGGCAAGTCCATAAGACAATTAAATAAAACCCTTTGCAGATCCATCATCCATATCTGGCTCAAGTATCATCACTGCAATATCAAGGTGTCACAAAATGCGGTTGACAATAATAAATCCCGAGCCCAAGGGCACCTTGATGGCCATGTCGCAACAGCCATATGCACAGCCAGAGCGTACTTTGTGGAAGCCGTCCTTGATGAAACTGAGGCCTTCCTTCCAATCCAATCTCATATAAACCGTTCTTCAGGAACTCAGTACTGCTTGAATAGACTCAATCCCAAATTTTTCTTAAAAACCACCTTAAACGGCCAGTGTTGTCTCATCAACAGCTTTGTCAGTAGAAACAGTAGATACATTTGGGAGCCAAAGAATGCAGGGGATGGGAAGCAGCTGCAGCTCAAGCAATTGATCTCCTGTTTACCATATGGAGGACCCAGGTTCGATCCCTGGGATCTCCTGGTAAAAAAAGAAAAAAGGCATCCCAGAAGAATGCAGAGAGCCGCGCAGTGCAGAGAGGCACAGGCCCCTGCGGGTGGCGAAACATTGCATCAAAAAAAGATGATGGCACAACCAGATTAAAAAACAATAATAATGCAGGGGAGGGGGGGACCAGGGACCCTCCTATTCGAGAAAGAGGGAAACAAACCTGAACATGAAATAACACCCCCTCTCACCTCCACCCCCTCACCCCTGTCACTACACCTAGAATGGCCCTGTCCAGAATTCAGCTTCTGGCACCAAACAAACAAACAGGCAAATCTACTTGTAGACAGGGACAGGCTAACCAGCCAGCTGGGTACATTACCTCAGTTTGCGGTCACATAGCCACCATCTCCTTCTCCGCTACTCTGGAGGGAAAAGAGGGCCTGTTCTTTCTCTGCGGGATCTCTGCACATCTAAACCTCCCTGCTAACTGGATGGAACTGTGTCCCTTAGTCTTCCTATGCCCAGAAATATACTTCATCAGTGGTTCAGAGTCCATCCGTCTCCCGGCCTACCACACCTTCCAGTCCTGCCAGAAGGGGGTTCCTCTCCCGGTCCTCATCCCTCTTTACCTCATTACCTCATTACCTCATTAGTGGGAGCCTGATTGGGAGCAGGGGCAGTGCAACCAGCCACGCATTCCACTACAACCTCTCAAGGGAACTAGCACAAGGACTAGAAACCACAGCCAAGAGCGTCTTAGGCTAAATCAGCAGGTAGGTTCCCTAGCTGCTGTAGTCCTTCAAAATTGACGAGCCCTAGATTTGATAACTGCCGCTCAGGAAGGGGCATGCATGTTCTTCAAGGAAGAATGTTGTTTCTATACCAACCAGTCATCAGAAATCCTAAATGACGTCCAAAGCCAACAGATCAAGCCACCTGCCTCAAGGAGGCAGCTAAAAACCCAGGGTCCCTCTTTGGCTTTTCCTGGCCAACTATTTGGTCATTTCTTGCACCACTCTTAATTCCCCTAGGCTTACTACTCCTTGCATTGACCTTTGCCCCTTGCATCCTACAGTGCCTTCAGTCCTTTGTTCAGCGGCAGATCCAAGCAGTACAAGATGGTCTCCTGCTGGTCCAGAGATTCACCCCGCTTCAACCCCACACCCCAGAAACCCCTATAACCCCATGCCCCAATGACCCAGTAGCAGGGACACTTCTGAGTGCAACTCAAAGTAGGTAGGACTGCAGATAGCAGGAAGCAGTTAAAGAAGACGAGACCTCCAGTCCACTTCTTCCCCAAAAGGTTTTGGGTTGTACATCAGAGAACTGGGGATTGAGGCAGCAGAATAGGGAACCTGGGGCATGTGGAGAATCCCATATTTAGACACCTGGGGCAGGTGGAGAGTCACTTATCTAGAGACCTGAGGCAGGTGGTGAGTCAGAGACCCCTGTGTGCAGAAAGACCAGCAGCCAACACCAGGTCAGATTTCCCAGGAAAGATACCTGCTTACAGGAGATAGAAGCCTAAGGTTATGCAAACAATGACTTAACTTATCCAGTAACCCTTCTCTTGCCCAAGGACTTATAAGATGTGAGCTAACAACCCCTCAAGGTAGCTCTCCTGTGGGTTCCTCAGCACACGCCCCACCCCCTTGCTTCTGCTTTCCTTCCTTTAACACTGATCAATAAATCATCTTGTTGTCTAGTTTAGTCCTTGAATTCTTTCCTGTGATCCAACAAGAACCCTCTCCGTCAACAATATACCTGCTCCAAGATCCCTCCTGGCTCTGACCCCATGTGACTCAATGTACTTCTGGTACAAGCTTCCTGACAGCACCTTCCTCACGGCTGCATCCCCAATCCCAGCCCCATCTAGCACGCAGCACCAGCAGCTGGCCAATGTCTGCTGGATGAATGCCATCCTTACATGTGTACTACACCTCGATGCCTGCCCTCAGGAGAATTCTATCAGACAATCTCAGGAAATAATAGGGACAACCAAGGAGCAGGGCTTGGGTGGGGCTGATTTATCAACAGTCAATCCATAGGCCTGCTGGGTCTGGAATTTAGGAAGCAATTGAGGTGAAACACAGAAAATGGAAGCTGGGGACAAATTTCGAGCTGTCTCAGGAGCCCCAGTCCTAGCTATGATGTCTTTTCTCCTGGGTGAACCAGAAAATAAGTGTGTGTGGGGGGCGGGGTAGGGGTGGATGTGGCTCAAGTGGTTGGGCATCCGTCTACCATATGGAAGGCCCTGGGTTCGATCCCTGGGACCTCCTGGTAAAATAAAAAGGCAAGCGGGCAAGCCGGGCCTGTGCGTGGCAAGCCACGCAGCAAGATGATGATGCAGCAAAAGAGACGCAGGGGAGAGCCAAGGTGAGGCACACCAGAAACCAAGAACTAGGGTGGAACAGGTGACAGGGTCTCTGCCACATAAGAGGTCCCCAGGATCAAATCCCGGTGAAGTCAGGAGGAGAAAAATAAGAAGAGAAGGCAAGAAACAGATACAGAGGATCACCCAGCGAATGGACACAGACAACAAGCGGGGCAGGGGGGAACTCATAGAACTGTACATTGAAAAAATAAAAGTGAATAAAAAAAAAAAAAAGTGGGGAAAGAATGGAATCCTTATAACAACAGTATAAGGATTTTGTAACTTATAGTAAACATTAGTTTGAAATCAACTTTCCATCTCTTAGTCACATTCTGGAAAGGCATTTTCCTTAGCCTCTACTTGGCACTTCCAATAAAAGTTGGGAGGTGTAGTCTAGTGCAGGGCTTTTCAAACTTTAATGTGCATGCAGATCCCCTGGGGATCTTGTTAAACTGCCCATAGTGATTCAGGTGGGGCCTGAATGCTATATTCTTAACACGCTCCCAGTGATGCCAGTGCTGCCAGTCACAGACCCACACAGTGAATTGCAAGGCCCGGGATTATGATTTTCAAATCTGGCTGCACTTTGGAATCACCTGGGAGCTTGAGAAAGTCAAAAGTCTGAGCCCCACCTCCAGGGATTCTGATTTAACTAGCAAGAGTGCGGCCTGGGCATGAGGATTTTTTTTTAGAGTTCCCCAGGTGATTCTACTATGCAGAAAAGTTTGGTGCACGACAATTTGGTCACTAAGCCTCTATTTCCCCCTCTGAAACAGGAATAAAAGCGCTTCCCTATAATATCCTCAAAAGCAGTGTTCTGAGAACTCAATTATCTGATACAAGATGTTCCAAGTAGCATGTTAACAATCTGTTCTCTTAGCAGGGGAATTAGCCTATTCCTACCCAGAGCTCCACTTAGAAATACTCTAAGCCTGTTTTGACCATTAACAACCCAGTTGAATTCTATTCATTGGTTTCAGTTCTACAGTGGTTTCTATTGGTCTCCTCACAGCCACACGGGAGAGAGGGTTAAAAATTTAATCAGGGAAGCGGCTGTGGCTCAATCAGTGGGGCTCCCGTTTACCATATGGGAGGCTCCGGGTTCGGTTCCCGGGGCCTCCTGGTGAGGGCAAGCCTGCCCGCGCGGCGTGGTTAGCTGACCCAGCGAGCACAAGCAGCAAGGGGGGGGATAAATGAATAAATAAATAAAATCTTTAAAAAAAAAAAAAAAAAAAAAATTTAATCAATCTGTTGACAACCACCTAAAGTTATTAATGCTGACTTTGGGTGGACCTGGTAACAGAAGGGAAGCCTTTCTACCTCAGACCCCAGACTGTTGCCCTCATCCAGGGAAAATTAGGCTGATGAGTCTCAAGGACCAACTAGGAAGACATAGAAAGGACCCTCCTGAATCACTGTTGTACTTAAAGTAAATTTCCAGAAAAACCAGATATACTATATTCAAATTGTAAATACAAAAATACAAAACAAAACAAAAAAACAGAATCAAACACAAATCAACTTGAGAACACTGCATATATTATTGTGGATTATTTACTCTCCATTCTGTTAGGGCATATAATCAAGATCTAGGTTCAAACATGATAATTTCCATATTTTTCTGTGCAGACTTTATGAACATTATGGAAGTAAATTATTTTCTTCTTATACATCTACAGTAAATTGCAAGCAAGTAAATATTAGTAAATGAATAAAACCTTATAATGAATATGGCATTTCCTCGTTTCATAGTAGAGCTTCTCCCCACATGTTATCTCCAGCAAAGAATGGCGTGTTTTGCCCATGTGATATTGGCTCACCGACTCCTTTGCTTACCAGTGTAGTTTGCAGAATAGTTGTTTGGATCTAGAAACTTCTTAACCAGCTCACAGTTAGATAAGACGTGATTCGTGGTGATAACGTTGAGATAGTTTTGAAGACCTTTCTGCCTCTCAGCTATGAATTCACGATCCATGTTACCAATCAATTTTTTGGGAGGAAGAGGTAGACTAAGGCCTGCAATCTAAAAAAAAAAAAGACATGCATTATACTCAAGTCATCCTCAAATAAGATATAATATTGAATCCTGAACCACAGTATCTTCTTCCTTTTTTATTTATTTATTTATTTTTTTATTTTTATTTTTTCTGAACCACCGTATCTTATTAAATCTAAGACACCACAGATTTTAAGATGTACCCTAATTTCAATGATATTAAAAATGTGAAAACACTACACATATTAGAAAGACTGCATAGCAACTTCAAACCTTTATTTTTAATGTGTTTTTATTTTTATCAAAATTATACATGAATGGAATTTCAAGTCAATTTGTTCCACTATGATATCCCTCTCCCTCCCCAGCCACTGAGATATATCCATTTCCCACTACTTCTCAGAACCAGCTACATTCAATTCTTTCTAGTGATCTTTTGGCATTGTGGAATACTTATATGGTTATGTCCTGATTTTAATTTTTAGGCATTATCTATAAATTTTCCATTATGGAAGATAAGGATTAAGTTCTCTTTCACAATCCTGACTTCACCCTACACATATCCTGTACCCAATAGTTTCAATATGGTTATAATGTAATTTTACTTAGTGCAATATTCATGTTTACATTAAGTAACTGATATTCACAACTGAGCTAAACAGCCATGCTTACTTTTCCCTTCCACTTACTTTTCCTTTCCAACAACTTGTAGTCAATATTTTTGTTTAGTTTTCTATTCAACAGCAAGTTATCTAAGCCTTCTCTTAACAGATGCATCTATTGCATCTTCTTGAAGAGTATCTCCCAGAGCCATTTGACCTGCTCTAATCAGACTGGCTGTTCCTACACCTGTTGCAAAGTTGGCACCCTGGGCTCTACCTTCATCATCATCCTGGAGATACCTTTAGTTCTCTCCTGTTGAACCTATTCCTATATCCCATACCTTCCTTTTTCTTAGATAATTCCCTTATTTTTGGTGGAGCATGTCCCCTGTCAGCTTCCTAAAAGGGGAGACAAGGGAGGTTAATCTTTTGAAAGCTTGCACATGTAAAAATGTCTTTATTCTACCCCTATATTTGATTCATAGCTAGCCTTGATGTGGAATTCTAAGTTGAAAATACTTTTTTCCTCAGAATTTTAAAGAATTACTTTGTCTTCTATAGTTTCCAGTGCTGCTGTTAAATGTTCAAAGCAGTACTGATTATTGATCCTTCATATGTGGCCTGTTTTGTTTTGTTTTGTCCCTGAAAGATTGTAGGATCTTCTCTTGACCTCTTTGTGAATTTCATGTGACTTTATTGGTCTATTTTGATCCTCTGTGCTGAGTGCTTGGTGGCCCTTTCAATCTTAGAAACTTGTATCTGTAAGTTCTTTGATATTTTCTCATATTAGAGCATCAGTTATTTCTCCCCCTCCATGTCCTTTGCTTTCTTTTCTTGAATTCCTATTTTTCCATATTGGACCTCTATGGACTGGCCTTCTAATTGCTTTATCTTTTCTCTCTTAATTTCCACTTTCCCTCCCTCCCTCCCTCCTTTCCTTCTAATTTTTCTATTTTACTTTCAGCCCTTCCAAAGAGTTTTCAATTCTACTATCATCTTTTTCTAATGCTCTTTTCTATTCTTTTTATTAAAAATAGCATCCTGAATGTAATGCAACTTATCTTTCTGAGATCATAAAGAATAGCTTTTCTGAAGTGCCTAAAGTGTTCTTATTGCATATTTTCTGCTTCCTCAAAGCTATTTTTTTGTTGCTGTTGTTTCTATTTTTCAAAGACCTTATGTTGATTGAAGCAAGCCAGGCACTGAAGGATGAACAGTATATGACCTCACTGATCTGAACTGAGGAAAGTGAGCAGTCTCTGAGAACCATTGTCTGAAAGATAGGTTAACAAAGGAGAGTAAGAGAAGAGCAGGCTTTGAGCCATCACCCATATGGACATAATCTATGGTAAAGGGATAGAGTGTGGTTGCATGTTGGGGGATGGGGCAGATGAGTGGTGGTGTTCCTGGGTTTGGTGGTGCAGCACTGGGGGGTGGGTGGATTAGGAAGGGCTGGTTCAAATCCCCAGGGCATGTAACTGTGAATCTTGACATTCCATGGGTTGGGAGAGGGGGGGTATCACGGGCCCTGGGGGGCTGGGGAGAAGGGAACAGTCAAGATCTAATGGGTTGTTTGGTGGTCATGGGGAAGGTTTTTCATTACCTTAAAGTAATGGACACAGGACAAGGTAAATATCATCAAAATTATTAAACTGTATCATCTAAAAAAAAAAAAAAAAAAAGTGTTCCTCAGAGGAGCAGATGTACCTCAGTGGTTGAGCGCCTGCTTCCAACATACAAGGTCCTGGGTTCAATCTCCGGAACCTCCTAAAAAATTTTAGAAAAATTGTTCTGGAGCTGAGAGCTGGTGCCAGGGATGGAGCCTCTCCTAAGGAAGCACAGGCCTCTGCTGGTTAGAGCTGTGTGATCCAACCCAGTAGCCATTCTCTACAGGCCCTACCGCGCACATGAAATGTGGCTAGTCTTAATTGAGATGTGTTGTAACTATAAAATACACGCCGGAAATACGCTGGAAAGAAGAGTGTCAAATAGCTCATTAATATTGTTTTACATTGATTCCATGCTGAAATGATAATATTTGGATATTTAGGTTAGATAAAATACATTCAAATTTTAAAAATTGTTCCTCAGCGAATGAAAATGAGACCATAACATATAAAAACTGATGGGGGAGTGGATGTGGCTCAAGCAGTTAAGCACCCATCTCTCCCACATGGGAGGTCCCAGGTTCAGTTCCCAGTGCCTCCTAAAGAAGACAAACAAACTATGAGCAGACAATGAGCAGGCATTGAGCAAAAACAATGACAATGAGAAAAAAGACAATGAACAGACAACGAGCAAAAACAACAAGCAAGACAATGAGCAGACAACAAGCAGACAATGAGCAAAAGCAATGAGCAGACAATGAGCACAAACGAGCAAACAGACGAGGGAGCCATCTCAAGGGTGGCAAAAAAAACTTATGGGGGTAATGGATGTGGCTCAAGCTGTTGAGCACCTGGTTCCCATATGGGAAGTCCTGGGTTCGGTCTCCAGTGCCTCCTAAAAACAAAACAAAACAAAACAAAACAAAAAACAAACAACAAGCAAACAAATGAAAAAAACCAACTCAAGGGAGCCAATGTGGCTCAGTGGTTGAGCGCCAGCTTCCCACATATGAGGTCCCGGGTTCAATCCCCGGCCCCAGTACCTCAAAAAAACAAAACAAAACTTATGAAACACAGCAAATGCAGTGCTCAGAGGAAAATTTATAGCCCTAATTGTTTACATTAAAAAAAAAAAAAGCTAAAATCAGAGACCTAACTGCACACCTGAGTAACTAGAAAAAGAACAGCAATTAATTCCAAAACAAGCAAAGGAAACAAATAATAAAGATTAGAGCAGAAGTAAATGAAATTGAGAATAAAAACACAATAGAGAGAATTAACAGTACCATAAGTTGGTTCTTGGAAAAGACCAATAAAATTGTCAAACCTTTAGAGTGACAAAGGAAAAAAGAAAGAAGATACAAATAAATAAATTCAGAAATGAGGGGGAGGACATTACTACTGACCACATCAAAATAAAAAGGCTCATAACAGGATACAATGAATAATTATATGCCAAAAATCAGACAGCCTATATGAAATAGAAAAATTCCTAGAAACACACAAACAACTTACACTAACTCTAGATAAAATAGAATATATCAACAGACCAATTACAAGTAAAGAGATTGAATCAGTCATCAAAAACTTCCCAACAAAGAAAAGTCCAGGAACAGAAGGCTTCACACATGAATCCTACTATACACTTAAGAAGAATTAATGCCAATCCTGCCCAAACTCTCCCCCAAAATCAAAGAGGATGGAATACAACCTAACTCATTCTATGAGGCCAACATCACCCTAATACCAAAGTCAGACAGAGATATTACATGAAAAGAATATTACAGACCAATTTCTCTTATGAATATAGAGGCAAAAACCCTCAACAAAAACTAGCAAATTGAATCCAACAACACATTAAAAGAATTAAACACCATGATCAAGTGGGATTTATTCCAGGTATACAAGGATGGTTCAACATAAGAAAACAATTCATATACTACACCACATTAACAGAACAAAGAGAAAAAAAAACACGATTGTCTCTATTGATGCAGAAAAGGCATTTGACAAAATCTTATCATCCTTCTTGATAAAAACATAGAAAAATAGGAATAGAAGGAAAGTTCCTCAGCATTAAAAAGGGCATATATGAAAAACCCACAGCCAACATAGTACTCAGTGGTGAAAGACTAAAAGCTTTTCCTCTAAGATTGGGAACAAGACAAGAATGCCACTGTTATTCAATATTGTGCTGACGTTCTAGCCATAGTAGTTAGGCAAGAAAAAGAAATAAAAGGCACCCAAATTGGGAAGGAAAAAGTGAAACTTTCACTATTTGTAGATAACATGACCTATATATAGAAAGTCCCAAAAAATCAACAACAAAGCTACTAAAGCTAATAAATGAATTCGGCAAAGTGGCAGGATACAAGATCAGCATGCAAAAATCAGTAGCATTTCTATACACCAGTAATGACTAATCTGAGGAGGAAATCAAGAAAAAAATTCCATTTACTATCACAACTAAAAGAATCAAATATCTAGGAATAAATCTAACCAAGTATGTAAAGGACTTGTACACAGAAAACTATAAAACTTTGCTAAAAGAAACCAAAGAAGACCTAAATAAATGGAAGGACATTCCATGCTCATGGATTAGAAGACTAAAAAATGTTAAGATGTTAATTCTACCCAAAAAGGTTTATAGATTCAATACAATCCCAATAAAAATTTCAACAACCTTTTTTGCAAAAATGGAAATGTAAATCATGAAATTTATTTGGAAGGAAAAGCAGCCCCAATAGCCAAAAACATCTTGAAAAAGAAGGATGAAGTTGGAGGACTCACACTTCCTGACTTTAAAACTTATTACAAAGTTACAGTGGTCAAAAAAGCATGATACTGGCACAAGGACAGACATACTGACCAATGTAATAAAATTAAAAGTTCAGAAAAAGACTTTCACATGTATGGCCAATTGATTTTTTACAAAGCTGCCAACTCCATTCAATTGGGAAAAAGTAGTCCTTCAACAAATGGTGATGGGAAAACTAAATATCCATATGCAAAAGAATGAAAGGGGACCTCTCGCTTATACCATATACAAAAATCAACTCAGAATGGATCAAAGACCTAAACACAAGAAACAGGACTATAAAATTCCTAGAAGAAAAGACTTAAACAGACCTTTCTCCAAAGAGGATATATAAATGACCAAAAAGCACACGAAAAGATGCTCAACATCATTAGCTATTAGGGAAATACAAATAAAAACCACAAAGATATATCATTTCACACCCATTAGAATAGCTACCATTAAAAAAAGAAAGAAAGAAAGAAAATTACAAGTGTTAGAGAGGATATGGAGAAATAGGAATATTCATTCATTGTTGGTGGGAACAAAAAATGGTGCAACCATTGTGGAAGACAATTTGGCGGTTCCTTGGGAAGTTAAGTATAGAATTAACATATGATGCGACAAACCCGCTTCTAGGTATGTACCTAAAGGATGTGAAAACAGGGACTCAAACAGATATTTGCCACCAATGTTCATGGCGGCATTATCCACAATTGTTAGAAGGTGGAAGCAACCGAAGTGTCCATCAACTGATGAATGGATAAATGTGATATATACATATCCTGGAATATTATTCAGATGTGAAAAGGAATGAAGTGTGTGACAACATGGATGACCCTTAAAGACATCATGTTCTATGAAATAAGCCAGACACAAAAGAACAAATAATGTCTGGTTTCACTGATATGAAATAATTAGAACAAGCAAACTCAAAGAATCTGAATCTAGAACACAGGTTACCAGGGGTGGCGTAGGGGTAGGGTATGGGGAGTTAACGCTTAAATTGAACAGTTTCTATATGGATTGATTATAAAGTTTTGTAATGGATGGTGGTGATGGTAGCACAACATTGTGAATATAATTAACAGCACTGAATTATATATGTGAGTGTGCTTAAAAGGGAAATTTTAGGTTGTATATACGTTACTAGAATAAATTTTTTAAAAAATACATAGGACTGTACAACACAACCGTGGCCCTTATTGTAAGGGCTATGGTTAACAGCACAATTATAAAAATGTTCTTTCATGAGTTGTAACAAATGTACACACTAAGGCAAGGTATTAATGGGGTGGTATATTTTATGCACCAGTATTGTATGCACGAAATGTACACCCACAATTTCTCTAATTCACAAAGACAACAAAAATGTTCCTCAGGAGTCTAGTGACCCTTGGCTGTTTCCTCAAAGAGCGGAGGACCAAAAAGCTGAACTAGAAGTTCTTGAAAAGTGGCTGGAGATTATCTGCTGTGGTCTTCATGGTGGAAGATGGCCTCACTCACCTGTTTCATTGCAGAACCCCTGGCCTCAGTGTCCTTAGCAATTTCCCCTAAGACTGGGCAGACTCCCCAGCAAAGAAACTTCCAGTCTCCTACTGGGAGGGTCTAGGCCTGGCGGCCAGCATTCTGGGAGCTAAGAAGAGGAATTAGGCCTGGGAAGGGCATTTATTATGTTTTCAATTGTCCCTGAATTCCCCAGTGCAAAGACTGTTTAACTTCCTCCAGAGGACAAACTGGAGGGAGGAGGGCAGTCACAAGTTGTTCAGAGAGGGGAGATGTGGGGCTCTCACCACTTCTTAATGGACTTTCAACTCCTGATTTTAGCACCACCTTCACTCCACTCTGGAGGCACTTGGTGCTGCCAATTGCCAAACCTTTTGGGGATTCTGTGGTGTACATTGCGTCAGTGTACATTGAGACCTACCGGGGTTCTTATACCCACCACACCACACCACACCCACTGCCCCAGAATTCTGCAATCCCATATTTGCTTAGTTACTGCTCATCTACTGACTTCTCAGCTTCATAAATTGTTTTTGTTTTTTAAAGATTTATTTTATTTATTCCCTCCCTGCCTCATTGTTTGCATTTGCTGTCTGTTCTCTGTGTCCATTCACTGTGTGCTCTCTGTGTCTGCTTGTCTTCTCTTTAGGAGGCACCGGGAACCAAACCTAGGACCTCCCATGTGGGAGAAAGGCGCTCAATCATTGAGCCACCTCAGCTCCTTGCTTTGTTGTATCTCTCACTGTCTTTCCTCTTTGTGTCTCCTTGTTGCATTGTTTTGTTGCATCAGCTCGCTGTACCTGCCCGCCATGCCAGCTCTTCTTCTTCAGGAGGCACTGGGAACCAAACCTGGGACTTACCATGTGGTAGGCAGGAGCTCAATCGCTTGAGCCACATCCACTTCCCACTTCATAGGTTTTGTTGTGGTTTTCTCCTCTCCTATTCTATTTGTCCTTGAGGGTGAGTATACATCTACGTATATGTAAGTATGTGTATGTATGTACGTATTAAAACACATTTATTTTTTAATCAGTTTCCTGTTGTTTTAGAGTGGTTTGGGGAGGGAAGAAAAGTTAATGCAGGTGTTCAATCTACTATCATTTTCCAAATCATATAAAACTGCGTGAATCTACTTTTTAAACTTAAAAAAAAAAAAAAAAAAAAAAACTTAATTCAATGATCAAAGTCACTTTCAAAGGATAGTGCTATTCTCCACTTGTGCTTAGATTAGAGCAGTCTAAGTGACATGTGTATTGATTGAGGGTAAGGTCTAAATAGAAGGGCATCTTGAAATCAGACAAGGATGTAATCTAAACCACCCATGTGGGCAAACCAAGCTTAGCTTGTTCCACTCTGTGTTTTTTGAACAATGATGCAGCCAGATGAAGACCTTGAACTTGATATTAGACAAGATGAAAGTCTGGCTGACAATTCTAAACTGCCTATTTCTTCAATATAATTGTGAAAACAGGCAAGGGCATACTCAGAGTGAATTTTCTACCACAGTATAATTCACTGTCAGATTAGACACTTAAATATCAGGTCATTTTTCTCATCTACACAATTAGGCATTTCTTTACTACTTAAATAAAATGCCCAATTAGTAAGAAAGTAAAGCACTCAGGTAGTATACATCCAAACCAAAAACTTTAGGCCATAGTGTGTTAAATCAAGGGAAATATACTACTTATCACACAACTAATTTACTCCTTTTTTAAACTCTTTTATTAAGTTGCAGAATATAATCTCATTTTTTAAAGTTTATGTGTGTGTATATAAGCCCAGGGATACGGTTATGCACAAAAAAGGTCTAAAGGAACTCACACCCACTAGTTAACTACAGCTACCTCCAGGGGTTGGGTGAATTAATTTTTTAAATAATTTTTATACTATGAAATGTTCATGTACTATTTTTTTCAATAAAAGAAAAACACTTTTGCTTATCAAACCGATCATATATGTGGCAAGGATAAAAAAAAAATACCTTCAACCAATATCAACAGATTTGCCTGTGCTACCTGCACAATAGCATAACCAATTGAATCCTACATCACTCAGAATGGAGAGTCACATCTGACAACCCCAGATTCAAACCCCAATATTTGGGGTATTTTTGACTCATGGTGGGGATGTGAGAAAGAATTTGATAAAGTATCTATTTTGAACTTTGCAGCCTCCAAGATTCAACCAATCTGTTTTTCCAAGCTTTGTTTCACTTTAGGAAAATGTATTTATCTGCCCAGACATCCCATCAGTTCTTCCAATTAATCAGGTGAAACAAAGTTCTTTTGCCAGCAGCTGTGATTATGTCCCTTGCAATGTCAGACCGGAGATGTTTTTTCTGGCCTAATTTAAGATCTCACAACAAATATTCCTAAAAGTATTAAAACAATGCAGAGACACAACAAAGCAAGGAGCTGAGGTGCATATATTTAAAAGTATTTTTAAATCTTGTCTCTTTAAAAAGATTAGCATTCAAAAGACAATTATTTTCTCTTTCACCTTTCTCTTAGAATTTTTAAAATGCTTACCATTAACAGAATATAAAATTTAGAACTCCAATGACTAATTAGAAGGAAGTGAAAACAAATATCAGCACATAGAGTGACAAAACCACTAAGATACTGATTTCCTAGACACTTCCACTCTAATGATGGCTTCAAGCCAGGACCTCATCATCCCACTTTCGCTAGCTTTCTTCTTTAATGTACCCTATGGATTCCCCTTTTGAGTTCCTAATAAATGGAAAAGAGAACAAGAAAGCCACAAGAGAAGTCATCGGATTTCCATTCATAACAACTGCAGAGTGAAATGTAACCAGGGAAACCCCCAAAGTGGGAGTCTGGTTCCCCTAATCTGACCTATGTTAGCCTAGTAGAAGCATCTAAATGATATAATTAACTATATCACAATCTGAAGGAAAAAACTTTCAAACTCTGAATCTGTTAGTCTCTCCTTACTTACTTTCATCATCGGCTCTTAACAATTTTGCAAATTGCCTTCAACCACATTCCAGTCGGTATTCCAGGGAATTCTAAGCTCTCAATAGACCCTGATTTAGTCACAACTTCCCCCACAGTAAAGAAGTAATCTGGTTCAACACCTTCATTTCAGAAGGGGAAAGTGAGGCCTGACGGAGGAAATGACTGGCCCAAAGCCTCACTTATGGTAAGGGGCAGGGCCAGGCCTTCTTCCCAAGTGTGAGGGCTCTCTGACCAGTTCCCATCATTTCTTCACTGGATGCTTTCTTCCTAGATAGTAAGTAATTTGTTGTTGCCTTTTGCCAACAAATGTGGAGAGGGAGCAGATGTGGCTCAAGCAGTTGAGTGCCTGCTTCCCACATGGGAGGTGCTGGGTTCAGTTCCCGGTACCTCCTAACAAAAACAAACAAGCTAATCAAATGAAAAAACAACTCAGGGAAGCCGATGTGGCTCAGTGGTTGAGCATTGGCTTCCCACAAAAATAAACAGTGATTGTTCTTCATTGTTACCATAATATATGCTCCCTATAACAATTTTGGAAAATGCAGCTTTTTTCTAGTTTTCTACTTATATAGCTAATGTATTTGTAGAGAACTTAGAATGAAGTATGAAGAAACAGAAAACATGACCCATAATGCCACCATATTGGGGTCACCACTCTCTTAACATTTTGGCATATCTCCTTCCGATCTTTTTCCCTAAACATTTGATGTCATTATATAATGCAAATATAATTTTACATCCTGCTTCTTTTTTCATTTAAGCATTTTCCTATTGGACTCTGTCAACTCTGCATATGTGTATTACATTTCTCTTTCTTCAGCAGGAACTCATTTATTGGTCAAGAGGGTAATCAGACCCTGAAAATCATGGTCACAGCTTTGCTCAGTGGTTTTGGAGTCTTTTTGGTCTGTTTTATGGAGTTTGTTTTGAAATTACTTGGTTGCCAAAAATCTGCATGTACTTTCTTCTGTTTGTTTACTTGGATCCAGAGAAATCTCCCACTAAAATGATATCTGGCCACATCCTGCCCAACACATGCCAGTATCAATATACATGTACATTTACATTTGAAATAAGATGCACATTTAAAGTGCCCATTTTTAAAGGGAAAGTTACACTGAAGCCAAAAAAAAAAAAAAAAAAAAAAAATTCTATGATATTAAAAAAGCCAAAATTGAATATTCAGGAGATTCAACCCTATATTCCAAAAGAGCAAATGGAAAATAAAAGGTTGAAAAAAGAGAGGAAAAAAATAAAAAACAGACAAAGAGCAAATGGGAGATAGAATTCCCCTCTTGTGTCCCCACCCCCCATCCTCTGGGGCTAGAGCCTATGTAATTTCAATTTCAATTTCTCCCAAAATTCTTACTCAGCCCTGGCTGACTGTTTTTGTACAACTATCCCCCTTCTTTAAAACTGGGAAAAGACTCACTTGTATATAAAGGTGGAAACATATAGCAGGCCCAACGTGAACGCACAAATGCTCACACCACCCTGGAAATGTAATGTGGGCCGCTGCATCTGGAGGGGCTTGTGGTCAAAATCCACTGCTGGGATAAACTGCACACCGATGCCCTGGTGCCTTACTGAGAACGTTATCACATGGCCAGCTTCTGTATAGGTTGGAAGATTATGCTATCAAAATCCTTAAATGAAACCAACTAAACTAGTCAATGAGAATTCAATCTCTGCCAGTATTCTATCTGGAGATTTAAATTGCTCATACCACAATTAAAATGAAAAAAGACAACGTGGTAAATTCATGACAAATATGGTACTACCTGTACTCAGGCCAATTCTATCAGATGGAAAATAAGGCGGGCATGCTTTCAGCAGTGTTGTAAATAAATGTTAAAGTTTGGGTTCTACAAATGCTATTTTCTGAAGACAGGTCAATAAAACTTGGCCTTTTGAAGAACAGGAAGCATTACACTCCCAACCCCTACTCAGGCCAGCAATCCTCCTGCCCTTTGTTAACAAGCTCGGAGATCACTCAGAATACACGATGATGGCTAGCTCACCAATGCAAGGAGCAGTCCTCCTTCTCCCAGAGAAGCTGATAGTCAGCCAAGCACTTCTCTGGCTCAGGTCTAATGGGCTTTATGTTATCAATGAAATCTAAGGTATAAGACAAGCCTAGTGTCCTCAGCAATCCACAGCTCTTGAAGACCCATCTGCCAAGAGAAGAGAAAAGTGATATACTGCCAGTACTCCCTATGGTGCTGAAGCCCCTCTAAGACCCTTCAACCATTACCAGCACTGGCTGGGTTTTCCAAGAAAGATTTTGCAGCTCAGCCCTCTTTCCATTATGGCCACTGAGTTAGGGACATTTAAATCAAAAGAATTTAGGAATGCATATTAAGGGGAAAAAAGTTACACCAGAAAAGGCTGAATCACTACTGTTACTGCTAAATGATCTGTACAGCACAGTCTAGTTCAGTGCAGAGAGTCTGAGTGTGGAAGTCAGACAAGCCAGGGTCCAAATCCCAATTCCCTCTAAATCAGGGGTTCTTAACCAGGGGTCCCCCAACGGGTCTGTGGAAAGACTTCAGGGGTCCTTGAGCTTGAATTGAAAAAAATCAACTTATTATCTTCATTTTCTCTGACCTCTAACTGAAACCTAGCATTTCTTTCACTTATGAATGTATGCAATAAATTACATAGTAGTATTCATTTCATATCACATTACAGTTGTTGCATATCTTGAAAAATCACTTACGCTCATCCATACTTCAAAATTACGGTATTTGTTAACCCGGTGCTAGCTGAGTTTCATAAAACTATCTGCCACTACATTCTGAGAAGGGGTCCATGGAACAAAAACAGTTAAGAACCCCTGCTCTAAATCAACGACTCTAGTCATCCACTTGATCATTCCTAACCGGTGAAAAAGGGATAATACACAGCACCCCTTGACTGTGGTAAGAGGCAGTCTAGCACACAGATACTCAGTTTCAAGGTAACTATTAACTATAAATCACATTTTTCTTGAAAGTTTATTTTAGAGCAATACATCTCCATCTGTATAAGTTTATCTTTTTTGCCCGAGACACTTAATTTCTTGCTCCTGACACCACTATTTTCAACCAGCCATTTAAGTCAAGTCACTTCAAACAATCAATGTATGTCAACGGAGTTTCAAAACACTTACCTGCAAGCTGTTGTTCAGCAAATCAAAGTCACTGTATCTTCTAACAATCTGTAAAAGACAAGACAGTGGTATTTTGATTCACTCAGACCATCTCTTTTCAGATACACAACATTTCTTTATTTAATATTCATTGGCACCCTAGAGCCGAGGCACTTGCATTAAGGATAGTAGGTGCTTAACTTGACAGGCCTAGAAAATAGACCTACCAGTGTCCCAGAGTTGTCTAGGTCATGGGAAACTGGTTGATGCCAGCCAAACTCAGAAGATGCCAACAGATAAGTGAGAATGATAATGTATTAATTTTTTAGGGAAAATGCCTTTTAAAATAATAATCTAAGATAAAAACAGGCACCCTGAAAAATAAAAATAATGATTTAAAAAAAACAAGTTTTAGTGAGCAAAAGGAGGTGAACAGCTTTGAAGCAATTTCGCCCTTGCCCTGGGTAAAACTTCCCCCAGTTGCAATCTCACCAGTCTAGAGACTGGCTGGCCACTGCAGCAGGGCTGCCACACCTCTCCCTGGCTCCCAATCCCAGTCCCTGGAGCCAGGTGATGTTTCTCCTGCTTTTCCTTCTTCTTAGTTCCTGGAAGATTATCCATTCTTTCTTAGTTGTATTGATGCCATTGATGAGGTCATGCCAAATTCTACTAGCTCTTCAGGCTCCAAGCAGGGAAATTATTTTGCTTTCAAATAATTTGATTATATTTATCAGTGATTCTCAAATGCTGGAGGGCAGAAGAATTACCTGGAGCTCTCCTAGGACCCTACCTGCAAAGAATCTAATTCAATAGGTCTAGGGTGGGGCCCAGGAATCTATATTCTAATGCAGTTGATGTAGAAAGCTGTACTTAAAGTTGATTTCTGCTGCCAAGTACACATCCAAAAGTTAAAATATAGGGGGACTGATGTGGCTCAAATGGTTGGGTGTCCGTCTCTCATATGGAGGTACCTGGGTTCGATCCCCGGGAACTCCCGGTAAAAAAAAAAAAAAAAAAAAGTTAAAATATAAGTGTGAAGTGTGAAGAAGTAGGAGATAGCACAGTGGTTAACCACAGAAAAGACATGGATTACAACCCTGTTCCCTCACAGATCTGACTATGACCTCAGACAAGTTACTTACCTCTCACATGTAAAATGGGGATAATACAACTACATAGGACTGATTTTTTAAAAAGATTTATTTTATTTCTTTATCCCCCCTTCCCCCAGTGTTTGCGCTTGCTATCTGCTCTCTGTGTCTGTTCGCTGTGTGCTCGTCTTTTTTTTTTTAGAAGGCACCAGGAACCGAACCTGGGACCTCCCATGTGGGAGGCTTGAGCCACTGCTGCTCCCTGCTTCTTGTGTCTCTCATTGTGTGTTCTCCTTGTTGCGTCTCTTCAATGTGTCATCTTGTTGCATCAGCTCACCACACCAGCTTGCTGCCTTGCTTGCCTTCTTTAAGAGGCACCAGGAACCAAACTTGGGATCTCCCATGTGGTAGGCGGGCCCCAATTGCTTGAGTCACATCCACTTCCCTGTTTTGTTTTTAAAGGAAATGAATTGATGTGTTTGACTCAGTGCCTAACAATCAATTAATGTTAAATATTATAATAATTCAAACAAAAAGTAATTTGAAATTTCAGGTGATGACCAACTGTGGACCAATGTGGCCTCTGCAAGGAAAGGCAAGATTTTTGGAAGAGCAGAGTGGGGGTAGAGAGACAATTATGATTAGTGAAACAGGAAAGAAATGCTCCTATACAGAATCCACTCACTTTCTGCAAGGCACCTGGTACGGGAAGAACCTCCAGGTCCATCCAGTAAGACTTGTGTCTCTGAGGCCACCTCTGAGGAAAGCAGAGCATGGGGCCCCAACAAGACCCTCCCCCGAGAGTCAGCGAGGAAGCCAACACTAGAAATTGCCATGAGTGGATTGGGAGTGCAGGAAATGCAGTGCCCCAAACTAGATAGTGTCCAGGGCATCTGTCTCACCTTTTAACCTGGTGGACTGAACTCTAACCTCCCTGACCTCTGAACCTCAGCTGCAAGTGGAAGGTTAGAATTTCTAGGAACAAAACAACTAATTTGCAACTCCTGCTCACAAGGACTGGAGAACAAAGTCCTAGATATTCTCAGTGGTAACATCATATAAGAATTTAACTAAACCGAACAACTAGGTATAGAAAGCCCTTTATAATACGTGTTATAAAGCTAAAGGCTCACACCTAAGAGAAGTCGAATTTACATTTAAGCATGTTCTAACTTTTTCAGATTTTCAGATGTCCCAAGTCAGGTTTTTGGCCACAAGTTTAAACATTTTTCTAATGACCAAAAAATGCTTACCTGCCAGTTGTTTTCTACAGAAATTCCTCTCTGTACACGAATGATATATTCCTGAAAAAAAAAAGAGGGAGAAAGAGTCTCAATTACATAACCCCCAAATCAGAGAATCAAAAGAAAACAAAGGGGAAGCGGCTGTGGCTCAATTAGTAGGGCTCCTGTTTACCATATGGGAGGCCCCGGGTTCGGTTTCCGGGCCCTCCTGGTGAAGGCAAGCCCGCCCGCATGGCGTGGTTAGCTGACCCAGTGAGCACAAGCAGCAAGGGGGGGATAAATGAATAAATAAATAAAATCTTTAAAAAAAAAAAAAAGAAAACAAAATATCAGATAAAGTGGCCTTTGAGCAAAGAAAATTACCAGAGGCAGAGAGAGACATTACATAAAGATAAAAGGGTAAATCTATAAAGAAGGCATAGTCATTCTAAATGTGTAAGCAGACAACAGAGCTGCAATGTACATGAAGCAAAAACTGATAGAACTGAAAGAGATAGAAAATCTGCAATTACAGTTGGAGACTTCAGTACCTGTCTCAGCAATCGACTGGACAACTGGACAGAAAATCAGAAAGCTTATAGAGGAACTCAATAATACCATCAGCCAACAGGATCCACAGAACACTCCAACAACAGCAGAATACATATTTTTTTCAAGTACCCACATAACGTAGCCAATAAAAACCATATCCCAGTCCATAAAACAAACCTTAACAAATTTAAAAGAATTAAAATCATATAGAATGTATTCTCTGACCAAACAGAATCAAACTAACAGTAAGATAACAGGAAAACTTTCAAACAGTTGGAAACTAAACAATATGCTTCTAAATAATCCATATTCTCTTTGACCTATGTAAAGTCTTTCCCTTTCTCAAGAGAAAGCAAAAAAAATATGCTAAACATTGAATGAAAATGAAAATTCAACATATCACAATTTGTGAGACAGAGCTAAAGCAGTGTTGAGGGGGAAATTCATAGCACTAAATGCTTACATTAAAAACAGGAAAAGTTTCAAATCAATAATCTAAGCTCCCACCTCAAGAAACTAAACAAAGGAGGGCATAATACATCCAAAACAAGCAGAAGGAAGAAAATAAAGATAGGAGCAGAAATCGATAAAATTGAAAGCAAAACCACATGACCCAGCAACTGCACTCCTGGCATTTAAAATCCCAGGGAAATAAACACTTATGGTCACCCAAAACCTGTACATGAATGTTCATAGCTTTGTTTGTAATAGTTACAAACTGGAAAACACCCCAGATGTCCATCACTGGGTGAATAGTTAAACGAACTGGTGTATCCATACCATAGATGATTACTCTGCAATAAAAAGTAACTATTGATACATGCAACAACCTGTATGACTCTCCAGAAATCATGCTGAGTGAAAAAAGCCAATCCCAAAATGTTACATACTGTATGATTCCATTTATATAACATTCTTGCAGTGACAAAATCATAGAGATGGAGTACAGATTAGAGTTTGCCAGGAGTTTAAGGCTCAGGGCAGTGGAGTGGGGTCAGGTGGAAAGTGGGTATAGCTATAAAATGGCAGTATAAGGGATCATTGTGTGAACTGAAATGTTCCGAATTTTGATTGCACAATGTCAATTCAGGGTTGTGATACTGTACTATGATTTTGCAAGATGTTACCATTGGGGGAAAGTGGGTAAAGCGTACATGAGATCTCTGCATTATTTCCTATAACTGCATGTGAATCTATAATGATCTCAAAAGTTTAAAAAAAAAGCAAAATGCAGACATTCCAAACTATGTGTGGTAGCAGTCAGAAGACTGAGATCCGGGAAGTGGATGTGGCTCAAGCAACTGAGCTCCTGCCTACCACATGGGAGGTCCCTGGTTCGGTTCCTGGTACCTCCTAAAGAAGACAGCAAGCTGGCTCAATGGGCAGGCACGGCAAGCTGATACAACAAGAGACACAAGAAGAAAACACAATGAGAGGAACAGAGGTGGCTCAAGCGATTAGGCGCCTCCCTCCCATATTGGAGGTCCCAGCTTCGGTTTTCAGTGCCTCCTAAAGAAACAAGGAAGATGAACAGACACAGCAAGCGCAAACAATGAAGGCGTGGGGAGAAATAAATAAAATAATAAATCTTAAAAAAAAAACGCAAGTATAAAAAAAAAAAAAAAGAAGGGGAGTAGGTATAGCTCACGGAGTTGAGTGCTTGCTCCTCATGTATGAGGTTCCGGGATCAATCCCCAGTGCTTCCCCCCACCCTGCAAAAAAAAAAATGCAGGAAAAAAAAAAAAAAAAAAAAGAAGAAAACAGATCTATGATTTCTGGGACTCAAAACTTGTATTTTATATGCACGGTCAGCTTTATAAAGAGTCATGCATAAGGAGATAAGTGAAAAGATGGAATAGACATACAATGATGGCATTTCCCAAAGAAACGAAATCCTCTGATCCCCAAACTTGCTTGATCATAAAAATCACCCAGGAAAGGGTGAGGCGGGGCAGGGTGGGGGGATTGTTAAGGATACACATTCCCAGGTCTAACGCCAGACCTGCTGAATCAGAATCTTTAGTATGGAAACCTAGGAGTGAGAAGACTTAATAATTAACTCCCCAGTTAATTCTTACTAATAATGAGAAACACAGACCTAGTCCACACACAGGGAGTTACGAGGGAAGGCACAGATTGTCATATAAAGAATGTAAGCATTTTTTCTTCAAATGCTCAGAATTGTTTTAATTACCTTTGAATGATATACTTTAGGTATTACTTATAGTTGCTACTCAACAAATGCTTATCAATACAGTACTCGACAAATCCTTTCTACTGCACTAATTCTACTGAATTAAACAGGTTGTCTAGAAAATAAAGCCAAATAAACACTGTGGACCTGGTAACTAGGTTTAAAATGGACCTTATTACAGGGTTTCTGTTTTGGATTATGAAAAAATTATAGTAACAGAAGGTGGTGATGGCAGCACAACATTGTGAACACAATGCCACAGAATTGTGCACTTAAAAAGGGTTAAAATGGAAAATTGTATGATATATGTGTTACCACAAGAGAAAAAAAAATAGACCTTATTACCCTATCATTCATTTCCATCTGTACCATTCTATTCCTTTAGCAAAGGCTGATAAAATCAACAAAAGCAGGAACTTCTGCCTCCTCTGGAATATGTTAAGAGTGGTTCGTTCAGCAATAGTACTCAGTTATTATGAACTGACATCAACTATGTGCCTGGCACCATGCTTAGCTGGTTTCATGCATGGTTCTAAAATAAATATTTCAAAACTGATTTGCATAGTGTGGCAAGTCTCATAAGCAATATGCTAATGCAATTATTTCTGAATACACAAAGATAAAATGCTAAAAACATTTGAAATTCTATTTGAGGATCTGTCCTTTAGCTTTGAAAGGCTCTTCTCTACTCAGAACTGTGATAATACTGCCAAATTTTCTAGGTTTTTACATACTTTTAATAGAGCTGAAATTAGCACATAAAATTGAGTAATTCCAAACAATTACCCACAGAGGAAAGTTTAGTGATGTTCAAAGCAGGGGGAAATGTTACTTCTCAAAAATTACTTTGAGCATCCATTGCTCACCTTGATCTGTCAGAAGAGTCACATTAATTTTTAAAATTCCAGCTCAACGTTGAATACCTGGTAGGCGCTAAGTAAACATTTTGCTGGCCTGCTTTTTATACTTCGAGTTTAAAGTTTGGACATGTGTTTTACAAAAATGTTGCTGCCAGGAATAAACACTTATTAAGCACCTATCATGTTACAGACCCTGTGCTTCCCTCCTGCTGGGGATATAACCCCTAACAAGAAAGATACAGTCTAACAAGGCACTGCACTCTTTGTGTAGACATATAGTTTAGATTTTTTTTTAAACTTGGCTACAAAACGACCCACAATACATATTTGGGAACAACATTTGGCAGAAGGGTCCTGAAGTGAGACTGTGATGCCACAAAATGACATCCTAAGTAATGTTTATGCCAAGACACTGTGTATGTTTAGTAAGTATTCTCAACTGGAGGCAGTTTTGTTCCCCAGGGGACATTGGGCAATGTTTGGAGGGAGGTGGGGGTTGCTATTGGCACCTGGTGGTAGAAGCCAAGGCTGCTGCTAAAGGTCCTACAACGCACAGGAGAGCCCACCACAGCAAATGTCACAGTGCCGAGGCTGAGAGGCCCTGGTTTAGGTGCAGCAGGAAGAGCAAGTCATTCCAGTCCACCAAGGCCAGGGATGTGGGGTGGGGAGTTACTTGGGTCATCATCTGCCCTTGGCCTTAGCCCACCATTCACAACATGTGCACGTGTCCACCCCCAGGGTGCACTTAGAAAGTGGCAGCCTCGAAGCACCATCCCTTGGGTTTCCCCTGTGAAGGGACCCGATTCAGGCCAGGCACATTAAGGAATGTGTTCAAGAATAAGGCTCCAGTAGAGCCCCCAAATTCTATCTGCCATGTGGTTAAAGATATAGGGAGAAAATGGGAGACAAGATAAGATGATTTTGTTCAGAAATATACTTACTTCACTTCAAGGAGGCAAGGTGGTCCCTAACTATGAATATTTTTAGCTTGCTTGATACCATGCCAGCCTGACCAAAAGGAAATACTTTCACCTCCAATCTCTTCTGACAGATGAGCTCCAATGCTGTAAGCTGAAAAACAGCACGGCTGTCTACTGCTTGCCACTAGGCTGTAGCTTTCATTAAAGCAAAGAGAAGTGCGCCCCGGAGACCAGCAGAAACCCGACTTTTTAAGTCAGGCCTCCCTACTCCTGAGCTGGAGTCAGCAGCCCAGAATTCTCCAGGGCATCATTCCCATCTTTACGGCTCTCTCTGATGTAGACCTGAACCCGTGGCACACATTAGAGACTAAACCACCCCGTGGCACACATTAGAGACTAAACCACCCAGGCCCGTCCAGCACGGGAGGGAGAGCCGAGAGCCCCTCAGGGTAGCCCTCAGGCAGACGGATCTGTGTTTGCCATCAAACTGCCATCTGCTGCCACTTCCTAAAGGGCCTCCCCCATTCCTGCTCACACTGACACTGCACCCCTTATCCTGGCAAGCCAGGTGGCTGTCGTGCCAAGCCCTAACCTGTGGGCATTCTGGCAAGTCAGTATGGTCAGTAAATTCTGGAAATGCACCAGGACCACATGATTTCTGACTTAAGTGAGGGAAGAGGAGAGAGTTAACACGAACTGAGCACCAACTGCACGGCAGGAACTGTGCTAAGCTTCTTACCCAACACCTCTCAGTCAGTCCTCACAGCAGCCCTAGAAGTAGGTGATCGCAGCTCAGCAAAATTAAATGAGTTGTCTGAAGAGGTAATGCATAAACTGTACAGTTTGGGTAATGAATGGTGCTGATGGCAGCACGACATTGTGAACATAGTAACAGCACTGAATTATATATGTGAATGTGGTTAAAGGGGGAAATTTTAGGTTGCATCTATGTTACTAGAATAAAAAATTAAACGCACCACACCAATGTGAGGTGTTAATAGGGTTAACAATGGGACCTCTGCATTTTACACATGATTTTTCTGTTATCCCACAACTTTTCAATTAAAAATAAATAAAAACAAAACAAAACGATTGAGTTGTCCTAGGTTGCTCAGCTAGGAAGCAGCTGTTGAGAACTAGAACCCAAGCCCCACGGACTCCCAAGGTGCTCCAACATGCCAAGGACAGCTGGCAGCCCCCAGCAACCCAGGGGGTACCTGAGGCCCGGTTCTCTCTGCACCTGAAAGGGGCGTCCTCACTAGTCCATAGGGCGTTCACCCCCAATGTGTCCAGACCTAGGGACTTCTGTCTTGTGCAAGGTGGGAGTGAGGACTGTCCCTTCCACAACTGCCGATTAGTGCTTCCAACACGGGCCAATTTCCAAGTAAGCATCCTCACTGGCATTTTGTGTTTCCTGAGTTTCTGAAAAATTATTTAGGATTTCACCGCACAGTGGCTGGTACTCAAAGGTGCCTCCGTTTGACGAGATTTTAGAAATAATAAAGAAGAAAATGTATTTTGAATCTGTCTGGCCCCAAATTACTTAAGTGAGTCTACAGACACAGACCACTTAGAAAGAAATGTGTTAAAGGAACTAAAGAGAAAACTTAAACCAACAAACCAGCCTAATCCATTTTCTCTTCTCTCTTCCCTTTTGGCACTGCTTTCAGATTTATCCTGAGACTCAAACTAGAGAAAGACAAGAGAAGCTGTTTTGAGGTATTCTACAGAAACTGTCAGTGTTCTCACATCTCTACCTCTAAAGCGGAGGGCCTCAACCCTGCAACATCCTAGAATCACCTAGGGAACTTAAAAACAAAACAAGGGGTCGGATGTGGCTCAACTGGTTGGGCGTCCGTCTCCCATATGGAGGGACCCGGGTTCGTTCCCCGGGACCTCCCGGTAAAAAAAAAAAAAAAAAAAAAAAAACAACAACGACGAAAAACTACATTTGGGCCCTACCTCCCAGACATTGTGATTTAATTCATCTGGACTGGGGCACAGGAATTAGAAATTCTCAAAAGTTCCCCAGGTAATTCTAATGTGCAGGCAGGGCTGAAAATCACTGTTCAAAAGGTATAAATCAAGGCAGAGATTACCTCTTAAAGAAACAGGAAATAGCTCCATACCATGCAACTTTTTTTTCACAAAAATTTTTTTAAACACCCATATGAGAGGAAGGAAACAAACGAACCAAGAACCCATCAAACCTCTTGGTCTCCTCCACCCTCACCCCATCCCTCCTGGCCTCTTCTGTCTTCCTGAGTACAGTATCTACCTAACCTCAACCCTCTAGGGAGTCGCCAAACCGGGCCCTGTCATGGCGTGATGTAACTCGATCTGCCAATGGGTCTTTGAAGGGAGCAGGAAAGAACTCATTTTACAGCTGGAGGAAATGAATCAATAAAAGGATAGATGCCTTGACCAAGGTCACTTTGACCAAATAAATAGCTGAAAACTTCCCAAATTTGTCAAATAACATGAACGTATAGACTCAAAAAGGAGAAAACCAAAGAAACTATATCAAGACACATCATAGTTAAACTTCTGAAACCCAAACACTAAGAAAAAATCTCAAAAGCCAAGAGAGAAAAATAACACCTTAACTTTAGGGTGAAAACCATTTAAATGACAGCAGATTTCTCATCAAGAGAAATTTATAGCATTAAATACTTACATTAGAAAAGAGAAAAAAATCTTTTACCCATATTCATATTTTACATGAAATTTTAGTATGCTATACAGTCCCATGTTACATTTTTTAGCTTCCTTCTAGTAATACACATGACCTTAGACTTTCCCTTTCAACCACTGTCATACCCATATAATAAAACTACTAGTTACAAACATAATGATGTGCTTTCACTTTTTCTATTCATTTCCAAAGATTAACAAACAACTTTTAACCAATTCTGTACAAGTTAACCCTCAGCTTTCCATTCTCTACCCTCATTCTATTTTCTGGTAACTTATATTCTAGTTATTAACTCCATGAGTTTACACAATATATTTAGTTCATAATAGCCCAGACATACAGTATTGTCTTTTTGTGCCTGGCTTGCTTCACTCAACATAATGTCCTCCAGGTTCATCCATGCTGTCATGTGCTTCAAGATTTCATTTCTTCTTAACAGCTACATAATATTCCATCATCTGTATACACCACAGTTTGTTTATCCATTCATCAGTTGATGGACACTTGGGTTGTTTTCATCTTTTGGCAATTGTGAATAATACCACTATGAAAATCAGTGTGCAGATGTCTGTTCGTATCACTGCTCTCAGTTCTTCTGGGTATATACCTAGTAGTGGTATTGCCAGGTCACGTGGCAAATCTAAATTCAACTTCTTTAGGAACTTTCTAACAGTCCTCCACTGTGGCTGTACCATTCTACATTCCTGCCAATAGTGAATAAGCATTCATATCTCTCCATATCCTCTCCCACACTTGCAGTTTTCTGTCTTTTTAAGAGTGGCCATTCTAATAGATGTGAAATGATATCTCCTTATAGCCTTGATTTGTATTTCCCTAATTGCTAGTGGTGTTGAATATTTTTTCATGTGTTTTTTTGCCATTTGTATTTCTTCTTTGGGAAATGTCTATTCCAGTCTATTGCCCATTTTTTAATCAGGTCGTTTTTCTTTTTATTGTTGAGTTGTAGCATCTCGTTATATATCATGGATATTAAACTCATCGGATATGTAATTTGTAAATATTTTCTCCCAATGAGTTGGCTGTCTTTTCAACATTTTGACAAAGTTCTTTGAGGTGCAAAAATGTTTAATTTTGAGGAGATTCCGTTTATCTATATTTTCTTTTGTTGCTTGTGTGTGTAAGATCTAAGAAACCACCATCTACCACAAGATCTTGAAGATTTTTCCCTACATTTGCTTCTAGTAGTTTATGGTCCTGGCTTTTATATTTAGGTCTTTGATCCATTTTGAGTTATTCTTGTATAGGGAGTGAGAGAGAGAATCTCTTTCATTCTTTTGGTTATAGATATCCAGTTCTCCCAGCACCATTTGTTGAAGAGATTGTTTTGTCCCATTAACATGGACTTGGTATATTTGTAAAAAATCAGTTGGCCATGGAGGTGAGGGTTTATTTCTGGACTTTCAATTCTATTCCACTGATCAATATGTCTATCTTTATGCCAATTCCATGCTGTTTTGACCACTGTAGCTTTGTAATATGTTTCAAGGTCAGACAGTGAAAGTCCTCCCACATCATGCTTCTTTTTTAGGATGCATTTGGCTGTTCAGGTGTACTTTCCCTTCCAAATAAATTTGGTAATTGCCTTTTTTATTTCTGTAAAGTAGGCTGTTGGAATTTTTATTGGCATTGCATTGAATCTATAAATTAGTTTGGGTAGGATTCACATCTTCACGATATTTAGTGTTCCAATCCATGAACATGGAATGTCTTTACATTTGTTTAGATCGTCTTTCATTTCTTTTAGCATTGTTTTGCAGTTTTCTGAATATAGGTCCTGTACATCCTTGGTTAAATTGATTCCTAGGTATTTGAGTCTTTTTGTTGCTATTGTAAATGAATTTTTTTTCCTGATGTCCTCCTCAGATTGTTCAATACTAGTGTACAGAACCATTACTGATTTTTGCATATTGATCTTGTATCCTGCCATTTGAACTCATTTATTAGCTCAAGCAGCTTTGTCATAGACATTCCAGAATTTTCTAAATATAGGATCATGCCATCCATGAATAGTGAGAGTTTTACTTCCTTTTTTCCTATTTGGATGACAGTGGTGACAGTGGACATCCTTGTCTTGTTCTTGTTCTTAGAGGAAAAGCTTTCAACTTTTCCCCATTAAGATGTTTGCTGTGGGTTTTTCATATATGTCCTTTATCATATTGAAGAATTTTCCTTCTATTCCTATCTTCTGAAGCAAGAAAGGATGGTGGACTTTGCCTAAAACCTTTTCTGCATCGATCAAAATGATCATGTGTTTTTTTTCCCTTCAATTTGTTAACTGATTTTCTTGCATAGCAGGAATAAATCCCACTTGATCATGGTGTATAATTTTTTTGATATGCTGTTGGATTCTATTTGCAAATATTTTGCTGAGAATTTTGGCATCTATGTTCATTAGATAGATTAATCCGTAATTTTTTTTTCTTGTAGTATCTTTATTTGGCTTTGGTCTTAGGGTGGTGTTGGCTTCATAAAATGTGTGGGGCAATTTTCCAAACCTCTTCAATTTTTTGGAAGAGTTTAAACAGGATTGCTGATTCTTCTTGAAATGCTTGGTAGAATTCACCTGTAGAACCATCTGGTCCTGGACTTTATTGGGAGATTTTTGATGACTGATTCAATCTCTTTAAATGTGATTGGTTTGTTGAGTTCTTGTATTTCTTGTACAGTCAGTGTAGGCTGTACATTTCTAGGAATGTGTCCATTTCATCTAAGTTGTCTAGTTTGTTGGTATACAGTTTCTCATAGTATCCGGTTATGATCCTTTTTATTTCTGTGGGGTCTGCCATAACTTCCCACCTTCATTTCTGATTTTATTTATTTGCATCTTCTCTCTTTTTCCTTTGTCACTCTAAGAAAGGTTTGTCAATTTTATTGATCTTTTCAAAGAACCAACTTATGGTACTCTTAATTCTATTGTTTTTTTGTTTGTTTGTTTTCAATTTCATTTATTTCTGCTCTTATCTTTATTATTTCTTTCCTTCTGCTTGCTTTGGGATTGGTTTGCTGTTCTTTTTCTAGTTTCTCCAGTTAGATCTTTGATTTTAGCTCTTTCTTCTTTTTTTAATATAGGAGTTTAGAGCTATAAATTTCCCTCTCAGCACTGCCTTCACTGTATTCCATAAGTTTTGTTGTTTTTTTTTTTAACTTTATTTTGTACATTTAATAATTGAAAACATAAGCAATAAAAAACTAAAAAGTAAACACAGATGAATAAATATATTCATTTCTCAGTTAAATGTAATGGATACATGTAAATTTTTTTGTTGTTTTGTTTTTTGTTTGTTTTTTTGTTTTTTTGTGTGTGTGAATCAAACAATATATTACACAATATATTTGGTTCATAGTAATGCATTCATACAGTATTTGTCCTTTTGTGTCTGGCTTGCTTCACTCAACATAATGTCCTCCAGGTTCATCCATGTTGCCATATGCTTTATGACTTCATTTCTTCTTACAGCTGCATAATATTCCATCGTGTGAATAGACCACAGTTTGTTTATCCATTCATCTGTTGATGGACACCTGGGTTGTTTCCAACTTTTGGCAATGCTGAATAATGTGGCTATGAACATCGATGTGCAGATGTCTGTTGGTGTCACTGCTCTCAGTTCTTCTGGGTATATACCCAGTAGTGATATTGCAGGGTCACATGGCAAGTCTATATTCAACTTCTTTAGGAACTGACAAACAGTCCTCCATAGTGGTTGTACCATCCTGCATTCCCACCAACAGTGAAGAAGTGTTCCTATCTCTCCACATCCTCTCCAACACTTGTAGTTCTCTGTCTTTTTAATAGTGGCCATTCTGATAGGTGTGAAATTATATCTCATTGTAGTTTTGATTTGCATTTCCCTAATCATGAGTGATGTTGAGCATTTCTTCATGTGTTTTTTTGCCATTTGTATTTCTTCTTCGAAGAAATGTCTATTCAAGTCTTTGGCCCATTTTTTAATTGGGTCATTTGTCTTTTTATTGTTGAGCTGTAACATCTCTTTATATATCCTGGATATTAAACCCTTATCAGAGATGTGATTTCCAAATATTTTTTCCTATTGAGTCGGCTGCCTTTTCACCCTTCTGACAAAGTCCTGTGAGGTGCAAAAGTGTTTAATTTTGAGGAGGTCCCATTTATCTACTTTTTCTTTTGTTGCACGTGCTTTGGGTGTGAAGTCGAAGAAACCACCACCTACTACAAGGTCTTGAAGATGTTTCCCTACATTTTCTTCTAGTAGTTTTATGGTCCTGGCTTTTATATTTAGATCTTTGATCTATTTTGAGTAGTTTCTTGTATAGGGGGTGAGAGAGGGGTCCTCTTTCATTCTTTTGGTTGTAGATATCCAGTTCTCCCAACACCATTTGTTGAAGAGACTGTTTTTTCCCATCAGCGTGGGCTTGGTAGGTTTGTCAAAAACCAGTTGACCTGTATAGGTGAGGGTTTATTTCTGGATTCTCAATTCTATTCCACTGATCGATATGTCTATCTTTATGCCAGTACCATGCTGTTTTGACCACTGTAGCTTTGTAATATGTTTCAAGGTCAGGCAGTGAAATTCCTCCCACATTGCTCTTCGTTTTTAGAATACTTTTGGCTATTCGGGTGCACTTACCCTTCCAGATGAATTTGGTAATTGCCTTCTCTAATTCTGTAAAGTAAGCTGTTGGGATTTTGATTGGTATTGCATTGAATCTATAAATCAGTTTGGGCAAGATTGACATCTTCACGATATTTATTCTTCCAATCCATGAACAGGGAATGTATTTCCATTTGTTTAGGTCTTTTTAAATTTCTTTTAGCATTGTTTTGTAGTTTTCTGCATATAGGTCCAATACTTCCTTGGTTAAATTAACTCCTAGGTATTTGAGTCTTTTTGTTGCTATTGAAAATGGAATTTTCTTCCTGATTTCCTCCTCAGATTGTTCAGTACTAGTGTACAAAACATTACTGATTTTTGCGTGTTGATCTTATATCCTGCCACTTTGAGGAACTCACTTATTTGTTCAAGTAGCTTTGTTGTGGATACTTCAGGATTTTCTAAATACAGGATCATGTCATCCGCAAACAGTGAGAGTTTTACTTCCTCTTTTCCTATTTGGACGCCTTTAATTTTTTTGTCTTGTCTAATTGCCCTAGCTAGAACTTCTAGTACAATGTTGAATAACAATG
>JAKSZT010053825.1:19223976-19310152 GCA_026826555.1 Tolypeutes matacus
GGAAGGAAGGAAGGAAGGAAGGAAGGAAGGAAGGAAGGAAGGAAGGATATTCAAAATCACATGGTCACACAGTACAGCAGTTGCAGCTCATGGGTAACAGTCAGCATCAGTGAGCATCACCTGGAAGGGTGGCAAGGTTTACAAATAAATTCTCACAGTCGAGTCAGCTTGCTGGACTCCTGCTCAGTGCACTCGTCACCGGCCTGGCTGCTTACAGTCCTTAATATTTTACTTAGAATTAATGATTACTCCTTGCTCTGCTAAACATTCATTATCTATGGTTTCACCTGCAGATTTTCAGTGCTGAAACCTATCTGTACTTTATTTCAATTGTGGTGCAATACAATGATGTGCAAAAATTGCCCAAAACAAATGAAAACATTAAGGATTTTTAAAAGCATCTGAAAAATCACCACTATCTTAATCTAAAATTTGGCAGGTGAATGAAGCCAAGTGTATCTCCTTTTCAACCAAGTGAAATGATTTTTGCTTAAAAATCTAACTGACCAGATTATAGAACCTTGTGTTTTAACTTCATGCAAAACAAATTCTCCATTTTCTGCTCTGTATGCACATGAGAGACAAGGAACACGTCACAAACATCCTTTGATTCCTGCACTGAGACAGCCGTCAGTATAGCATGCTTCTCCCCCTTCTCCCTCTTGGCCTTTTGAAGTCCAGACTCTCCTCTGCAGGAAGGTCTCCTGCCCTGCCAGAGGAGCTGGTCTCCAAGTCAGCCCATGTTCCAACTAGGAGAAGTATTGCAAAGTAGCACTCAAAAATCCTTTTCATCTCAGACATGACTGCAGAATAAGTATACAGCATTTTAAATAGCTGGTTCCTGTAGCATTCTGTAGTACAATGACCCTTAAATAACCCCAAAGAAAATTATATAATTTGCTAAATGGAAACCCAGTAATTCCATTTTATATCAAAGCAAACCAAACTCAAAAAATCTGAGGTTCAATTAAATAGTAATCGATGAAATACAACTTTCACTTGTTTAGTAATCTTCACATCTCATAGAGCCAATGCCTTAAAAGAGCAAACTCTTGATCTGGTTGGAAACTGATTTCTACACTGGCTCTGGTCTAAGGTAGCCAACTCCTCAACCCTCACCGTCTTGGCTAGTACCTGCTGAGGACTGAAGTGCTCCCCATCCTGGGGCCACTTCTGCTCTCCCTATCCCCATTTTCCATTGCCCCAAAGACAGGCCACCTGGGCTCTGAAGGAGGCACTGGTACTGTGTAAGGATTAGCCTCGATGAGCCACCCTCTCCCCTCCGTACCACAATGACAAGTCCCTGGGGGGAAAGGGCACAGGCTTTCTCTCTACAGGGACCTGGGTTCAATGCCCAACTGCCAGTTTCGTGACCCAACTTCTCTGAACATCAGTTAATACGCACAATGGAATCATACCTTTCTAACAGGGTTGTGGTGCGTATTAAACGAGATAGCCTATTGAGAGTGCCCAGCACAATGGCCAACTTTGCAACTGTTAAGGAAATAACAGACACAAGATGTCTGCAAGTGACAGTATCCTGGCTTTAATCAGCAAGCACAGGAGTCAGTAGAGCACTGAAGGAAAAATAAAAAGCAGCCATTCTCTTTGAACATGAGAAATTTTACCAGTCTTTGACTACTAAGAGGGAGTACCACTACTCCAGCCTCTATGTCCCAGGTTCCATGCCCCACTTTTACAGGGACTAATCAAAAAGCGTTCTCCTAAAACAATCTGGTTATCAAAAATAAGAGAATGGCTACATTATTTATGGTTTATCCATATAGTGCAGGAGTTCTTAACCTTTTTGTTCCACAGACCCCTTTACCAGTCAGGTGAAAACCAGGGACCCATTACTAAGTCTATACTATACTGTGTATTATTTAATAAATATATCACACCCAACACGTCCCCAAAAGAATAATGTTTTTTGAATTTCAATTCAAGCTCAATGAACCCTTAAGAACCCCTGATATAGTGGAAGAATATGCAAACCTTTAAAAGGGTTTTTTTATTATGTTGGAAAAGGTATATGCTATATTGTTAAGCATTAAAAAAAGAATTAAAAAATATGTGAAAACAGTATTGATAGGAAGAGGGGACTATACCAAATGTTAACACAATAATCTCTGGAGGTGAAATTATGGGTGACTTTTATTCTCTTGGCTATTTTTTCCTATATATTTCAGATTATCCTCAATGAGTTAAATTACTTTTATAGTCAGGAAAAAGAATTTTTAAAAGGTTTCTTGGTTTACTACACACAAAATCTGAAACATCTACTGTAAGATAGGGAACCCCTTAGTGATAAAATAAGGATTGAGATTGTCTGAGCTTGGATAAGGACCAGTATGTTATCAATAATAAACACAGGCTATCACCTTTTTTCCTCTGGCAAGGGACCTTTTGGTCTTTTTACTACTCATCAGCACTTTTACTGTGCTGGGGAGACTGGGAAAACACAAAACAAAAGTCAAATAAATTAACTCTCCCATTTGTATTTGGGCCGATACAAGATTTGGTGGGAGAGAAGCTTGAGACTATGGGTTGAAGTAAAGCCAGGGGAGTCCCTACTGGTTTTAATCATTTATACTAGAATCGACCACCATCACTAGGGATAACAGTTGACAACACAGAAATTTATCCTACCTAGTCTGAAAATGTTGTTGTGCTCTCATAAGAGACTAGCTCCAATTTCATAACGAACTATTAAGTGACCGCACTGTACATGCCATGCCCCCAAATGCCTATTTAAAGCAGAAGGTATTAACCGCTATGTTTATGAAGCACTTACTCCGTGCCTTCTGTCTCCCAGCTTCTCCCCACCCCCCCGCCCCCCAGCAATGCCTTGCGGTAGGTCACAGTCTAAGGCCTTAAGCAAGGGCATATGGCTCCTAAGCCATCAGGGCCTGCCTGACCCAGGGGCACAGCAGTTCCTGTGGTCCTGGCTTTCACATCATCTGCCCTCTCATTCTGATGACCAGAGGGCTGCAGGGCAGGCAGAACCAGTCCCGCAAGTCAGGAGGAAGCTGACCTCAGTGGGCGAGGGCAAAATAAGGACAAGAAGCCTGGCCTGGGTAATGGAAGCTAATAGCGCTGGAGTGCTTTGGGAACAAACCACCTGGCCCATCGTCTGCTGGCTCTAACACCCTGCACTTTGGAGCCCACCTCCTACTACATGGACGCAAACCGCTGGGCTGAAGGTAATCCAGGCACTGCACAGAGCTATGTACCAATAAGAAAAAGATTTTCTCTCTACAATGTTCAACAAGCCCCACCATGAGCACCAGGCAGGTTCTGAAGAGACAGAAAGAAGCCTTTTTATATGAACAAGCCTAAAGTGCCTATCAGGTTTATGGGGCATTCAGCAATTCGACTGGCAGTTAGCTTCAGGTGTAGCAAAATGGAACAGGGCCTGCGAATAGACTGTTTGGCTTCCGTCTGGCTTCCACGCTAAGCTCCTATTAATCTCCCTGAGGGTACTAACAATGGCTCACAATAAATGGGCTTCTTTCTTGTGCTTTAACGTTAAAAACCTACGGATGAGCCCAGGACAAAGGCCTCCAGGCAGGCTCTGGGAATGCAGGGTCACGAAGCCCCCACAGCACTTACAGGTCCTACCCTCTAAGCTCTGTCTTTCTCAACCAGTTCAGCAGCCCGAGGAGCATAAGAACCTCTCAGGCCTGTGGCATCAGATATGGGAGCCCCCGGGGGGGTGGGGACGGGGGAGCTCCAGAGATGTAGCGAGTACAACTGAGGGGCTGAATATTTTATTTTATTTTAGTAAATTCAAATAGCTGCATGTGACTGGTAGCTAAGGTACTGGATAGTGCAGTTATAGACTATTTATTTGCCCATATAAACATATATATTTATGAAAATGAAATTATACTAAACTCAGCTAAACTCGATGTTTTACAACTTGCTTTCTCACTTAACATGAACCTCTTTTCATTTTACTAAACATACATCTGGATTTTTGTTGTTGTTTTTTGAGGTACCAGGGCCAGAGATTGAACCCAGAACCTTGTAGGTGGGAAGCTAGCGCTCAACCACTGAGCCACATTAGTTACCCTGAGTTGGTTTATTTGTTTGTTTGCTTGTTATTTGTTTTTAGAAGGTACAGGAAACCGAACCCGGACCTCCCATATGGGAAGCAGGGGCTCAACCGCTTGAGCCACAGCTGCTCCCCTGGGTATTATTTTTTTTAATGTCTATATCTCACTGTCCAATATAGGCACCATAAGCAATCTGTGGTAGCGAGCACTTGAAATGTGGCTAGTCTGCATTGAGATGTGTTGTAAGTGTAAAATACATAATGGATTTCAATGACTTGGTACAAAGGAATGTAAAATATATTAATAATTTTTATATTGATTACATGTCAAAATACTTTTGGATATATTGTGTTAATTAGAATATATTATTTAAATTAACTTCACCTGTTTTTTTGTTTGTTTGTTTGTTTTTTACCTTTTTAATATGGCTACTAGAAAATTTTAAATTCCTTAAGTGGCTCACATTATATTTCCTTTGGACAACACTGCCCTAAGGCCTCTACTGGATGTAATGAATTAACTCCACTTCCATACATCTAGGATGGGAGAACTCAGAAAATGGTCACCCGAATCATTGTTCGGTTCTGTGGTTCAGAGGGGAACCCCTAACTTGCCCTCTTCTAGGCTAGGGCTTTGTGGGGTCATCAAACAGGTCCACCCCTGTCTGGGCCTTAATAACAGATCGGGTATGGATGGCTCCCAACTCAAGTCTCTCTTTCATTCAAAGTTCACTGGCATCCTACAAACTTTATAGTGCCACCCTAGCCCTATGGCCTGGAGCAAGTTACTTGACTTCTCCCACACCTCTTTTCTTCAACTGAAAAGTTGCAGAGCAGAAAGCATGCAAGACGGAAGTGTAGTGAGCCCCTCCCTGCCCAGGAACCACCTGTCATCTGGAGGAAGGACAGGCTCAAAAGGAAGGTCCTGGATGACCTTTTACCTCATTGCTTTCACCTCTTTTACCTCAATAAGGGGATTCTGGATTCTCCCATACCAGCCCTCCATTCATCCCCTCCTCCCACTGCCATAAAAAAAGTCTCAACTGAATTAATGAGGATAACTGACCTATTTCTGATGAGCCATATCAAACAAATGTGGGCAGCCTTGTTTAAATATGATAAACAGAGGGGCTGTGGCAAGCAAGCGGAACTGTGGCTAGGACTCGGTCACCTTGCTTTCCTGCACAGAGCTCTCTGCCCTTCCCCTGTGTGACTCTGTGAAGTTATACCTAAATGCACGAGGCAGGCTGCAACCTAAAGCAATTTTTTTCCCACACTTAACAGGAAATAATGCATCTACTCTTCTAAGAGAGATTTTCTTAAAGTAGTGTATATAAGGTGATTTGGTACATTTTTTTAGATACACTAATCTCACCAACTGAAATAAGTAATTATCACAGTTGGCAGTTTATTAAAATTTTCCAACAGTAATTCTTACCCTCAGGTCCACAGCTTAAGAACGGGCTTCAGGTCAGTGAGCTCCCCAAAGGTTACATAAACATGTGTTTGAAGGTTTAAGGAGAACAGATTTGTCACTCTGATTAAATCCTTAAAGAAGTTGCAAACCAAGAGCTAAAGAACTTGTGCTTAGAATATATTCTGAGTTTAGCATCCTGCAATGTTATAAAACGTTCCAGTGTGATGGCTAAGGAATGTGGAGTTTCTTCTCAGAGGAATGAAAATACTCTAAAATTGACTGCAGGGATAGCTATATAACTGTGAATATACTAAACGCCATTGAACGGTATATTTTAAATGGGTGAATATAAATTTTTTTTCTTTATTTTATTTTATTTTATTTTATTTTTTAAATATAAATTTATGGTATGGGAATTATATCTCAATAAAGCTATTTACAAAAAAACTTTTCAGGAAGACTCCTGGTATTTTGCAATGGATTCCCCAAAGCCCAAAGTAACATATAATTATGCTAATAAATAAGAGTGCCCTCTTGGAACACCAAAAAATAACTACTCAGTTATTTGAAGACACCAATGATGAATTCCCTTTTGCTTTTGGATGAACATACTCTTTTAGTAAACTAATGGATATCTTGATCTAGATAGACTTGGCCAGACTTAACCCAAATTTAGTTGTCAGCAAGATCAGCAAGAGACTAGCTGGTTAATCTACACAAATGCTTCTCCTCCTGAGATTCAAGTATTTATCCAGGATAAAGTGCTTATCTCTTGATCCTTAGTGGAAAGTCAGGAACTGAAAACAAAGGGCCACCACTGTCATCTCTTCTCAAGAGGAGTCACACCTTAACCCTGACATGAGAATTTCCCCATCTTGTGCATGGTGCTAGCAAAGGACAACTCTGAGTTTAAGGGGAAAATATAATGGAAAATACCTACTATTCCGTACCTCACCCCTACCACCAAGCACTTATGAGTCCTAAAATAGTGATCAGGTCCAGCTCCCCCAATCTCAGGATGCCAAAAGAAGCTGTAACATAAAGGGTCTTCATTTCATGTCACAGAGAAGCTGCCCAAAGACCTCCAAGCAGCTTGAAAATGAACTGCTACCCACCCTGCAGTGGAGAACAGAGAGTTTGTTTACTTGCCACAAATGAGCTCATTTAGACCCTCAATCAATAATCCATAGTTTGAACAATCTCAAGATCACCATCCATATGGAAGTTGTGTAAACACAGGTGGCTGGTTCTGCTGTTCCCCAGGGAGTAAAGTACACAGCTATCTCTTCACATAAGATAAGCTTCCACCCCAGAATCCTACATTCACTCCTAGTAACCAGTCAGGGTTTAATTTGTATTGCTACTACAATAAGTCTTCCTAGTGGAATGGTCTTCAACAGAGGTCATATATGAGAACTGAGTATCACCAGACCCCAAAACAGGGCTGCAGAAAATTGATTTCTTCAATGGAAAGAGATTACTTACAATCTTTACATGAACTAATTACCAATTTCAAAAAGCTTCCAATCCAAGGCTTTCTGAAAGCATTCATCTCAGGTTTCAAGGACAAGTAGGGAAAAATGGAGAACCAAGTAGAAGACAAGTGATTAGATAAATAACTGCTAATTATCTTATTACAATGTGTGGAAGCACTACAAGCTAACTATCCTACGGTCTGCATTCATCTATGCAAACGTCCTCAGACACTTTAAAAATATTCATTTATAACTTGGAATTCTAAAGAAAACTTCCAATCTAAAACTTCTTTTAAAATAAAGTTATATTTTAAAAAGAACTCTATTTTAAGCTAAAGATGCAGAAGAAAGGGAGAGAGAGAGATAAGGAAAGGAGAAAGAAAAAAAAGAAAAGAAAAAAGAAAACTACCAAATAAAATAGCATTCTAAAAGGAAGCCGAGATAGATACTGATATTGAGCACTGTATTATCTTAAAATTTCAGCATCTGAAGGTAATGATGTCTCTAATTTTGGCATCACATTTGAATAGCTATTCTTGTAATAAATGAATTGAGTTTAAAAGACTATATATATATTTTTTAAAAAGGTCACTGAGAAAGAAACTCAATAAACCAAGCCAAACAAACAAACAAAAAACTCTGCTATTACAGGTAAAGAACCTGGATGACTTGTATACCACCTGTAAACTGAAGAACAGAGCTTAAGGAACTTATGAGACACTATCAAGAGTACCAATATATATGTCACTAGAATCGCAGGACAAGAGAGAGAAAGGAAGAGGCAGAAAAAAGTATCTGAAGAAATAATGGCCAAAAACTTCCTAAATCTGATGAAAGACATGAATATACACATCCAGGAAGCTCAACAAACTCCAAGCAGAAGAGCCTCTTAAGAGATCTATACAAAGAAACATAACAGCAAAATTGTCAAAATGCAAGGATAAAGAGGGGTTTTTTTAAGCAGCAAGAGAAGCAACTTGTCACATATATGGGATTCTCAATAAGATGAACAGCATATTTCTCATCAGAAACCATGGAGGCCAGAGACAGTGGGATGATTATTTAAAGTCTTTTTTAAAAAAAACTGTCAACCAAGAATTCTTTATCTGGCAAACTTATCTTTAAAAAATGAAGGAGAAATTAAGACAGCTACAGATAAATGAAAGCTGAAAGAGTTCATTACCAGAAGACCTGCCCTACAAGAAATGCTAAAGGGAGTCCTTCCGGCTGAAATAAAAGTATACTAGAGGATAACTGGAAGCCATAGAATAAAGAACACTGGTAAAGGTAACTACATAGATAAATAAAAAATCCTGTATTATTGCACTTTTGGTTTGTAACTACTCTCCCCCCATATCTGACATAAAAGGCAAATGTATACAATAACATTTAAAACATATGTTAATGGGTATACAATGTATAAAGATGTAATCTGAAACAATAATAATATAAACGAGGAGAGACAGAGATATATAAGAGTAGAAAGCTTGCATACTAGGTTGGTACAGGTTGAACTAGGTTGTTATTAATTTAAGAGGTTCATTATATTTACAAAGATAACCATTAAGAAAATAACTTTAAAAATATAGAAAAAAGGGACTGGATGTGGCTCAAATGGTTGGGCATCCGTCTCCCATATGGAGGGACCCGGGTTCGATCCCTGGAACCTCCTGGGAAAAAAAATAGAGAGAGAGAGAGAAAAAAAAAGGAAAGAAGGGAATCAAAATGGTACACTATTAAAAAAGCACCTAAATACAAAATGAGGCAGCAATGGAGTAATTGAGGAACTAAGAAAAAAAGTAAAACATACAGAAAACAAATAGCTAAATGACAGAAGTAAATCCTTCATTCTCAGTTATTACCTTAAACATCAATGGATTAAACTCCCCTTTTAAAAGGTAGAGATAAGGAAGCGGATGTGGCTCAATCAATAGGGCTCATGTTTACCATATGGGAGGCCCTGGGTTCGATTCCCGGGGCCTCCTGGTGAAGGCAAGCCAGCCTGTGCGGTGTAGTGAGCTGACACAGCAGGACGACCCGGCAGGGGGAGACAAGCAGACACAGAAAAACACACAGCAGATGAACACAGCGAGCACAAGCAGCAGGGGGGGATAAATAAATAAATAAATAAAATCTTTACAAAACAAAAAATAATAAAAAATTAAAAATAATAAAATAAAAGGTAGAGATAGGCAGTTTGGAAGAAAAAGCATGATCCATCTATATGTTGTCTGCAAGAGACTCACTTCACATACAATGACACAAAGTTGAAAAGGGTAGAAAAAGATATTCCATGCAAACTATAATCAAAAGATGGCCAGAGTGGCTATATTATTGTCAGTTGAAATAGAGTTTCAGTCAAAAAAGATTACAAAAGACAAAGAAGGATATTATATTGATAAAAAGTTCAACAATACAAATAACAACTATAAACATATATGCAACTCACAATAGAGCTCCAAAATATACGAGGTAGGAAAAACAAAGAAATACAAAATATATGAGGCAAAATTGGACAGAATTGAAGGGAGAAATAGGTAGTTCTAACATAATAGTTGTAGACTTCAATACACCACTTTCAATAATTGATACAACATCTACACAGAAGATCGATAAAGAAATAGAGGACTTTAACAATATTATTCATCAACTAGATCTAATGGACATATATAGAACCTGTATTAGTCAGCCAAAGGGGTGCTGATGCAAAATACTAGAAATCCGTTGGCTTTTTTAAAGGGTATTTATTTGGGGTAGAAGCTTACAGTTACTGGGCCATGAAGCATACATTACTTCCCTCACCAAAGTCTATTGCCACATGTTGGAGCAAGATGGCTGCTGACGTCTACAAGGATTCAGGCTTCCTGGGTTCCTCTCTTCCTGGGGCTTGTTTCTCTCTGGGCTCAGTTGCCCTGCTTTCTCCACAAGGCCAGCTATAGACTATCAGGCGACTGGCTCTGGCTCTCTCCCTGGGGCTCGATTTTCTCTGGGCTGGGCTGCTCTACTCCTCTGTGTGCTTACTTCCTGGGCTCCAGCTCAAAACTCCAGCATCAAAACTCCAACTCTCTTCTCTGCAGTATAGTTTTTTCTATGAGTCCTTGCCCCCATGGCAGGTACTCAACATCCTACTGACCAGCCCAGTCAAAGCCCTAATCATAATTTAATCATGCCCAGGTACAGACGAGTTTACAAACATAATCCAATATCTATTTTTGGAATTCATAAACAATGTCAAACTGCTACAGAACACTCGACCCAACGACACCAAAATACACATTCTTCTCAAATGCACATGGGACATTTTCCAGGATGGGGCCAAATGTTAGGCTACAAATCAAATCTTAAATTTAAAAATATTGAAATTACACTAACGGAAGTGGATGTGGCTCAAGTGATTGGGCTCCTGTCTACCATATGGGAGGTCCCGGGTTCGATTCCCGGGGCCTCCTGGTGAAGGCAAGCTGGCATGGGGGGAGCTAGCGCAGCAAGATGACACAACAAAGGGAGACAAGCAGACACAGAAAAACGCACAGTGAATGGACACAGTGAGCACAAGTGGCAAGGGGGGGATAAATAAATAAAATAAATCTTAAAAAAAAAAAAAAAGAATCATCACAGATTACAATGGAATAAACCTAGAAATCAATAACAGAAAACTGAAAATTTTGCAAATAAGTGTAAATTAAATAACACACTATTAAACAACCAGTGGATCAAGGAAGAAATCACAAAGGAAATTAGGAAACATCTTGAGATAAATGAAAACAAAAAATTAACATATGAAACTTATGGGATGCAGTGAAGGCAGTGTGCAGAAGGAAACTTATAGCTATAAATGCCTACGTTTAAAAAGAAGAAGATCACAAACCAATAACCTAACCTCACATTGAGCAAACTAAATTCAAAGTTACTAGAAGGAAACAAATAGTAAAGATTAGAGCAGAGATAATTGAAATAAAGAAAAGGAAAATAGAGCAAATCAACAAAACCAAAAGTTGGTTTTTAAAAAAAAATCAACAAACCTTTAGCCATACTGACAAAGAAAAAGAGAAAGTGGACATAAATAATAAAAATCAGGAATGAAGTTGGGGACATTACCTACCAACCTGGCAGAAATAAAAAGGATTATAAGAGGATACTAAAAACAATTACATGCCAACAAATTAGAAAACTTGGATGAACTGGATACATTCCTGGAAACATACAAATTACCTAATCAGATGTAAGAAGAAATACATAATCTCAAAAGACCTATAACAAGCAAAGAGATTGAATCAATAATTAAAAATCTCCCAACAAAGAAAAGCACCACTTGGTTTCACTGCTGTATTCTAACAAACATTTAAAGAAGATTTAAAATCGCTCCTTCTCAAATTCTTCCAAAAAAGAAAAGAGGAGGGATTACTTTCTAACTCATTCTCTGAGGCTTTCATTACTCCAATACCAAAGCCAGATAAAGATGGCACAAGAAAAGAATATTACAGATCAATAGTTCTTATGAATATAGATGCAAAAATCCTCAACAAAATACTGGCAAACCAAATCTAATAGTATATTAAAAGGATTATATACCATGCCTGTTTTAGTCTGCTGGGCTGCTAAAAAGCAATATACCAGAAATGGGTTGGCTTTTACAATGGGGATTTATTATCTTACAGACTTAGTTTCAAGACTGAGAAAAATGTCCAAATTAAGGTATCATCAGGTGATGCTTTCTCCCCGAAGTCTGGCTGCCTGCAACCCTGGACTCCTTTATCACATGGCAAGGCACACGGCGGCGTCTGTTGGTCTCTCGCTTCTCTTCTGAGTTTCATTGCTTTCAGCTTCTAGGTTCTATGGCTTTCTCTTTCTCTCTAAATTACACGCTCTTATAAAGGACTCTAGTAAGAGGATTAAGACCTACCCTGGGCCATTCCCCAACTGAAGTAACCTAATCAAAAGGTCTCACCCACAGTAGGTTTACACCCACAGGAATGGACCAGCTTTAAGAACATGATTTTCTGGGGGTACATACAGTCTCAAAAATACCACAATGACCAAGGGTGATTTACCCAAGAATGCAAGGATGGTTCAATAAAAGAAAATCATCAATGTAATACATCACATTAATAAAATGAAGGAAAAAAACACATGATCATCTCAACTGATGCAGAGAATGCATTTGACAAAATCCAACATAGTTTCATGATAAAACACTCAGAAAACTAGGAATAGAAGAGGACTATCTCAACATGATAAAGGGAATTTATTAAAAATTGATTGTAAATATCAGACTCATTGGTAAAAGACTTAAAGCTTTCCCCCTATGATCAGGAATAACCACTGCTGTTCAACATTCTACTGGAAGTTCTAGTCAGAGCAATCAGGCAAGAGAAAGAAATAAAAGGCATCCAAACTGGAAAGGAAGAAGTCAAATTATCCCTATTTGGAGATGACATAATCCTATATATAGAAAATCCCAAAGAATCCACAAGAAAGTTCAGCAAAGTTGAAGGATACAAGACCAACATGAAGTCAGCTGGATTTCTATGCACCAGTAATGAACAATCCAAAAAGGAAATCAAGAAAACAATTCCATTTTTGATAGCACCTAGAAGAATAAAATGCCTAGGAAACAAATTTAACCAAGGAGGTAAAAAAAACTTGTATACCGAAAACTATGAAGCATTGCCAAAAGAAATTAAAGAAGACCTAAATAAATGGAAAGACATCCCATGTTCATAGATTGGAAGGTTTAATATTGTTAAGAAGTCAACACTGGGGAGCAGATGTAGCTCAAATGGATGAGCACCTGCTTCCCATGTACAAGGTCCCGGATTTGATCCTCCATACCTCCTAAAAACAAACAAACAAAAACTAACTCTCATTGGGGGGTGGATGTAGCTCAGTGGTTTTAGGAGGCCCTAGGTTCAATCCCCCGTATCTCCTTAAAAGAAAAAAAGAATGTCAATGCTGCCTAAAGCAATTTACAAATTTAATGAAATCCCTATCAAACAAACAGTCTCTCTAACAAATGTTACTGAAAGAACTGGAAATCCACATGCAAAAGAATTAATGTAGACCCCCACCCCTCACCAGACACAAAAAGTAATTCAAAATGGATCAACAACCTAAATATAAGGGCCGATACTATAAAACTCTTACAAGAAAACATAGGGAAATATCTCTCTTGTAGTAGGCAATGGATTTTTAGATTTTATACCAAAAGCTCAAGCAACAAAAGAAATAGATAAAATGGACTTCATAAAAATTTAAAACTTTTGTGCATCAAAGCACATTATCAAGAAAGCCAAGGGAGCAGCTATAGCTTAGGGGTTTGAGCAACTGCTTCCCACGTATGAAGTCCAGGGTTTGAGCCCCAGTCCTGGTACCGCCTAAGAAAAAAAAAAAAAAAAAAAAAAGCAAAAGATCAACCCAGAGAATGACAGAAAATATTGGGAAATTATACCTCTGATAAGGATATAATATCAGAACACATAAAGAAATCCTACAACTCAACAACAAAAGGACAAACAACACAATTTTTAAATTTTTTTAAAAATTTGAATAGACATTTCTCCAAAGAAGATATTCAAATGGCCAACAATGATATTCAACATCATTAGCCATTAGAGAAATGTAAATTAAAACTATAACGAGGGAAACGGATGTGGCTCAAGAGGTTCGGCGTCCGTCTACCATATGGAGAGACCAGGGTTCGATCCCCGGTACCTCCCGGTAAAAAAATAAAAATAAAAAATAAAAAAAATATATAAAAAAAAAAAACTATAACGAGATAACACTTCATATCCAATAGGATGGCTATTATTTAAAAAAAAACTGAAAACAACATGTGTTGGCATGGATGTGGAGAAATTAGAAGCCTCATACATTGTTGGTAGCAGTGTAAAATGATACAGCTGCTCTGGAAATCAATTTGGCTGCTCCTCAGAAACTTGAACATAGAAATACCATGTGATCTGGTCATTCCACTTCTTGCCATATGCCCCAAAGAACTGAAAGCAAGGACTTGAACAGTATTTATTTGTACACCTGGGTTCATAGCATCATTTTTCACAGCAGCCAAAAGGTGGAAGCAACCCAAGTGTCCACCAACAGTTGAAATGGATAAACAAACTGTGGTATGTACACACAATGGGATTTTCATTCAGCCATAAAAAGGAATGAAGTTCTGATACATGTGACAACATGGATGCAGACAATATTGAGTGAAATAATCCAGACACCAAAAGACAAATAGTTTATGATCTCACTTATATGAAATACCTAGAATGAGCAAATTCATAGAGACAGTAGATTATAGTTTACCAGGGAATGGGTGGGGGTGGAGGGGAAGGCAGTTATTGCTGAACAGGTGCAGAGCTTCTTTGAGATGATGGAAAAGTTGGGGTAATGGCAGTTGGTGATGATAGCAAAATAATTGTGAATGTAATTAATACCAATGAATTGTACCCTTGAAAGTGGTTAAAATGGGAAATTTTGCATTGAATTTAAGTTATGACAATAAAAAGTTTTTTAAAAAGTTATCACACTATGGTGTATCATGAGGCAAAAATGGGGTATGCACATTTGATAGCAAACCTTTTTTAAAATGTCAGTTTCCTCTGGTTTCCATTTCAGCCAAGTAACTTTAAAAGTTTTCCCTTTCCTGTAGCCAACAATTTATATTTCCTTCTTTTTCTCTCTTACGCCTCCCAAACTTTCTCACTAATCACCTGTGTGGCTTTACACCAGAATTCCTCTTGTTTGGAAAATCCTCCCTGCTCCTCTGACCCCATGCTGAACACATCTAGCCCCTAAATACTGTCCTCTCTAGTTTTATGGAAGCTCCATGTTCTCACAGCAGAGGCCTGGTCTCTTTCCTGAAGCCAAACTGCCTGTGCTCCATAAAAATGAAAATAAAAGCATTCAAACTATAGCCAGGGACAGAATCACCAACCTATGCCCTCTCTGCCAGCTGCTCATCCAAATATGTCTTTCCAGTAGTGACCTTGTCATCCCACCAGCCTTTGGGCATCTTTATTTTCCAAGATGGATTTAGCATCCATAGAAGATTTCCCTCTCAAGTCCATAAATCCTATATCAGATGTAACCAAAAATTTTCTGCTATAAATTTCTGCTTCAGAAGGCTAAACAACCTCAATAAATGAAAGGAACTAAGGACAGAAATGTACTTATTTGCAATAATAATACTTTAATGTGTTCAAACCTTTGCATATACGTTGTCAGGGAGTGAACAGATGGGAGAAGGAAGGGATATACTTTACAAATATTTCATAAATATTGTTTCATTTGATCTTATCAACAACTTTAGGAGCCAAGCAGTATAAGCATTTATTAGACCAATTTACAGATAATGAAACTAAACATGAAAAAGGTTAAATCATTTGTCCAACCAATATCACATGACTAGCAAGTGCCAGCACAGACCTGAACTAAGGTCCTGCCTCTCCCAATCCAAAGGCTGTCTACTACACACTCTCTCCTTATGCTTCTGACCCACAGCCAAGAAGCAACTTCCTGAAGCTCAGTATTTCCAAGGGAGGGTAGACCTCTGACTTCTGGGACACCATCTCCGTCTGCCAAGGCATCGCTCCCTTCATCACAACAAGCTGGAGAGCCATATTCTCCCTTCTCGATGGGAAACAATTCCTTCCTCTTCTATACCAATCTTAATAACTACTTCTTTCCAAAATACTTTCCAACAGTTCCTGTCTTAAAGAGCCTTACTCATAAGACACTAATAATCCAAAAAGTTTGCATCAGCATATGTTTTTCTCAATAAAGTTCAGGGCTGATGCAACATTTCCCAGTCTCAAACTTCAGAGCTAAAATGACAGGAACACAGAACAGTCAAAAAATTATGCAAAACAATGCTACATTTTTTTACCCCACCACATCTGCCTCTATGGGTCTCCTGTGAGTCACTGTCTTTTGTGTTCAGTCATCATTATAGGAACTGCCATATCTTATTTTATTTGTTGAAGAAAAGCTTCACAGCACAATGGAATCCTATTACATCTTTCACCACCTCACCCAAGCTGCTGAAGCACTGACCCCTCAAATGTCACTCCAATTTTCACCACTCCTGTTTTAAACAAACAGAAAGAGAGGCACGGTAAGGTTCCTATTCGTTTATTCATTCATTCAGCGAACACATATGAAATCCTAAGAGATGCCTGGGACTGGGACCCGAAAGTGAACAAGCTGGTTTTCTCCTCCCACAGCCTGGTGCAGAGGAAAAGTAATGAAGTAGGACAGAAAAAACTGATCAAGAATGAGGAAGAGGTGAGGACATGGCCTGGGGCAGTGGATATCATGGAGTGCTACCTGGAAGAAGTGGTCTATGAGGATGTATAAGCATCTATCTCTTCACTTTCAGCCAAAATAAACCCAAAATACTCAACTCACTCCCTGAAAGGTTATAAGCTCTACTTGTCAACAGTCAGGTCAAAAATCTAATTTAATACTAGAATTCATTCTTCCTCCCTGTCCTAAATTTCAACCCTTAACCCACATTCCCTTGGGCACGAGTCTGAGGAAGTATTAACAGATTCTGTCCTTTGTTTTGTGGCACCTTCTCACATAGCTATAAAATATGATTAAAGATAAGCACAATGAAATAAAATGTACTTCTTAAAAAGATAATCATTTTCCTAACTGGAAATGAACACTTTGAACATACCAAGCCCTAAAAGCATGGCTGTAGAAACAGGAAACTGAGGTTCAAAAAAATCCCACTTTAATTCAAAGAATGAAAGGTCTCTTTTGAAGCCACCAACCGAGCTTGAACAAAAAGAGAAACAAAAGGCTATTATGGGGCTTTAGCCTCCAGAAGATGAACACCAAACACACTGCAATGGTAAACAAACAAGCCTCAGAGCCGGAATTTGATTTGGTGACCTGACAAAACACTACAATTTAAGGAATCTCTCTCTGCCCATTCATTCTTTCCCAAAGTCCCACCGGCTGGAGGCTCCAGGATTTTTGCTGGTTTGTGGTTTATTGCTTGTAAATTATAATGCACAGTGTGCCTTTCAAAAGAAAAAAGAAAAAACAGTACAGGCAAATGAAAACAACCATGGTTTAAAAGCCCCATGAAGACAGTATATGCAACAGAAATGAACTGTTGACTATGAGGACCTATTACTTCTTTATGCTACTCCAGTGAATTTTAAACTCAAATGAATGCTACTACTCCCACTAAGAGAGCAGGCTGGAGCAGGGAAGGAGCACATTCACACACCTGACTCAGGAAGAGCCCAGACAGCCTCCCTCACCTCTTCGCCCCGGCCTCGACAAGCAGCTGACCTGGAAATGGGGCTGCAGACCCCGGTTACTTTCGCTCTGCTGTCCCAACAAGTACCCTCGAAAGTCATATTGGCCAGGCACACCTTCATCTCCACCACGCAACCCCCAGCTGCAGGGAGGGAAACTCCATGGTCCCAAAGAGATGGGGGGTGGGGGGAGTGGGGGAGTGGGGACCGGGCGGTCTCTAAACTACTCCTCTGGCCCTAGGTGAGCCCGGGAATCCAACACCTCCCCCAACTCGGAGCCCCTTTCCTGGCAGGAGGACCGCAGGGCCCCTCCTATTCGGGGCCCTGGAGGCCGCGTCCCACCCTCGGCCCCTCCACATCTCCGCGCTCCCCTGGGCCCCCGGGGGCCCTGGCCCTGACCCAGACTCACACCGTCTTGCCAGAGTCCTCCCGGCCGGGGCCGCCGACCCCCGGCCCCGGCCCCCCAGGTGACCCTGCCCGGCCCGCGCCCGGCCGCCCGCAGCCCCGTGCGGCCCCGGCCGCCCCGTGCCCCCTCGCAGCCGGCCGGCGGGCCACGCACCGTGTGGGACTGCAGGCTCTGGCTCGCCTCGATGGCTGCTGTCAGCGGCACCGTGTCATCCAGCAGCACCTTGCCGGCCGGCGGCTTCTCCATGAACGCCATCCCGGGCCGCCCGGCCGCCGCCGCCGCCTCGGGACCCGGAGCAGGAACCGGAGGCGCCGACTCCCGCCGCCCGCCGGACTCGCCGCCGCAGCCGCCGCCGCTGTCAACACGCGCCGCCCCACGCGCCGCCGCCACCCTCGGGACCTGCTGGGTCCTAGCGCCGGCCGTGCCCTCTGCCGCCGCTGTCAACACCGACCGCCCCACGCACTGCCGCTTCCTGCCGGTCCTAGCGCCGACCACACCGACCAGCCGCCGCCGCGGTGGTCTATACGTGGTCTATACGTGGCGCCCGCGGGGCCTTTGCGCCTACCTGCCACCTTGCCACACTCCGGGGCTCAGGCCCCCCAGCCGCCAGCAGCCCCACAGCAGACTCAGCACCTTCAGCCCCAGCCCTCAGGCCCAGGAACACCCAGCCCTAAGCCATCACCTGCAAGGCTCTTCGGATCCGAAGACACGCCCTGTGCCCTGGAATCCAGGAACCCTCAGGGTTTGGATTGGGACTCTCAATCCAAACCACTCAAAATCCGACATAAAGTGATACAGAAGACAGAATAGATGAAACTAGCGAGAACTGAGAGAGAAAAGAATGGAAAGAGTTGAGCAGGGGCTTAGGGAGTTGAATGATAAGATGAAGCACAAAAATATACATGTCATGGGAGTTCCAGACAGAGAAGAGAAAGGAAAAGGAGCAGAAAGAGTACCTGACGAAATAATGTCAGATAATTTCCCAACTCTCATGAAAGAAATGACTTTACATGCCCAGGAAGCACAGTGTACACCAACCAGAATAAATCCAAATAGACCTACTCAAGGACATACCACTCTGGATGTCAAATTTCAAAGATAAAGAGAAAATTCTGAAAGAAGCAAGAGAGGAGCAAACCATCACACAAGGGATGCCCAGTAAGACTTAGTGTGGATTTCTCATCAGAAACCATGGAGGCAAGAAGACAGTGGTATAATACAATTAGGATACTGAAAGAGAAAAAGTGCCAGCTGAGAATTCTTTATCCAGCAAAATTGTCCTTCAAGTATGAAGGTGAGTTTAAAATATTCACAAACAAATAGAAACTAAGAGAGTTCATTAAAAAAAAGAATCCGCTTTGGCCGGAAGTATTAAAGGTTGCCTTACAGCCCCAAAGAAAAAGACAGGAGAGAAAGGCTTGGAGAAGAGTGTAGAAGGCAGGAAGGATAATCAAAAGAGTAAAAAGGCAGATAAAAATAAGACAGGACATGTGAAACCAAAGAATAAAATGGTGGATATGAATAATGCATTTACAGTAATATCATTGAATATGAATGGATTAAACTCCCCAAACAAAAGATATAGGTGGACAGAATGAATAAAAAAACGAGAGGGAAATGGATGTGGCTCAAGCGATTGGACTCCCATCTACCATATAGGAGGTCCAGGGTTCAATTCCCGGGAACTCCTGGTGAAAGACAAGCTGGCCCGCATGGCGAGCTGGCCCGCGTGGAGAGCTGGCACAGCAAGATGACGCAACAAAAAGAGACACAGAGTAGAGACAATAAGAGACGCAGCAGACCAGGGAGCTGAGGTGGTGCAAGAGATTGAGCACCTTTCCCCCACTCCAGAAGGTCCCAAGATTGGTTCCCAGTGCCACCTAAAGAGAAGACAAGCAGACACAGAAGAACACACAGAGAGCAGACAGTGAGCACAAAACAATGGGGTGGGGGGGTGGGGGGATAAAAATAAAATGAATTTAAAACATGAGATATCCATATGCTGCTTACAAGAGACTCACCTTAGACCCAGGGATACAAACAGCTGAAAGTGAAAGGCTGGAAAAAGATAAAGTAACCATGCAAACAGTAACCAAAAAAGAGCAGGCGTAGCCATACTAATATAGGAAAAACAAACTTTAAATGCAAAAAAGTTATGAGATACAAAAAGCCATTATATGTTAATAAAAAGAGACAAGCCACCAGGAAGAAATAACAGTCATAAACATCTATGTACCTAACCAGGGTGCCCCAAAATACATGAGGCAAACTCTGGCAAAATTTAAGGGAGAAATAGACATCTCTACAATAACAGTTGGAGACTTCAACACACCACTCACATCATTAGACAGAACTAGACAGAAAACCAAGAAACAGAGAACTCAAACAATATGATAAACGAGCCAGACCTAAGAGATATGTACAGAACACTGCATCCTGAGTCAGCAGGTTATACACTCTTCTCAAGTGCTCATGGATCTTTCCCCAGGATAGCCACATGTTAGGACACAAGGCAGGTCTCAATAAATATAAAAAGATAGAAACTATACAAAGCACCTTCTCAGATCATAATGGAATGAAACTGGATATCAATAATAGATTGGAGGGGGTCGGAGGTGGCTCAACTGGTTGGGCATCCGTCTCCCATATGGAGGGACCCGGGTTCGATCCCCGGGACCTCCCGGTAAAAAAAAAAAAAAAAATAGATTGAAAAGGGGAAATTTTGCAAATGTGTGGGGCTAAACAGCACAGTCCTAAACAATCAGTGGGTCAAAGGAGAAATTGTAAGTGAAATTAATAAATATATTGAGATGAATGAAAATGAGAACACAACTTATCAAAATTTATGGGATACAGCAAAGGCAGTCTTGAGAGGGAAATTTATAGCCCTAAACTCCTACATTGAAAAAGAAGAAAAAGTTAAACTCAAAGATCTAGCTGAACAACTGGAGAAATTATATACCAAGAACTAAGAGCAGTGACACAAACAGACACCTGCACACCAATGTTCATAGTGGCGTTATTCACAATTGCCAAAAGATGGAAACAACTCAGGTGTCCATCAACCAATGAATGGATAAATAAACTGTGGTGTATACACATAATGGAATATTATTCAGCTATGAGAAGAAATGAAGTCGTAACATGGATGTAACATCTAACAACATGGATGAAACTGGAGGATATTATGTTGCATAAAGTAAACTAGACACAAAAGGACAAATACTGTACGATTGCACTACTATGAACTAAATGTATTGTGTAAACTCATGGAGTTAGTAACTACAATATGGGTCACCAGAAAATTAGAATGAGGTTAGAGAACAGAAAGCTGAAGTTTCATTTGTGCAGAATTGGTAAAAAGCTTGTGTTAATCTTTGGAAATGAATAGAAAAGGTGAAAGCACATCATAGTTTTTAACTAGTAGTGCTCTTATATGGGTATGACAGTGGTTGGAAGAGAAACTCTAAGGTCATGTATATTACAAAAGGAAAGCTAAAGAAATGTAACATGGGAATGTACAGCATAGTAAAACCTCATGTGAAATATGAATATGGGTAATATTGCATATAAGTCTGTTTTTCTTTGAAACTGACCAAATGTTATGTATGTTCTTGTTACATTAATATCAGGGGAAGTGGATATGGCTTAAGCAACTGGGCTCCCGTCTACCATATGGAAGGTCCCAGGTTCATTTCCCAGGGCTTCTGGTAGAGGCAAGTTGCCCCGTGCAGCAAGCTGGCCGTGCAGAGAGCTGGTGCAACAAAAAAAGACAAAGAGGAGAGACACAACAAACCAGGGAGCTGAGGTGGCTCAAGCAATTGAGTGCCTCTCTCCCACATCGAAGGTCCCAGGATCTGTCCCCGGTGCCTCCTAAAGAGAAAACAAGCAGACAAAGACAGCATGCAGTAAATGGACACAGAAAGCAGATATCAAGCGCAATACAAGGGAGAGGGCGGATAAATAAATAAAAAATAAATCTTAAAAAAGACAATATCAGGGGAAAAAACCCCACATTATGCTAAGTGAAAGAATCCAGACACAAAGTACAACATATTGTATGATTCCATTTATATAAAATGTAAATATAAATCAATTTATAAAGATGGAATTAGTTTAGAGGTTATGTAGGGCAGGGGAAGGATAGAGGGATTGAAAGGTGACTGCTACAGGGTGTGGAGTTTTTCTTTTTGTAACAATGAAATTGTTCTAAAATTTTTTTTGTGGTATATGAATGCACAACACTGTGATTATACTAAAAGCCATTAATTGTACACTTTGGATAGATTATATGATATGTGAATATATCTTAATAAAACTGCTTAAAAAACCAACTTGTTTATAGGTTCATAATTTACAAGCACTTTCAAATGCCTTATTCACATTGTTGTTGAGCAATGGTATGAAGAAAGCATTTCTATAACCATAATGTTTTGTGTATTGTTTCTGAATTAGATTTTCTCATTTAAGATTATATGGGTGGAGGATGACATTGTCTGTGAATGTGTTTTTATCACGTTTTGACAATAGAAATGCTGTTTGGGGACTTTCTATGCTGTAGGTCCTCTGGAGGACAATAAGGAGAATAAGCAGTCCTTTCCTCCAAAAAGTTTTAGAAAGATAGGAAAGATTGTCACAGAAACAATGACTCCAAGGCAGCCTGTATTGAGTACTGGAATTGAGGCATCATGCATGATGAGAGGATAAGGGAGAAAAGAATAATGCCAGCTGGAGTGGACAATGGGAAAGTTCATGAAAAGTTGGGATGAGTTAAGTCATTAAAATGGATGGGACTTGGATAGCAGAATGTACTCATTCTTTTAGCAAACCTCCTACTGAACACGTACCAGATTCCAGCCACTGTCAGGCACTAAGGAGTCAAAGTTGAAAAAGACAGATACCACCTGCCATCAAGCTGCTCAGCCATGATAACTAGAAACAATCCAGATGTGGGATGACAGACTAGCCCAAGGATCTATGGGAGCTCTGTGCACAGCAAAGTCATGTGGATGGGAGAATAGGTTGTGTGATGGATTGGACAGGAGATGCTTAGGGGAAGGAAAGGTGGAAAAGGGAGTCTGTTTCGCAGGCTGTTACATCTTCTCCAGCTACTTTCAGAACATCCTCAAGGGAATAGATATCTCTGAGACTTGACAATTTGAGAGAATTATTCTGAGATTACCATGGCCACTAAAAATTCTGGCCTATGGAGCTGCAGCTTTAGGGAGAAAAACATGCATAATGAGGAGATACTAGTAGTTGGGGCGGGGAACAGGGAGCAGATGAAATAGGCTTGCCAAGAAAGAAAAATGCCAGAATGTTAGATTCAAGAACAAGGGAAAAGGCTGTGGACCACTGAATTATGTACCCCAATACAGACCTGTTCTTAACCCACATTCCTGTGGGTATGAACCCATTGTAAATAGGACCGCTTGCCGATGTTACTTTCAATTATGGTGTGGGCCCAACTGAATGAGGGTGGGTCTTAATCAAGATTAGTAGGGTCCTTATAAAGAGAAAGTCACAGGGGGGGAGCAAGAAGCTGGAGGTCAGCGAAAACAAGAAGAGTGAGAGTGGAGAGGACATCACCATGGGATGGGGAAGTCAGGGAACGCAAGGATCCCTGGCAGCCAGCCCCAGAACACTATGCTAGTTTCCCAAGAAAAACGCAGCCCCACTGATAACTTGGTGTTGCTCTTCTGGCCTCTGAAACTGCGAGTCAATAAATGCTTGTTGCTCAAGCCAACCCATTGTGTGGTTTGTCATAAATGGCAAACTAAGACAAGGGGGCATTCATAAACCTGAGGAGGAAGCTCAAGAGTGTGGTTAAGGGCCGGGCTCTGCGGGTCTTGGATTAGTACCCCAACTCCACAACTTACTGGCAGTCTGACCTCTCTTTGCTTCAGCTTCATTAGCTATAGAATGACTGAATGCATTAATGCACCTGGGAGAGAGGCAGGCAGTAGATAATGTACACTAGGTATCTGCTTTTACATTATAGAGAAATCAGATTTCATCCAGGGACAGACAAGTTGTTCAACTGTGAAAGGAATTCAAATACTTCTTTCTCTGATGGGGCCGCAAAGAGCTGAAAAGGACTTAGAATTGAAGCTCAGCCTTGGAAAGGTCATAAAAAAACAACCTGATCTAGTCTTCCTTATGAGGGAAAGGAAACTGAAAGTGATAAAAATCAGATATGTGGTGGAAGGAAGCCAGAGACAAACTCTCCATCTAGCTTTTCCCTTTCCCTAGAAATTTTCCCCTGAAATAAGCCCCACAGAGCAAATACTATGGTAAACTACGTAGTTTTATTTTCATCTCCCCAAATCAGCGCCTTATCAGTGGCCCCCTCAGGGTCCTGCACTTAAGTGGATACCTAGGATCCACTGGGAATAGGCCCCAAATCCCAGGACAGTCTCAGAAATGCTTGGCACTCTGTCAAGGATCTGAGTCGCCGTCACCTGCCTTTCCTGGGGGGCCTTGTCATTTTCGTTACTCTCCCAGTTTCATCACTCCTGTCTACAGAGCTCTTGGGCTGCTCCGCTCATAGAGCCCCAGAAGGTGCAGGAGAAATGCTGACAAATATTATGATGGAGAAAGATTAAAAACCACTCCTATCTCCCTCCAAACCCCTGATGGTATCTTTCCACTACATTGTGTTGCCTCCCAGACTTGCTGCCATCTTTGATTTCAAGATGAGGAACGGCACTCAGAGAGGTGAAGACATTTGCCCAAGGCCACACAGCTCAGATTCACAGTACCAGTTTCTGCCACACTCCTGCTCCTAAATGGACTGATATTAAGTAAAATATTCAGTCCTTTCTCGACCCTGGCCTGTAAGATTGAGCTGTGCTGGCTGGCTGCTTTCTTATACTGTATAATTTAATTCCAGGCTCAGGCTTAAAAATGCAAGTCTTCATATTTAACAAAAATGAATGCAATGGAGATACTGTGTTGAGAATACATCAATCTAGATTGTTCAAATACCACACTTTAAATATATGTAGAGATCTATAGAATCTATAGTCATAATAATAATTTATATTAAATATATATAAAGATGAGAAAACCACACCCCAGACTTGTCCAATTGGCAAGGATTTCTAAGGCCAAAAAACCTGAGAAGTGAGTAAGCTCTAAAGGTGTTTTGCCCTGCAGACCTTGGCTGATCCTGATAAACTTGAACTTAGGCTTTGACAACCTCATGGGGTGAAGGAAAGTGAAGGTGAAGTCTGGGGACACCCAAGGTGCAGAGTCTAGGAGACTCCTCCACAGTAAACTGGGACCCCAAAAGTCTATACCTTCAAAGATGAAAAAAATTAAACCCACTTCCCCAATTCATGGAATTGCAAGTGAATTCCATGCTTTGCTTTGGGACTGAGCAGAGAAGCAGGAAACCTGCTGCTGACAAGTTGCAAGGACAGGCCAATCTTACATGGAACTTGGGCCTCATCTAAAATCCTCACATGGATTTAAAATAGTCCCTGGCTGGTTTTGGCCACTAGGCCAAAAAGGAAAGGCAAATTATCTCAGGAGAAAAATGTCTTCATCTGGACCTCACTGAATCCCTAGGAATAATTTTCAAGGACTCAAAGTGTTCCATCATCATGAGAAAAGCAAACCTAATTAGACATACCCCTCCCCGAACCCTAGGGGGCTTCAGAGAAAGCCGCCTTGGTTATGAGAAGAGGAAAAAAATAAATAAGAAAACTACATCTCTGAGAAGCCATTCACTTAGGGTACTCATAGCTGGGAGGCCAAAGACACTCCAGCTTGAACTTAGCTTGAAGAATCCCTGACAAATATTGCCCCAGGCACCTTGAAGAAGCAAATGTAAAGCCTTTCTGGAGGTACATCCATCCAGGCTCAGGAAGTATCCAGAGGTAAGTCCTCAAGAGCACGATCTGTAAGTAAACAATATAAAGAATACTGGGTAACAGGACATTCTAAGAACCAACAGAAACAGTCGGCAGAGACAGACCCTCACGTGCCTCAAATCCTGGAATTACCATAGATTTTTTTTTAAAAACTGGGTACAGATGTATTTATTAAATAATCTTTACAACAGTTGTTTAACAACAACAACAAAAAAAAACCAAACAGAACAGCCTCAACATCCATTTGGCTTTTGAAATAGCTCAGGCTGCATGTGGAAACCCTCTCCAGAACAGAGCTGAACTGAATCAAATCAGCTGTTTCCAGGCAACTCAGCTTTTGACACACAACCAGTTCTCAGGGATAGCAGCAAAAAAAAAGTTAACTTTATATTCTCCTACATTGTCAAATGTTTAGATGACCCACAAGTGGTTTTTGTTGTTGTTGTTGTTGTTTTAATAATATTTTTATAATTTGTATTTTTTTATTTATTTTTTTTATTTTTTTATTTTTTTTTACCGGGAGGTCCCGGGGGTCGAACCCGGGTCCCTCCATATGGGAGACGGACGCCCAACCAGTTGAGCCACATCCGACCCCCTTGTTGTTTTTTTAATCAAACCTGCCAGTATGACTGAAGATACTTGTAGTAAGGATGCTTCTAGACCTGACAACTGCTCCATAAATCAAGTCAGTATTTCTAAGCAGCATGGTCTCCCAACACAAAATTATTTTCTCTCTTAAATATTCATGATCTGGATATAAAACAATACAACTCATACTTAATCATTCTTATTTACCTTACCCGCTGTTTTTCATCACATCACACAGAAATTTTGCCCAGGGTTTGTAAGGTTATCTGAACTTCATAGATAAGACCTACCCTAAAACATGATTTGTGAGGCTTCTTATTAATCTTATTATTTTATAAAGTTAACTTTAGTCTTGGTTTTCCTATGATTTTGAACTTAAATGGTTTCCTCTAGGTGGTAATTTTGCTCCAACCCAAAATTTCTCTGAAGATGCTGAGAATTTTCAGCTCTGTTGTGTTTGCAATCCAAATAAAGGCAAAAACTAGAACAAAGGAAGTGAAGCATCTTGGACAATGGAGATACCCAAATTCCAACAGTGCTCCCATTCTGCTCAGCCAGAACTAGTTAATGAATTATGCCAACATGTGAAGAATTCAGACTGGCACAGCCACACAGTGACTGAGAACCCTTGGTAGGGTATATTTTAATATAAAAACTTAGGTATAATTTAACAGCAATTTTCTTTGGGAGTAAATTGGTTTCTGAATCATACTCAAAGAACATAAAAGAAAAATGACTAATATTTCAGCACAGAATGAAAACCTGTGATTACCTATGAGGTACTGTTGTGGATTTAGCAATGTTTTTCTAGATTAATACACAAGTCAAGTCCGCAAGACAAATGGCAGCTGTGGTAAGGCTTTCTCCCCGTTGCCTTTCAAGACTGGCTGCTCAGAAAAAGAAATGAGTGGCATTTCACCAATATGGAAATGTTTCTAATAGAATATAAAAATCTGTTAAGCAATTTTCCTGTACATTAGGTTGAAATTGCTAAAGATGGTATTTCTATGGCAATCAAATATCACATAAATTACAGTCTTGTAATGTCCCTATGTGTAAAGTGCTAGTACAATTTGGCCTGCTAGTTTAGTCATTACTTTGTACCCTCTTCCACAGGTGACCTGGTACAGTTAAGGCCACCTCTCAATTATCTGGGAGAGGATTTCCTAATTCAAGAGTCCCTATGCTTCCACTAGAAGAGTCACTTTTCTGCAGCTCGTACAGGGCTCAAAGTGAGAAAGCCAACCAGCCAATTTTCCTTATAGCCAGCTCTAACAAAGCATGAGTGGCCTGAGAATATTGGTTCTGGTGACAATCATTGACAGAGAAGTGTCGCTAATTTCTTGCTACTTTTGAAAGTTTCACAGTATAAATCAGACTCCGCACCCCACCCCAACTTGACCTGCATTTAACTTTTCATCTTTAGACTAGCCCTTTCAGTAATTCTGCTCTGGTACAATATTAAACAGTTTTAAAGTACTCTACGTATACTACCACCCTCTGGCGACTAGAACAATTCTTTCTGGTAGTCATTCAATTGCTCCCCTTCATGTAAAAATTAATTAATTTCATTAAATTAAATCAAGTTACCTCACCATCGGGAGGGGAAAAAAAAGAAAAAATTTTTCTAGCATATGTGGGTTGATCCAACCAGTTATACTTGATGTTACCTTCTTGATCAAAGCACCTAGCTATAATCAGAGCCACCACGTAAAGCCAGAGAGCACAGGTAGGACATGTGAATCCTGGGAACCAATTGGTCTAGATACTTTGCCCTCATCAGTGTCACACACCACCCCTAAACCACAAGGCTGCAATCAAAAAGCTTCGTAACAAGTTGAATTATTTCTTGAATTAGAGTTATCTCAATCAATACCTTCTGAAATAAGTGAAACTAGCTGGACTAGAACTGCTCTTTTATAAAGATTCTTGTCTTAAAAGTATTGACTGTGTTGGGAGTAACCATTTAGAATTAACACATTAGGCACATTACTCCTTCAATACCCACAACTCGAAAGAACATGGCCTCCACAGTCTTCCTTATCTTACAATAAATACATATTATTTATATAACTAGGGGGGAAACCCCATAATATTTCCAAAGGAGAGGGAAAGGAATCCCAACTACTAAAATACACTTTGCACCTAAGGCTCAGTCCAGGTTTGGAATAGTTAACACCATAAAAGACTGGCACTTTTTCCGTTTAACTATGGGCCAGGGAGGTTTAAACCTAGGAACACTCCAACCTCAGTCACAGGGACTCTGGGCAACAATAGTAGCTACAGTTCATAGGGCAGGCACTGTGCTTTGCTCTGTTTATCACCTGCAATGACAATCTTATGTGGATAGTGCTGTTATCCACACTGTATAGGTAAAACAGAGAGTTTACATAGCCGAGTCCAAGACTGCACCTAAGGACTTCCCCAATAGCAGGAAAACCATCTGAAAAGCAAGTCCTCTGAAGGTTAAAACACTATCTTGGTGTAATGAGTAATTAACAACAATAAACTGACTCAGAAACTACTAGAATAGGGTCTGAGAATATTTACTGGAAAAGGGTGGGTATTCAAAGATGACTCAAATTCTATTGTTCCCTTTAATAATTAAACGCCAGATAGTTGTAAATTCAGTCAGAAAATTATTCTACACAGACAAAGGTAGGTTTATGTTATCCAAATGCAAATCTCAGTTTAAAATCCTAAAAGTAGAACCTTAAGCTGATAATTGCAATGATTTTTCAATTTTAAAAACCCTAGACAGATGAGGAAATCATGCCTATATTTGAGTCTATGTGAGGCCAATGGAAAGTAGACATTTGAACACCTCTCTACCTATTCCCCTGCATCCCAATATAGACACCTGGGTCTATCAGTCATTTCTTGGTGCAAAGCAGCAATCCCTGTTTTCCCCAGGGGCTCTTGCATCTTTTAACACTTATTTCAGGATTTTGGAACTTCTGGGACCATAACTTTAACCAAGCCTTCCATAACAGTCTTTTTACTTTCTATTACAGAACATGACACTGCTATAAAAGCAATGAACCGCTTCAGCTTTTTCACTTCTGCAGAAGCTGTAACAAGTTCGCCAACATATAAAGGGGCTGGGAAATTAATTTCCTGGGATAGAAATACACAGCCTGGTCCTGGCATTTGAGTACCCAGGAGGGCTGAAATAAGTCCATTAATCAAAACTCCATGCACAATTGTTCGTCCAAACTTGGTTTGTTTGGCAAAATCTTCATTTAAATGCAAAGGATTGACATCCCCTGTTAATTCTGAGAAGGCAGCCACGTCCTTCTGTGTGAACGTCCTGCTGAGTTCAGCTCGGTCTCCAACTTTGACGTGCAGATGCTGAAGGTGCTGCCTTCTCAAGACCAGTTGGTTTAGGCAGATTCTCCTCTGAAGCCCACCCCACCAAATGTGGTGGCCGGGAATTCCTGGGAACATCTTCAACATCCCATATTTCATCAACAAGGACTTTTAGCCTGCTTCAGTCTTCAAACATTATGCTGGCACCAAAAGTACTTTTGAGGATGGAGGAATGTTTCTGAAATGGAAGATTTATTCAATCCAATACTAGTTCTCTACTATTACCAGATAATGCAAGAAGAAATGGAGAAACCTACAAGAGAAAGAAAAAAGTTAACATCCTATCAGGAAAACACTGTACTGCAATCCAGAGCAATGGGTGTTCAGGCAGTAGAAACATGTCTAGTTTTACAACTTAAGCCTCAGTAATGCAGCAGCATGTTAAAGAGCATCCTGGGAGGCAGACCTAGATAAGACAAGTGGACATAAGAAGGCTCAGAAAAAGCATTCCAATACATAAGGAACTAGCTATAAGCATTAACAGAAAACTAGATTTTGCTCTAAGAGTTTCTAAGAGTTTCCAAAACATCTCCCATATAATCTAAAACCTAAGTGTTTCATCTGAAGTTTTTCAAAGCAACGAAGTCTTAGATTGTTTTTTCCTAGTTGGATGATGTTAACCAATACTAGATTTATGCAAGCAAATAAAAATTGGAAGTATCTACCACTCAGCCTTGTTTGGAATATATGAAGGATCAGTCTTTACCTGAATCACCCTGAAAGCACATTTTTTGCCTTTATAGGATCCTAAAAGGGTTAAAGAGCTCCACAATTTGACAAGACCACTGCAAAAGATGAGGAAATCATAAAGTTAATTATTTATCTCTACAACATTTCCCTAGTACTTTTGCTTGTGATGGTTCACAGAGAAAACCTAATTTACATGAGAAAACTTTAAAAGTAAAAGCATAGTGTGTCACAGGCAGAGAATATAAACCTGAACTAGAAATGTTTCTAAAATATACACTTCTGAGTTTACAACCATAGCCATCAGTTGTAACAAAACCATAGGTTTTGTTCTTTTTTTTTTTTTTTTTTTTTTTTTTAAGATTTTTTATTTACTTATTCATTTATCCCCCCCTTGCTGCTTGTGCTCGCTGGGTCAGCTAACCACGCCGTGCGGGCGGGCTTGCCTTCACCAGGAGGCCCCGGGAACCGAACCCGGGGCCTCCCATATGGTAAACGGGAGCCCTTCTGATTGAGCCACAGCCGCTTCCCAGTTTTGTTCTCTTTAGAGTTTAGTTCTTTGTGGATGAACATTCATACTCTTCCCAGTTTTAAACTCCCAAAAGTTGCTCAGAGTTTATAATGACAAAACTCTTCTCATTCTTAAAGGAGACAGCATTTTTACCATTTCTCATCATCTCTCTACTTTATTGTAATAGAAATGCTCCATTATCTGTCATACCTGCTACATATTCTCAAGATGGCTGACAAGGTCTTCTCTTCATATTTTAGGATATCCAAGGGCAAGGCAGCATCAACCTATGCATGGAATATTACCAGACTATCATCATCATTATTCTTGAACTCTAATAACAAATCCTGTCAACTCTGTTTTTGAGGTTTTTCTCTACCAAAAAAAAACCCCAAAAAAACAAAAAACGGGTATTTTATTTAATGGCACTGGAGTACTGGGCTAAGTTGCCTTTTGTCTGTAGCACCCCTTCCTTGGAACATTCTTCCTGTACTTCACCTTCTAATGCCTCCTCACCCTTCGTGTCTTTGTTCAAATTTTTCCTTCTCTGATCCCCAAGATTAAGCTCAATCTGCTTACTATGCTCTTCCCCTACAGGTCCTCATCCTTCCTCTTTAATAATATTCATCATTCTTGCCATTAATTGTTTAATGTTTTCCTACTAAAACAACCAAGACCTTTACACCTATGAGGCAGAAGCCATGTCTGTCTGTTTACAGCTATATCCCAAGGGACCAGGTTCTATACCCGGCACATGGAAAGTATGCACATTTTTAGTGTGTGAGAAAAATTAATGGATACAGGAGGTTGCAAAGAATGTACAGGGAGGTCCCGGGCAACCTTTCCTCAATGTTAATGTTAACATCTTGTGTAATTAGAGTATAATATCAAAACGAGGAAATTGATACTGGTATAATACAGTTTATTCAGATTTTACCAGTTATATATGCACTCATGTGTGCTTGTATGTGCAGCTCTATGTAATTATATCACACCTGAAGCTTCACGTAACTACCACCACAATTAAGGTAAAGAACTGTACCATTACCATGAGGCTCCCTCATTCTATTCTTTTATAGCCACTCTCCCACCCCACCCCCATATCTAACCTGGCAATCATTAAACTGTTCTCTATTGCCATAATTTTCTCATTTCAAGTGTTACGTATGAACCAGTTTCTCCACATCCTCACCAGCATTTTGTTATCACTATTTTTTTTTTAACTTGCCATATCCATTCATCTATCTACCTATTTATCAATCCATTTTCTGAACTCTTGAGTGTAGGTTACATACATCATGCTCTGTGAACACAATACTGGTATGTATATTTCCTAAGAACTAGGATATTCACTTATGTGATCACCTCAAGTAATTATCAAATTCCAGAAATTTAACATTGATATTAAGCTTAGAGTCTATATTCAAATTTTTTATGTCCCAAATGTCCTTTTTTTTAATTTAAAAATTTTATTTAAGTATATCATTCATACGTGAACATATATAACCAATAATGTCCTTTTGAACCTTTGCTCCTTCCTTGTCAGAGCCTATCCAGGATCACATATTGTATTTAATTGTCCTTGTCTATTTAGTTGCTCTTTCTTTTTTATGATGGTGGGAACATATATACAACATAAAACTTTCCCATGTCAACTACTTCCAAGCCTACCATTCAGGGCAATTAATCACATTCATAATGTTGTGGTACTCTCACCACCTTCCATTACTAAAGTTTACCATGTCCCCAAACAGAAAACTATTATGCATTTACTCCTCATTCCCTCTGCCTCTCGCCCCCCACAAACCATACTCTTATTTCTATCTTTATGAGCTTAAATATTCTCCTGTATTTTCTTTGTAGTACCATGGGGCTTAAATTTAACATCCTAAGTCTATAACAATCTCACTTGCCTAACTTCAATAGTATGCAGAAACTATGATCCCATATCCCTCTCTTCCCCCTTTATGCAGTTCTTGTCACAAATTACATGTTTATACATTATGACTCCAAAACTATTGACCTATCATTACATTTTATGCATTTGCCTAAGAAAGTAAAAAGTTACAAGGCAAAAATACAATAGTATGGGCATTTATATTAACCCATGTCATTACCCTTACTGGAGATCTTTATTTCTTCACGTGGCTTTGATCTATTGTCTAGTGTCCTTTCCTTTCAAGCTGCAGAACTCTCTTTAACATCTCTTGTAGGGCTGGTCTAGTGGGGATAAACACCCTCAGCATTTGCTTACCTAGAAATGCCTTAATCTCTCCCTCATTTTTGAAAGATAGTTTTGCCAGGCATAGAATTCTTGGTTGGCAATTTTTTGCTTTCAGCACTTTAAATATGTCATCCTTCTGCCTTCTTGCCTCTTTGGTTCCTGATGAGAAACTGGCAACTTACACTTGATTGAGGCTCCCTTTTATATAACACATTGTTTCTCTCTTGAGGATTTCACAATTCTCTCTTTATCGCTGGCATTTGACAGTATGATTACAGTATGTTACACTGTGGGTCTATTTGGCTTTATCCTGAGTTAGCTGCATGTCTTGGATGTGTATATTCATGTCTTATGTTAAATTTGGGAAGTTTTCAGCCATTATTTCTTTGACTATTCTTTTTTTTTTTTTTTTTTTAAAGATTTTATTTATTTATTCATTTATCCCCCCCCTGCTGCCTGCGCCCGCTGGGTCAGCCAACCATGCGGGCGGGCCTGCCCCCACCAGGAGGCCCCGGGAACCGAACCCGGGGCCTCCCATATGGTAAACGGGAGCCCCACTGATTGAGCCACAGCCGCTTCCCCTGACTATTCTTTATCTGTTCCTTTCTCTCTTTCTTCTTCTATGATTCCCACAATGTATATATTGGTACCCTTGATGGTGTCCCACAGCTTCCTTAGGTTCTGTTCACTTTTCTTCATGGTTTCTTCTTTTTTGCTCCTCAGACTGGAGATTTTTTTTTCTTTTTTAAGGAGGTACCAGGGATCGAACCCAGGACTTCATACATGGGGAGCAGGAGCTCAACCACTTGAGCAACATCCACTTGCCAGACTGGAGATTTCAGTTGTATTATCTTCAAGGTCACCGATTCCTTCTGGTGATAAACCCCGCAAGGGAATTTTCAATTTTTGTTAGTGTGGTCTTCAGCTCTGTTTGGTTCCTTTTCATAATTTCCATCTCTATTGATATTCTCTGTGTTCCTCTATCTTTTTCCTTATTTCTTTTTATTCTCTGTCCATGTTTTCCTTTAGCTCTTTGAGTATATTTAGGACCATTTTTTAAAGTCTGTCTGGAATGTCCCAGGTCTGATCTTCCTCACTGGTGGTTTCTAATGCTTTAATCTTCTCCTTTGCCTGGGCCACCACCTCCTGTGTTGTTGTATGTATTGTCATCTATTATTGAAACATGGACATTTTGATAATTTAATGTATTATCATGGGAATTTAGACTGTGAGGCATCTGTTAATGCCAACAGCTAACAACAACAACAACAAAAATCAGTCTTTGCAGATTTAGAACTTATCCATATAATGACTTTAGAGAAGAGCTGGAGGCCAAAGTGTAGAGGCCACCCTAATTTTTCCTATACACATGTGGCCCTAGGTTTACATTGATAGGAAATGTCCCCTCTTGCCTACGAAACAGTTTTCACGGTCTCAGGCACTGCACTCTATGCCCTACAGCCAGTGATCCCTTGCCCCAGGTAGCCACGACTTAACTATTCTCCCACAGCATGAAGGAGAGCTCTGTGAGCTGCTTTCTACATACAGGACATATTCTGGGACAGCAAGCCAAAGTATCCTGGTTCAGTCCCTCAGGCTTCCACCAAAGAGACTGGGCAGACATCCATGTCACAGTATATGCACAAGGGTTAATCTGCTCCCTCTGGAACCAGGACCAGGGACCTGCATTGGAAGCATGTGACACCTATACGCCAAGCTGGTGAGGTGGGGGATGGGACAGCCAGGGTGCCACAAAATCCTACTGCTTATAGGATGTCTATTTCTTGATTCAGCACTCTTCTTGTTGCTGCAGTGCTTTAACTGTTTTTGGAGCTTTGAGAGAGCTATTTCTGCCAGTTCTTGTTGGTTATTGAAAGCTTCTGTGAGGGGATGGAGCCCTAAAAGTTTCTTACTCCACCCTCTTGATCAGGGCAGGGACCACTATTTTTTATTTTAGTCATTCTGAAAGGTGTGTAGTGATAACTCATTGTATTTTTAATTTGTATTTCCCTAATGGCTAATGATGCTGAATTTTTTTACTTTTTTTTTCTTTATTAGGGAAGTTGTGGATTTACAGAACAATCATGCCAAATACATTTGCATGTGCTTATTTGCAATCTGTATATATCCTCTTCAGTGAAATGTTGGTTCATGTCTTTTGCCCATTTTCTAATTAAATTCTTTGATTTTTTTACTTTTGAGTTTTAAGAGTTTTTATATATCCTAGATATTAGTCTTTTGTTGGTTATTTAGTTTACAAATATCTTCTCAGTCTGTAATGTACCTTTTCATCTTCTTAACAGTGTCTTGCAGAGTAGTTTTTAATTTCAATAGGGTGCTAAGAAGTTTTTGAGTTGATAGGATATTGAATCTGGAGATAATTTCTTGAGAATACTCAGCTTTTGTGCTCTCTCTAGACTTCCAAAACTCCACTTCTATTTGCAAGTGACTGCTAGAACAGTACTATTCAAAGTGTTGTTGATAAGAGAAGGAGCTCTTATCAAGGTCTGCCATAAGAGAAGGAGTTGCACAAGAATGTCAGTCAACAATATCAATAAGCACAGTGTAGTTCAGCTGACATTTTTTTAATAACAAGATTTTCTTACCAAAGGAAGCAGTATGCTGATTTTTCATTCTGGCACAAGCCCCTTATCTCTTTGCAATGAGCAAAAAAAAAAAACAAAACAAAACAGAACAAAAAAAAACACAGTTTCTGGGTGGCCAGTCTGGACCTCACTTTGAGAAGCACTGCACTACAACAATCATCTATCTAATAAGTTCTTTGGTCTAAGTCTACCTACTCAAAGTCCATCATGTCTGAAAGTCTGCTTCTGTAATTTTGAATACTAGATTAGAGTTTTCAAATACATGTTTTGAAAGGCTTTCTTCCTTTATTTCTTATAAAGATCTCAGGAATGCTCAATCTACCAAGAACTCAGTCATTCCATACCTCCCCAAATAGGTCTTTCAGGGCTGAAATAAGCAGCTGTTTGAACTGTGCAACATTCAATCCAACCCCATGCTCTTGAAATTCTCTGTAAAAAAACATTAAAAAGAAAAAAATACAGATTATTCCATTTCATACTCTTCCAACTCATAAAAAAAAAAAAATCTCAAGTAGAACTTACTAAGACTAAACTTACAAGCAGATTTTCATGTAGTGGTGTTCAAAAGAATTTTTGTAAACTATTCTCTCATATGTGATAGCTGAGGCTGGCAACTTTTCCATCGCTGATCATACCTATAAGAGTTAAGAAGACTAGAAATTACCAAGGTACAAGCTATTTTTCACATTTTTAATGAGAATTTGGCCTACTTGATTTTTTTTTTATTTTTTTTTTTATTTTACCGGGAGGTCCCGAGGATAGAACCCAGGTCCCTCCATATGGCAGACAGACGCCCAACCATTTGAGCCACATCCACCCCCGTGGCCTACTTGATTTTTAAAAGACTTCCCAGTATAGTAACTCATCTAATTCTGATCAAACTAAGGTTAATCACAGACACATAAGAAGTTTCTATATTTCATAAATAAGAGTACGATGGTCTGATATATAAGTCCTAATAATAACAGGATTCCAGCTAACACTTTTCCTTACTGAGTATCTAGTTCTGTGTAAAATGCTTTTCATACCTTAGGCTCACTTGTCTTCAAAATGATCCTAAAGTAAAAGCTATTATTATCTCCATTTTTGAGAAGAACCTGAGGCTTAGATTAGATAACTTGCCCAAGGGCACTCAGAGATTCCAACCACTCCTGAGCCTCAAGACCACCCTGACATGATGCCTCAATCCAAAGAAAAAAGTAAAAGCATAAAGGAGTAAAACCTGGGATCTAAAGGGCTTCTTCTTGTTCTTTTCTGTCAACATAGAATATGGAACTCTTTGGGGAGGCCTTCTCTGATACCCTATTCTAAATTAAGAGATTGTTTTGCAATCTCTTAGCATTGTCTATTTGTTTAATGTCTGGATGATCCACTAAAAGGTCATCTCTGAGACAGAGAACAGGAACCTAGTCTTGTTCACTGAGATTTCACCAGTACCACTAGATGCTAAATAAATAATTTCTGAGTAAAGGAACTAGACAATTGCATGTTCTTCCTCAGACCTGCTTTCACCCATGACTAAGAATCAATGAAATCACATCATGTCAGATAGCAAGGACTAAAAGGATCCTTAGTAATCATCCAGCCTGACATTGTTATTTTGTAGAACAGGAAACTGAGCCCAACCAAAGGTCTTATTTTTGGTCACAGAGCTTTGGACCAGCTGTCACAAAACCCACTGTGGGTCAGGCCCAGTTCCACCCACTCCCAGATGAAAATGATCTCCAAAGAAAAATGGGAAGTCAGAATCAAGGAGCTACATCCACCCACCATATAACAAACATTATTAACATTTACTGTCTGGCAGAGTAGGTATTCAACAAACACTTGGTCAATGATTGAATGAGCTGCAGCAGTGGTAGGCATGTATGCTCAAGAAAGTCTAGTTTCAGGACAGCAGCAATAGTTAGTTACCTGGTGCTTTTCTTCCCCCATCACTACAGACTTGCTTGACTACAAAGGAAAGGAGAATAGGAACCTCATTGCCTGAAAGTTTTTAAGCATTTTTGTGTGGTGTGCATAAGATGCCAATATAACAGTACACCTTAAGGAAATGTTTACTGAGCAGTTACATCTCCACAGACCTCAGTCCTCAGGGTCAGCAACAGCACTGCCCTGAGAGCTGTCCTGAGATTAAATGAGATGATTCTTGGCAAGTCCTCCCTATAGCCTGGCATATTCACCATGCTCACCATGAAATATGAGAGCTCCTATAGCTGTCATCATCATCTTCCAAGTCAGCCTTCTTAATGACTGCAGGGGTGCTCATTAACGAATCTACTTCTAATAGGTGTCCCTTCCTCCCCACCCCAATCTGTTCTTCACAGAAGCCAGAGCCTGTTGAAACCTATTCAAGCACGTCATTTCTCAAATTCTGTACCAGCACAAAACCTTGCAAGGATTCCCGCTTCTCTCAAATTAGATCCTAAGTCCTTTCAACGGCCTGCCAAGTCTCTACCTGATCGGCACCATTGATGCCCCCATCCGACTTCATCTCCTGCCATTTCCCTCCTTGCTCCGCCCGGCCACCCCACTGGCCCCTTCCTCACCCACGGGTGTCGCTCTTCCTCTGAACCTCAGCTCTAGCTTTTCCGAGGCTAGGTATGCTCTTCCTCCAGGTAGCCATGACACTCCTTCGCCTCCTTCAGGGCTTTGCTCAAACCTCACTCCTCAATTTGGCCCAGTGGCAACCCTAATGCTACAAACTCCCCAATCCCTACTCTACTTTTTTTTCTCATGGCATTTAGCACCCTCTAACACAATGATTCACTTATTCTTTATTTGTTCTCCCCCTACTCATACCCCAATAGACTGTTCGCTCTACGAGAGATAGGAACCTTTCTTTGTTCAAGACTGTTTTCCAGGGACTAACACCGTGCGTCGCGAGTATCAGGCGTCCAACATACAGTTTTGGGGACAAATCAGTGATTTAAAAAACTCGCTGGGTTTCCAACCTTTCTGGCCTAATGGCCATTTTTTTTTTTAGCGACCACCTCAGTCCTCACAGCTAAGCCCCGTGACCGGGACTATCAGCCGCGTGGTACGGAAGGCCGGGGAGGCTCGTGACCCGGCCCTGCTCTCCGCCCGCGGCCGCCTCCCCGTGGCGCCCCCGGCCGGGACCCGCCGGTACCTTAAGCAGTCGGCGCTGCGGGCCCGTCGCTCCCGCCCTGCTCCCGTCCGGCGCATGCGTCTGCGCGCTCCCCGCGCGGCCGACTGTACCCGCTCGGGGAGAGCCCTCGCGCGCCCGCAGGTCTCCGCCTACCCGCTTTCCCGCCGGCCTCACACCTCCCCCGACTCCTCCGGTGAACTGCGAGAATGTGCTATGGCCTGGGGCTCCCACGCAGCTGCCAAAAGCTGGGCGCCGGCAAACTCCGTGAAAGTTTATGTTTGGCTGCTTCTCGTCCCGCCTCCCGGATGCTTGGTGTCCCGGAGAGGATGTGACGTCAAAGCGAGGCGTCACGCTAAGGACCAAGGCGTACGTCCTCCTCGGGACCTGAGACCCACCGGGCTCGGCGCCCTCTGGTGTCCACTTGGGGAAAGCCAGGTGTGCGAATGTCTGCGCGTGAGCACTGCGGGTTTTAATTTGCCATCAGGTTAAGATACACAGTTAAGGGGGGAAAGCCCCATACCATATCTCTGGGATGTGCTGCTATGTGCTAGGCAGTGTTACAGGTGTTGGGAACTCAGTGGAGAGAGAGATGGCATGGCCCCTTATGTTCACACATAGACCATAAAGTGTGTGTACTTTAATAATAGTTATTCTAATAATAGCAACTAATAATAATCAAATGCTTACTCTGTGCCAGGCACTGTGCATAAAACTTTACATGTTATCTCATGGGACCCTCACACAATCCTCTGAGGTAGCAATTGTTATTTTCAGTGCCTTCTCTTTTTTTGAGGTACTGGGACCTCCAATGTGGGAGACCAGTGCTCAACCATGGAGCCACATCAGCTCCCTTGAGTTGGCTCCCTCATCTCTTGGCTTGTTGGGTTTTTTTGCTTGTCTGCTCGTTGTTTGTTTTCTTTAGGAGGCACTGGGAACCCAACCTGGGTCCTCCCATTTGGGAGGCAGGTGCTCAACTGCTTGAGTCCCATCCACTCCCCCACTGCCATTTTTACAGAGGAGAAATTTGAGGCACAGAGAGGCTAGGTTACTTGCCCAAGATCACACAGCTATACATGGTGGAGCAGACCATCTGGCTCCAGCTGGTGCTGTCTACACTGCACCATATTACCTACCACCAGTTGTGTGCCTGTGAGTCAGGAGTGTGTAGGGGAGAGAACTTCGAGTGTAAGCCCCATAGGGACAGGGCCTTGTCTACGTTGCCTCCCATTGCATTCCAATCCCTAGCATAGTGCCCAGAACCCAGTAGGGACTCTACATGTATTTACTGAATGAATTTGTTCATAAATGGATGAGCCGATCTGCCTGGGATGGAGAGACAGGGTGGGAGATATCCCTGCCTTGAACAGTAGAGTCTGAGCCTGCCTCAGCTTGTAACCAAGGGCTAAGAATTAACAAATAATTATGATTAGTAACTCATTATATAGATGCCTTTATATTATAAAATAGCCGAAGGTTAATCTCTGAAATTATTGTAACTGGCTAGACTTAGCCTCACCTTTGCTTATACCTGCAGTTGTGAAGGTCATTCCAAACTGGTCTCACTCCTGTATATGCTTACTGTTGTGGTGGTAGCCACTCCACCCTCCTCTGTTTAATATCCATGTGGAAAACCTTGTAGCTGACATTTGTTCTGTATCTCTCTATCCCAGAACCTTGTGACTCACCCTGGCTTGGCAGCCCCCCATTCTCTTCAGCCCCTTAATGTTTATTAATGAAGGAAACTGTGCCAGCTCCACCCCAGTTATTCATTAGCATAAACCTCTGAGCCTGATGTTATATTAGAATTTCTACAGATCCTGGAGGCAGTTTTTTGGGCCATTCTAAGGTGACTGTCCTCCTTTGCTTGTGCAAACAAATAAGCTCTTTCTCCCTTTGAAACCCCAGTGTCTCAGGAATTGGTCTTTAAAGTGCATCAGGAGGAAGGAACCCACTTTTGCTCGGTATCAAGCTCAGGCCTTCACCCTCATTTCTTTTCTCAGAATCATTGTCTGCAGATTCTCAATGCTCCAATCCTTAGCTCTGGCCACACTCTCCAGTCCTGAAACTCCTGCTTCCCTACCTTCTCCCCTCAGAGGAGACAGGACTTGTTGAAGATAGGGGAAAGGGGGGAGGGAATCAACACAGACCCCACAAACAGTGGCATTTTCTTTCTCAAAAGAGCTTAGATTCTGGAAGTTGCTAGAACTTGCTTCCCATCCATTCTTTGCCACTTATACTGTTTCCTCGTCCATCAGGAGGAGAGATGAGGAGCATCTACCTCACAGAGTCATGAGGAAAAAACAGTTAATGGTGTAAAGCACCTAGCACCCAGGAAACACTCAGTAATGGGAGAGAGCACCCTAAACCAGCCATCTGGCAAACCCATCCTGTCAGGCTGCAGCCCAGAAAAACAAAAGCAGCTCCTGCATTTTGTGCTTCAGAGAACCTTGGATAATTTTCACTTTCCCCCTGCATCCAACCCTGAAAATGAAGTGCCTTCCCAACTACATGAATTCTTTCAGTGCTGTCTTGTTAACCCAGAATTGAGGAGAAAAGAGATGCCATTGAATAATAAAGCTAAAGTTGGGTGACTTTTACTTTTCAATTAAATTTTATTTATCTTTGAATGGGTATTTAGGCTCAAGGCATACGTTTCAAAAGGAATAAAGGGATTAGCAATGAAAGGGAAATTTCTCTCTCACTCCCTCCCCAGACTTCCTCTCCTGTCTCCAGGAGCAACCACTGGTATTTGCTTCTTAAATGTCCTCCCAGAGATATAGTATGAGGACTTTTCCCTCTTAACAGTGTATCTTTTTTTTTTTTTTTTTTTAAGAGAAAGAAAAACTATTATTGAGTAAACGTTAAACCAGAATGTGATGCATCATAGGCAATCTTCAAAGACATTGCAAGGGCAGAAAGAAAATTCACCCTTTTTATGTGGCTGGGCAGATACAATCCATTACATACACTTCCTCAAGATAGTTCAGGGGTAGGTTTACAATTTGGAGCCAGGAGTCCTCTGCATGCTATGCTAATCTCTTCCCAGGAAAATGGGAGATGGGGTGATCTTCACTGATTACATTTCAAAAGGACAAAGGGAGAACATACAATTACATATTTCTAAAGTAAATACCAAGATATGGGAAGGAGCAGGAAATCTCTTTCCTTATATTCAACAGGGAGAATTAAGCCTTTTTAATTAAAAGAATTTTTTTTGCCTTTCCTATCCCCTCTTTGTTACTATAAAATAGTGACACTACAAATTTTATCTCCATTGCTCTCTCCACCTTTCTCTTAACAGTGTATCTTAACATCACTCCAAATTAAAACACACAGGGCTGCAGTCTTTATAAAGTTGCCAGGCATTCCATTAGATGGAGGCTGATGCCCCTGAGGAGCCCTTCAAATACTTTCTGTGTCTCTGATGTTGTAACCTAGAGTTAAGAGTTAACAATTGATTATGATTACTGAATCATTATATAGATGCTTTTTGTTTTGTTTTGTTTTTTATATTTATTTTTATTTATCCCCCCCTTGCTGCTTGTGCTCTCTGTGTCCATTTGCTGTGCGTCTTTCTGTGTCTGCTTGTCTCCCTTTGTTGTGTCATCTTGCTGAATCAGCTCACCGCGCTGCGCAGGCGGGCTTGCCTTCACCAGGAGGCCCTGGGAATCGAAACTTGGGGCCTCCCATATGGTAAACGGGAGCCCAACCAATTGAGCCACAGCCACTTCCCAAGATGCTTTTTTAAAAAAACCTTTTCCAGTATATTTTAGAATAGCCAAAAGTTAATATCTGAAATTACTGAAAGACTAGCCTCACCCGTGTTTATAGTTACTTTTGTGATGGTTATTCTAGACTGGTCTCAGCCTTGTTTATGGTTATTCCAGACTGGTTTCAGCTTTGTTTATACTTGCTTTTTTTTTTTTAACTGCACCCCACCCTCCACCCCAGATGGCTCCCTGGTCTGTCTGCTAGTCTTCCTCAGGAGACACCAGGAACTGAACCTGGGGACCTCCCATGTGGGAGGTGAGTACCCAACCACTTGAGCCACTTCCACTCCTGGCTCCTTGAGGCTCATTTCAGCTCGTTGCTGCTCGTTGTCTTTAGGAGGCACTGGAAACCTAACCCGGGACCTCCCATGGGGGAGGCAGATGTCCAATTGCTTGAGCCACATCTGCTCCCCTCTTCCTGTTTTAATGGTAACTGGTCTAACCTCCCTTGTTTGAATCCATAAAAACCCTAAACTCCTCAGACTCCAGGAGACAGATTTTAGGCCCTCTGATTTCTTTTTTATGCACTAGCAATAAACTCTTTCTCTCTTTGAAACCCCAGTGTCTTAGGAATAGGTCATTTAAAGCACCTTGGGCAGAAAAACCCACATTTGCTAGGTAACAGTGTTTCAGAGCAAAGCTGTTGGGGCAAATCTGAGAATATTTTCTGTTCCTGAAAGCTTTGGCAGCCAAGAAAGAGTTAAATCCACACTTCTTCCCCCACTGTGTTCAGCTCCTCTCTCCATCCTTGCCTTGCTAACTGGTGCCAAGTGGATTTCGCTAAAGCTGAAAGAGCTTTCTCAATTTCAGGGGGGAAAAAAAGCCTAGATGGGAACCCAGCCCTTAACTTTCAGTCTTAATTCTTCATCAGTCAGGTGGGAATGGCACCCACCTATGTCACCACATTGAAAGATTGGACCAAGGAGGCGAAAATGATCAGAAATTCAAAGCTATGAAACTGCAGTTGTTTTCATTTAGGGAGACCCATCAGGTGCCAGAGAGCTTGCTTACACTGTTTTACTAATCCAGCAATGTCTCTATTTATTATCACCTTCCTCAGATGATTAAAATGAAGCTCAGAGAGGTTAGGTCATTTGTCCAGCGTGGTAAGAGGCTCAAAGCCTAAGGTGCTGTACTCCATTCTGCCCGTGTGATGACAAGGCTGGTAGCTGCTCCTTGGAGGCCACCCTGAGCACCATCTCCACACTGCAGAGCAGGCCGTACTTTAAGTTAGAGTCCCTGCAAGCAGAGCGTGAGCAGGGGTCCTTGTGTGAGTGACTTATTCGGGGAGAGCTCTCATGTGAGGGGGGTAAGCAGGATGGGGTAGAGGGGGCTAAGTAAAGGTGTGGGGTCAGCTTGAGTCTAGTCCAGCCTGATCCCTGGGGAGCCCTGGAGCGTAAACGTTATCAGAAAGCATCCAGTCCTTGAGGCAAGGGCCCAAGCCTTTGCACTCTCCCTCAGTCATTGTCTGCTGGCTGTAGGGCGGCCAGATTTAGCAAATAAAAATACAGGACACCTGCCCTGTTAGCCTTGCCCTATTCTCAAGGTAATGTTTTGGCAGCTGCCTTTCAGGAGTTGTCCTTCAAGGACAGTCACCCACTCCCCAGGCAGCTTTGACTGGGAGTGTCACCTTGGTGCCAGTTTCTGCCTCTAAGGATTCTTCTTCTCCCACCCCCTGCTGGAGCTCATGGCCTCCAGCCTCCAAGGTATGGCCTAAGGCTCCTATTCATTGCTCCTATTCATTCACCAGAGATCCAGGAACCAATTAAGGAAAGGTTCCCCCAGAAGCCAAGACAGAGGGACTGTCCTGTCACTAAAAGGACTCTCCCTGACTAGGCTAAGGATAGTCACACAAGAACCTCCTCCTGTCATGGGCATGGGCAGTCCCAGGCCTCACACTCCAGTTGTTTCCAGCCCAGAGAGCAGCAGCCCTGGGCCCAGTTCTCAGGGGGCAGCTGGGGCCACCAGAACAGCAGCGCAGGACTGTCTTCCTCAGGTAATTTGGAGACATCTCCGTTGCCCCATCTGTGACCACACTCCCACACCTTCCAGAGAACGCTCTACTTCTTTTCTTGCCCCCTTCCAGGGATTGGGGAGTTATGAGAACAGCATCCAGTTTCTTGAGGGGAAGGGAGGGAGACAAGTGGCTGATGAGGGAATCGAGCCTATATGGTTAAAGGAATGACACTGGAAGAGATAAAGTTGATGGACCAGAGCAGCGAGGCTTCCAGCTGTCAGGGGAGATGGGGAGAGTGTGCCTGTGTGTGCCTGTGCATAGGGGTGACACGGAGAGAGACATTCACAGATGAAAGAGACAGAGAGAAACAGAAAGATACCAAGAATTAAAACAAAAACCTGCATTCCCCAATCTGGCCAAAGAGTAGATCAGCAAACCTGTTTCTGAAACAGATCCACTGGGAATTGCCATTTTAAATAAAAAGGCTTAAAAGGAAGTCCCCCAAAGCAGAACACAGTTACCTGTGGATTTGGAAATTTGCATCCATCATTTTGGAACGTTAATGAAATAACCAGCCCAAGATGGTCTCAGCCCCACATCCAGGGCTTGGAAAGTAAACAAGAGGGTGTAAGTTTGGCATTTATGTTTACTTAAACCCCCAAATCTGCCTTGGGTGGTAAGAAGCCCCAGGATTTGACCTTCCTTCCAGGCCTCCTTAGATGTGGCAGCTAGGAGGGGGCCACATCTCCCGATTATGCTCTGCATGCCTGACCCCCGAAGGGCAGTAAGAGATTCAGCCGAGCCTTCTCCCTAGGGACTCTGCTTTGGACAAACACACTGATTATAATTTCCAGAGTTAAGGGGGGAGCGGTGCAGCTGTCAGCGAAGCCAAAGAGCCCTTCAGGATGGACTGAGGGGAAGCTGTCCCCCGATGCTCCTTAGCAGGATGAGCCTGGAATCCAGGTGAGCTCGTTTCCTGCCTGGCATGAGGCCCGGCAATGGCAGGCCCTTCACCATTTGCCCAGGTCAGGCTGTGTGGCCTCAGGGATCTGTGGCTGAGACTGCTTGGTCCAGGTGAGTGTGGAGGGCTGTTTCAGGCCTGCTCCAGCCCCCAGCCTCAGCTGGTAAGTTGGGTGAGGGAAGACTTGTTTTTGCACCTTACTTTCAGTTGAGGGCAGAGAGGCTTCCCTCTACTTGTTGCCTGTAAGACCTTGGGCAAGACCTCTCTGAGCCTCAGTTTCCTTGGCCATAAAAGGGCACAGTGTTGTCCAGTGCTTACCTCCTAGGACTGTGTGAGCACTCCAGGAGGCCATACGTGGAAAACACTTAGAACAGTGCCTGGCACTGGCTAGATGCAGCAGTCCTCCAGCCCCGCCCAGCAGACCTTCTCGTCGCCTGGGGTTTTCTCTGGGAACTTCCTCTGGGCAAAGCAGCCATGTCTGCTTCCCTGATCCGGGGCTTGCTCACCAGGATGCAAGCGGCAGACACAGAGGTACACGCACAGGCAACAGCATCAAACTGTTTCTTACCTCAGTCATCCCTGGGGTCGTCTTGGCTGGACAGGAGGCCCAGACTGATGGCAAATTGAGCTTTAAGCACTGCTTGCCCCGTGGCCTCTTCAACACCTGCCCACAATAGCCTGAAGACCCAACTCCAGGCAGTGTGATCAGGAGCCCAATGGTCATTCTTGGGCTTTCTTTACTTGAGAAGCTCCTGGCAGTCTTTCAGGGGGAGCTGTGGTAAATGGGCCCTTTTCTTCTTTCCAAGTCTGTCATTAAAGGCACATACCACAGGGCCCGGCAGGGTGTGGGGCGTGGGGACAGAGCTGGCAGTAACCAGCATGGGAATCATCAGCACAAAGGCGGGAGCAAGGGGCAAGGGGGAGTTGTGCTAGTCTGTTCTTGTGTCTGAGTCTTCCTGGCATGGGGGGCCACAAGTGCAGGCCCAAGGGAGGACCCTGAAAGCTCACTTTATAGGTTTATCAAAAAAGACTCTTTGATATGCTCACTCATGAGGTTTAGTCGATGCTTTCTGGTAATAGTGCAGGAGGTGGGAGACGTGTCCTGCTGCAGTCCCTGCCCATTGTTCTCATAGAGCTGGAATAGACGGCACACACCCCTGCTGGAACGATCCTGCTCCTTTTGATGTGAGCCTTGGCTGCTATTTAACCAATTCTGCCCCTAGCAGGGTTTCTGGTCTAGCATACTTATCCCAGTTCTGGGGTGCCTTCAGTAACCCTCAGGAAACCATCTCTCATCACCCAAACCCACCCTTTCTCAGAGCTTCGCGAAGCTTATAATTCTTGGTGAATATAGGAGATAGGAACAAGTAACATGTCTAATATCAACTTTCTTTTCAATTTACTTGATTTTTGCTCTTCTCTAGTACTACTTTCTATTTTTTTTTTTTTTAGGTTTGATTTACTATTTCTTTTCTTGAGCTGGAAGCTAAACTTAATGATTTTCTGCCTCTCTTTTCTAATATATATGTTTAGGACTATAAATTTCCCTCTGAGCACTGCTTTAGTTGCATCCCACAAGTTTGATATGTCATTGTAACAGTTTGGCATTATTTATGAATTCCAAAAATAGATATTGGATTATGCTTGTAAACTGGTCTGTTCCTGTAGGTGTGATTAAGTTATGATTAGGGCTTTGATTGGTACACATCATTAGGATGTTGAGTCCCCGCCCCTTGGTGGGTGGGGACTCAGAGATAAAACTGCATGGCAGAGCAGAGGAGTCAACTGGAGTTTTGAGTTGGAGTTCTGATGCCAAGTTTTAATGCTAGAGCCCAAGGAAGTAAGCACACAGAGGAGCTTGCTTCTGAGGAAGGAGAGAAGGCCCTGGGAAAAGAGACGAGTCATTCACCTGATAGTCTACCACTGGCCTTGTGGAGAGAAGCAAGCCCCAGGAAGAGAGGAACCCAGGAAGCCTGAACCCTGGCAGATGTCAGCAGCCATCTTGCTCCAACACGTGGCCACAGACTTTGGTGAGGGAAGTAACTTATGCTTTATGGCCTGGTAACTGTAAGCTTCTACCCCAAATAAATACCTTTTATAAAAGCCAATAGATTTCTGGTATTTTTGCATCAGCACCCCTTTGGCTGACTGATACAGTCATATTTTCATATCTTCCTGTTTTTAAGATCTATGTTCCACTTGTCTCTGATAAATCAAAATATTCAGACTAAGCTCTTCCAATTTAAACTATAAAGTTCACCTCCTTTTATTTCTGGAACCACCTGGCTATCAACTCTCTGTAAAAAGATTTGAATGAGTGAAGCTCTTGGGGAGTTTAGGGAAAAATAATAACTAAATGCAGAAGAGGGTCAGAAGGAAGTTTGATGATTCTTGCCCTTTGTTTCTGACATACAATTTCAATTGAATAAAATTGGAATCATGATTTCTTAAAATGAAACTAATAAATCATCCCAGCAAAGACTTCCTCTGCTTGTAGATCTAGCTTTATGTTAAAAACAACAACAACAAAAAACCACATTCTAAAGTTAACAGAAAATCTGCCAATGCTGAACTTAATTAGGAGCTTACAAACAGAAACCACCTGCATGTTGCTGATCTGGAATTACTACATTTATTTCATGTCATTGTGGTCACTTTTACAGCTGTTTAGACTTATTTTCAATCACATTACTGTTCACAGAATTCACAGATTTCATTAACAAACTAGTATTTTACATCCATGGGTTTTCAGTATCACAGCAAAATAGAAAAGAGGCCCACAAGTTGCTTGTGTATAGAACCTGAATTTGATCATTTAGATAGATGTCTAGAACATTATTGCTTTAATAGTCCTATTTTTAAAATTAATTAATTATCCCCAGGAAACCTACCCTGCCAGGTTTTCTTTGTACTGTGACTGTTCTGGGTTCGCTCATGACAAAGCAACTGCCTGTGGCCCCTGCTGCTCCAGCAGTTCCAAGGGCCCCTCCTGCAGCTTGCCATTCTCCTCCCTGGTCTTGCAACTGACGGGCTGCATTCACATACAAATCTCTATGTAAAACTTGAATTAGACATAAACAAGAGGGGCTCAGCGAATGGGCACTAATGTTCCTATAACGGCCACTGACCATGCAGGGGAGTATGTCTGAAGCAACGGAAGTACCTCGAGTACCAGTCTGTTGAGGATGGCTTAAAGAAAATGTCCTCAATGGTTATGGTCCAAGGCTGCTCTGCGCAAGCTTGCCGGTGACATGAGATTGAAGACTTCTTGGTAGGGTTCGTGGCTGGCTTTTCTTCTTTTGTTCCATATGGGTTTCCACTTTGTGAAAAGCATCTTAGAGGTTTCCTCATGGCTCCCGAAGCTCTGTGGAACAGCAGATACTGGAGAGGGGAGCCTGGCTACCTCAGGGACTCTGGCGCTCCAGCCGCACGTGGGGCAGAATCCCTGAGAAGCAGTGGCTGCGTCAGACTCTGGAGGTGGGAGTAGATGTGTGTGCAAAATGCAAGGTGCAATGGGGGCTCAGTCCAGCTTCTTGTTATTGTCTGTGTTGTGCACATTAGCTAGAAAGTCAACGATGAGCTTGGCTGTCTTCCTGGGTCTCTCCATCATCACCGAGTGCCCACAGTTTTCCAGAAGTTCCACCTGGCAGTTGGCGATTGACCTGGCCAACATGTCTGCCCCGGACACATCGAGCACCTGCGGGACAGGAGAGGGAACTAGATGGCACACAAAGATTCAGGCACCCATGTGTGCTCTGTGGACACACCCCACCGAGGCCTGCCAGGTGAATTTGGGAACCAAGTCACTTCAACCATCGGGCTTGGGGCTTTCTGATGAAGTGACTGGCATGTCTCAGATTTTGTTCTGCAACTAGGTGCCAGGGGTTGTGCTGCTGCGAGCAACCCAGCGGTGAAAAACACACTTGTCCCTGCCTATGAGGAGGTGATGGTCTGGTGGGGAAGCCAGACATGGCAACAGGAAATTGCAGCATGAAGTGATGAAGGTTCTGAAGAGGAGATCCTGGGAACTGAGAGCACAGAGGAGCAGCAGGGGTTGGGGAAGACCTCATTCCTGAGTCCTGAGGAAGTGTTCACGGAAGAGGGAAGAGCACAAGGTGGGAGGTCAGGGCAAGTGCAGGGACACCGAGTATCTTGGGCGCCTGGGGTGCACCCTGTGGTGGAAAGGCGGGGCAGAGAGGCGGGCCATGTTGGGGAGTCAGGACTCCATCTGAGGGCAGTGGGGAGCCATGGGCTGTGTTAAGGAGAGTGATGGATCAGATTTTCGCCAACAGAATGCACCCTGTTCCTGGAGGAGGAAGGGGCCACTAGCTCAGGCTGTGGGAGGGGGAAGATACAAGAGGCAAATGCTAATTATCACAAGCTGTGGAGTGGGGGCATCTCTTTGACCCCAGGCTCTGAATAACAAGAATGCTTTTCCAATGGCTTCTTGGCCTTTTGGTTAAGATTGAGTGTGAATGATGCTTTTCCAACTTGAAACCCATCGCTCACACTTTGAAACAACTTGTTTAATTTCATTTTCATCTGGGTTGCCCTGCTATTCCTCCAAACCAACTTAATTTTCTCTCCAAACATCCTTCCTTAGAGTTTGATTAGCATTTACTTCCCTTCTCTTAATCGCCTTCACCATCAACTCATACCCAGACAAGTGGGCCCCTCTTCTCCATCCTTACTGGTAAAAGCAAGAGCCCCAACAAACTCCTGTGTACTAAGGACATAAAGAGGAAGAGACCTCATCCATCTCCACAACCCCCCCAACCCCCCCACCTATCGGTGGACTGAACAAAGAGGAGAAGTGCTTTGAACTGAGGGGTTGAAATCACTCAGGAAGTGCTGCCAGGAGTCAAAAAAGGGGAGTTGAATTCAGCCTGGCTGAATTTGGGAGCTGTGACACCAAATATTGATGCCAGACCAGGAAAAGAGCAAGACTCCTTGAGAAGCAAAAGCCATGAAATGAAGGGCCTCCAGAAGCTTCCAGTGTTTGGCCTTTGCCCTGGGAACAGTCCACAAAATATATATAAAGGATCTGGTCATACTTATGGCAGGCACATAAAATGTTGGGCCCCTTCTCCAGAACAAAATGGACGTCAGGATCTTAGAGGAAATCTGCACCATGGGCTGAGGCCAGCTATCAGAGCTGGAACATGTGGAACAAATAGTTTTTTGAAAACTGGAAAAGATTATTTTCATCTATAATCTTATTTCAGCCTCACAATAATCCCAGTAGTAGAAGATAAAACTTGATTTGGAGGGGCTGAGTGGCTTGCTCAAGGTCACATGGCTGATAAAGGTCAACAGCAGGACTGGAACCCAGACTTTCAGACTCCAAGGCCAGTGCTCTCACTACTGCACTATCTACACAGAACAGTGGGTTCCCGTCTGTCCCTCTTGGCCCCTGAGAGCCCCAAATCACCTTTGGGATTTTTATCATTGTTTTGTTTTGTTTTTTTTCTTTTTTTTACCAGGAGGTCCCGGGGATTGAACCCAGGTCCCTCCATATGGGAGACACACACCCAACCATTTGAGCCACATCTGCCCCCTGAGATTTTTTAGAAATAAGAAAGACCTTCAAGGGAAGCAGGTGTGGCTTAAGCCATTGAGCTCTTGCCTACCACATGGGAGGTCCTGGGTTCGGTTCCTGGTGCCTCCTAGAGAAGATGAGCAAGACAGCTGGCTGGCATGACAGGCTGGCGTGACAAGGTGATGCAACAGAGACACAAAGAGGAAACACAATGAGAGATACAACAAAGTAAGGAGCTGAGGTGGCTCAAGTGATTGAGCACCTGTCTCCCACATGGGAGGTCCCAGGTTCGTTTCCCAGTGCCTCCTAAAGAGAAGATGAGCAGACACAGAGAGCACAAAACAAACATACACAGAGAGCAGGTGGCGAATGCAAAACAATGAAGCAGGGGGGCAGGGGGGATAAATAAATAAAATCCTTAAAAAAGGAAAGAAAGAAAGGAAAGAAGAAAGGAAAGAAAGGAAAGGAAAGGAAAGGAAGGAAAGGAAAGGAAAGAAAGGAAAGGAAAGGAAAGGAAAGGAAGGAAGGAAGGAAGGAAGGAAGGAAGGAAGGAAGGAAGGAAGGAAGGAAGGAAGGAAAGGAAGGAAAGGAAAGGAAGGAAAGTAAGGAAAGGAAAGTAAGGAAAGGAAAGTAAGGAAAGGAAAGTAAGGAAAGGAAAGTAAGGAAAGGAAAGTAAGGAAGGAAAGGAAGGAAGGAAAGGAAGGAAGGGAGGGAGGGAGGGAGGGAGGGAGGGAGGGAGGGAGGGAGGGAGGGAGAAAGGAAGGAAGAAAGAAAGAAAGGCCTTCAAAGTTCTGGCTCTAGTTTCTGGTTGAACAACTCCCTGCTGGCCTGACCTGGGTCAGACTCCTCCGAAGAGGCACACACAAAGATTCTTTCAGCCCCTTGGCTGCTGCTGAAGGGACCAGAGGAGGCTCCTTCCTCTCCACCTCCATATTCTGTGCATCCTCGGCCAAGCCCAGTTGATGTGAGAGGGCCACATACCCCTCCCTCCCCGGGTGTCAGGGGACGCACGCCTAATGCCTCCCCGTAGGCTCTTCTCCTGGGCTGCCCGCTGCTTTAGCCGGCAGACGCAGCTGTGGTCCCCAGCCTGCCCAGGCAGGGCTCACAGGGGTGGCTTGCACCCCAGGGGCCCAGGGGAGCCGTCTCAATGGGGAGAGTCTCTCTAATTTCCCTTTCTCCAGCATTCAAGAGCACCAGACTCCTGCACATCCTTTAGTAAACACTGCAATCTGCTGGCCTGTGGGCTTATAAAGGCTCCTTTCTCATGGCCTCCTCTTGCCCTTCAACTTTGGAAAGAAATTTGAGTAAGATATGATTTCTAAAGAACAGTAGCGAACAAAAAAAAGGAGCTGCGGGGGGCCGGGGGAGGGTGACGTAAATCTTCAGTATCGCTCTGGAAGGCCATTTGACAAAACCTACTAAAATTTAAAACACACATGCCCTTTGACCCAGTGATTCCACGTTTAGGAACTTACCCTTCAGATAAGCGCACACACTCCCATGCTATAATGACATCATGGAAGTTCTATTTAATAACAAAAGAGTGGAAACCACCTAAATGGCCATTGGTAGGGGACTAATTAAATAAATTATGGCAGAGCCATATAATGGAATACCACGCAGCTCTTAAAAGGAATGAAGTAAAAGCTGTTTTGGGCAAGAATCATCCAGGGATGCTATACTGTGGGGGAGGGGGGTTGTCGAGGTGCAGGATATCTGCAGGGTTTCAAAGCGGCTCCCCACAGACTGCTGATTAGCTGCAAGGGGAGAGAGAAAAAAGAAACTCTACAGTGAAGAAATCAGACAACACTTGACTGGGCCATCAAAACTAACATACTAACATCGCCAGTGAGGGGCAGCAGGACTGTGCATGCCTGCAGGTGCAATTCCTTATCCCTCATGAGAGGCTCTGGTCAGGGATAAAGAACCTGGCTTTATACACGAGGAAACAGCAAACTCAAACTGAGGAACATTTTATAAAATAACTGGCCAAAGATGTCAATGTCATGAAGGACCAAGACAGACTGAGGGACCATGTCTTACTAAAGGGCCTCAAGAGACTTAAGACATGCTACGTGACCCTGGATTGGCTCCTGGTCAGGGCAGAAGGAGGAGGGGAGAGGGGATGCCACGTAGGACGATATTGAAACAAATGATGCCATTGGAACATGGACTGGTAAGTTAGTGTTAAACTTCCTGAATGTGGTCATGTGCTCGGGCTATGTGGGAGAATATTCTTGTTCAACATACACTTGAAATATTAAGAGCAAAGAGGCGTAATGGAAGCAGCCTACTCCCACTGGCCCAAAAATAAATATTTCTAGATAGATGAACATGATAAAGCCAATGTGTCAAAATGTTAAAAACGAGTAATAAGTAAAATGTGGTACACACATGCCACGGAACACACAGCAATAAAAAGGAATACGCTTTTTATTTTCAGCAGCAACGTGGCTGAACCTCAAAGACATTATGCTGAGTGAAAGAAGCCAGATACAAAGACTACGTGCTGTATGACACATTTATAGGAGATGTCTAGAAAAGGCAAAACTATAGAAACAGAAAACAGAGCAGTGGTTGCATGGGGCTGGGTGGAAGAGGTAACTGACTGCAGATGGGCAAGAGGGAACTTATTGGGGTGACAGAAGTGTTCTACAACTGGGTTGTGGTGACAGTGGCACAACTGGGTGAATTTTATGATATGTAAATTTTACCTCAATAAACTGGATGGATTTGGGTAGAGGGTATATGGGAGGACTCTGTATTACAATTTTTAAGTCTGAAATTATTTCAAAATATACTATTTTTTAAAAATAGAATGAGTGTATGTGTATGGGCTGATATGGTGTCCAAGATACACATTTAAGTGGATGAAGCAAGGTGCCAAACAGTGTATGCAGCTTGCTTGAGAAACTGACATATGTGCATATCTGCACAGAGGTGCGCTTAGAGTAGGGGCAGCCCACGCTGGCGCACTGCCTGACTTGGAATCTGCCTACACCTGCTTTGCCTGCACTGCCTGTGGCTGCGTTGTGCCACAGTGGCAGAATTGAGTAGTTGCAACAGAGACCACATGCCCCTCCAAAGCTGAAAACATTTACTATCTGGCCCTTTCCAGAAAACGTTTGCCAACCCCTAGCATAGAAAATTTAAGAAAAATATACAAGATGGTAAGAGTTACCTCAAGGAAGGAGGAATTGGGATCTGGGATGTGAAGGAGACCAAATTTTCATTATGAACCCTTTTGTACTTTTTTGATTTTCCGTGCTATACAACTATATAACCTAGATAAACATAATTTTGAAAACGATTTAAAATGGACTTTTTTTTTTTTTTTTTTTTTTTAATTTTACCGGGAGGTCCCGGGGATCGAACCCAGGTCCCTCCATATGGCAGATGGACGCCCAACCATTTGAGCCATATCCGCCCCCTGGACTTTTGTTTTAAAAGACCAAGGTTGTTGCTCTCAGCTCCCAGAACGCTGCTCCCCATAAATATTGGCATCTGACACAGGCTTATTCCACTGCTTCCTGAAAATAGAAATCAGCCAGCGAGTCTCAAGTCATAAATAAGCACTTGCTCTTCCTCTGAGGCCTGTGTAACTAGCACTGGCAGCCACGGGCCGTTGTCAATACCTGGTCTTGTTTCCCCCAGATGATCTGCGTCGGCACCTTGATCTTGTCCATGTTCTGGTGGAGAGAGTATCTCGACTTCTCATTGACGATTTCCAGAAACACTTTTCAAAAAAGGAAGATAACATGAGTGCACACTGGGCTGTGCCCGTGGGCACCACTGTGGAGGACAGGCACAGTCAAGTCCAGGCCACCATTCTCTCTCTTTAGGGGTCCAAGAAAACACAGGCAGTCTCAGAAATTTGGAAAATAAAAGCCAGCTATCCACCAAGGCTTACATATAACTTACACTTTCGGTAGAAGGCGTTATGAGGGATGCGGACATCGACAAGGCCTTGCAGGATCTAAGAATAAATAACCCGGAGTTAGAAAGCAAGGGAAGACCCATTTCCTTGGCCTCTCAAGCTCCAGAACAAGGAATGGAAATAAAGTCCAGCAACATATTGCATGGTTAAGGATTTTAGGGCCTGCTCCTAAAATTCGCACTTTGCATTATAAAACGCAACTGGGAGTTAGGTTCATAATAGGCTGCTTCTTTTTTTTTTTTTAAGGAAGGAAGGAACTTGGATAATATTGTGAAGCCAAAGGTTCTCCTACAGCATGTCCCAAACACCTGACATGGCCTAACAGTCCCTTTATTGTGAGACATTCTGTTTAGCCTAAGACATAAGCAGGAGGAAAATAATATCAAATAATTATTCAGTAATAACCACTGGGGATAATGGGCCTCTTAAACAATGAAGAAATAAACTATTGAGAAAATTCTAAGAAGCGTTCTGTCGTCCCATTTATCATCTGAGCTCTCCGCCTTCCCTGTGGAGGCTGGGGAAGGCTGCACAAATGTGGGCAGGCCAGAGCTCCTGGAGCTGGGGTTCCTGACCTTCAGAGGGGGCTGATCCCAGAAGGCACACACCCCTCTTCCTCCTGCCTTCAGGCTCTTGAGGTGGAATAGAGGGCTCACATTAGGCAACCATCAGTCTTCTCAACTCCCTGGAATGGGTGTGAACCCCTGAAATGCACTGGCTGAAGTGGGGAAGATGCAGCAATGGCTAGACCAAGCCCGTGGGCTAAACCAGTTCTGGAAGTGGATGCCTAAAGGTGAGACCAATGGCAAGTTGTTGAGCTCCGCTCTGCTCAGCATCAGCCATCTTCTTTGTTTACCCAGCCATCCATCCATACGTTTTGCACCCACGCATCTATCCCTCTTGCCTCCTCCTTCCATCAACGTGAACTTGCCTTTGTTTTTTCTACCTCTGCAAACACTGTGCCCTCAAAGAGGCCTATCAAAGCTTCCTCCACCCCCTGGTTTCAATCATTCCCTCTATAAAACTTATGACTATTTGTATTATTTGTTTACTTGTTCCCAGGGACCTTCTCTGTCTTATTTATTCATCACTGTGCCCAGCTTGGTGCCTGATGCCTGAATAATGAATAAATGAGTACACAGAGTCAGCGAGTAGATTAAGGAGGGAATGAAGGAAGGGGGCTGGTACTTGCCACCTGAGCCAGCCCCACTGGCCTTTGGCCGTGGACAGGTACATTGCTACCAAGACCATATTACCTGCTGGGGCACCTTGAAGCGGACATAGGAGCACAGCTGGAGCATTTCACTCATCTCTTCTGGGGTGGACGGAATCAAGGGAATCTTCTCTGTGGCGGCCGAGTCCTGCAGTTCTCTGAGCCGCTGTACAAACTGATTGTCAGTAGAGTACTGCAGACCTGTGGATTCAAACCCAAGCAGCGTGGCAGTTATCCACCTTCTTGCCAACTCCCATTTTATGTAGGGAACTTCCAGTATCAGCCCAGAGCTAATATATTTCAAGTTTCTTCCATCAATAATTAAAAAAAAAAAAAAATCAGTACTGCCATCTTTGCTCAATGTCAAAACTATACTCTGGGAAACAGAAAAAGACCTTCAAGATGTTTTAGAGTCTAAATACTCTAAAACATCTTCACATGGGAGCTCACAAGAAATGCAGAATCTCAATGCCTGCCTAGGCCTCATGAACCAGAACCTGCGTTTTAACAAGATGCCCAGGGATTCACAGGAACATTAGAGTTTAAGAAGCACCATTCTCAAAGACATCTCCTCTTGCTTGAGCCCGTCTCACATCTGTGGCATCAAGGGGAGATGTGATGAAATGCATGATGGAAGGAAATGTAGGGCTGGGTTGACTGACTACCCCTTCCCTTGGCTGGGACCCAGGTGGTCATCTTATTTTGTGGGGGTCAATAGACAAAGCCGGGGGTGTGTGCAAGCACCCTCCTGAGCTGTCCCCCATGTCGGGCAGCAGCACCACTGCCCTCGAAACGGTCCCTTGTCCAGGAGAGTCTCAGATGATGCTGTGACTGAAACTCTGAGACTGACCACTGATTTCCTGTCACCTTAGAGCATGACACTAGATAGTCCATGGAAGCTGATGTCAGACGTGAGGGCAATACTCATTTTCACTTCTAATACTGGGCAAATGTCTAGGTGTTTCATTTAGCTTAAAAGATAGACTGTAGAAAGAAAGGCTGTGGCATCAGTAATGTTAGGCATGCTATAGAAATCCACACTTTATAAATCTCCCATATCCAGCAACCCCTTTAAATATAACCTATTGTGTGCGGCTTTTAAGATACCATGGGGCAGATTACATTATGTGTGTTCTCTCTCTTTAAAAAATAATCCTAGGCTAAATCCAGCATGGTATTCTGGATAGATCATGGAACAGGGAAACGGACATCAGTGGGAAAACTCGCCAAGTCCCAATAGAGTCTGGAGTTCAGTAATCATAAAGTACCAATGTTGGTTTCTCAATTGTCACAAAAGTACTGTGGTAATGTGAGAAGTTAACAACGGGGGTGACTGACTGAGGAGTACATGGGACTCTGTACAATCTTTGTAACTATTCTGTAAATTTAAAATTATTTCAAAATGCGAATTTTATATATATGAAAAAAAAAACCTAAGCAGGATATAACCATGTACTTTCTATACTTTTTCATTTTCACACACAAACAATTAAAAATTTCCAATTCAAACTCAGGTGTAAAACTCTTCTTTGAGCAAAGGAACAAATACTCAAATGAGCCAATTAGATCTGTTCTTCCATAAGTGATTTAAAAGCTAATAGCTTTCCATAGGGCTTGTTCCTTCAATTCTCAAACTTTTATTATTAAAAGACCAAATGAGGGGTCGGATGTGGCTCAACTGGTTGGGCGTCCGTCTCCCATATGGAGGGACCCGGGTTCGATCCCCGGGACCTCCCGGTAAAAAAAAAAAAAAAAAAGACCAAATGATTTCAGACATGGTGCTTGGGAAAAGGAGAAGAGGAAAACCCTTGGGGGTTTGTCTTCCATTTCAATGTCTTAACAGTCCCTAAAACTATTAACTTTCAGAGTGGCAGAAGGATTTTAAAGGCCCATTTAGTCAAGTTTTAGTAAAAGCCATAAGTGTCCAACTCATGGCGGGTTCTAGCTGAATCTAGCTGAATCATATAAAGGAGGCAGTGGACATGAGTCATATCAGGGAGATGGTAAATATGAAAGGACTTCAAAAAAAGAACCGCAGCTTAAGTTCTGAGTCAGACGGCCTGGGATTGGTTCCTATCCTGGCTCTGGCACTATTGTAATCTCTTAGTGTATCAATGTTGCTGTCTATAGAAATGGACATGATATCTGGATTGGGAGTAATAACAAATCATTGCAAGGCATACTTAAAATTTGGACAATTTACCACGTATAAATCATACCCCAGTAAAGTACCAAAGAGAGAAGAAGAGAGAGGGAAGGAGAGAGAAAAATTAATTATGATTTTCTCCCTAACACATTATAAATCCATATTTGAAGATGAAAGAAAAATGAATTTAAAAAAAATCAAACTTCAGATGGTAATTTCTGGAGACACGTTACAGTTGAATCAACAATTATGCATATAAGAACAGAGAAACTAAAGTTAGTTGACTTTTTTACAAAGAGATATTGTTGTAATGAATAAAGCCTTCTGAGTTTTCAGCAAAAAGGAGTCAGGCATAATAACAGTACCTTCATCTCATAAGATTATTGCAAAAATCAAATCCACATGAAGAGCTCAGTAAATATTGGGTGTTATTATCACTACATTTCAAAGTGCTTCTGTGTTGCAAAGCACTATACACATTTTAATTAACCACCTCAAATTCGTCGTGGAACAAGGCTGGCTCTACATTTTAGAAGTCAGAATAGTGACATTATTGTTATACAGCCATCATTTAGTTATCATTATTAGTAAAGCACTGCATATCTCGGAAGTTCACATCAAGAAGATGATTCTGGAGAAATAGTCATAGCAGACACTGGCTACTGGTTTCTTCAGAGTGTCAGACCCCACTGTGCTCAAGTCACTTGCAGGGATATGTCAGCCTGTGACTCACCAGCAGGGCACACAAGAGACAGGCTGCAGATGTCTGATGGGTAGTAAGCAGCATACACCCCAGCCACGTGGCCGCCCATGGAGCTGCCTACCAGGTGGAAGGGTTTTTTGTTCAGCTTGAGGCATTCTACGAACTAGGAAAGGAAATGAGAGGGAAGCTTGGTTATGTGGCTGTAGACTATGGCATTGGTTATCATAGTGTAGAAAACCCCTGTATTTCCTATGGGGACAACTGAAAAGGGTTATTGATGAAACAGACTCTGAAACTCTACTGGATTCATTATCAAGATGAGCCCCATGCCATGCACATACTTTTCTATACCTGGCACAAGTGGTCAAGGGGTCATTTATATGTATAAAATCCACAAGGGTTCTCCCAATTCATGAACCAGCAAACTTTTCTATTAGAAGAGAATAAATACTTTAAACTTTGATCTGTTGCAACTATGTAAACATATGAGTGTGGTTGTAAAGTCCTTTCCATTCCCCCACCTATCCATTCACATAACCATCCACTCAACTATCTATCCAGTCAACCAACCATCCAATCATCCAAGACACTTTATCAGGTTTCTACTATGCAGGAACTATGGACTCTGACCAGGTGCTGAAAATACAGCAAAAAGCCAGAGACAGGGTCCCTGACCTCAGTAGCATACATAGTTTAATGGGGGAAGCAATCAAATTTTTTGGGGAGTAGGTGTAGCGGAAGTGGTTGAGCACCTGTTCCCATATATGAGGTCCCAGGTTTAATCCCCAGTGCCTCCTTAAAAAAACAACAACAACAAAATATATATATATAGAGAAAATAAATTTTCTTCATCTGGGGAAAATCCAGTGTCACCTAGAAATTTATGGGCTACTAAATTCCAAAATGGCACATGAGCCCTTGTCACCTTGAAAGCCCAGCCAGAAGGTGCTGGAGATAGCTGCTAAAATAACACAAAATGCAGACAGCACCCTCCCCAACCAGTCTGAGGGGTTATTACTGTCATCATGCAGCTAAAAAGCAGAAAAATAGACCCCCGGAGAAGGAAATGGTCTTAAGGAATCCCATACTCCCTTTTTCAAAGGGCTAAGAAAATGCTCAGATTATATTTCTTCAGAAACAGCTACAATAGGCTTAGAAGAGGACAGTCTGCCTGGCCCTCCATGGCTGACCAGGGATTTTATCTGATTGACTGTTTGCAGACAATGCACCAGGGAATGGCCATGAGTCAGCATGGAACCCTCTTGCATGCAATGGTGGGCAAGACGCAGCCTGGGCAATTTTGGTGGAGGCCCCTGCTTACCTGGTGTATCCTCTTGACTTGTCCGTCTATGGACAGGTCATCCATGGAGGAGCGGGTGGTGCCCTCATGTCCTGGCATGTCCACACAGACCAAGTGCAGGTTCTTTGGAAGGAACTGAGAACACACAGGCCCACAGAGTTAGTCTGTGATGGGCAGAGAGTGCCTGCTCTCCTTCCTGGGAGGATGCTCCCACTTACCAAGTGAGCTAAACAACTATCCCTGGGGATATATAAGCCTGGGCCACCAGTGTTTTATCCAAAGAACACCAGATGGGAATAAGCATTGCCAGCAGCCTCACGGGAAGCAGAGGTCCCCAAAGGCTAAAACACAGATGGAATGGGGCTGCGAGGTGACTAGGGAAGGGGGGACAAAGGTCAGGGTACCAGGCTTGAGTGCCTGGCTTCTTCTTGACACCGGATAGCAGATACTAACTCCTCCTCCTCCTTTCCCTCACTCCTTCCCCACTTACTGCAGTCATGTGACAACTGACTAGGAACCAGAAGGGATGGCTCTGCTGTCCTAGGGCCCTGGTCGGCTCCTGAGCCAGCAGGAGAAATGCTTTCCCTAAAGACCACGTCTGAGCACCCTTTCAACTACTGTTTTGTTTGATAAGGCTTATTAAGATCTAGTTCCTGGGGTGCTTATTATCCTAAAACACCTTCTTCCATTTAGATATGTACCACTTTCAACCAGGAAACTGAGAAACATTAGTTATCAACAAGCAGATATCTAGTTACGTGAAGGAAGTGTCGGCCGCTTATTGGAGGTGGGGACAGGAAGTGAGAGGGTCACTAAGGCTGGGGGTGGCTGATCTCGTGGTGCAGCTTGGAAGTAAGAACCAAGTAGCCGGAGGATGTGTGAGCCTGTTCCTCCTGCTATCCATCATCACTGGGATCATTCGGGTACGGTCCTGCCTGAGCTGGGAGCCTGGGATGCCGCCCTCCCCGACCTCTCCCAGCCCTGGCTTCACCTGCTGGTCGCTCTTACCAAGTTAAGCAAGGAGCCACTCCCAAGTAAACCAGGATAAAAAATGAGTGATTTGGAAAACTATCCCAAAGAGCTGACAGACCAAAATTATTTCTCTAATGACTCAGGAGAAAAATGAAAAAGCAGCAGCAGAAATAGCGGAAGGGAAGTAGGAGAAAAGGGAGGGGAAGGAAGAGGAGAAACTTCAAGTGTAAGAGAAGAAAGGATTTTTTAAAAGTCTAATCCTGATACTCATGGCAGTTCTGAGATGAAGCTGAGTGTCAGAAACCATTCCTAAGAAACTGTCATAAGGCGAATGATCTTATAAAGCACATGCAATTAATACATTTTTGTCTGATAAAAGAATGTGAATCATATATCACATTAGCTTTAAGATGACTTGAACCACATTTCTGAGTTCCCTTTGCTTTCTGCCATTGCTGATGACATCATGTCCACCTGACTGAGTGACAACCTCTTGAGAGAGAAGAATCTAGAATCGCACCTTGACCACGCTGAGCCACATATCCTTGTGTGCAGAGAATCCGTGGAGCATGAGGATGGAGGGCTTGTGCCCAGGTCTGCCCCGGAAGGAATAACAGAACTGATAGTCTCCATGGTGAACATAGCGGACCTGCATGCCCAGCGTCCTCCGCCAGTACCTAGGGAGGAAAAAAAGTGGCAAAACAAGATCAGGAGGCTCCAGGTAAGTGGCTTCAGGAGGGGACACAAGCCGTCTCTATAAGGCTTCCTTGGTGGTAAAACAAACACTTCTCCCGCCTGTGTCCTCCACATGTAGCCCTGGAGTCCCCAGGACTTCACCCTCAAGGAGCACTAAGACAGACCATCCCCCAAAGCATATTTTATTAATCATTCTAACTAGAGAGGGAAAAAGGAGTGTTTTCTTAAGAAGCAGCTCACATGTAATAACCTTTTGTTAATTCACATTTCTAGAGCTGTGGAGAGAGACTTGTTTCTTGAGAACTCTCTGTATTGGTCCTCTGGCTTTATTCCTGACAACATATGGCAGCTCTTTAAAAGCTCAGCTTCTGTTGGTTACATAAGACTTGGCAGAGTTTGAGTTTGGCCCAGAATCTATTTCAATGTGAAATTACCATCTAAACAAATTGAACTCCCTGCATGAAGAATCACTCCAAGATGAAAGGTAAATTAATTCAATTGTGATTCACTTTATGGTATACTTTGCATCAAAGAAGTAAATGCAAAAGCAAATAACCTAAACTGACCAGTTTTAACCCTGGATGAGGTGAAGAGAATGAGGACATATATTCATATTTACTTGTATCTGTACATAAACTGGGGGAGCATATACAAGACACAATTAAGATGAACATCTGAGTGGAGGTGGGGATTTGGTGGGAAGAAGGTAGATGGGTAAACAGGGTAGGAGGAAGACTTGCCCTGCATTCCTTTTAATATATCTATTTTTAATGACTGTATTACCTATTTGTCGAGGATTGAATTGTGTCGCCCACAAAGGGCATGTTCAGGTGCCAACCCTTGGTCCTGTGGGTGTGAGCCCATTTGTAAATAGGACCTTTGAAGATGTTATTAGTTGGGGAGCTGATGTGGCTCAAGCAGTTGAGTGCCTGCTTCCCACATGGGAGGTCCCAGGTTTGGTTCCTGGTGCCTCCTAAAAACAAAAACAACAAGCAAACAAATGAAAAAGCCAACTCAGCGGAGCCAATGTAGCTCATTATTGAGTACCGGATTCTCACTTACGAGGTCCAGGGTTCAATCCCCGGCCCCGGTACCTCAAAAAAAAAAAAAAGATGTTATTAAGGTGTGCCCAAACTGAATGAGGATGGGCCTTAATCCAATACAGTTTACCTCCTTACAAACAAAGGAAATTTGACATGGAAGGGAAGCCACAGGGAGCAGCCCAAAGCTGGAAGCCAATGGAACCCAGAAGAGAAAGAGGAAGCCTCTGTTATATGCACTGCCATGTGACAGAAAAGCCAAGGACCAAGGATCACTGGCAGCCAGCCCAGAACACCACAGTCTTTGGAGAGAAAGCATTGCCTTGCTGACGCCTTGATCTCGGACTTCTAGCCTGAAAACCATGAGCCAATAGTTTCCATTAGTTAAGCAACCCACTCTATGGTATTTCTCATTTAGCACAGAGGAAACTAAAACACTATTCAAAACATTAAAAATATAATAAAATCAACTCTCTGGCTTAAAAGTTCTTCCTATGACAAAGCTAGCATGTTTCCAAATTCTAAATCATTTTAAACAAGAGTTTGTTCAGTCATTCATATCCCAGCTCATTCATTTACTAGGTTTGTGCTCAAACCTCGATTTCTTTATCCATAATATGGGGATATGGTATATTCTGCTGAGGATATGACAAAATTAAATAAGACAATCCCTGTATTAAGTTTTGTTCAGTGTCTGGCACATGGTAACTACTCAATACATGTAATTGTTAGGATTATATAAAAAAATGTTCTGTCCTTCAAAAACTGTTATTTGCTAAAATTCAAAGGCAAATAATAAATTGGGGGAAATATTTGCCACAGATTGATATCCTGAATATATAAAGCACTTTTGCAAAATAGTATCTGAACCATACTAAAATCCCAATTAAACACTGGGCAAAATAAATGAAAAGATAACTCAAGATAGAAGAGATATTAATGACTAACAAAACATAGGAAACACATTCCACTTCACTAACAAATAAGAAAAGAATATCCAACAAGACACCCTTCTTATGGTTCTTTAAAAAAAATTTTTTTTTTTTTTTTTTTACTTTTTATGGTTTTATTTCACACAAATGAAACTTGAAAATAAACTGTCTATTCAGTCTCCTCACTGCACAGCCGGGCATTGGGATTGGTGACTCTAATGGCCAGCTGGGCTTTTAAATTTAATTTAATTTAAATCTAAAAGAAAGTTTTTTTTTTTTAACCAATCATAATGTTCAACTTTTCTAGAAAGCAATCTGGCATAAGGAGTCTATCAAACCTTCATGCCCTTTAATCCAGTAATTATATGTTCAGAAATAATCTGTTCCAAGGAAATAAACAGAAACTTTGGGGGGAAAATTATTACCTAAGATGTCCAAGATAGAGTTATTTAAATAAAAAAAAAAAAAAAAAAACCCCAACAAACTAGTGCTAACCTAAATGTCCATAAATAGAAAACTTGTTATATAAATTATAATCCATCCAAACAATGGAATGTTTTGCTATTATTAAAAATAGAATTTCAAAGAATATTGAACAACATTATGTCCAGTGAAAAAAATAGGACTCATTTTAAAAAATACTATTGATTCTGATTCTGTTTAAAATTTTTTTAGGTATACACACACTAGGTAGAGGCAAAGAGGTGGCAAGAACAAAATGTACTAAATAAAACGACAAGCGGGGTTACAGGAAATTGATATTTTTTATGTTAAATTTTTATTTATTTTTTTTATTTTTTTTAATTTTTTTAAAAGATTTTATTTATTTATTCATTTATCCCCCCCTTGCTGCTTGTGCTCGCCGGGTCAGCCAACCACACCGTGCGGGCGGGCCTGCCCTCACCAGGAGGCCCCGGGAACCGAACCCGGGGCCTCCTATATGGTAAACGGGAGCCCCACTGATTGAGCCACAGCCGCTTCCCTTAAATTTTTATAATCTTCAAATTCTCTATAACTCTAGCCCAAAACACAGTATGTGATCAAAGAGGACCTTGTGGGAAAGGTGGGATTCACACAGGCACCTGGCTGGCCAGGCTCTATTAGCTGGAGACACCGTCACAGCAGAGGCCAGGGCTTGGGGACTGACCAAACAGGACTTGAGCCTGGAGGGAGGGGGCGGCCTGGAGGACCAGGCTCAGGAATGAAAGACCTCTCCAAAACCAGGGGGGCTCTATGGTACTATTAAATAGCTCTGATTGTTCATTTAAAAAATTAACCTACTTTTCAAGACCTTTTGAAAAGATGCAACACATTCTTGAGAAGGGGGAGGTGCTAGGGCACTGGGTAACAGTTCATTTACCGTTCATTCTAAAAATAAAAATAAAAACTCAACCCCCAAACAAACAAAGCAAGATTGCTTTTATTATGTTATGATTGGTATTCCCTGGAAAACTTTACCGAGGCTCTGAAAACAGGGGGCTGGAGAATTAATATGGTCAATAATTTCAAATGGTTCTCTCAATGAAAAAGCGGGGAGAAGACTCTAAGCTCCCAGGCTAGCGCAAACCTTGTGAAAGACCAATGACCCAGATGGAGAAAGCAACTTCTTTGGTTTAAGGATAATAGAGAGTGCATTACCTCTAATTCATTACATCACAAAGACAGAGATTAGAAAATAGCTGCAATATCCATTGCAGGTGATGTGCCACACTAATGAAAGATGTTTATGTGGGATGTTGTGGGAGGTGTGGGAGGAGGGGAACATGGAAATCTCTGTAATTTCTGTGTAACATGTATGTAATCTAAGCATCTTTTAAAATAAATATATATATATATTCTTTTTTTTACTTTTTATTATGTTTCATGTCTACTATATAAATATATATATATAGTAGACATGAAACATAATAAAAAATTTTAAAAAAGAAAGAAAATAGCTGCAGAACAGAAACAAAGAGAATCATTAAGTTGTGATGATCCAAAGTCTCCGGAGCAAGATCTTTTACAGTCACACAATCTTGGTAAAAAAGCCAAATTCCTCCTGTTTCAGGGACAAGAGTCATTGAAGGGTCTACAGACCTCAATAGAGAAGCTGAAAAAAGGAGCCTCCCTGGAGTTCCTCTTTGAGAAAAGCTTCCTGAGTCCAGCCCTGGTTAACAGTACTTTCTGAAGAAAAATACTTTCACTTTTAAAATAATTGAGATAGAATTCATACACCATAAAATTCACCCTTTTAAAGGGTGCACTTCAGTGGTTTTTAGTATATCCACAAAGCTAGGCAAGCTTCACTGCTATCTAATTCTGGAATAGCTCAAAAAGAAACCCGTGTCTATTAGCAGTCACCCCCCATTCCCTTCTCCCCCAGCCCTGGCAACCACTAATCTACTTTCTGTCTCTATGGATTTGCCTCTTCTGAGCATTTCACATAAATCGGATCATACAACATTGGCCTTTTGTGAACGGGCTCTTTCACTTAGACTAAGGTTTTCAAGGTTCATCCAGATCACAGCATGTATTTGTCCCATTTTGTGCCAATTTCACAGTCTTTAATTTACTGAAGCTTTATAATTAGTCTTGTTAGCTGGTAGTGTAAATCATCTAGCTTTGTTTTCCTTCAAGATTGCCTTGCTGAATTGGCTCTTTGCTTTTCCTTATAAATATAAGAATCAGTTTTTTAAAGTCATCCAAAAAACCTGCTGGGATTTTAATCAGGTATACATATGAATCTACAGATCATTGTGGGGAAACCTGACATCGCTGTGACATTAAGTCTTCCAACCCATGAGTATAGCATGTCCCTCCATTTATTTAGGTCTTTGAAATTTCTCTCATTAATACTTTATAATTTATTTTAGGTATTTCAAACTTTTTAGTCCTTTTTTTTTGGCAGGTACTGGGGATTGAACCCAGGACATCATACATGGGAAGCAGACGCTCAACCACTGAGCTACCTCCACTCCCCAGGTATTTCATATTTTTGATGCTATTATAAAAATGGTTTCATTAAAATTTTTCATTTTTATTTATTTGTTGCTGGTATATAGAAATGCAACTGATTTTTGTTTGTTGATCTTATATTCGATAACTTTGCCAAATTCAATTATTCATTTTAAAGGATTGTCTACAGATTCTTTTGGACTTTCTAGGTACCCAATCATGTCATCTGCAAACAATATCAGTTTTATGTCTTCCTTTCTGTTTCTTTTTTTCCCTCTTATATTAATGACTTCTTATCTGGATTTCACTACAGAGTTTCTCTGAGCAAAGAGAAACCTTAGAAAATCTGTCTGTTTTGCCTTTGAAAAGTCTTGATACTTCCATGACACCAGAGAAATCGGAGCTGCCCCTGATGTCACCCACAGTGACCAAGGCACACCGGCTGTGGCTCTCTGTTCTGATGTATGGCAAAGATTTTGGCACCTCATGCAAGTCATCTGCATTGCTGTGGAAAAAGGCTGGCCATGCTCCAGGGACGCTTGGTCCCAAGAGAGAGCTGTTCTGAAGACCAGCTGGGCCTGACGGGGACACCTGCTCCTGCTCTCTGAGGAGCTCAGAAGACCCCAGAGGGAAGCTGAGCAGAGTGTATGATGTGATGTTTTCACCCCCCTTAGTTGATCACATGGCAGGGCAGAGTGGGGGAGCAGAGGGCGGGATTTGGGGTGTGGAGCTTTGTCTGCCGCCTGCTGTTCCTGTTCATGGAGCAATCCTGAAAATTCACCTGACCCATCCAGCTCCACAGGGTGACCCTGCTCGTCGTGATAGACAACTGAGCAAATGAAGGCCTTTGGAGAAGCGGTGGCTGAGGGTTTCTTAAGCGACATAAGTGACTCAAGAAAAAGCTGCTCAATGTATGACAACTGCTGTGTAAATGTCACGTGCAGTGAGGCGATCTGGAGAAAACAGGCTGTGCAGGTTGGGGGCAGGGGTAGGGAAGAGCCACAGGATTTCCTACAGCTCTTTGCAATGGCATCATGGGTTCAATTACTATAGTTATAATCTCTCATGTCACAATGCAAAGGCAGGACCCAAAAGGTATCCAGGATTTTCATCCTTCCAAACCAGCCAGGTTTCTTCTTGACCTGTGTGCTTGAAGTCACAAAATAAAGAGTATTGTGTTTGTCTTCCATCTGCAGCTTGAGCTGGGGTGACAAGCACTGGACAGGCTTTAAGATCACATGCATCTATATTATTAATAAGGCACCGAGGCTCTGGCTCTGGGGCCTCTCTGATTTTGGTGATATTAACTATGAAGAAATGTGAATTATTTGCTATGCAGCATTATTCACGTTTGCAAAAAAGTGAGGACATCCCGTGACCATCAACGGGATAAACAAAATGTATATGCATACAGTGGAATATTATGTGGCCATGAAAAGGAATGAATTTTTGGACCTATGCGACAACATGGATGAACCTTGAAGACATTATGCTAATTGAACGAAGCTAGTCACAAAAGGACAAATACTGTATGATTCCATTTATATGAAAGAACTAGAATGAGCAAATTCATAGCGACATAGTAGATGTAAGGTTACCAGAAGAAAGGAGGCAGAGAATGGAGAGTTACTGCTTAATGGATACAGAATTTTTGTTTGGGCTGGAGGAAAAGTTTTGGCCATAGATAGTGGTGATGGTAGCACAACATTGTAAATGTATCTAATGCCACTGAGCTATATACTTAGAAATGGTTAAAACAGAAAATTTTATGTCATAACTATTGTGATGGCTAAGCTAATGTGTCAATTCGGCCAGGTAATTGTGTCCAGGTGGTTAGGTCCAGCAAGCACTGGGCTAATTGTAATACAAGAGCATTTATGGACTTCGATCACCAGTGAGTTTACTGCGTGGATGGCTGATTACATCTGCATCAGTCAGGAAGACTGCATCAGCAATGGGTGACGCTTTTATCCAATCAGTTGAATGCCTTAAAAGGGGAAGTGGTATATACGAGATAGGGCTTGAGCAGGTCCTGAAGGCACAAGTAAGTTACATGAGGAAGTAGCCCAAATGCCCATGGTCACCACTCCTGCCATGTTACCTTCTCTCCCAGCCCATAGCTTTGGCCTCTTGGGGAGTCCCGTACAATCAGTTGACTGAGGATAAGAAAACTCGGGCCTGGTTTACAAATGGTTCTGCATGATGTGCAGGTACCACCCGAAAGTAGACAGCTGTGGCATTGCAGCCCTTTTCTGGGACATCCTTGAAGGATAGCGGTGAGGGCAAATCCTCCCAGTGGGCAGAACTTTGAGCAGTGCACCTAGTTGGTCATTTTGCTTGGAAGAAGAAATGGCCAGAGGTGCATTTGTACACTGATTCATGGGCTGTTGCCAGTGGTTTGGCTGTATGGTCAGGGACTTGCAAGGAACATGATTGGAAAATTGGTGACAAGGAGGTCTGGGGAAGAGCTATGTGGATAGACCTTTCTGAGTGGGCAAAAAACATGAACATATTTGTGTCCCACGTGAATGCTCACCAGAGGGTGACTTCAGCAGAGAAAGAGTTTAATAATCAAGTGGATAAGATGACCCGCTCTGTGGCTAATGCTCAGCCTCTTTCCCCAGCCACGCCTGTCATTGCCCAAAGGGCTCATGAACAAAGTGGCCATGGAGGTAGGGATGGAGGTTATGCATGGGCTCAGCAACATGGACTTCCCCTTACCAAGGCTGACTTGGCTGCAGCCACTGCTGAGTGCCCAATATGCCAGCAGCAGACACCCACACTCAGCTCCTGATATGGCACCATTCCTCGAAGTGACCAGCCTGCTACCTGGTGGCAGGTTGACTACATTGGGCCACTTCCACCATGGAAGGGGCAGCAATTTGTTTTAACTGGGATAGACACATACTCTGGATATGGGTTTGCATTTCCGGCATGCAATGCTTCTTCCAAACTACCATCTATGGACTTACCGAATGTCTCATCTACCACCATGGCATTCCACACAGCATTGCTTCTTATCAAGAAACCCATTTCACAGCAAATGATGTGCGGGAATGGGCACATGCCCACGGAATTCACTGGTCTTACCATGTTCCCCATCACCCTGAAGCAGCTGGATTAATAGAACAGTGGAATGGCCTTTTGAAGACTCAATTACGGCGCCAACAAGGTGGCAATACCTTGCAGGGCTGGGGCAATGTTCTCCAGGAGGCTGTGTAAGCTCTGAATCAGCGTCCTCTCTATGGTGCTGTTTCTCCCATAACCAGGATTCATGGGTCCAGGAATCAAGGGGTGGAAATGGGAGTGGCACTACTCACTATTACCCCTAGTGACCCACTAGGAAAATTTTTGCTTCCTGTCCCTGCAACCTTAAGCTCTGCTGGTCTACAGGTTTTAGTCCCAAAAGGAGAAGTGCTGCCACCAGGGAACACAACAATGATTCCACTGAACTGGAAGTTAAGACTGCCACCTGGCCACTTTGGGCTCCTCTTACCTGTGAATCAACAGGCAAAGAAGGGAATTACTGTACTGGCTGGGGTGATTGATCCTGACTATCAAGGGGAAATAGGACTACATCTACCTAATGCGGGTAAAGAAGAGTTTGCCTGGAATGCAGGAGGCCCTCTAGGGTGTCTCCTAGTACCGCCATGCCGTGTGATGAAAGTCAATGAAAAATTGCAACAAACCAATTCAAGCAGGACTAACAATGGCCCAGAATCTTCGGGAATGAAAGTTCGGGTCACCCCACCAGGCAAAGAACCACAGCCAGCTGAAGTGCTTGCTGAGGGTAACAGGAACATGGAATGGGTAGTGGAAGAAGGTAGTGGTAAATATGAACTTCGACCATGTGACCAGTTACAGAAACAAGGACTGTAATAGTCATGAACCCTTCTTCCTTGTTTCGTTATGAGTATGATTGTATATGTACACAAAATGAATTTCTTGCTTTCTTCCCCAACCTTTTCCCCTATCATATGAAAAGTTGTATTAATTTCACATCATAATATTTAAGGATGACAAGTTTAAGAGTGAATATTACCCAAGGACTTGCACCCTATTCTGTGGGGAATTAATGCATTTCCTGTTGTACTTAGGGGAGTTGAACATTGTTAAGCGGAAATATATACATATGCTTGTCTGTTATTGTTTTTACTTAGAGACTAAGTATGGTTTAGGGTAATGTGTATGGTTGCCGAACTGATAAGAGGTGGACTGTGATGGTTGGGCTAATGTGTCAACTCGGCCAGGTAATTGTGTCCAGGTGTTTGGTCCAGCAAGCACTGGGCTAATTGTAATACAAGAGCATTTATGGACTTCGATCACCAGTGAGTTTACTGCGTGGATGGCTGATTACATCTGCATCAGTCAGGGAGACTGCATCAGCAATGGGTGACGCTTTTATCCAATCAGTTGAATGCCTTAAAAGGGGAAGTGATTACAACATTCAGAGAGAATTTCCCGGCTCATTTTTGGACAGCCAACTTCTCCAGAAACTCCTCAAGGACCTTTCATTGGACTTTCATCAGAGCCCCTGGTTTGCTGCCTGCCTGCAGAACATGGGTTTTTGCATCCCCACGGTCGCGTGAGAGACTCTTAAAAAATCTCATATTATTGACAGATAGCTCCTGTTGATTCTGTTTCCTGAGAGAACCCTGACTAATACACATACATACAACACATAAAATATATATCACAGTAAAAATAAAGGAAGGAAATACTGATTAGTGCTACATGAAAGAACTGTAAAAACATTACGATGTGTGAGAGAAGCCACATAAAGCCACGATCGTAGGATTCCATTTACATGAAATATCCAGGACAGGCGAATCCGGAAAGACATAAAGAACACTAGCAGTTGCCTAGGGTTGGGGCTTGGGGCTTGAGGGTGGGGTGGGAGTGACTGCTAACAGATACAGGGTTTCTTTTTGGGGAGATAGAAATGTTCTGGAATTAGATAGTAGTGACTTTTATGTTATAAGACTTTTAAATTTTTAAAAAGTGGATTTGCTATGAAGTTATTTTTCTTTTTAAAAATCATATGTAAACATTATTTTGACACTCCGACTCTGAAAACCTTCTCAACCACCCAAAGAACTGGGAAGTGGAGGGCTATGCAGCATGGGGGGCTGCTTTCCCCATGTGGTGCCTGGAACTGGCCTGTATCCAATCACTCCGCTGTGGGCAGCCATATCCATGGTTATGGGGCCAGAGCAGCGAACTGCATTCTCAGCTTCAATTTGGTTTAATAAAAGCGGCCTTGGTGTGTAGAGGTCCCCGGTGCCTCTGCAGAGCCTTGGCCCCAAAGCATGGAACTACTGCTACCAAAGCTGCCAGGCAATGGGCAGGTGAGCAGCTAGTCTCAGCTTTGTCCATGCAGGGGTGGGTCCTGGGTGACCCTCTGAAGTGGTCATCACCCCAGAGGGAGAGAGACAAAAAGCTCCTTTCCGTTCAATTAGCTTCTTCTCATGGATCAGAGCTTGGCTGGCAGACGGAAAATTCCACACTCTGTTGAAACAAAAGGGAGCTAGAAAGGAGGGCAGATAAAGGGCATAGCTGCAGCCTCCCTGGTTTTCCTCTCTGTGCACAGAAGTTAGTTCTAACTTCCTGAAGTCCTGGTTAAATTTAGGTGAGTGAAATCTCAGTGTGCTTACGTCTGACACAGAGGAGCCTGGTCTCTCCCACCATGGGATGCTACCCTGGGGAGGGGGCAGAGGTGATTTTACTTGGTCAAATGTATATGGCATAAGAAGTCACTGAAGCAAATCATGAAAAAGTTACTCTTTTTTCAACTATTAACCTGATTACATCAAGGAAAAAGGCTCCCATCGGGGCTGCTGTGTTACTGACACTTCTGACCTTTTTTAACAAAGAGAAAGGAGACTGGGAGTCTTTGGTAGGCAACAGTATCTAGGCTAGAATTTAATAATATCGTTTAATGTCATTGGGTTTATTTTTTATTTTTTATTATTTTTATTTTTATTTTTATTATTATTTTTTAAATTTTACCGGGAGGTCCTGGGGATTGAACCCAGGTCCCTCCATATGGCAGACGGACACCCAACCATTTGAGCCACATCCGCCTCCCAGTGGGTTTATTTTTAATATTAATTTACTCTTTAGGGCAAGCATGGCAAGCTTCTCACTTAAGGTAGTAACATAAAGCTTCCGTTTAAAATAAATTGATTTAAGATTTAAAAAGCAAGTCGTAAAGAAAATAAAGATGATAATAAACGTAGACATTTCTCTGGGAATGCAGATAAGGAAGAATCATGAAGGTCATACAAGAATGACAAAAATTTGGGAAACTTCTTTTTCCTTCCTCTCACCTTACTAAAAAACCTAAAACCATTAGTTCTGTCCTGCATATGCCATGTCAACGGCCCTGGCTTCTAATTCATTTTTTAGTCTGTATTACTGTACCTGTAAAGTGCATCAGTATCTGACGGCCAAGAAAATAGCAGAGTTGACAAATGTGCATGACCCTTGCTTGAAGGCAGAACCCAGACTCTGGGCCTCCCAGACCGAGACACTATCAGCACCTGAGAAAACTGACCTGGTGAGGAACTACCACCAAGTCTTCAGGAATACTTCCAAGATTCCAGAAAAGATGCATGGCTTTCCACTTTTCTGTGTGCTTGAAATGTTTCACGATAAAATGTTGAACAAAAATAACAACAAAGGACAAGCAGAGAAGATGGCAATATTGTGCTACTCTTGAAAGCTTCAGGTATAAAATGAATCGACTTACCAATAATAGATTCTTATCAGCGCCGAAGGCCACAGGAGAAAGGAGGCCACAAATGCCAGGATCGGGATGGCCAGCGTCCCACCCGCGATCACAAACATGTTAACCACGTCAAGATCCATCTGCTCTTTAAGGCTGGCCGACACCTGCAGGGGCCAAAGAGAGCAATGGATTGAAGCTCTCTCCCTAGAGAAAAGGCGAAGAACAGAAGGGGAAAGAAAAGCGGAGGATCCCGAAGGACGGAAAGGTCAGGAGGAAACTAAAGCGAGTGCCAGAAAACTAAATAGACATGACAACTAAATGTAAGAAGGGACTCCCGAATGGATCCTGGATTTTAAAAATAGCTATAAAGTACATTGTTGGGACAACTGGGGAAATCTGAGTAAAGACTGCGATCTCATAATATTATCATATCTGTGATACATTTCTTGAGTGTTAACAATGAAATTGTACTTAAGTAGAATGTCTCTGTTCTTAGGAGATGCCTACTGAAATATATATTTTAAAGATTTATTTATTTATTGCCCCTCACCCCCTGCTGAAATACTAAGGGGTGAAGTACAATGATATCTGCTGCTCACTTTTGAAAGGTTCAGGAGAGAAAAGATAATGTATGTGTGTGCATGTGTGTGCGTATGTGTATGTGTGTTGGTTGGGGGGAGGTAGGGCAGAGAGAGAAATAAAGTAAATATGATAAAATATTAACCATTGGTGAATCCAAGTGAAGGGTAAAAGGGTGTTCCAGTGTATTTTTCTTTCACCTTTTCTATAGGCTCGCAATTTTTAAAAATAGAAAGTTAAGGAGGACAAAGGACCTTAGAGAAACAAATAAATGAAAAAGAAAATGCATGTTTTGCCTTTATACAGAGAGAATATCGCTGGAAGTATGCACCAGAAACTGGTAACGTTGGTTGCATCCAAGGTGGGGAATTAGGTAGCTGGGAAGGCAGGGATAGAAGGGAGCCTTGTTTTTCACAGGACGCCCTTTTAAATATTTTGAAATAGGTATTGTGTACCTGTATAGTCTGTTCAAAATAAGTAAAGTATAATTAAACATGGGGGAGAACAAACAAAAAATTACAGTTTTCAAGTATGCTTTCTGGCGTCTGCCTGATGACTTACCGGGCACAGCTGAAGCCTAGACCGCAAGTCCCATGAGGGCAGGGACTGTGTCCCCAGCACCCTGCCTAGGGCCTGGCACAGAGTCAGAGCCCTAGAAATCACAGGCCTGTTCAGAAGCCCACAGCATGGTTCATTCTAGCATGGACTGAAAAATGTTTTACATCATCCTTCTCCTCAATACAGAAAAAACTCGTGCGATGCCCTGTATGCCAGATGTGGTCCTCTGCCTCGATTCCCACCTGCCTGTGTGAAGTGTGCAAGAACACTAAGCATGGAAAAGAGACTTCTACAAAGAGCATTAACATCTAGCAAATCACGACCTTTCTTGTACTTCCTGTGAAATGGGGAGATCTCGCCCATATGCCTCTGTCACTGATACATACATTTTATAATGAATTTATGAGGGCACAGCATGACCTCACAACCACAGAGCACGGGGAGCTGGCAAGCTTGCTCTGTAAAGGGCCAGATAATAAATGCCCTGGGTTTTGTGGGCCACAGCGTTTTTGTGGCAACTACTCAATCAGCTGTCCTAGGAGAGAGCAGCATTAGAAAGACAATACATAATGAATGGGTGTCACTGCACTCCTATAGGATTTTTTTATTTTTTAATTTTGTACATTTAATAATCGAAAATATAAACAATTAAAAACTAAAAAGTAAACACAGATGAATATATACATTTCTCAATTAAATGTAATGGGTACATATAAGTTTTTTTTTTTTTAATCAAACAATATGTTACACAATATATTTGGTTCATAGTAACGCATTCATACAGTATTTGTCCTTTTGTGTCTGGCTTCCTTCACTCAACATAATGTCCTCCAGGTTCATCCATGTTGCCATATGCTTTATGACTTCATTTCTTCTTACAGCTGCATAATATTCCATCGTGTGAATAGACCAGTTTGTTTATCCATTCTTCTGTTGATGGACACCTGGGTTGTTTCCAACTTTTGGCAATGGTGAATAACGTCGCTATGAACATTGGTGTGCAGATGTCTGTTGGTGTCACTGCTCTCAGTTCTTCTGGGTATATACCAAGTAGTGGTATTGCAGGGTCACATGGCAAGTCTATATTCAACTTCTTTAGGAACTGCCAAACAGTCCTCCATAGTGGTTGTACCATTCTGCATTCCCACCAACAGTGAAGAAGTGTTCCTATCTCTCCACATCCTCTCCAACACTTGTAGTTCTCTCTTATTAATAGTGGCCATTCTGATAGGCGTGAAATGATATCTCATTGTACTTTTGATTTGCATTTCCCTAATCATGAGGGATGTTGAGCATTTCTTCACGTGTTTTTTTGCCATTTGTATTTCTTCTTTGGAGAAATGTCTATTCAAGTCTTTTGCCCATTTTTTAATTGGGTTGTTTCTCTTTTTATTGTTGAGTTGTAACATCTCTTTATATATCCTGGATATTAAACCCTTATCAGATATGTGATTTCCAAATATTTTTTCCATTGAGTTGGCTGCCTTTTCACCCTTCTGACAAAGTTCTGTGAGGTGCAAAAGTGTTTAATTTTGAGGAGGTCCCATTTATCTACTTTTTCTTTTGTTGCATGTGCTTTGGGTATAAGGTCCAAGAAACCACCACCTACAACAAGGTCTTGAAGATGTTTCCCTACATTTTCTTCTAGTAGTTTTATGGTTCTGGCTTTTATATTTAGATCTTTGATCCATTTTGAATTGATTCTTGTATAAGGGGTGAGATAGGGGTCCTCTTTCATTCTTTTGGTTATAGATATCCAGTTCTCCCAACACCATTTGTTTAAGAGACTGTTTTCCTCCCACATTGCTCTTCTTTTTCAGAATGCTTTTGGCTATGCAGGTGCACTTACCCTTCCAGATGAATTTGGTAATTGCCTTCTCTAATTCTGTAAAGTAAACTGTTGGGATTTTGATTGGTTTTGCATTGAATCTATAAATCAGTTTGGGCAAGATTGACATCTTCACGATATTTATTCTTCCAATCCATGAACACAGAATGTCTTTCCATTTGTTTAGGTCTTTTAAAATTTCTTTTAGCATTGTTTTGTAGTTTTCTGCACATAGGTCCTGTACTTCTTTGGTTAAATTAACTCCTAGGTATTTCAATTTTTGTTGCTATTGAAAATGGAATTTTCCCCCTGACTTCCTCCTCAGATTGTTCAGTACTAGTGTACAAAAACATTACTGATTTTTGCGTGTTGATCCTGTATCCTGCCACGTTGCTGAACTCATTTATTAGTTCAAGTAACTTTGTTGTGGATACTTCAGGATTTTCTAAGTACAAGATCTGTCATCCACAAACAGTGAGAGTTTTACTTCCTCTTTTCCTATTTGCATGCCTTTATTATTATTTTTTTCTTGTCTAATTGCCCTAGCTAGAACTTCTAGTACAATGCTAAATAACAATGGTGACAGTGGGCATCCTTGTCTTGTTCCCGATTTTAGAGGGAAAGCTTTCAACCTTTCCCCATTGAGTATGATATTGGCTGTGGGTTTTTCATATATGCCTTTTATCATATTGAGGAATTTTCCTTCTATTTCTATCTTTTGAAGTGTTTTTATCAAAAAAGGATGCTGGATTTTGTTGAATGCCTTTTCTGCATCTATTGAGATGATAATTTGTTTTTTTTTCCTTCAGTTTGTTAATGCGGTGTATTACATTGATTGATTTTCTTATGTTGAACCAACCTTGCATACCAGGAATAAATCCCACTTGGTCGTGATGTATAAGGCTTTTGATATGCTGTTGGATTCGATTTGCAAGTATTTTGTTGAGAATTTTTGCATCTGTGTTCATTAGAGAGATTGGTGTGTAATTTTCTTTTCTTGTGGAATCTTTATCTGGCTTTGGTATTAGGGTGATGTTGGCTTCATAAAATGTGTTGGGTAATTTTCCCTCCTCTTCAATTTTTTGGAAGAGTTTAAACAGGATTGGTGTTAATTCTTTTAGAAATGCTTGGTAGAACTCACCTGTGAAGCCATCTGGTCCTGGACTTTTCTTTGCTGGGAGATTTTTGATGACAGATTCAATCTCCTTAATTATGATTGGTTTGTTAAGTTCTTGTATTTCTTGTTGTGTCAGTGTAGGTTGGTTATGAGTTTCTAGAAATGTGTCCATTTCATCCAGGTTGTCTAGTTTGTTGGCATAGAGTTTCTCATAATATCCTCTTATGATTCTTTTTATTTCTGTGAGGTCATTTGTAATTTCCCCCCTTTCATTTCTGATTGTATTTATTTGCATCTTCTCTCTTTTTTTCTTTGTTAGTCTAGCGAGGGATTTGTCAATTTTATTGATCTTCTCAAAGAACCAGCTTTTGGTTTTGTTGATTTTCTCTATTGCTTTTCTGTTCTCATTTTCATTTATTTCTGCTCTAATCTGTATTATTTCTTTCTTTCTTTTTGCTTTGGGATTGGTTTGCTGTTCTTTTTCTAGTTTCTCAAGTTGCTCAGTTATATCTTTGAGCTTAGCTCCTTCTTGTTTTTTAATATAGGCATTTAGGGCTATAAATATCCCTCTCAAGACTGCCTTCGCTGTATCTCGTAAGTTTTGATATATTGTGTTCTCATTTTCATTTGTCTCAATATATTTATTGATTTTAGTTGCAATTTCTTCTTTGACCCATCGATTATTTAGGAGTGTTTTGTTCAGTGTCCACACATTTGCGATGTTACCTCTTTCCTATCTGTTATTGATTTCTAGTTTCATTCCATTATGATCTGAGAAGGTGCTTTGTATAATTTCAATCTTTTTATATTTATTGAGAGCTTCATTGTGACCTAACATGTGGTCTATCCTGGAGAAAGATCCATGGGCACTTGAGAAGAATGTATAACCTGCTGAGTTTGGATGCAGTGTTCTGTATATGTCTGTTAGGTCTAACTTGTTTATCACATTGTTCAAGTTCTCTGTTTCCATGTTGATCTTCTGTCTAGTTTTTCTATCTAATGATGTGAGTGGGGTGTGAAGTCTCCGACGATTATTGTAGAAATGTCTATTTCTCCCTTCAGTTTTGCTAGAGTTTGTCTCATATATTTTGGGGCACCTTCGTTAGGTGCATAGATATTTATGACTGTTATATCTTCCTGGAGGATCATCCCTTTTATTAATATATAATGGCCTTCCGTATCTCATAACTTTTTTGCATTTAAAATCTGTTTTGTCTGATATTAGTATAGCTACCCCTGCTCTTTTCTGTTTACTATTCGCGTGGAGTATCTTTTTCCAACCTTTCACTTTCAGCCGGTTTGTATCCCTGGGTCTGAGGTGAGTTTCTTGTAAGCAGCATATGGATGGCTCATGTTTTTTTATCCATTCTATCAGCCTATATCTTTTGATTGCAGAGTTTAATCCATTCACATTCAATGATATTACTGTAAATGCACTATTTACTTCCTCCATTTTATTCTTTGGTTTTCATATGTCATTTTGTTTTTGTCTCTCTTTTTACTCTTTTGGTCATCCTTTCTGCTATTCTTTCTTCCATCCTCTCCTCCAAGCTTCTCTCTCCAGACTTTTTCTTTCAGGTTCTAAGGCTTCCTTTAATATTTCCTGCAAAGATGGATTCTTTTTTGCAAACTCTCTTAGTTTCTGTTTGTTTATGAATATTTTATACTCACCTTCATATTTGAAGGACAGTTTTGCTGGATAAAGAATTCTCAGCTGGCAATTTTTCTCTTTCAGTTTCCTAATTGTATCATACCACTGTCTTCTCACCTCCATGGTTTCTGAAATCTACACTTAGTCTTACTGGACGTCCTTTGTACATAATCGTTTGCTTCTCTCTTGCTGCTCTGAGAATTTTCTCTTATCTTTGACATTTGACATTCTGAGTAGTATGTGTCTTGGCATAGGTCTATTTGGATTTATTCTGATTGGGGTCCAGTGTGCTTCTTGGACATGTAAGTTCATTTCTTTCTTGAGAGCTAGGACATTTTTAGCTATTATTTCCTCAAATACTCTTTCTGCCCCTTTTCCCTTCTCTTTCCCTTCTGGAACTCCCATGACATGTATGTTGTTGCGTTTTGTTTTGTCATTCAACTCTCTGAGCCCCTGCTCAATTTTTTCCATTCTTTCTCTCTCTGTTCTTTTCTCTCTTCAATTTTAGCTGCTCTGTCTTAGGTATCACTTATTCTTTCTTCTATCATTTCGAGCCTGCTGTTGTATGCCTCAAATGTGTTTTTGACCTCACCTATTGTGTCTTTGATTCCCATGAATTCTGTTACTTTTCTGTTCAGGATTTCAAATTCTTCTTTGCATTCGCTCAATGTCTTCTTGATGTCATTTATCTCTTTAACTATATTGTCTTTCATCTCATTAATTTGATTTTGGAAATTTGTGCTCATCTCGCTGATTAGTTCTCTCAAATTCTGCATCTCTTCTGGGACTTAGAGGTCTTCCTTTTCTTGGGCCATATCTTCTATTTTCTTAGTATGGCTCGTAATTTTTTGCTGGTATTTAGGCATCTGGTTAGGATGTAGTTTTCTCAGATGCTCAAACTCTTTCTCTTTTAAAGGGATTTAGTGGCAGGAGGCTGTGAATTACCACAGCTCTTTGATTTTTGGCTCAACCTGGATTGTTAGGATTGTCCTGCTGGTTCCTCAAATCTGGGCACTGGACCCAGTAATTGGTTGTAGCATCACTTCCTAGGGCCTTGGGCAGGGAGACTATAGAGGCCAGGAAAAGCCTCTCCTACTTATTTTTAACTTTCTTATGTGCATGTCCTTGTTCTGCAAGGAGTTGGCGCTCTTTGGCAGCTCTCAATTCAATTCCTGTTCAGAGTGTATTTGTTGTGACACAGACCAGATCAATGTGATAGAGCTTCCTGTCTGGGGGCTAAGAGCCTTGTAATTCAAAACTTTCTGAGACAGTTCTCCAGTCTTCTCTGGCAACCCCCTCCCTTTCCCCAGCTAGGAAATATTTCCACTCCCCTCTGAGTCCTCAACAATCAGTCCCAGTTAGTAGAGGAGGAGATTGGGAGGTTTGTATATCTTTAGCCCCTTGCAGGCTCCAAGGCAAACAATGGCGCAGCCCCACCCAGCCTGGAAGGGCTCTTGGGACAGGGCAGACCAAACCTGCCGAGTCAGCCCCAGGGTCTCTCTCCCCTCCCCTCTGGAGTCCTCAATAATTAGTCCAGGCTAGAAGAGAGGGAGATTGCGAGGGTCGGATTTCTCCAGTCCTCTGTAGGCTCCCAGGGCAAACCACCGTGTGGAAGGGTCCATGGGGCTCCGCAGGCCAAATTTGTGGGTCAGAACCTGAGTCAGCCTAAGGTTGTGTCCCTCTCTCTCCCCTTTCCAGGAATGATAGATCCCTGGAGCCCCCTTTGTCTGTAGTCACAGGCCCAGAGGCCTGAGAATTCTAAAGAGTGTGGGGGAGGGTGCTGGCAGCAGCAGCTGCTGCTGGTTCCAACTCACGGTTCTGTTGTCATGATTTCCCTCTTTTGTCCCTCTCTCCTCTGGGTGGTGTGCAGTCTTCACCTGCTGTCCTAAACCCTAGAAGATCTTTTTCGAGGCTGTTTCAGCCTGTCCTCTAGCTATTTTTCTGGAGAAGAGATTCCTGTGTCTTACTAGCCCTCCATCTTCCCAGAAGTTGTCTCCTATAGAATTTTATTTACAAAAACAGGCTACAGGTCAAATTTGGTCCACAGGCTGTAATTTCCAACACCTGACATGGTACATCAACCCTGTCAAATAGGCAAAGTGAGGTTTTATTCTGTTTTACAAGCTAAGGAAACTGAGGCTCAAAGAGGTTAAGTAACTTGCCCAAGGTCACCCAGCGGGTAGAGTCATGACTACAAAACAGGTTTCTGACATGGACCCAGTGCCCTTTCCACTAAGCTCCGCTTTGCCTAAATTATTTTCAAATTGTGTTTTCTCACTTTTTGTCAATTTGCTATCAAGTACCCATACTTCAGTATTTCTCCACCGAAGATATGACATCTCCATTTAGATAGTTTGTCTCTTGCAAGGACTTTGGCTAAAGAAGTCCCTCACAGTCTAGAGGGAGAGTAGAGGTGGCTTAGATGGTTCTTTTCAGTTACATGTACCCTCTATCAGGGCCAGTCCTTAGTCTACAGTGATGAAAGCTGTTGCCTTCCCAGGGCCATAAATGCTGTCTTTGTTTCTGACTCAACTGCCCTCCTAGGTTCCCAGTCACGGTAAGCACTTTTCCAATATACTTAAATCATTGGCCTGTTTCCCCTTCTAGAACAAGCCTCAAGGGCAGGGACAATCGTATAAGTTCTTCTTTCTGCACAGAATACTGAAGAGGTGCAAATGAATTAATGAAAAGCAAAGTTTCAAAATGGACCCAATCTTGTTTAATTTGTCTTAGGGTCAACCACTGCCAGTGATGCTGTAAGAGACCTGATGTTTTCCCTCTTTCAGTAATTACAAAACTCCCTGGAGGAGTCACCTATTTAGTGCTGGGTACAACTACCCCAAATAGTGGGGCTCCTGAGGGCTCCAGAGACACCCAGGTCCCACGGTCATGGCAGATAGCTCTGGAGTTTGGTGCCTTGCCAGTGGGCCCCACTTTGGAGTTTGTGCTCCCGAGTGTGACAGAGTTGGACTCAGATGTGACTTTTCTACACATGCCTCTGCTGTCCCTTTTATTTGAACCTACAGTTCGTGCTGGAGTGGGTAGATGTACGTCCAAGAGACTTGACTCTCTCAGCTGTCCATGTGCCAGCCTAGCCCTGAGCCCCAGCAGAGTTGCAACACCTACTCTCCAGTTCATTGGACTCACCTCACTAACAAGGAGATGAGGATGGACAACCACCACACCAAGGAACCAAGAGAGTCTACAACTGCAAGCAAGTGAGTCCCATCCATCAGCCATATTGGATCGAAACCCTCTCTCAATTAGAGGTGCAGTGAACATCACCATCCCAGAATCCTCAGGATTGGGGAATAAAATATGGACTAGAGGGGACTTACTGGTATTCTACTATAGACTTATTGTGATTCTAGCAATGGAAGAAATTATATCATGGCTGTAGAGACAGTGGCCACTGGAGGTGCTGAAGGCAGGGAGAGGGAAGAAGGTATAATATGGGGGCATTTTCAGGCCTTGGAATTGTCCTGAGTGACATTGCAATGACAGATACAGGCCATTATATATCCTGCCATAACCTACAGAATTAGGTGAGAGAGAGTGTAAACTACAATGTAAAGTATAATTCACGCTTAGTGGCAATGCTCCAAAATGTGTTCATCAATTGCAATGAATGTACCACACTAATGAAAGAAGTTGTTAATGTGGGGAAAAGTGGGAGGTGTGGGAAGTGGGGCATATGGGAATCCCTAATATTTTTTTATGTAGCATTTTATGTAATCTAAGTATCTTTTAAAAATAAATAAAAATATAGTTTAAAAAAATAAAGATACACTGTTTCCAAGAAAAAAAAAAATGCTGGGCACAGTTTATGTTGTTAAAAGGCCTCAGCATCAGGGGGTGAGCAAACTAATGGAGGAGTAAGGGGATTCTGTGCAAATCTGTCTGAATATCATAGGTCACAAATGACCTGATGACGGTGGGAACTACTAGCTTCAGAGGCTTTTCCATATCACACCAAGTCCTTGAAAACTTCTGAATTCCTGAGCTGCAGGAAGTTAATTACATTATGCCCCTTTGCACTAGGATTAGAACATTTTATGCCCAAAGCCTTATATATCATAGTCTCTGACACTGAGATTGTGGCCCTGAATGAAGGATTTGACTGCATAACTGTCAAAAAGAAACCTCATTGCTTCTGCGGTGCCTGCCATGGATGTCAGCTGGTTTGGGAGGAAGGTTTCATGGGACCCCATTTTCCATTTAACTATAGAATAAAGTCTTCAATAAGGAACTTTTATAGAGCATGGTCAATTTAACAAACCTTGGACTTATTACAGAGAACCCTGGCACTTTTCCTGACAAGATCAAATAAAATCAGACCTTGGATGGAGAAAATGCAATGTTTTCTGAGTTTTCTATACAAAGAAGGGACAATTACGCCTATCTCTGCAACAGCCTTTATTTTACAAAAGACTTGCCCCAGCTTTCCTTTAGAAAGGCAGCTCCCCTGTCCCTGCTGGTGTTTATTTATAGAATATTCTAGTGCCTGAGGGGGAGGCTGGAGACAGAAAAACTGAAGCCTTGGGAGCCAGTAGCTCACCAGTGACTGACAATCAACTAGGGGTGTAATGTGGTGTTTCCCAAGCATGGGCCCATACAACTGATGGCTTACAAGACGACTTTAGGGACTATGAGAATACTAAACATTTTGGACATACACAGTTTAGATAACACAGACATACATACTGAGAAACTTAGTCCCTTTTCAGCTCTTTTTCAGTCTAGCTTAGGTCAAAGAGAAACTCTCAGTATGGTGCTGTAAAAGAGTTCTTTAACCCTTGAGCCTTCTGCAGGCAACACTACTTAGCTATTACTTAGCTATTCGGTAACATTGTATCTTTGTATATATTCTTTTTTTTTTAAGAATTACTTTTTTTATTTTTTAAGGAGCTACTGGGGATTGAACCCAGGACTGCTTTATGGGAAGCAGGCACTCAACCACTTGAGCTACATCCGCTCCCCAAAAGAAGGAGTCAATTTAAAGAAAAACACTAAGTAAGTAAACGTTAAGTATATGGACCTGGTGAAAATTGTGATGGTCGTCCGTGAACGACTGCCACTGGGGGGCTGCACTAGCATGACATAGGTGCACCGGGCTTGGGGGGCGGGGAGGGCGTCCCAGCTGGCACTCTCCCTCCTGGCTCTTCCGCACTCCAGCTGCAAGACCTTGGTTTCCTGCTCTAGTAAATGAGAACATTCAACCAAATCATCTCTTCTGTCCTTTCCTACTCTGGTGACTTAAATCATTTCTGAAATTATACCCGGCAATGAAAGGGTAGGATCTGGCTTGCCCCATGAATATCTTGTTTCATTATGTTTTCCCAGAACCTAAAACAGTGCCAGGTAAAAATATTTGGTGCTTGATAATGTTTACTGCCTGAATAAATTGGTGGTGGTGATGGTGGTGGTGGGGGGAACCCACTCTTTTTACTTATCTATTGTGCAAAGAGAGGCACCCCAGGATTAAAGTGTGTGGTTTTCGGCGGCTCTGCGGCACAGTTCACAGCAAGGTGATGTCAGGAAGGAGAGGTGGCCCTTATGAAGCCCGGGAGGGCAACACACTCACAGATCCTCCTCTGGAACACTGAATGAATGCTGTGCATTAGGGCCTTTATCTCTGAGCACCGGGACAAAGATTAATCAGACAGAGGATACTTAAGTGGATCCAGAAAGGGAAGGACATCTCTCCCTCTCAGTTAAGTGTGGGGCTAGGATTAGGGCATGAGGTTTTGCAGACTGTCTCTTCTAATATTCTCCCTGATTTAGGAAACTGGGGTTTCTGAGTTCCAATACTTTAACCATCAGGGCATAAAGTAGAAATTCAACAGCACATAGGATGTAATCACATTTTCATAGACTCTTGCCTTTCCTGAAACACCTAGCCACATGCCATCAAATTGAATAAAGTCCTGGGTCCTCCAAAATAATAATTATTCTAAAACAACAACATTAATAACCATACCACTACCACTGTCATAGCTGGACTTAAGCGTGACAGCCTCCATTTACTCCATTTACGACTTTGTGCCAGGCCCTGTGCAGGTGATTCATATACATCCTTACAACACTGACAGTACAAAATACTTCCCCCTATTTCAAAGAAGGAGAAACTGGGGTTTCTCAAAGAGGTTAACAAAGGCCTCCAGGGTTTGATAAGGAGTTTGACTTGAATTTCAGCCGAATTCTTGGGGTCTTCCTCGGGTACACCACCTGCGCCTTGGCTCGATGCTTTCCATCAGCAGCTATTTACCATACATCAGTTACACACGGGCATGGAGCCCAGGTGCCCACTGACAGCTCTGCACTTTCTATTTTTTGTTTTTTGTTGTTTTTTTTTACCGGGAGGTCCCGGGGATCAAACCCAGGTCCCTCCATATGGGAGATGGACGCCCAGCCATTTGAGCCACACCCGTCCCCTCTGCACTTTCTAAAGAGTAACACAGTGACATGTTAACAACTTTGTGGGTTAACAACTGGTTTATTATCTCATTCCTGCTGATGTGTTTTTAAAACTATCTAATGTTGTTTCTATTTTTTTTTTCCTTGAATTCTGCAATATGAGAGCTCTTTCCACGAGGAAAACACTATGTTTTTAAAACTCTGAGCATAATATCCCAACTGTTAAACACCATCTCATCTACCCACACTGACTTCTGAAACCAGGGACTGATTCCTCAGAACGATCACTAATGATCAACAGCTGAAAAAGACACACAGAAGAAAAGATTCTCTTGTCTGGAAGCCCCAGGATTGATAAGAAATGGGCAGTTCTTAATCCTTGTCACGTATATCTTCTCTGTCACCATGGAAAAAATTTCCAAGCAAGAATTAAGCTGGTCTAGTCATTGCTGAAAGTGTAGCTCTGCCCCAAGGATTACTGCCCACGAGGTGCTCACCGTTCTCCTGACCTTCGTGTCTCCTCCTCACTCTGGCTGAGCCCATCCTCCTCTGCATTTTGCACCTCTGACAGTGCTGCTGTTGAGGAAGCC
>JAKSZT010053825.1:19310162-19337305 GCA_026826555.1 Tolypeutes matacus
AGTCCCATGATGCTCTCCTTACTCTCTCCCTTGGAAAGTTTTCCATCCTCACATCCTCCACCTTTCTCTCCTGCAGGGAACTGAAAAATCAACATCCCTAGCCAGGACCTCTTTCCAGACTTTTCCTAATGCCTGCTTGACCACCTCCATGACCCAAAGGCACCAGTAATGCCTCTGACACATGTCTCCACTTCTCCCAACTCACCAATTTCTGCCAATAGCATCCCCATCAATCTAGCCTCCCAGACTCTGATTCATCTTTCACTCCTCACCACTCCTGTTAGTGCAATGGTGAAGAGATGCCAGCACTGGAGCCAACGTGCCCGAGTCCAGACAAGCTGTACAGCCCACCACTGTGGTTACTAGCCACATGTGGCTATTTAAACTAAAATTAATTAAACTTAAACAAAATCCAAAATTCAGTTCCTCAGCCACCTCAGATACATCTCAAGTGCACAAAAGGCACATGTGGCAAAGAGACAGTGCAGCTAGAGGACATCTCCGTCATTAGAAAATATGTTATAGGACAATGTGCTCCAGGAGTTATACCCTCCACAGCCTCTTGCAACAAACCCCTTAGGCCAGTTGGGGCTAACATTTACTAGGAACGTCAAGTGGGAATAAAAACTCTACCAGGTGTGGGACCGTGTGTGAGTCAGACCACAGCTCCCTCAGCCACCACACTGGGTCCAGGTCCTCAGTTCTCCTTGCCCCAATTTCTTTCCCAGCCCATTCAGCTCTTCCACCATCAGCTGCCAGAGGAATCCTCTCAATTCACATCGAGATTGCGCTGCTCTGGTATAATGTCCCCCAAATGAAATGTGAACTCCAACCACCCCATAAGGTCCCAACTCTCACAGCTCCACCTGCACCGAAAACAACTGACTTCCTGTTCCCCACGCAAGCTCCCCACAGCCTCATGCTGTTCCTTCCTGTAGAGCACTCGCACGCCCTGGCTGCCTTCAAGGCCCATTTCAGGAAGCATCTTGCTCCCACGCCTACCAGACTCCTTTCAAACTCAGGCCTGCTCTGGCATGGCCTTTGAGGACCGTTTGTAGGGGGGGTTTTGCAGTGTGTATCTGAACTTTCTAAACCCCTCAGATGCCAAATCCCCACCCAGCCCTACTGTAGCAAAGAAACCACCCCCCACAGCTTGGCCTGCAGAGGGCTAGAGGGGTTGTGAGGGAACATGCAGAGTTAAATATCAATACTCACTCTTCAAAGAGCACAGCCTTTTTCCCAACTGCTACTGGCTCTGGCAGAAGCTGAAAATGAGATTCTGGAATCACAAGAAATAAAATGACAAAGCATTAAATCATATTAGGGAATATGAATGAAGTGCTAACAGCTAGCAAAATTGCTGGCTTCCGTGGAGGTGTATCTGCACAGGCAAAATACAAAAATCCCACGGCATTATAGCCTGCATCTTGCTCAGGTCACCTCCCCCAATTAAGCAACCTGCACTGGCTATTCCAATGTGCACAAAGGGCAGGGCATTTCAGATAATGACTCAGGTTAGGCTTGAAGGAGGTCAAAGAAGAAATCTGTGGAGAAAAGACAAAGTATGGGATGTGGCTGCGTGATACCCAAGCTTCATGGGTGAGAAACCCAAAAACGGAGGACTACAAAACTTCGCCAAGAACCTCAAATAAAGATATAAAATGCTCTCCATCTGGAATTAGGATTTACCTAAAAGTTGTTTTTGGAGAGGAATAGGATAAAGGCAGCAATCAATGGGCAACTGAAAATAATACTGCTATTAGAGTGGATAGCAACCAGGGAAGTGCACTGCTAAAAAAAAAAAAAGAAAAGACTGGGTGGAGAGATATTGGCAAAGGCACAGCAGCCAGAGAAAAAGGAGATTAAATCAACAAAACCCTTGAATTATTTCAGACTGGTCAAAAAGTTAAACTTAACAAAAGACAACGTGAAAGTTCTAGAAGAAAACATGAAAATGTGTCTAAAAATATCTCTGTGGAGAAGCCTTTCTGAGGCTGATATAAAACCCAGAAGCCATAAAGAAAAGATTAATAAGTTGATTACATAAAAATGTCTTTAATGTCCACATGGAAAGAGATACTATAAACAAGATTAAAATTTGCCAATACATATCAGAGGCAAAAGACTAATTTCCTTACTATATAAAGAGCTCCTACAAATCAAAAGGAACAACAGCAACAAAAAAACCAACAATCTAACAGAAAAATGAACAAAAGCTTTGAATAAAGTATTCACCAGAAAGGAAATACAAATGATTCTTAAACATAGGAAAAGATGCTAAACCTCATTTATAATAAGAGAAATGCAAATTAAAACTAAATGCAAATTAAAGGTGATACCAATCTTGGTTTATTTATTATACCAGCAAAGAACAAAAAGTTTAATAACAGACTGTATTGGTGAAAATATAGGGAAACAGATGCTCTCATACAATGGATCAACTGACATTCCCATTAACAAACTCTATGGATGGCAATTTGGCAAAATCTGTGACAATCTAAAATGCACACACCCTTGACCTAACAACCTCACTTCTAGGAAAGAATCCATTTAAACAGAACATGTGTGAAAATATGTTTGCAGCATTAGTTATAATGACAAAAGGCTGGAAATAGCTTACATGCCCACTGGTAGGGGACCTGTTAAGTAAATGATGATATAACTTTACAAAGGAATATTATGTATGGCAGTTAAATATAAATAAAATTAAATATAAGTCATTAAAATAATGAAGGGGTTCTCTTTGTCCCTCTGAGGAATGACCTCCAATATATATTATTAACTCAGAAAAGCAAGGAACAGAAGAGAGTAGCTAGAGTAACACCTCTTGTGTTAAAAGAGAGAGAGAGAAAATATATATTAATTCTTCTATATGTATGGAATGTTTCTGGATGGATATACAAGAAACTAGTAATCACAGCTAGAGCTGGGAAGAGAAAGTGGGACCAGGGGGAAGAGGGGAAGGAGACATCATTTTGTACCTTTTGAATTGCTACCATGTGCAAGTATAAAGTGTTTTCTACGCAAGTAAAAAATACAATATACACTTTTTTTTTTTTTTCCAGAGAACACAAAAAACTTTATTTTGGTTTGTGTGTGGAGGAAGCAAGTAGCATCCTAAATCAGCATATTAAATCCTGGAGCCTACACCAGTGCATAGACTTCAGTGGAAACTCCTAAAAAGACAGAAGTACTGGGACACAGAAAAAACCCTAAAAAGTACACTAAACTGAGTCTCATTACTGACAACAGATCTCAGGCCAAGTGTACCAAGTGAAAGAGAAAGAAGGAAGTAAACTGTGGAAATTAATTCTACAGAAACAAGAAAATCACAAAATTAGAACACTGCTTCACAAGGCCCCGCCATTTAAGATCCTGTTTTTGGCTGTGGCCCATGGGGTTAAGGGTTGCAGGTCCATGAACTCCCTATCTCTATCCAGCAGGCACCACTCAGGTGCCTATTCCAGTCAGGCTTTAGGCAGGCAGTTACAGAGTCCTCAAACAAGAGTCCTCAACTTGGGGAGCTCTAAGTCTAGGCAGGAAGAGGAAAATCACACGTACAAGAAATGGGTCATCAGCCAGAAAGGAATTTCAGGAAATGATCACCTCTCTTACGGGCTCTCAGGGTCCAAGTGGCCATTTCCCTGCTTTTTCTTGGAGAAGGGCACATTCTCACAAGGCAGACAGGAGAACCAGAGTGTGCCCATGTGGAAATGCCTTCCCAACATACGGATATGGGATCTGATCTCAGGCCTCCAGATTGGGGAGCTAGTCGCAGATGGCACCCGTGCTGCCCAGTTCGCAGCAACACAGGTTCAAAAGGCCCTTGGAGGCAGGCCCTCTTCAGGTAAGCACAAGCTACCTGGGATGAGGCCCTAACACCCAGGACCTGGGTGACTTTGTAACAAAAATTGAGGGCTTCAATGAAATGCTTCGGTGTACCCCACGAGCGTGCTGAGGTCAAGGTCATTGACTCCGAGATTCGCAGTCTTGAGAGTCCTCCGGGAAGCCGCTTGGTTCTCTCAGCCTATGTTTCACCGTGTATAAAGTGGAGACTGCGACAGGGCGACCCATGTGGGAGAGGCCACGCCAGTATGGTGCTCACGGAATCCGAGGGTTTGTTACCGACCCTTAGGCTGAAGCCCGAGAGCGATGGAGAGGTGGGGGACATAGCGACACCGAAGGGCGGCCCCGACCGCTGACAGCTCGGGCGCCCGGGGGCCAGGACCCGGCTGGACACTGCAGCGGACGCGGTGGCCTAAGGAAAAGGAGGCTGAGCAGACGGAGCGTCAGAAGGGTAAGGAGAGAAGGGTGGATCTTCCACGGGAAGCCCCTACCCGTTTTATGCCCCTTGGTTGAAGAAAGGAGAGAGGATAAAGGGTGGCACCGCAGATTTCATTATCCAGGTGACAAACCCTGTGCTTCAGCAACGATCTCTCTGCAGCCAGTGTGTCTCCGGAGCGCCGTAAGGAGCGTGGGGGGCTGTGAGCAGTGTTGTCCTGGGGCCATGCCGCCACGGCCCCCAGAATACAAGGACACCCGCAGGACTGGGGTAATAACTTCCCCGCCACACCGATAACTCAAGTAATAGCAATATACACTTCTCAAATAAAATGCTCTATCATGTGCTGTCAAATACAGTAGCCACTTGCCACATGTGGCTGTTTCTTTTTAAATTTAATTAAAACTAAGAAAAATTTAAAATGCAGTTCCTTGGCTGCCCTTAGCTATATTTTTAAGTGCTTAATAGCCAGTGGCTCCCACACTGAACAGCATAAAGAACATTTTCACTTTTTATCATTACAAAAAGTTCTACGAGACAGTGCCGGCTAGTCCACAGTTTAAAAGACCCATTTAGAGAGAGCAACAAAACCTTAATTGTTTCTCATAATGAAGGAAGGAAAACAACTCTTAGGGTAAAAATCCCTCCATCTTTACACATCATTCAAAAACTGAGGTACTTTCACCCTATGTAACCACCTAGAGCTAAAGTCCCTTTGGCTGGAACTTCAGTCCTTAGGAGTCAGAGTTCAGCACTCTAAGATGATAAGAATTCTCCACTCTGGAACCACAGGAAATCCATGAACTCGGATCCCCTCCGTGGCTCTGTGGTAAGGTCCTGATAAGCGAGTTCACCAACCTGCTTTGCACCAAAGCACTAGAAACTGGTTCTCCATAGGATTCTGGTCCAAGGACCAGCCCAGCCCACAGCCTCCCCCCTGTCTCAGTCACTTGGAGCAGCACTGAGGGCAAGAAAAGGCAGTCAAGCCAGGCAGGTCCTGTGGGGGAAGAATCAGAGAGAGCCAGAAAAACCTGCTCCCCTCTGGAGAAGTGTCACATTCCAGGGGTGGGACGGGCAGGCGGACCCCTCAGGGGCTCAGCTGGAAGGCAGGTGGCTTACTTATCCTGCAGCCTATCTTCTAAAAATCGTATTTGTCCATATCTTACTCCCCTATACATTTTTTTTTAAAGGATTTATTTATTTACTTACTTACTTTTCTCCATTTCTAGTAGTAATACTTTGACGATGCTCATTCCTAATTTGTTAACAAATGTTTCGCAACAATGCAAAGTATTTGTGGGGGGGTGATGTGTGGGAGCCCTGTATGATGTGTTATGCACGTGTGTTTTCTAAGTTCACAATGTTTATTGAACACTTACAGTTTACGTATGTTCATGAATGAATGATATACTTCAATAAATTGTTGTTTGTTTTTTTTTTATTGTATTGGTAAACAAGCAAGGGCAGTGAAACTTGGAACTTAGGCGCCCGCTGACCTATCCCAGCTCCTTCAGCTTCTGGGGCCAAAGGCAGGCTGTGGGAATAGTCACAAAGAACTGCTCATTTGAAATCATGTTAAAACAAGAAAACTGCAGAAATACAAGCCAGGCTCCTGCTGGAAAAAAGAGGGCCCAAAAGCTCCTTGACCCTTTACTGCCAAGGACCTGGAAGTCTTTAGGCTCTAGGGGAACCGAGAACAAGCTTTTTTCCCAACACTTCTCCATGGATGAGTGTGAACCCAGTCATCAAAGCAGAGGTCCCCGCCCGAAGGTGAGGTGCTAGAAAGAGCCTCACAGAAGTGACTGTTTTCCACATGACTGAAAGGATTTAAAAGAGCCCTCCAGATGGGTGTGCAACAGCAGAGGGCCTAAAATAGAGACTCAGCACCCAAAACATTCTCCCTTCTGCAAACCTGCATTCCTAAGGAAAAGCGAAAGCAAGCGGTTTAAAGAGGGTTTTATCGTTTCTAAAGGAGGTGACGTTGGTCTACAGTGTTTTCTAACTGCAAACAAAGCTGGTGTTAAATAAGAGTCCTGCCTCGGCAGCAGGCAGGTGTAGACCATGACAAGATTTCTGGTTCCCAGCACAAAGTCCAGCATTCATGGCCTTTCAGGAGCTGCTCCCCCACTTCCTTTCCTGCGGACATCTCAGAAACCCGGGAAAACTGGTTCTGGGAAAAGGGGCATTTGGGAAAGCTATACTTAAAACTTCAGAAACAGCTCAACAAGGAAAAGACATACAACCCAATTTTGTAGATTTAAATAGACACTTCTCCAAAGAAGATAGACAAATGGCCAATAAGCACAGGAAAAGATGCTCATCTTCAACTCTTAGCTATTAAAATATCACCCGGTCTATCGCTGCTCCTCTGAGGGTTCAGCTTTGCAGGGTTAGATAACCTGGGTTCAAATCCCAGCTCTGCCACTAATCAGCTGTGTGACCTCGGGCAACTCACTTAACCTCTTTGAACCTCACTATGGGGACGAAATGAGGTGACTCAAGGAAACCATTCACAGCAGTGACCAGCAGATACTATGCGCTCGCTTGTCAGTTGGGCAGCCCTTCCTCACCTCCCTCACCCACTGCCCGCTGCGCACAGGTCTGTTCAGGTGCCTGAGTGGTCTGAGGGCAGGGTCTGTGTTGCTATCTTTATACTCTCAGGGTCTAGTCCATAGCTCAGTCCCCAAACTTCATCACAGATAAGACCTGAATCCTATTCTTAGTATATCACAAGGCAAACACCCGTCAGCAAGACAGCCAGAGCTTCTGGAAAACCACCACACAACCGAGGCTACCGTTAGTTTAGGTAATTACTTAACAGGAGAAGAGGATCCCACCCTGCAGGCAGCAGGGTAAGAAGCTTCGCTCACAGCTTCCCACGTGTGCACTTTGCTCGGTGCTGTACTCGAGGGCATCACAGAACCCTACGAGAAAGCCCCCAATGCATCCAACCACGGCAGTAACAGCCTACGTGGCTTCTGCGGTCTGAAGGCCTGGAATGTGATCGAGAGCGTTTCTGAGGATCCCGTGCAGGAGACTGTATTGCTCTTTGAAGAGGCAAATATACCCAGGGTCAGAGAAGACTTTAGTGTTGCGAAAATTATCTCAGTCGTGGCACTACTGGACATCTGAGATTGGCTATTCCTGTGTTGGGTGGGGCAGGCCTGTGCATCGCAGGATGTTTAGCAGCCCCCCTGACTCGCACCCACTGGATGCCAACCGCACCCCTCCCCTACCCAGTGTGACAACCAAAAATGTCTTCAGACATTGCCAGAAGTCCTTTGGACAAGGTTACGTCTGCCTGAGAACCCCTACTCTAGAGAAAGCGAACCCACTCAACTCCAACCCTCTACTTACTACCACAGAAAATCTACCTTAAAACACTGTCTTCCAGTCTGTAAGGCTTTTCTTTTTTAAGTTCACAGTCTTGAAGGTAGTTTTTCTCCCTGGCTGCACAGTACAACTCTCCACCCCAAACCCAACTCCCCAGGAGCTTTTGAAAGATACCTCTTCCAGGGTCTACCTCCAGAGATTTAAATTCAGTTTGCCTGGGTCAGAGCTTCGGCCTGGGTGTTTTTAAAAAGTTTCCCAGTGGAACAACACTCCTGACACAATTCATTTGATTCCATCCTCTCCCCCAGCCATGGAATCGGGCAGTGTTAAAAGCCAGTGAGCCAGGCAACCAATAGGAGGCTAAGGGGACTTAATGCCCCATTCTTGACAACGAAACGTCCTCTGTACACTCTGCTTCTTGGCCTGGACATTACAATGTGGAAAGAACGGAATTTAACCCTGTCATCGAGAGGCTCTGCCTTACTGGTCTAAATCAATGCTGCGGCACAGAACTTTCTGAGAAGACAGGAATGTTCTCTATCTGCTCTGTCCAATACAGTAGCCACTAGCCATGTGTAGCTATTTAAATGCATATTAATTAAAGTAAAATAAAATTCAAATTGAGTTCCTCAGTCACATTAGCCACATTTCAAGTGCTCAATAGCCACACGTGGCTAGTGGCTACCATACTGAACAGTACAAAAAATGTTCCATGTCCCTACAGGGTTACAGAAATAAGCAAAAGTCCTGTAGCCTGCTAAAGTCCATAGAACTATGAAATTTACAAAAACTGATGTCTTAAAAAGAAAATCTACCCAGCAATTGCACTCCTAGGCACATGTCCAAAAGACTTGACAGTAGGGACTCAAACAGATACTTGTATACCGATGTTCACCAGCAGCATTACTCACAATTGCCAAAAGGTGGAAGGAACCCAAGCGTCCATCAACAGAGGAATGGATAAACAAAATGTGGTGTGTCCATGCAATGGAATATTATTCAGCCACAAAAAAGGAGTGATGTGCTGATACATGCTACAACATGGACGAACCTTGAAAATACAATGCTGAAAGCCACTCACAAAAGGATAAATATGTATGAGTCCATTTATATGAAATATCTAGAATAAGCTAAATTCATAGAGACAGAATGTAGATTATAGCTTACCAGGGGCTGGGAGGAGGGACAAATGGGGAGTGACTGTTTAATAGCTATAAAATTTCTGTTTGGGAAGATGGGAAAGTTTTGGTAATGGATGGTGGTGATGGAAGCACAACACTGTAAATTAATTAATGTCACTGAATTGTGTGCTTAAAAATGGTCATTTATTTTGCCTTTGAAACTGCCATGTTTTTCTTATACTGCTGACTCAAGAATGTTAAAATGCTAATGGAAATGTTTCCAAACGGAATTTTGAGGATTATTCAACAAAATGAACCCTATTGTAAATGACGGAACTATGTTAATGGTACAATTATAAAAATGTTTTTTTATTGAATTATAACAAATGTACCATACTAATACAAGGTGTTAATGGGGTGGAAAACTGTGTTTTCTCAATTTTATGCATGATATTTCTGCCAACCTACAGAAATAGCTACCCTAGCTACTTGATTTCTAGACATTCTGAGAAATTAAAATTGAGTTACCCAATTTAGGGTAGCACTGTTTAGCTACTAAATCCAACAGTTTGTATCAATGTAGCCATTAAAACTGTAAATCTATTAGTATGGGCTTTAATAAAGCAAAGTCTGAAACTCAAAAAAAAAAAAAAAAAAAGATGTTAATTTTGGTCGCATATGTTACCACAATAAAATTTAAAATAATATCTAAACACACTTAAAATTATCAAATGGGATCCTAACTTATCCCCAAAAAAATCAATTTAAAGGAGAAAATTTTTAAATAAATGTTTTTCCACTTATAGAACTAGTTTCCCAGCATATTCCACACAAGTTAGGAGGGGGAAATATCTGCCCTTTGAATACTCGTCGTCATTGTTGCTCTCGACACCAAAATAACCAGGAGTTTAGTAGAGAATATGCCACAAGGATTTTGACGTCCACCTTAGTTGTTTAGTTAGCCTTCTAGGATAAATATTCACTCTTGCTTTCCTTGCCTCCAAAGCCAAAAATAACCTCTGATAATAATCTCCTGCCCTCAAGACATGTCTGAACTAGCACAAACTGCAAATCAAGGTCATCTCTAATGACAAGTTTTCTTGTCCTGCCATTAATTATTTCCAATCACACAAACTGCATTTGTACATTCATTATAGGTGTATGGATCCACAAATAATTCACTGCTCATACGTTTTAAATGCTAGAAAAATTGAAAGGTAATTCTGTCTCTTACTGCAAAAGAAAAGGCTGGTGTGGAGTTGAAGACAGACTCAGTTTTTTTAGCAGAAAGTACAGAGTTCCCATATCATAGGTCTTTCCGAGCACACACACACAAAATGCTTACCTCTTCTTGGCCTGAACGCCCCAGCTCACCTCTAAGCAGAATCAAGGTGAGCCATTTAGTAGTGATGTAATATTTCTCTAGTGATTCAAACTGGTGCTCAACATCACTTACCCTTCATAGTAACAGCTAAGTGCCTACCACATGCTGGGCCCCGTGCATTATTTGATCTAATCTGAAGCACTTAGTATTACCAGAAGCTGAAGCTCAGTGAAGACAGGTAACTTGCCCATAGCCACACAGCTAGCAAGTGGTAGAGGTCAGATTTGGACTCAAGTCTGATTTCCTGGTGGGAATCCTTTGGATAAGGAACAAAAACAAATGTGTAATTCTAACATAAGGTCCTGGGCTGCCCGGTTCTCCCTGTGATCAGTCTAAAGTTCAACTGCAGGGTTCGGAAATCCTGAGCCTATTCTTGTCTCAGAAACCACTCCTTTCCTCCATGGACAATTCTCTTTGTGTCCTGGGGATTGACCCAGGGAGCACTTCTAGTCCTGCTAGCACGACTGCGCCTATGAGAACAAGGCAGATACACAAGGTCTAATTTCCCAAATGCTGTCATGAGCGTAAAGGTTCCCGGGGCCTCCTGGTGAAGGCAAGCCCGCCCGCACGGCGTGGTTAGCTGACCCAGCGAGCACAAGCAGCAAGGGGGGGATAAATGAATAAATAAATAAAATCTTTAAAAAAAAAAAAAAAGAGTAGTGGGACTCAAGCTCTGAGACCCCAGGGGAGAAAGGAATAGCTTCCAGTTGGGGTCAGTAAAGAAATCAGGGGAATGTTCCTGGAGAGTAAGCTGAGCTGGACCCTGATGGCAGATAAGAGGTAGACAGTAGAGATTCCAGAGCGGGCATTCCCGAGGAGGAGAGGGCCTTGGCAAAGGCAGAGGAAGAGCCTATGCTCCTGCCAGCTCGGCTACAGCAGAGGAAGCAGGGAGGGTGGGCAGGATGCAGAGGGGCTGGGGGCCAGGTCTCCAGGGGTCGTGGCTGCCAGGCTTGGGGCAGCAGAGGCAGCCCAGGAAGTATCCCAGGAACCATCCCAGGGCTGTTTTCCATCCTTTCCTCTCTGGACCTTAGTCTCCTTGAGAAGGACACCAAGACTCTTTGCTGGTGTAAGAACCTAATTGTAGAAAAATTAATTGGTGCTGGGATATTAGTTTCTCTGATTCCCTGGTGAGAATACTTTGGGTTATTAGTTTCTCTTATTTCTAATTTCCTGTATTATAAAAATGTTGTTGATAAGAATTTATTAATTACAAAAAAAATCTAGTGGTTCAGAGTGGGGAGCTTTGAAGTCAGACTGCTTATCCTGGCAAGGGACCTGAAAGCCTCACCCTCCTCCTTTGAGAGATGGGCAGAGCAGTGGCACCTGGCCCTGGGACTACCGGCAGTCAGGCTTACAGAGGCCTAGCACCCAGTACTTGCTTAGTCTGTATAGCTATTACTATTACGAAACTATTTTTAACTCTAGGTCAGGAGGAACCAGTCATTAGGGATTTCTGAGCAGGAGAGGGGTGAGACAAAATGCTGGCTTCCTGATCCCAGGGGCATAGGACTCCATTCTGATACCTCGCCTTAGTCACCTAGCCCCTGGAGCAAAAAAGGGGCTAAAAATATATATTCCCTAGATGCACAGCCTCTAGACCCTCTGGCATCCTCCTCTGCCGCCCCTGTCTCACTCTGTCAACGTGACTTCTCCCACCGCTCTGCGGGTACAGGGGCACAATGTCGCACGTGCTCTGCCCTGCAGCCGGCGTTACACAATCCGCATTTCCCAAGCAGCCAGGTGGCCAGGGTAGGCGTTGGCGGGCGGGGGGAAGCCGGAGATGCTGCCCGCACCCGCGGTCAGGATGGCAGGACCAGCCTCCGGATTCGCGGGTTGCGGGACGCAAGGGCGACGGCAAAGAGGAGCTGAAAGGCTGCCAGGGGCACGTATGGGCTGGGAGAGGTCTGGGGGCGGGGAGGGGGGTGTACATGCCTGGGGCAGCACGGGAGGAAGTGACATGGGCAGTGATGGCTGGGAGGGAGAGCTGCAACCCTTCCGCGGAAAGTGGGGTGATCTAGGGGTGCAGGATCTCCCTAGGAGGGGCGCCTAGGGGCCGGCGCGAGTCGAGAGGCGGAGTGGAAAGGGGGTGCAGGTCCCCGGAGGCAGGCAGCCAGGACCTGAGAAGTGGGGGAGCTGGGTCGGGGGCCCGAATCTACCCAAGCACGGGGAGGGAACGCGCAGGGGCTGGTGCCAGTGCGGAGAACGGAGTGGGAAAGGATGCGCTGGCCCAGGACCCTCTTCGCCCCGTGCGCCTGGACCGGGAGCCAGGCGGCGGCACTCGGCAAGGGGGGGTAAGCCACGCGGCCACGGAGGGCCCCCCGGGACCCTTCCCTAGGCGCGCACCTCCCGCCCCGCCCACGCTCACCTGGCCGGACTCCAGCCGCCCGGGTCCCGCTGCCCGACCGCGACCCCGGCGCTCGGCGGCCAAGCGCAGGCTCGGGTCCCGCCGCAGCTCGGCTGCCCGCGCGGCGCTCGGCGAGCGGCTGAGCTCGGCGCCTTAAAGGCGCGCCGCGCGGGCCTGCGTCCTCCGACAGAAAAGCCGGCCCCGCCCGCGCAGGTCCCGCGCTGCCCCGGGCCGCCGCGTGCGGTCTTGCAGACTCCCAGGCAAGACCCCCCAGCTCCTCTGCGCCCCGGGCTTACAGCGTTTACCTGAAGGGTAAAGTCAGTATCGCGCACAACCCGACCGCAGCTACCGGTCTCAGAGCGCTCCTCTCTTCCCAAGCATCCAGGAGCCGAGTTCCCGGGCACACGCATCTCTGTGTTCCCGGCGCAGAGCCAAGCGCGGGAGGACGGAACCAAATCGCCCCACTTCTGCCCCTAAACAGCTCACAATGGGGTGAGGCGGGGCGTTGGAACCCCAGGAGCCACAATTCCACATTGCGAAGAAGGCATTGGGTCTTTGTATCATTTACTGAGCACCTACTATATGCCCGGAACTGCTGGGCATTGCACCCACCGTAGTGACTCAGGCAGGCTCTCTGCCCCGAAAGGCTCAGGCTGAGAGAGTGAGGGAGAGACATGGGTTCACAGGCAAACCACCGAGCACCCTCTTTGTGCCAGACACGGTGCTACTACCTTAAACCATTGTCACCTTCCATTCTCTGAAGTGTGGTCAGTCCTCTTGGAAAAATAAACGGAGGCTCAGGGAGGTGAGGGGCTGGCCCAAGGTCTCAGCCTGTAAGCGACAGAATTGGGAATTTCAACTCTAAAGCTATGGAAGAAAATGGGCTTCTTGGAAGTCTTTCAGCCACTACTGGTTAAATCCCCATTATGGTAATTTCTCCCTTTTAGGGATAATTAACCTCATTAGGCAAAAAAAAAAAAAAAAAAAAAGGAGGAAATTCAAACGGAGTCTTCTGATGGACTTATCTACCACTCTGCCAGGGTCTGGCCCCAGTTTACCACTCCAGCCTCATCTCCCAGCACTCCTCCTTACACTCCAAGAACACCCAGGTTAGACTCTACCACCCGGACCTTTGCCGGGCCTGTTCTCTACACCAGAACTCCCTTACTCACCTGACAGGTCTGGCTCTTCCTTCTGGTTTTCCCTCCATCTCAATTTAGATGTCACTTCCTCCAGGAAGCCTTCCATAACCCTGTTTGGGCCCACACTGCACTATGGGCTTCTTCTATCAACATGCTCATTAATTCATTAAGTCATTAATTAATTTCCAAGGGGTCTGTGGAAAGATTTCAGAGGATCCGTGAGCTTGAATTGAAAGTTGAAAAAAACATTATTCTTGTGGGGACGTGTTGGTGCAGGTGTGATATGTTTATTAAATAATACACAGTATAGTGTGACCCTAGTATGGTTTTTATTTTGATGTAGTGTGTTCTGAGTGCAGTGGATAACTGCCTGCAAAAAGGTTGGTAAGGATGGCGGAGATGGTTTTATGATGCCGTGGGAATACTCCAATTTCTAAATGTTTGCCGAAAATGACCATTTAAACAGATGTTGAACCGTGTTAGGTTATCAGGTATTGAAATTATGGGAAAGTTGTAAAACGTGATTTTGAATAATCCTAAAATTTAATTTGAAGACATGCCAAGGTTGAGTGTTACAAAACTATCTGACGCTACATTCTGAGAAGGGGTCCCTGGGGGAAAAAAAGTTAAGAACCCCTAATTTAAGTATTTATTGAGCACCAGCATTGTGTAGCAATGAGCAGAAACCAGGGCCCTGCCCTCATGGCAACAAGTTCATCCTGCTCTTTTGAAGTCTAGGCTTGCTTGTCTGCTTCTCCCTCCAGATGTTGGTGGGAACAGTACCCAGCAGGACTCTCTTGGCCATTTATTTATTTATTTTTTATTTTTTTAAGATTTATTTATTTCTCCGTGCCCCCCCCCATTGTTTACACTCTATCTGCTCTCTGTGTCTGCTCATCTTTTTAGGAGGCACTGGGAACCAAACCCAGGACCTCCCAGGTGGGAGAGAGGCACCCAATCGCTTGAGCCACATCCGTTTCCTGCTTGTTGTGTCTCTTGTTGTGTCTCCTTGTTGTGTCTCCTTGTTGTGTCATCTTTTTGCATCAGCTTGCCGCACCAGCCCATCATGTCAGCTCGCTGTCTTGCTCATCTTCTTTAGGAGGCACCAGGAAACAAACCCAGGACCTCCCATGTGGGAGGTGGACATCCAACTGCTTGAGCCACATTTGCTTCCCTCAGCCATTTGCAACCTCCCGGCCTTTGCCCACCAAACCCTCCATGCTGGCCGAGTGTGGTGGATTGAATGGTGTACCCCAGTTTAGACAGTTTCTTGGTCTTGGGCTGCATTCTGGTGGGTATGGAACTATTGCAAATAGGATCTCTTGAAGATGTTACTTCAGTTAAGGTGGGCCCAACTGATTCAGGTTGGGTTTTAATCCCAACCTTTGCAGGCAGAATGAAATTCAGACATAGAGATAAAAACTCATGGAGAGAAGCTAGGAGCCAGCGGAACCCAGAGAAGAAAGGAGAAGATGCTGCCATGTGCATTGCCCCATGACAGGAAAGCCAAGGACCAAGGATCGTTGGCAGCCAGCCTCGGAATGGCACAGTCTTCAGGGAGAAAGCATTGCCTTGCTGACGCCTCGATTTTGGACTTCTCTTAGCCTCAAAACATGAGCTAATAAATTTCTGTTGTTTGAGCCAGGAAACTAATACACTGAGCCTGGCTGAACTGGGCAGGTCCTGGGTTTTAGGAATGGGACATTGACAAGAAGCCCCAGAGATGTGGCGAAGAGGCATCTCCAAGGTCAAGGCCACCAGTGACCACCATTCCTGTAAAGCCTGCCTCTGTTGGCTGCTGGAATTTATCCAAAGTTTGGGACAAGCTCCTGGCTTGGGCTGGAGCATTTTTCTCTCTGATCTCGGTCACCTCATCACCCAGACCTCAAAGGCTGCATTTGACCCACTGCAGGGAACTGTTCCCAGAGTTTGGGAGACAATTTACTCATTAAAGGGCACATTGCCTGTTCCTTCCTCTCTGGCTTTATTTCTCCTCACTGCCAAACCCGAACCCTTCCATGTGAGTATGTAGTGTTTTCCAACACCCCTAGAGCAGGACTGAATAAGAAATCCCTGCCTTTTAATCCCCATCTGCCACAGATTAGCAATTTTAGGCTCATGCACATTCACCAAACAGGTATTGAGCTGGTGAATAAATGAATAATGAATGAAATCAATAAATGACTTATTGGAAGGCCCCTTCCTGGAAATGATCAATTATGTTGTATGTTTGAAAACAAGTCTTTTGATGACTTGTGTGCTTTATTAATATGTATCAATAAAATTGATTTGTTTAAAAGAAAAATGGGTAAGAAACTTTAACATACATGGCCCAAAACAAGATAATCAAGTGGTCAATAAACACAAGAAATATGTTCAGCATCTTTAATCATCAAGGTAATGCATATTAAAGCCATACTATGTACTCATCAAAGTGGTATAATTCTAAAGACCAGGTATTGATCAGGATGGGGAGCAACAGGTCAACATTCAGTTGGTGATCTGTAAACTGCTAAGATAATTTAAAAAGAGCTAAGGAAGGATCTTAGCTGTAGATGGAAGAAAAATGTTATATAAGAAAAACACCAGAAAGCTGAAAACACTGGCACTTAGAACTAGAGAGCCTTGTTGCAAATATGAGGGTTGCTCATAAATCTCTTCCAATGTTATACTAAAGAAACAGGATATGAAAGTATTGGTAGAAAGAAAGCAAATTGCTAATTAAGAAAAAGGCAAATTAGTAGCAATGAACTATATGCCTGTCTCAGAGAAGAGTTAACCCCTTTCACATCAACATCACTGAGGACAAATTCAAGTCTTGGAGCAATATAAATAAAGAAGGGAGAATTAAGAGGAAACACAAGTAATTAGCAGAGACAACTCAGAGAGAGTTGCCTACATGGCTGGGCATTTTGCCCACTCTGAAAGCACAGGGGTTTTTTCTTTTGTTTCTTTTTGATGAGGCCTCAGAAAAGGTGAGTTCATGAGGTTTACAGCCCCTTCCCAAATATTCTGATAAAAAACGGATGGGTTTTTTTTTTTTTTTGGGTGGCAGGGTGGGCCGATGGTTTGGGTTCCATGGGGGGGGGTGGACTTGGCTGGGTCTTAAGAACTGGCTCCACAGTCCCGAACCCATTTCATGGTAAAGCTGCCATGTACCCTGGGGGCAGGGGCCAGCCTTGGCCGCGTCTCGGGGAACGCGGCCTCCTGGAGCCCCCCTTGCCTCACAAGTGCCACCTGCTACTGCAGGCGCCGCCGCTGCCCCTGCTGCTAGCCCTGGCCGTGAGCTCGGCCTTCTACACCCTCTGGAGCGGCTGGCACTGCGGGCCTGGGGAGCCGCCACTGGGCCGGGAGCTGCGGTCCCAGTTGGCTAGAAGCCTTCCAGGAGCTGGATTGTGGAGGGTGGTGGGGCAACTAGACCCTCGGCGTCTCTGGGACACTTATCTGCGTCCCTTCCTGGTGGTGCAAACCCCAGGCAGCCCAGCCCCGGCAGGCTCCAGGTCAGAAAGTTCCTGAAGGTCTCACTGCTAGCAATGACCGCAGGCTGAAAACAAGTCTTCTAAAATGCTTTTTTTTTTTAATTAAAATTTCCTTCTCCAAAACCTTAAAAGTGGGTAGTTCATTCTTCTAACTCACAGCCTGTGGCTGAAGGGGTCCTCCAAGAGTCTGGTGTTTCTATTTCCAGAGAGGGTTTTCCCCCCATTATATTTAGACACATTAGAGTCGAGCCCCATGTGTGACTCTTTGCTGCCCTGGTGGCTGACAGGAGAGAGACTTAATTAGCCCTAGTTTTACAGTGAAGCCAAGGAAGCAGGGGAGGTAAAAAAGACCTGCAGCTCCAACCTGAGTCAGCCATGCCTGAGCAGTCACCGAGGAAGCAGCAGTGGGTGGGAGGCCAGGGAGCAGCCCCAGGGGGCCCCCATGTTCCTTCAGTCATCTCAGATAGAAACTCCTTATCAGCTGGTAAGCCTCACCCCAGCTTTAGGAGAGTTCTGAGACCTCTTCTCTGCCAGCCAGTGTGGCAGAAGCCTCAGGCTTCACCCACTCCCACCCCCACCCCCACTGTGGTCTGAGCTGAGTGATGCTGGTGGTTGTCACCATTTAACGCACACTAATCGGCTGCTAAGCACTGGGCATCACATCACTTTGTCCTCACAACCACCTTGTGAGATGTCCCTACCCACTTTGCAGATGCGAGCACTGAGGCATAGAGGGGTTTACTGACTCAAAATTCCATAGCCAGTATGTGGTGACACCAGCAGTCAACAGAGTTCATTCATTCATTCATCATTCTTCAAACAGTTCTGAGCACCTACTATGTGCCAGGTACACTCTGGTGAACAAAGACATACTTCTTGCCCTCAAGGACTTAGAATGTACTTATAATTTTAAAAAAAGGAACTAGTGAGGCAAGGAATCGTGCACAAACTATGATGGCATAAACAAATGCAAAGGCCACATCAGCACATGGAAATGTGTGTAGGAGAGCAGTGGAAAACACAACACACCATGTGTGCACAGATGTCAGCTGGGCAGCATCCCTGGGCTTACCAGCCGTTTGCATGATCCATTCTCCAAGTATTTACTGCATGGCAGCTCAGTCCAATATGCAGCTCAGATGCTGCCACTTCCACACAGCCCTCCCTGATTATACAAGCAAAATTAATTACCCCATCATCCTCACCCCCAAGGCACATTGTACATAATATATTTATTCATTTAGGTGACTCTCAACCCCACTGAGTTGAGAATGTTTTCCATTTCCATCTTCCCAGGATCAAGCATGATAAGTGGCACAGAGCAAGCAGATATTCATTAGCTATCATGTATTGAGCTATTCCTGTGTGCCTTGCCTTGTGCTCACTACTTTACATGCATTATTTCATTTAATCCTCCCAAAACTTCTACGAGGTAGGTACTATTATTAGCTCCATTTTACAGATGAGGACATTGAGGCCCAGAGAGGTAAATAACCTGTCAAGTTCACACAGCTAGTAAGTGATTTGCCAGAATACAAATCAAGTTGTGTATGTCTAAACACAGAATCTATGTTTTCACCACAATGCTATCTGCTGCCATAATCAGTAATGGAATTAAATATGAAGAACATGAATATGATAAGTTCTTACCTTAAAAAGTTTATATCCAGAAATCCAACATAAAACATTAACACTTTTAGGCAAAAAAAAACAAAACAAAACAAAAAAATTTCTTTCTACATGACTCAAAATATTACTTATTCACTTATTTGTGAACTAAATAATTATTGAGCATCTACTGACACATAGGACCCAAGCTGAAGAAGATACACTTTGACTCCTTCCTTTACCTAGTACAGTCTAAATTACAGGATGAGTTATACATACCTGAAAAAAAACATCAAAGCAAGAGTTAAGAAATAAGAATACATCACAAGAAAAGTCAACATATATCAAAATGTACCATATGGTTGCATATAATAGTTCTAAAATTGTCATTCTTACTGTACTGATTCATTTATTGAAAATGCTTATTGAGCACAGCACTAGACCTGAGAGGATCCTGAATGGAAAGGAATGGGAGGACTTTGAGAAAACAATGTGTCTGACAGCACTCTGGCATGTCCAGATGTTCCAAGCACCTGTGTAGAAGTTGGAAGGTGATGGAAAACTTCCAAAAGATTAGCCTGAACTTTTAAGAATAGGCAAGGGAGACTAAAACCCAGGATGGTTGAGACTCAAATGCTAAAGACAATAAAAGGTTAATTTAAATTCAGATTTGGATCAAAAGTATGAATAAAAAATGAATTGAGCATGTTATGGCAGAAGGAATGCAAAATTACCAGTTTCCTATTTTACTCCATCTTCATCACAGAGAAAGAGCTTCCATTTGGTCAGGCTAGAACATCACAAAAAGGGAGAGAAAAGATAAAGAGCACCCCACAATTTAAATTATTTCAAGTTACCGGATCAAGAGGAATGACTGCCCAGGGCTCAAAAGGATATTTAGGTATGATCTCAGAAACATATTCAATGATCTTCAAGAAATTATGACAGAAGGCTTTAATGAGCGAGGGTCCCATTTCAAACAGAGGAGAAAGACTGATACACACACACAGTTCTGCACCTGATTATTAGACTAAAATGAAAGAGGTGACCACTTGTATGGGTTCATCATGACTAATCATACCAGAAGTGTATCAGTCAGCCAAAGGGGTGCTGATGCAAAATACCAGAAAATGGTTGGTCTTTATAAAGGGTATTTATTTGGGGTAGCAGTCCCACAGTTACCAGGCCATAAAGCTTAAGTTTCTTCCCTTACCAAAGTCCATTGCCACGTGCTGGAGCAAGACAGCTGCCGACATTTGTCAGGGTTCAGGCTTCTTGGGTTCCTCTCTTCCCGGGGCTGTGTTTCTCTCCGGGCTTAGCTCCTCTGGTTCCTCCACAAGGCCAGCTGTGAACTCTCAGGCGAATGGCTCATCTCTATCCTGGGGCCTTCTTTCCTTCCTCACCAGAACGCCAGCATCAAAACTGCTTCAACTCTGTTCTTTGCCATGCCTTTTATATTTGATTGCCCCATCCACCAAGGGGTGGGGCTCAACGCCCTACTGATGTGGCCCAGTTAACACCCTAATCATAACTTAATCATGCCCAGATTAACAGACCAGTTTGCAAGCATAATCCAATATATATTTTTGGAATTCATGATTACATCAAACTGCCAGACTGCAACAAAAGGTTACAGTTACTGAGACTTCTGGGAAGATGGCATCAGAATAGGTAAGCAAGGCTCAACTCTCTCACAAAAACAATGGAGGAAGAGCAAAGCTGTCTAGGGGAACTGCTTTGGGGATCTGCAGACCAGGAGGGTGCTGTGCACCCTCCAGGAGGACAAGGGACAGAGACAAAGAAGCTGAAATGAAAACCGTGAGTTATTAATCCCTGTGGCCAGGAACTGCACCCATCTCCCACCCTCAAGGCAAACAGCCTGAATGAAACCTGTGGCTCACTACAGTTAACTGACAGGGGAATGGGCGTCTTCCTCTCTGGAGAAGGAGCAGCAAGGACAGAGAGTGGTTTCTCATCAGTGAATTTGGCCAGCAGGGCCCACTTTGAATCTCGGCTCTGGCCAGACCAGTATCGTGGGCCTCCATGGAAAGATTTGCCAGCAAGAACCATGTGCTGGCCAGACAGAAAACTGCAAGAAGGAAAACTGCTTTTAAGTATCTTTTGTCCCAAACACCCAGGAGCAGGGCTGTGCCCTATTTTAAAGACTTAGAATAAGTTGAACCAAAAATCAAAGAAGAGCCATGAAACAAAACCACTAGGTTAGAGAGAGAAATTGACTGTCAGAGTAAATTCAGGGGGTCGGATGTGGCTCAACTGGTTGGGCGTCCGTCTCCCATATGGAGGGACCCGGGTTCGATCCCCGGGACCTCCCGGTTAAAAAATAAATAAATGCAGAGTAAATTCACCAACATAGTCAGATGCCTATACATCAGCAAAAAATTACAAGCCATACTAAGAAACAGGAAGCTATGGCCCATCCCAAGGAACAAACCAAAAATCTTAACAAAACACAGGATTTAAGACAATTAATCAATGACAATCACACAAATCTCCTAAATCAATTCAAGGAGTTGAAAGAAAATATGACTAAAGAGATATAGGATAATAAGAAGATACTGGGTGACCACAAAGAACAGTTTGATGGGGAGTGGATGTAACTCAGTGGTTGAGCACCTACTTCCCATATACGAGATCCTGGGTTAAATCCCTGGTACCTTCTAAAAATTAAACAATAAAATAAAATAAAATAATAAAATAAAATAAAATAAAATAAAATAAAATAAAATAAAATAAAGTCATCTATAAAAAAAGAACAATTTGAAAACCTGCAAAGAAAAGTAACAGAGCTTAAGGTAATGAAAGACATAATGGATGAGATTTTTTAAAAATTAGAGGGATATAACAGTAGATATGAATTGATGGAGGACAGAATTAGTGAAATGAAGAACAGAACATCTGAACTTGAAAAGACAGGAGAAAAGAAAGAGAAAAGAATGGAAAAAATGGAACAGGGTCTCAGGGAATTGAATGGCAACATGAAACACATAAACATATGTGTTATTGGTGTCCCAGAAGGGGAAGAGAATGGAAAAGGGGCAGAAAGAATATTTGAGGAAATAATGACTGAAAATTTCCCAACCCTTAAGAAAGATATAAATATCAATATCTAAGAAGGACAACACACCCCAAACAAAATAAATCTGAATAGACATACTCTGAGACACCTACTATTCAGAATGACAAATATCAGAGATAAAGAGAGATTCTGAAAGCAGCAAGAGAAAAGCAATACATCACCTACAAGGGAACCTCAATAAGACTAAGTGCCGATCTCTCATCAGAAACCAGGGAGACAAGAAGAAAGTGGTATGGTATAATTAAGGTACTGAAAGAGAAAAACTGCCAGCTGAGAATTCTTTATCTGGCAAAACTGTCCTTCAAAAATGAGGGTAAGTTTAAAGTCTTCATAGTCAAACAAAAACTGAGAGAATATGGTACCAAAAGACCAGATTTACAAGAGATACTAAAGGGAGTGCTACACCCTGAAAGGAAAAAACAAGGGCAAGAGACATGGAGAAGAGTGTAGAAATGAAGATTACTAGTTAAGGTAACTTAAAGGGTAAAAAGACAGATAATAGTAAGATATGATAACAGAAAGCCAAGGATAAAACGGATGAAGTAAGAAATGCCTTTACAGTAAAAACATTGAATGTTAATGGACTGAATTCCCCAATCAAAAGACATAGACTGACAGAATGGATAAGAAGATATGAGCCATCTATATGCTGTCTACAAGAGACTCACCTCAGATGTAAGGACACAACCAGGTTGAAAGAGAAAGGTTAGAAAAAGATATTCCATGCAAATAGTAACCAAAAAGATCTAGAGATACTAATATCAGCCAAAGGTTATAGTTACTAGTGTAAGTAGATCTGCAAACTGTTGTAGGAATTAAAACCAGAAACTTGACTGTAGAAGGATTTGGACAAACCATTTTGTGATGTGCTCATGGGCAAGATGAAGACTGTATAACCTCACAGTTCTGTGATTCATAGAAGGTTAAATAACAATGGCCCAACTTTGTTTAACATGACAATATCAGACTGGAAGAAATTTCCTAATTGCATGCTCCAGTTCTCTGCCATTGACATTTAAAAAAGGAATTTAATGAACATAAATCCAGCATCCTCATAAAAGTTTAAATCAGACAAGGCCAAGAAGGAAATCAGTATTCAAAATTATTTCAGTGATTTGTAATATGCCAAAAGTAAAGTATTATGGTGAAATTTAACAGTCCCATCTTTAGGCTTTTAAATTTTAATTGCATTTTGGTATATGGTAGAGCAGATATTCCAAAGCATCATTCTTCTCCAAACACCTCTATCCTGAATAAAATAGACTTTGTCATGTGTTACTGGGCTAAAAATGTGTCAAAGTAAGAGTAGAGGGCAATGAGCAGCAAATAAATGTGAAAGGCAGTTTTCCTGAGACCAAAGGTTTATATCATACCCATAAACATAAACTGAACTTTGGCCAATTATAAATTGTAGGAGCTGAACCTGAGAGTCCATATTTAGCCAGAACTCTCAAATGAACTAAAGCAGTCTCATATGGGTAGCATTTCTTCCCCACTAATCTATGGCATTAAAAATGAAGCTAGTGCTTATCTTTGGTGGGGGAGTGGCTGGAAGAGGGCATGAAGCAGGTTTCTGAGGTAATAGCTGAGAACTTCCATGGCAGAAAAAAGACAATGAATTCACAAACGTAGGGAGCATAATATATTTCAAACAAGATAAATAATAGGAACTCCACACCAAGAAACATTGTAGTGAAACTACCAGACATAAAAAAAAGAGGGAGGCGGCTGTGGCTCAGTCAGTAGGGCTCCCGTTTACCATTTGGGAGGCCCCGGGTTCGGTTCCCGGGGCCTCCTGGTGAAGGCAAGCCCGCCCGCGTGGTGGTTGGCTGACCCACCCGGCGAGCGCAGGCAGCAAGGGGGGGATAAATGAATAAATAAATAAAAATCTTTAAAAAAAAAAAAAAAAAGAAAAGAAAATATCTTAAAAACAGCTAAAGATTTTTTTAAAAAGGTTACTCACAAAAGAAGGAATTAGATTGACAGCACTTTCCTCAAAACAATAATAGCAGCTAAAAGATAGTGGAATTACTGTATATCTTTAGAGACCTGAGAATTGGGTATCTAGCAAAGCTATGTTTCAAGAATGAGAGTGAAATACAGACATTTTTAGATGAATAAAAACTAAGGGAATTTACCACTGGAAGACCCTGATCAAATGAACCACTAAGATGTACTTCAGGAGAAGAAAAATGATCTCATTAAGAAGAATTAAAATGAAAAGAGGAATAATGAGTGAAGACATTGATAAAAATAGTAAATCTAACAACATTTTGTCAGTACAATAATGATGACAACATTAATAATAGCTAATTTGTGGGTTTAAAACAAGGTAAGGTGCTTGCTTCGGCAGCACATATACTAAAATTGGAACGATACAGAGAAGATTAGCATGGCCCCTGCGCAAGGATGACACGCAAATTCGTGAAGCGTTCCATATTTAAAAAAAAAAAAAAAAAACAAGGTAAGAACTAAAATATGGGGAATAATAAATTGGGATGGAAGCATTTAGAATTAAAGTGATCTAATGCCTTTCAATTTATGTGGGAAGGGAATTAAGATATTAGCTTTAGTCTTTGTTAAGTCTGTGAGATAAAATGCCAATGGTAGGTATGGGGAGTGGAGCATATGGGAACCCCTATATTTTTTGTGTAACATTTATGTAACCTAATCTCTTTTTTAAATAAAAAAAAAATTTTTTTTTAAATACCAATGGTACTCACTATAATAATGTAAATGAGATATATAACTTTCAAACTAATATAAGGGGGGATATGGCATAAACCAATGAGGGGAAAAATCAACAATCAACATAGATGAAGAGTAGATAAAAGAGAAACAAATGTGAAAATTTGGTTTAGATAAGCCAATAATCACAGCAATGTAAATGAATTAGACTCATCCATTAAAAGTTAGAAATTGTCAAATTGAATTTTTGCAAACTCAAGAGGCACTGTTTCAAGAGGCACTCCTAAAACATAGGAATTTGGAAAGGTTGAGAGTAAGAGTTTGGAAAATGATATACCTGACAAATACTATGCTAAAGAAAGCTAGTGTAGTTATATTAATGTTAGATTAAATACACTAACCAGAAACATTATTAGGGATGGGGAGGATAACTATATATCACTATATAAATATGACAAAAAATTGGATTCCCCAACAAGGTATGTCAGTTCTAAATGATCACTTATAGGTCAAACAGACAAGAAATTAGTAAAGATCCTGAAGAACTGCATAATAAAATGATCAAGGCTAGTTTAGTGGACAGAGAACCTTGTACCCTAAAGTTACATAATACATGTTCTTCTCAAGTACACATGGAACACTGACCTCATCCTAGGCCATAAAACAAATTGCAATAAATTTAAGAGTCAGTATCTTACAGACTATCACTGTTGACACAATATAATTAAGTTAGAAGTCAATAACAAAATGACAAATTTAAAATCCACATTCATTTAGAAATTTCCAACTAAATCATGAGTCAAAGAAGAAATCATAATGGAAATTTTAAAAATATTTAGAACTGAATACTGAATATGTGATACCAAATTCTGTTGAATATAGCAAACAGTACTTAGGAAGAAATTTGTGGCCTTAAATGAGTACATGAAAAAAATTTAAAAAGAAAACAGATCAATAAGCCAAGCCCTTGATCTTTTTTTTTTTAACGTTTTTTTTAAACTTTATTTTGTACATTTAATAATTGAAAATATAAACAATTAAAAACTAAAAAGTAAACACAGATGAATAAAGATATACATTTCTCAATTAAATGTGATGGATACATATAAATTTTTTTTTAATCAAATAATATAACCACAATATATTGGTTCATAGTAATGCATTCATACAGTATTTGTCCTTTTGTGTCTGGCTTGCTTCACTCAACATAATTTCCTCCAGGTTCATCCATGTTGCCGTATGCTTTATGACTTCATTTCTTCTTACAGCTGCATAATATTCCATCATGTGAATAGACCACAGTTTGTTTATCCATTCTTCGGTTGATGGACACCTGGGTTGTTTCCAACTTTTGGCAATGGTGAATAATGTGGCTATGAACATCGGTGTGTAGATGTCTGTTCGTGTCACTGCTCTCAGTTCTTCTGGGTATATACCCAGTAGTGGTATTGCAGGGTCATGTGGCAAGTCTATATTCAACTTCTTTAGGAACTGCCAAACAGTCCTCCATAGTGGTTGTACCATCCTGCATTCCCACCAACAGTGAAGAAGTGTCCCTATCTCTCCACATCCTCTCCAACACTTGTAGTTGTCTGTCTTTTTAATAGTGGCCATTCTGATAGGCGTGAAATGATATCTCATTGGACTTTTGATTTGCATTTCCCTAATCATGAGTGATGTTGAGCATTTCTTCATGTGTTTTTTTGCCATTTGTATTTCTTCTTCGGAGAAATGTCTATTCAAGTCTTTTGCCCATTTTTTAATTGGGTCATTTGTCTTTTTATTGTTGAGTTGTAACATCTCTTTATATATCCTGGATATTAAACCCTTATCAGATATGTGATTTCCATATATTTTTTCCTATTGAGTTGGCTGCCTTTTCACCCTTCTGACAAAGTCCTGTGAGGTGCAAAAGTGTTTAATTTTGAGGAGGTCCCATTTATCTACTTTTTCTTTTGTTGCACGTGCTTTGGGTATAAGGTCCAAGAAACCACCACCTACTACGAGGTCTTGAAGATGTTTCCCTACATTCTCTTCTAGTTTTATGGTCCTTACTTTTATATTTAGATCTTTGATCCAATTTGAGTTGATTCTTGTATAGGAGGTGAGATAGGGGTCCTCTTTCATTCTTTTGGTTATAGATATCCAGTTCTCCCAACAACATTTGTTGAAGAGACTGTTTTTTCCCATTAGCGTGGGCTTGGTAGGTTTGTCAAAAACCAGTTGTCTGTATAGGTGAGGGTATATTTCTGGATTCTCAATTCTATTCCACTGATCGATATGTCTATCTTTATGCCAGTACCATGCTGTTTTGACCACTGTAGCTTTGTAATATGTTTCAAGGTCAGGCAGGGTAATTCCTCCCACATTGCTCTTCATTTTTAGAATACTTTTGGCTATTCGGGTGCACTTACCCTTCCAGATGAATTTGGTAATTGCCTTCTTTAATTCTGTAAAGTAAGCTGTTGGGATTTTGATTGGTATTGCATTGAATCTATAAATCAGTTTGGGCAAGATTGACATCTTCACGATATTTATTCTTCCAATCTATGAACACGGAATGTCTTTCCATTTGTTTAGGTTTTTTAAAATTTCTTTTAGCATTGTTTTGCAGTTTTCTGCATATAGGTCCTGTACTTCTTTGGTTAAATTAACTCCTAGGTAT
>JAKSZT010053825.1:19337705-19541028 GCA_026826555.1 Tolypeutes matacus
CTTCTCAAAGAACCAGCTTTTGGTTTTGTTGATTTTCTCTATTGCTTCTTTGTTCTCATTTTCATTTATTTCTGCTCTAATCTTTATTATTTCTTTTTTTCTTTTTGCTTTGGGATTGGTTTGCTGTTCTTTTTCTAGTTTCTCAAGTTGCTCAGTTAAATCTTTGAGCTTAGCTCTTGTTTTTTAATATAGGCATTTAGGGCTATAAATTTCCCTCTCAAGACTGCCTTTGCTGTATCCCATAAGCTTTTTTTTTTTTTTTTTTTTTAACGATATTATTTATTTATTCATTTATCCCCGCCTTGCTGCTTGTGCTCGCTGGGTCAGCTAACCACGCCGTGCGGGCGGGCTTGCTTTCACCAGGAGGCCCCGGGAACTGAACCCGGGGCCTCCCATATGGTAAACGGGAGCCCTACTGATTGAGCCACAGCCTCTTCCCTCCCATAAGTTTTGATACGTTGTCTTCTCATTTTCATTTGTCTCAATATATTTACTGATTTCACTTGCAATTTCTTCTTTGACCCACTGAATATTTAGGAGTGTGTTGTTCAGTCTCCACACATTCGCAAATTTACTTTTTTCCTGTCTGTTATTGATTTTTAGTTTCATTCCATTATGATCTGAGAAGGTGCTTTGTATAATTTCAATCTTTTTATATTCATTGAGAGCTGTATTGTGACCTAACATGTGGTCTATCCTGGAAAAAGATCCATGGGCACTTGAGAAGAATGTATAACCTGCTGAGTTTGGATGCAGTGTTCTGTATATGTCTGTTAGGTCTAACTTGTTTATCATATTGTTCAAGTTCTCTGTGTCCTTGTTGATCTTCTGTCTAGTTATTGTATATAATTATGTGAGAGGGGTGTTGAAGTCTCCAACGATTATTGTAGAAATGCTTATTTCTCCCTTCAGTTTTGCCAGAGTTTGTCTCATATATCTTGGGGCACCCTGGTTAGGTGTGTAGATATTTATGACTGTTATATCTTCCTGGAGGATCGTTCCTTTTATTAATATATAATGGCTTTCCGCATCTCTTATCACTTTTTTGCATTTGAAGTCTGTTTTGTCTGATATTAGTATAGCTACCCCTGCTCTTTTCTGTTTACTATTCGCATGGAGTATCTTTTTCCAACCTTTTACTTTCAGCCGGCTTGTATCCTTGGGTCTGAGGTGAGTTTCTTGTAAGCAGCATATGGATGGCTCATTTTTTTTAATCCATTCTGTCAGCCTGTTCTTTTGATTGGGGAATTTAATCCATTCACATTCAATGATATTACTGAAAATGCACTATTTATTTCCTCCATTTTATTCTTTGGTTTTCATATGTCATCTTATTTTTGTCTCTCTTTTTACTCTTTTGGTTATCCTTTCTGCTTTCTTTCTTCTATACTCTCCTCCAAGCCTCTCTCTCCTGTCTTTTTCTTTCAGGTTCTAAGGCTTCCTTTAATATTTCCTGCAAAGGTGGATTCTTTTTTGCAAACTCCCTTAGTTTCTGTTTGTTTGTGAATACTTTATATTCACCTTCATATTTGAAGGACAGTTTTTCTGGATAAAGAATTCTCAGTTGGCAGTTTTTCTCTTTCATACCACTGTCTTCTCACCTCTATGGTTTCTGAAGAGAAATCTGCACTAATTCTTACTGGACGTCCTTTGTATGTGATCATTTGCTTCTCTCTTGCTGCTCTGAGAATTTTCTCTTTATCTTTTACATTTGACATTCTGAATAATATGTGTCTTGGCATGGGTCTATTTGGATTTATTCTCACTGGGGTACGGTGTGCTTCTTGGACATGCAAGTTTATTTCTTTTGTGAGAGTTGGGAAATTTTCAGCTATTATTTCCTCAAATACTCTTTCTGCCCCTTTTCCTTTCTCTTCTCCTTCTGGAACTCCCATGACACGTATGTTCTTGTGTTTTGTGTTGTCATTCAACTCTCTGAGCCCCTGCTCAATTTTTTCCATTCTTTTCTTTCTCTGTTCTTTTCTCTCTTTAATTTTAGCTGCTCTGTCTTCGGTATCACTTATTCTTTCTTCTATCATTTCGAGTCTGCTGTTGTATGCCTCAAATGTATTTTTGACTTCACCTATCGTGTCTTTCATTCCCATGAACTTCGTTACTTTTCTGTTCAGGATTTCAAATTCTTCTTTGCGTTCACTCAATGACTTCTTGATGTCATTTATTTCTTTAACTATATTGTCTTTCATCTCATTAATTTGATTTTGGAAATTTGTGCTCATCTCACTGATTAGTTCTCTCAGATTCTGCATCTCTTCCGGGACTTTGCTGTATTCCTTTTCTTGGGCCATGTCTTCTATTTTCTTAGTATGGCCCGTAATTTTTTGCTGGTGCTTAGGCATCTGGTTAGTTTGTATTTTACTTAGATGCTCTATCTCTTTCTCTTTTATGGGGTTTTAGTGGCAGGAGGCTGTGAGTTACCACAGCTCTTTGATTTTTGGCTCAACCTTGATTGTTAGGATTGTTATGCTAGTTGCTCAAAACTGGGCACTGGACCCAGTAATTGGTTATAGAGTCGTCTCCTAGGGCCTTGGGCAGGGAGGCTATAGAGGCCAGGAAAAGCCTCTCTTACTTATTAATTTTCTTATGTGTACTTCCTTGGTCTGCCAGGAGATGGCGCTTGTTGGCAGCTCTCAATTCAATGCCTGGTCGGAGCGGATTTGTTGTGACACAGACCAGATCAATGTGATAGAGCTTCCTGTCTGGGGGCTAAGCGCCCTGTGATTCAAACTTTCTGAGACAGTTCTCCAGACTTCTCTCGTAGTGCCCCCCTTTTCCCAGCTAGGAAATATTTCCACTCCCTTCTGAATCCTCAACAATCAGTCCCTGTTACTAGAGGAGGAGATTGGGAGGTTTGTATATCTTTAGCCCCTTGCAGGCTCCAAGGCAAACAATGGCGCAGCCCCATCCAGCCTGGAAGGGCTCTTGGGACAGGGCAGACCAAACCTGGGAGTCCAAAGCAGGGTCAGCCCCAGGCTCTTTCTCCCCTCTCCTGTGGAGACCTCAAAAATTAGTCCAGGCTAGAAGAGAGGGAGGCTGCGAGGGTCGGATTTCTCCAGTCCCTCCTAGGCTCCCAGGGCAAACCGCCATGTGGAAGGGTCCGTGGGGCTCCGCAGCCCAAATTTACATGTCAGAGCCTGAGTCAGCCCAAGGCTGTGTCCCTCTCACTCCCCTTTCCAGGAGTGGTAGATCCCTGGAGCCCCCTTTGTCTGGTCGCAGGCCCAGAGGCCCGAGAATTCTAAGGAATGTGGGGGAAGGTGCCGGCCGCAGCAGAAGCTGCTACTTCCCACTCACAGTTCTGTTGTCGTGATTTCCCTCTTCTGAACCTCTCTCTTCTGGGTGGTGTACAGCCTTCACCTGCTGTCCTAAACCCTAGAAGATCTTTTTCGGGGCTGTTTCAGCCTGTCCTCTAGCTATTTTTCTGGAAAAAAGATTCTCGTGTCTTACTAGTTAGTCATCTTCCCAGAAGTCCCCGAGAAATCTTTATCCAGCAAAATTGCCCTTCAAATATGTAGGTGAGTTTAAAACATTCACAAACAGAAACTAAGAAAGTTTGTAAAAAAGAATCCACCTTTGCAGGAAATATTAAAGGAAGCCTTAGAGCCCTAAAGAAAAAGACAGGAGAGAGAGGCTTGGAGGAGAGTCTAGAAGAAATAATAGCAGAAAGTATAACCAAAAAAGTGAAAAAAGACATGAAAATAAGATATGACGTAAGGAAACCAAAGAATAAAATGGTGGAAGTAAATAATGTTTTTACAGTAATATCATTCAATGTGAATGGATTAAACTCCCGAATCAAAAGATATAGACTTACAGAATGGAGAAAAAAAACACGAGCCATCCATATGCTGCTTCCAAGAGTCTCACCTTAGACCCAAGGATACAAACCAGCTGAAAATGAAAGTTTGGAAAATGATACTCCACACAAATAGTAATGAAAAAAAGAGCAGGGGTAGCTACACTAATATCAGACAAAACAGACTTTAAGTGCAAAAATATCTATAAGAGATCCAGAAGGCCATTACATATTAATAAAGGGGACAATCTACCGGGAAGATATTATAGTCATAAATATCTATCCACCTAACAAGGGTGCCCCAAAATACCTGAGGCAAACTCTGACAAAACTGAAGGGAGAAATAGACATCTCTACAATAATCACTGGAGACTTCAACACCCCACTCACATCATTAGATAGAACAACTAGACAGAAGATCAACAAGGAAACAGAGAACTGAACTATATGATAAACAAGTTAGACCTAACAGACATATACAGAACACTGCATCCAAACTCAGCTGGCTATACATTCTTCTCAAGTGCCCATGGATCTTTTTCCAGGATAGACCACATGTTAGGTCACAATCCAGCTCTCAATAAACATAAAAAAGATTGAAATTATACAAAGTACCATCTCAGATCATAATGGAATGAAACTGGAAATCAATAATAGACAGGGAAGAGGTAAATTTGCAAATGTGTGGAGGCTAAACAACATACTCCTAAATAATCAGTGGGTCAAAGAAGAAATTGCAAGTGAAATCAGTAAATATATTGAGACAAATGAAAATGAGAACACAACTTATAAAAAGTTATGGGATAGGGCCAGTTCGGCCGTACTCCAGGTTTTTTCCTGATTGAAAGCTGTGTGTCTCATCATATGCTAAAGGATGGCTCTTCCTCTCATCATAAAATGGGGTGAACAGGAATATTCAGTGACTACATATTCAGAAGACAATATTGTGCTGGGCCTTAAACAATTTCTCAAGACAGAGGTGGCTCAAGCAATTGGGTGCCTCCCTCCCACATGGGAAGTCCCATATTCAGTTCCCAGTGCCTCCTAAAAAGAAGATAAGCAGACAAAAAAGAGCACACAACGAACAGACACAGAGAGCAGACAGCAAGTGCAAAATAAATAAATAAATAAAATAAATCTTAAATATATATATATATATTTGCAATTGCTAAGCCTGCACTGTAGATATATGATGTGACCACTGTTTCTGTTTACAGTATTGCTTTATAGAGCTTTTGTATTTGAAAGGAAGCTGATCCTTTAAAATAAGCATTGTGTATATTGTTCTTACAGGACTATTCAGTGGTATAAATATAAATACCTTTGCTTAAAGAAAAAAAAAACTTATTGGATACAGCGAAGGCAGTCTTGAGAGGGAAATTTATAGCCCTAAACGCCTATATCAAAAAAAAGAAGAAAGAGCTAAAATCAATATCTAACTGAACAACTGGAGAAATGAGAAAAAGAACAGCAAACCAATCCCAAAGCAAGCAGAAGAAAAGAAATAATAAAGATTAGAGCAGAAATAAATGAAATTGAGAAAAAACCCCACCAAAAACAAAAACAAAAAAACAATAGAGAAAATCAATAAAACCAAAAGCTGGTTCTTTGAGAAGATCAATAAAATTGACAAACCCCTAGCTAGACTAATACAGAAAAAAAGAGAAGAGATGCCAATAAAAACAACCAGAAATGAAAGGGGGGAAGTTACAACTGACCCCACAGAAACAAAAAGTACCATAAGAGGATATTATAAGAAATTGTATGCCAACTAGACAACCTAGATGAAATGGACAAATTCCTAAAAATGCACAAACAACCTACACTGATGCTTCAAGAAATACAAGAACTTAACAAACCAATCACATTTAATGAGATTGAATCAGTCATCAAAAATCTCCCAAAAAAGAAAAGTCCAGGACCAGATGGCTTCACAGGTGAATTCTTCCAAGCTTTTCAAGAAGAATTAACACCATTCCTGTTTAAAGTCTACCAAAAAATGAAGGGTGGGTAAATTTCCCAACACATTTTATGTAGCCAAACACCAACCTAATGTCAAAGCCAGATAAAGACACTACAAGAAAAGTAAATTACAGACCAAATAAATGCCAAAATAAATGCAAAAGTTCTCAATAAAATACTTGCAAATCAAATCCAACAGCATACAAAAGACTTATACACCACGACCAAGTGGGATTAATTCCTGGTATGCAAGGCTGGTTCAACATAAGAAAATCAATCAATGTAATACACTACATTGAAAAACTGAAGGAAAAAAACACATGATCATCTTGATCGGTGCAGAAAAGGCATTCAACAAAATCCAGCATCCTTTCTTGATAAAAACACTTTGAAAGATAGGAATAGAAGGGAAATTCCTCAATATGATAAAAGGCATACATGAAAAACCCACAGCCAACATTATACTCAATGGGGAAAGTCTGAAAGCTTTCCCTCTAAGATCAGGAACAAAACAAGGATGCCCACTGTCACCATTGTTATTCAGCATTGTACTAGAAATTCTAACTAGAGCAATCAGACAAGAAAAAAAAAGATATCCAAATAGGAAAAGAGGAAGTAAAACTCTCACTATTTGTGGATGACCTGATCCCATATTTAGAAAATTCAGAAATGTCTATGACAATGCTAATTGTGCTAATAAAGGAGGTCAGCAAAGTGGCAGTATACAAGATCAACATGCAAAAATCAGTAATGTTTTTGTACACTAGTACTGAACAATCTGTGGTGGAAATCAGGGGGAAATTTCCATTTACAATAGCAAAAAAAGACTCAAATACCTAGGAATCAATTTAACCCAAGAAGTACAGGACCTATATGCAGAAAACTACAAAACAATGCTAAAATAAATCAATGAAGACCTAAACAAATGGAAATACATTCCATGTTCATGGATTGGAAGACTAAATATCGTGAAGATGTCAATCCTATCCAAACTGATTTATATTCAATACAATACCAATCAAAATTCCAACAGCCTACTTTACAGAAATAGGAAAGGCAATTTCCAAATTCACTTGAAAGGGAAAGTGCACCTGAATAGCCAAAAGCATTCTAAAAAAGAAGAGCAACATAGGAGGAATTTCACTGCCCGACCTTGAAATATATTACAAAGCTACAGTGGTCAAAACAGTATGGTACTGGCATAAAGACAGACACATCAATCAGTGGAATAGAATTGAGAGTCCAGAAATAAACCCTCATGTCTACATTCAATGGGTTTTTGACAAACCTACCAAGTCCATGTTAACAGGACAAAACAGTCTCTCCAACAAATGGTGATGGGAGAGTTGGATATCTATAACCAAAAGAATGAAAGAGGGCCCCTATCTCACTCCCTATACAAGAATCAACTCAAAATGGATTAAAGATCTAAATATAAACACCAGGACCATAAAACTACTAGGAGAAAATGTAGGGAAACATCTTAAAGACCTTGTGGTAGGTGGTGGTTTCTTGGGCTTACACCCAAAACATGCTCAACAAAAGAAAAAATAGATAAGTGGGTATTCCTCAAAATTAAACACTTTTGCACACCATAGGACTTTGTCAAAAGGATTAAAAGACAGCTGACTCAATTGAGAAAATATTTGGAAATCACATGTCCAATAAAAGTTTAATATCCATGATATATAAAGAGTTGTTACAACTCAACAATAAAAAGACAAACGACCCAACTAAAAAATGGGCAAAAGATGTGAAGAGACATTTGTCCAAAGAAGAAACACAAATGGCAAAAAAAACATATGAAAAAATGTTCAACATCATTAATGATTAGGGAAATGCAAACTAAAACTTCAATGAGATATCATTTCACACTATCAGAAAGGCCACTATTAAAAAGACAGAGAACTACAAGTGTTGGAGAGGATGAGAAGGATAGGAACACTTAATCACTGTTGGTGGGGATGCAGAATGGTTCAGCTACTGTGGAGGATTGTTTGACAGTTCCTAAAGAAGTTGAATATAGATTTGCCATGTGATCCTGCAATACCACTACTGAGTATATACCCAGAAGTACTGAGAGCTGTGACATGAACAGACATCTGCACACTGATGTTCATGGTGGCATTATTCATGATTGCCCAAAATTGGAAACAACCCAGGTGTCTATCAACCAATTAATGAATAAACAAACTGTGGTGTATTTATATGATAGAATATTATGCAGCATTAAGAAAAGATGAAGTTGTAAATCATATGACAACATGGATGAACCTGGAGGACATTATGTTGTGTGAAGCAAGCCAGACACAAAAGGACAAATACTGTATGATCGTGCCACTAGGTACTAAATAAATTGTGTAACATATTGTATGATTCCATTTATATAAAATGTAAATATAAATCAATTTATAAAGATGAAACTGGATTAGTGGTTATGTGGGGCTGGGGAAGGCATGCTAAGGGGTGTGGAGATTTTCTTTTTGGACTAATGAAATGGTTCTAAAATTTTTTGTGATGATGAATGTACAACATTGTGATTATACTAAAGGCCATTGATTAGATAGTATGGTATATGAATATATCTCAATAAAACTGCTTAATAAATAAATAAATAATTGTATAAGAATAGCCAGAAATAGCAGCTATGTACAGCAGGAGAAACATAGAGAGATTGAGAGTTGAATTATTTTCTTGTTCGTTTTTTGTTTATTATTATTATTGAAATAATGAAAATGTTCTAATAATGATTGAAGTGAAGAATGCACAACTATGTTGATTATACCAAACACTATTAATTGTACACTTTGGATGAATTGTATGCTTTATTAATATGTATCAATAAAATTGATTTATTAAAAAAAAAAAAGAACAAGCGTATGTCAATATATTTGACAACAAAGACAAATAGACATATTCCTAGAAAAAAATTTATGAAAATTGACTAGAGAAGAATTAGAAAACATGAGTCTTATAATTAAGTAAAGAAATAGATGAAATTTTTCATCAAAGGTAAAAATCAAGTCCAGATGGTACTATAAGCAAGTACTACTAAACTTTCAAGAATAGAACATTCCTCTCTCTTCTAAGCTCTTCCAGAGAATAAAAAAGAGGGACTAGTTTCCAGCTTACTCTATGATGCCTGTATAAACTTGATACTAAAACAAGATACTAAAAAACATAGAAGTAAAAATCCTTGATAAAGTTTTAGTACTTTAAATAAGCAAAAAATAAAAAGGATAACCAAAGTGGCTACCCAGGAACGCAAGAATAATTTAACACTAGAAAAAGTATTCCTGTAATCATCAACCTATCAAAAGAGAACTATAAGATCTTTTTAGAAAAATTCAACAGTTCTCCATTGTAATAACTCAGAGCAAACTAAGAACAGAATAGACCTTCCTTAACCAGTTAAAAGGCATCTACCAAAAACAGAGCAAATATTCTCAGTGATGAAGTTAGAAATGTTTCCTTCAAAATCAGAAAAAAAAGGACAATTCCAATCTCAATGGTGTTTTTCAAAGAAGTTGACAAGCTGATTCTAGGGTTCATGTGGAAGGAAAGTCCAAGAAAAGCCAAAAATTCCCAGTGAAGGAGAAAAAGAAAATATTAAGACTTTCTTTAAAAGTATAGTAATCATGGGAAGCGGCTGTGGCTCGATCGGTGGGGCTCCCGTTTACCATGTGGGGGGCCCCGGGTTCGGTTCCTGGGGCCTCCTGGTGGGGGCGGGCCTGCCCGTGGGGCGTGGTTGGCTGACCTGGCGAGCGCGGGCAGCAAGGAGGGGATAAATGAATAAATAAATAAAATCTTTAAAAAAAAAAAAAAAAAAAAAGTATAGTAATCAAGAGAGTGTGGTATTTTAAAAAAAGTCAATTCAAGATGGATTAAAGACCAATGTAAAAGGCAAAACTTTAAACTTTTAGAAAACAATATAGGAGAGTATCTTTAGCATCTTTGGGTCATCCTTGCCAACACTTGTCACAATCAGGCTTTTTCTAATCTAGTGGGCGTAAAATGGTATCTCATTGTGATCTTGGTCTTCATGCCCATGATTACTCATGAAGTTAAGCAATTTTCTTATGTTTATTTGCCATTCATGTTTCTGCTCTGTGAAATATTTGTTTATGTCATTTCTGTATTTGTCTAATCATTCTTGTCTTAACGATTTGGATAGCATATGAGTTGCAGATATCTTCTCCCAGGTTGTGGCTTATATTTTTATTTAATTTAGTGGTTTTGGATAAACAGACATTAATTTTGATTTAATCAAATTATCCTTTATGTTTAATGTTTTTTTTTTTTTTTCTTTCATTTAAGACATCCTTTCCTTTCCTACCTCAACTGACCCACATGAATGGAGATTATACTCAATTTCGTGCCCCAAAGAAAATAGGGATGCTAGTACTAAATTGGGAGAAATGGCTGCTGGGCTAGCAAAAAACAACAGAGAGCAGTACAGATGAGGAAATGCAAGCTCAAAGGCTTTAAGTTACTTGAACATATCTCAGGTGAAGACGGTGGGTGCCAGCTTCAAGAAGTTCATCTCTGCCACTTTATTAGATACTGAGGATCTAAGCCTCAGTTTCTTCATCTATAAATAGAGAATGATGATGAAGAATTGATGAGAGTATCAACCTCAAAGGGCTGTTGAGGGGATCAAGCACAGCCTGGCACGGAGGAAGTGAATAAGATTAGCTATCAGCACCCTCACCAAGCACTTATGAGGCTTGCCCAGTCCTTACAGGGACCTGAAAACTCTTTGAATAGTCAAAGGTCAGTCATGGAAAAGAAACTGTGAAGACCCCAAATGTAGACCGGGAATCAATGGGTAAAGTTTATCAGCCGGTGTGTACGTGTGTAGGGCAGAGTTCTTGCTAAGAAAACACACGCATTTCCAAGGCTTCTTGCTGGATCCCTCACGGGCTTCATTTCAGGATTCACAACACCCATCTCATTGTATGGAGACCTCTTCCTCTTGGCTGTCTCTGGTTTCTCTCCTGGGATCTTTAAGCATCTCATCATAGCCACTTAAACACGAATATCTAAATGAAACTTTCTAAGATGTGTGTCCCATTCTTGATCCATCTAATTTATCAAAGATCAAGACCCAACTTGTCTCTTCTCTGAGCTGCTGAGGTCGTGTGGGGAGTGGGATCACAGGTCTACACTGACCATCCTTGAAAGTCATCCTTCAGACAGGGGTCCTGGTGCCCGGATAGGACTTCTGGGGACTGGAAATATGGGTTCCAAAGGGGCAAAGAGCAGGAGGAGACAAGTTTGGTCACCTCTTCCCAGTGGCACACAAGTGGCTGGGAACAGGCCAAAGGTCAGAAGCAGAATGGACATTGGAACAGAGTGAAGAGAGATGGGGCAGGCAAAAGCTAGGATGTCAAGGCAGTGTGTAAAACAGACCGGCAGCCTTCTGCTCTTTCATGCTAGTTCTCAAGTGAGTCATAGGATGAGCAGATGGCAATTCACAGCTAGCTAACAATTCATTCCTTACTCTGTATCGGGCATTGTGATTTTCATGTATTATCCCATTATTTTAATCTTCACAGCAACGAGTGTGAGTGTTATTACTTCCACCACTTAACAGATGAGAAAATTGGGTCTAGAGGTTAGATAACTTACCCAAGGTCACATAAAATCCAGGGAGCATTTGTAGCTCAGTGGTTGTGCACCGGCTTCCCACATATGAAGACATGGGTTCAATCCCTGGCCCTGTTACCTCAAAAAAATAAAAAACAATAAAAAAATAAATCTAATGCTCCAAAATCCATGCTCTTAAACACTGTATCACATGATACTCAGTAAGCACTTAGTAGGGCTTTGTGCAAATCTTACATTTTGCAGGCTGTTATGCAGACTCCATCGAAGTCTCAAATGATGGAATGCGAGTTGGGGAAAGCTCAGGAAATTTCTGCTGAGAATCCTTTCCCTTAGAAATGTACCTCATAGAGATGGCAGCTCACCACAGCTGAGGCTACATTTGAACACAGCCTGGTTGGATGTGATTGGGTCTCCTTGGAAACACAGCTTCACCGACTTCTGCTTCCAATCTCTGAGAATTAATTTCAAATATAATTTCAGGACTTTATCTGCACCACATTTACACACGAGTCCTCTAAGGCAGTGTAATGATCGGAGCACAAGATTGGCCCTCTGGCAGGCTTGACTCTACCGTCTGTGAAATGTATGCTTCTGACAAGTTGCTTGGTCTCTCTGGGTCCCTCTGTGTTCACATCTACAAAATAGCAGTAATAATAGTACTTACCTCATAGGTTTGTTCTAAGTGTCATTAAACTCTTAAGCACAAATTAAGTGTAGGCTATTATCACTCCTCTCCCACCTCCCCTTTCTCCTCTTGCCACCCCCAACCTCCACTGAAGAGTAACCAACTTGTCCTACTTCCCAGGGCCCCCCTCATTTCAGGATGGTTGGTCACCCTCCCCAACACTACAATAAGCAAAGTCCTAATAGTTTTGATACAATGGTAGCCAATGGGGCTTGAGATGGTGTCAGGGTAAGGTTTGCATTGGTAAATCAAAATCATGACAGTTTGGGGGTAAATGGATGTAGAACCTCAGAGGCTCAGAAAACTCCCTGCAACCCAAGGTAAATCCAATTAACTATTTAAATTTGAGCCCTCAAGGGCAGGGGGTGTCTTATTCATCTTTATATTCCTCACCACACTTAGAAAAGTGAATTGTTAAATGAGTGAATAACAAATCAGCTAAAACACCTTCAATGCAAAATGATCCCGAGTCCCAGGCCAGGAGCTGCTTGTTTCAACAATCTCCAGGGCAACCAAACAGGTGGATTTCTTCAAATCATATGATATGAATGACAGTGGCCTGTATCTAAATCTAAATCTGAATCTCTGGAAGGCAAATCCCATTGAGTTATTTGTGAGTCATTGATTAAGAGTTGGCCCCTTCCACTCATACCTGCTCCCTCACCCTGCCTTTGGGACTGATGGGCTTTTCAATGGATTGCTAAACAAATGGCAAATGCATGACCCAGAAGGGGTATCTGTCCCTAGAAAACACCACCAAGCACTTGTGCTCCTAACATATGGGAGAAGCAGGGGCCATGCTTCAGAATATGGATAGAAAACATCTCTGTTTGCTGGGAACCCTGAAGGGTGGGGGTAGGGAACATGGATTGTTCTCAGCATTCCAAGCTGGAATACTGGCAGGGCCATGTAACTGTTATGTGGCAGAATAGAAATGGGATAGGAGACGACCATTTGTTCATGCTCTGGTGCAGAACGGTCCTGGCCGTGCCCCTTCCTACCTGTGAGACCTGGAGCAAGTGACTTACCCTCTCTGAGCTTCAGTTTCTTCTTCTGTAAAATGAGAATACTAATAGTCCTAGGATGGTTGCTAGGATTAAAGGACCTACTACCTGTAAAGAAAATGTATAATATGGGGCCTAGGAAAGCTCAATATCTGAAGCCACTATTATTGGTGGTATTTATTATTATTTTGTTGTTGTGTTCTAACATAAATACCCCACATGACGTTGTTCCAAGGGGGGAAAATACCCCCCAAATCAACAAAGGCAAAGAGGAGTGGCAAATAACAAGCACTCGGTAAATGTCAGCCACTGTTATAAAGAGCTTTTAAGTCAAGACCTGCTTCCTGTGCCAAAGACTCACCCAGCTGCCTTGTGAATACTGGGAGAAGCTCATTTGAGAAAACTCATGAGACACACTATGAAATATTAGTCCCTCCCAAAAATGCATCACCTGAATTTAATCATGGTGAAATCTCAAAGCCCAAATTGAGAGAGCTTCTACAAAATACCTGGCCTTAAGAAATGTCAAGGGTGTGAAAGGCAATGAAAGGCCGAAGAATCGCTCAGATTCAAGATGTGACTATTATGTGCAATGCATAATCATGGATTGGATCCTAGACCAGAAAGTAAAAAAAAATCACTATCAGAGACATCATTAGAACAATTGGTAAAATTTAAATAAAGTCTGTAGATTAAGTAATAATATTGTATCATTGCTAAACCTTCTGGTTTTGATGATTATGTACGAGAATGTACTTGCCTTTGGGAAATACACCCTGATCTATTTAGGAGTAAATGGACATGATGGCGCCAACTTACTCTCAAGTGGTTAAAAAAAAGCTAATGCGCATATATAGAAAACAAAGGAAAAAGCAAATGCGGCAAAATGTTCATTGGTGGAGCTGGGTGAAGGGTATATAAGAGTTCTTTGTGCTATTCTTGCAACTTTCATGTAAGTTTGAAATTATTTCTAAAAATAAATAAAATGAAGCTAAAAAATGACTAAACCCTTTAAAGAAGCTAAGAAACACCAGGCTGTTATGCAAGCAGCTAGGTCTCTGCTCAGGGCCACGAGTCAGCAGCTGTGAGAAGCCCCCACCTTTTGGTCCTGTTTCCTCACTGTCCCCTCTCCTGGGCAACCTGGATAAGCCAACTTTCTATTACTAGGCAGTTTTAGACTCTGCCATGGAAACGGGGACACGCCCTCAGCCATGCCTGCACAGGAGGTGATGAGAGACAGGTAATGGGTGCAGTGCAGCACAGCACAGGGCCGGGATGGGAGGTAGGGGAGCTCCAATGGCATCGCTCGACCTGCCTGCAGCCGTTGGCCTAGATGTCTCATGGAAGGACCAGGGTGAAAAGCAGAGACTGTCTAGCACTTAAGGCGCAAAGGAGGTGAACTTGGCTCCCCAGGAGAGGAGCTGTGCTCGTCGCCAGCAAGAAGAGGGTGCTGTTCTCTCCCATGTCATCCCCTGAGCGGCACCAGCATGCTGTCAACTCCAGATGTGCCCACGGAGTGGTTTCACAGATCTGCAGACCCCGGGCCTGGATTAGGGTGAAGTGAGCGAGGTGAGTCAGGCAAATGTAGGATGGAATTCCATCTTTATTTAAAATTTTAATATTTTTTTCATCATGGACTTTTAAATTGTTTGCTTTTTCAAAATGTTGTATTAAAATATTACTTATCTCGATTACAGAGGTTTTTTGGCAAATTTTGCTCCCAAAGCAAGTGCCTCGCTTGCCTCACCCTAGTCCCACTCTGACAGATCTAACCCATGGATTGCAATACCACTGGCTCAGGGTTTGCTGTTGGTCAGATGAAGTCTGGAGCTACATGGGCCCTTTTGTAAAGAAAGGCCTGGCCAAGGAAATTAATCTTGAGAATGCAAATGCCTACCTTTGACATCACTTCACAGCCAGCAACTGGAGCCCGCCTTCTTTTTCTCCGAGTCTCAGTTTTCTTATCTGTAAAAAGTGGGGAGCAATCCCTTCTTTGCTTAGTTTATTCTGAAGACTGAATATCGTACTGAGTACCCTAAGGACCAGGCATTGTGCCGAGTCTTTCCTTTCATTATAAACTCAGGCTTTGCAGCTCTACCATATAGGAGCTAGTATTATCCCCATTTTAAAGGTGACGAAACGGGCACAGAGAGGTATAGTTATATGTCCAAGTTCAAACAGCCCATAAGTTGAAGTGCATATGCTTTAACCCCTACACCATCCTTCTCAACAGGGGGTGCCCCACCACCACCACCAGGGGACATTTGGCAATGTCAGGAGACATTTTTGGCTGTCACCACTGGGGTAGGGGGATGCTGCTGGCATCTAGTGGGTAGAGGCCAGAGATGCTGATAGACATCCTGCAATGCCCAGGACGGCCCCTCCCACCAAAAAAGGACTATTCAGTCCCCGAACATCAACAGAGTGGTGGCTGGGAAGCCCCTCGCTAGTCTGTGCTCCTGAGGCTAGAAAGTTATGTGAGGACGTGCTCCATGAACAGCAGGTGGTGCTTGTTCTTGTCTTTCATCCCTGTGGCCTGCGGTTTCCCTTGGTTTTCCAAGGAAACCAAGTTCCCTTGGCTTAGCACCCCATAGATCGGTCAAGAACCTGGGCTTCGGAGTCAGGCAGAGCATCCGATTATTAACACTTATTTTTTGGGCACCTGCTACGTGTCGGCCCTGGCCTGGGCGGTGTGGACGTCCCTAGGTGCCCCTGGCGAGCTAGTCTAGTGGGAAGAGGGACCTTAGACATGGCAACACACAGGCTTGTGCCGGGATTATGATATGTGCCTGGAAGCAAAGGAACTGCAGGCTAGAGCGAGAGCAAGAGGGGAACCCCAGACGAGGAGGGGCAGGAAGGCTTCTTTTTAAGCTGAAACCTGGAGGTGGCAGGAAGAGCCCTGCAGGTGGAGAGGACAGTCAGGAGGCCCTGAGGTGGGAACCGAAAGCCAGCGAGCGACAGGGAGGGCCGAGGCGGGGCTGGGGTGGGGGTGGACCAGAGCCAGGCGACCTGGCAAGTGTGTAGGTAGAGGCCAGGTCACCGGGGCCTGGGGGCCACCTGGGGTTTGGTCTTTATATCAAATGAGCCTTTGAAGGGTTTTAATCAGAGCAATGACACAACCAGGCCTGCCCTTCAGAAAGTGACCGTCTTAGGTCAGGCACAGCTTTGGGTGGAAGATGCTGTGTGAGGTGGACACCCAGAGCCCGCTTCAGCAGCTGGGACCCATCATATAAAGGCGGGGCATGGCCCTTACGCAACCTCAGAAGATGCACCAGCTCCAGCCCCAGACCCCAAGCCGGCCGTGAAACGTGATGACTGAAGCAATTTGCATACATTACAAGACCAGGGCTGGGACTCCTGCGGGATCAGTCACTGGAAACACCTGCTTGGGGCCTGCAGCTGGGCCCCTGCCAGCAGCAGGGAGTTTCCCACTGGCCCTGTGTTTCCTTCTGCTGCTTTTTCATGACTCAGGCTGTGACACTTTCACTTCCCCTGAAATCTCCACCCTGCTTTCCTCAAATTCCGAGGTATTCTTAGCCCATTGCACTGGACCCCACTGACTCCTGTCCCACCCGGGCCCCATAGTGAATGGCTGTGGCTACTGCTGATGTTTTGTGATGATTTGGGGCCATGTATCCAAACTCTTGAACCTCATTTCTGCCCATTCATAAGCATGCAAAGGACTCTTGAGCAGGGACTTCTTTACCAGGACAAGAGCTTGAGGCTTTGAGAGAATCTGATTGTCCCTGCACAACCAGGAACAGTATTTCCCAAAGTGGGGATTGCTCAGGATATTAAAAGGAATTCCAAGGAGTTCCATGGACCATAAATTTGGGCCACACTCTTTCAATACAGTTAAGCAGCTTTCCTGATTATAGGACTTTTCAGAGCATTTAATATGCCAATGTGCATTGTAAATTTCCAAGAAGGAAAGATGCATATGTATATTTTTTTTTCCAGGAGCATGTTTCAGACTAGTGTTTGCAGGTACTTGCACTGGGAAACATCATAAGGCTAGTTCAAACCTACTAAATGGGGAAACGGATGTGACTCAAGCGACTGGGCTCCCATCTACCATACAGGAGGTCCAGGGTTCGATTCCCAGGGCCTTCTGGTGAAAGGCAAGCTGGCCTGAGCAGAGAGCTGGCCCATGCAGAGTGCTGGCCTGTGCAGGAGAGCTGGTGCAGTAAGATGACGCAACAAAAAGAGACACAGAGAAGAGACAATAAGAGACACAGCAGACCAGGGAGCTGAGGTGGTGCAAGAGATTGAGTGCCTCTCTCCCACTCCAGAAGGTCCCATTAGTTCCCGGTGCCACCTAAAGAGAAGATAAGCAGACACAGAAGAACACACAGAAAGCAGACAGCAAGTGCAAAACAATGGGGGGGGGGATAATAAATAAATAAATCTTTAAAAAAAAGAAGCTACTAAATGGCAGAAGGACGAAACCTCAGGCAGACTCAGCGTGTTCAGCTTAGGTCAAGCCATCGTCTGCCTTTCCTTCCAGGCTCTAGGCTTCTGGAAGGACTGTCCCCAACTTCCAACAATAGAAGGATGGGCCAGATTTTTCCTTTCCTGGGCCATCCAGTGCAGGCTTGTTCATGCAGACGCGCCACATTACCGCTGGCTGGAGAGGTAGAGGAGAGGGGTGGGTTTGGGGGTGGTGCAAAGCTTCCCTTGACTCAGTTGTACACAAAGACAGAAAACGTATTTGCATGGGCTTTGTTAAACCTGCTTAAAAGAGCAAAAAGTTTTTAGCATTCTTTTATGTTTTCTTTTTAATTACTAAAGAAGTGTATATTTTTGTTTAAAAAATTTTTCAAACAATTCACAAGTGTATACAGTATGAAGTGGAAGTCCTCCTTTCATCTCTTCCTCCCTCACCTCTCAGCCCTCATCCCTGGCCCACGGCGTTCCTTAGTAAGGTTTTTTTTTTTAAGATTTGTTTATTTATTTATTCCCTTCCCCCGCCCCCCATTGTTTTTTATGTTCCCTGTCTGCTCTCTTTGTGTTCTTCTGTGTCTGCTTGTCTTCTCTTTAGGCGGCACTGGGAACTGATCCTGGGACCTTCTGGAGTGGGAGAGAGGCGCTCAATCTCTTGCGCCACCTCAGCTCCCTGGTCTGCTGTGTCTCTTATTGTCTGTCCTCTGTGTCTGTTTTTGTTGCATCATCTTGCTGTGCCAGCTCTCCCCTCAGGCCAGCACTTCATGTGGGCCAGCACTCTGTAAGGGCCAGTTTGTCTTTCACCAGGAGGCCCTAGAAATCGAACCCTGGACCTCCTATATAGTAGACGGGAGCCCAGTTGTTTGAGCCACATCTGTGTCCCCTTATTAAGTTTTTTTTTTTTGTTTTTTTGTTTTTTTTTTTATTATGGGTAAAAATCAAAATTCTCACAATACATACAAACATTTGCAAAATGATATATAAATATATATGCATATACGTGTATTTGCTCTTATTAAGGTTTTGATATGCCTGGTTTGGTGGCTAAGAAGCCTGGTCTGGGGTCGGAGTGCCTGGGTTTGAATCCCAGCTCTGCCAGCTAGTAGTTGCGTGTCCTTGGGTGCAATCTTGTTTAGTCATCTGTAACATGGAAGGACTAAAGTAAGGGCTCGGGGGAATATTGAGTGAGATAAGATGATTAAAGCACTCAGCATAGTGCCTGCACCTAGTTAGATTCAGTTAGCTTGGACACTTTCAAAGTCCCATCTCCATCTTTATAAATGTCCCCAAATCCATTAGCAATGAATGTGCTAATTACAAAATGTGTTCAAGCTTTTCAGTCCGCTGATGTGAAGTTTTTTTTTGAGTCTTCACGGACAGTTTCTATGCAGAAACCACTCTTCAGGGGTTTGCTTTATATTTCAAATTAATAGTCAAGTTATCAGACTTGCTTTATCCTACAGGTTAGTTAATTTTTTATGTAAGGAGCTAAAAACTTTCTCAGGACTCTGATGGGTGATTATTATTTTAGAAAATGCCAGACTTAGATATATGGCTTACAAAAGCTCTTATTCTATTTATAAGTCCACCTAGGATTGCCAGATAATACACCAGTTGCCCAGTTAAATTTGAATTACCAGAAATTCATATTTAACTAGCATCCCTTATTTTTATTTGCTAAGTCGGGGATGCCTAAGTCCAGCACACTTAAACAATTAATTTTAAGGGGTTTTGGTTCCATATATGAACATTTTAAACTTATTTTATAAATTTAATACACTATATTTCCTTTTAAAGTTCTTCAATTATCTGAACTAACGAAAACAAAACTCTTTTTGGAGACTAAATAATTCTTCTGAGGCTAATAAATTAAAGTTATAAAGCATGGCTAACCCAAAGTCCTTGTAAATGTTCCATAAACTTAACAGGATTTCAACTTAAAATCACAAATCTAAACCAATCCTGCCAATTGCACAATTTTTATTGGAGTTACAAGACACAGTTTAACAGGATAAAATCTCCCATAAGTTAAAACCTCATAAAATAACAAATATGTACAGATTCCTTTCATAAAACACCCAAAATTGTACACCACAATTCTGAGTCTTTTCATGGAAGAAATTTCTTTGCAGAAGTCTGGAGATCTCACCCGGGGTTTATAACTTGATTGGATCTGGCATTTCATTTTGCTTTTCAGATCTTCAAATCTTCCTGCCTACATCTCTAAAAATCATTTCACTAGGCCTGAAATCGTACAAATCTTGCAAAAACTTCCTTTCTTGGGGTCACACAACTCTTTTTTTTTTTTTTTTTTTACACACAACTCTTATAAACAGTTTGAATCATGGATCTCTCCAGGAGCTATAACTTGACCATTGTCCTCTGTATTAGACAAAACTTGGAAGTTCCAGAATTAGTTTCTGTTTTCTTTTTGTCCAAAATTTCAGTTCTTAGTGTATTTCTCTCGTCTAGTATTTTGCTGTAAGCTGCAAGGAGAAGCCAAGCCACATTCTCCAAGTTTACCTTGGAAAGTTCTTTAGCTAAATGCTCTGGTTTGCCATTTTCAAATTCTGTCTTCCACATAACACCAGGAGTTAATCTCATTAAGTTCTCTGCAGCTTTAAAACATGGATCGCCTTTCCTCCAGTTTCCAATAAAAGTTTCATCATTTACTTCTAAGGCATCATAGAAAGTCTCTTTAGCATCCATATTGCTATCAACAGTCTCTTCAAAGTGGTCTAGGCCTTTTCCATCAAGCATTTCACAATTCCTCCAAAAAATACCCCTTACCCGTTTATAAAACCGTTCCAACATTTTGGTAATTACAAAAGTACTACCCCACTCCTGGTACCAAATTCTGTATTAGTCAGCCAAAGGGGTGCTAATGTGAAATACCAAAAATGGGTTGGTTTTTATAAAGGGAATTTATTTGGGGTAGAATTCCACAGATACCAGGCCATAAAGCGTTAAGTTTTTTCTTTCACCACAGTTCATTGCCACGTGTTAGAGCAAGGCAGCTGCCGGCGTTTGCCAGGGTTCAGGCTTCTGGGGTTCCTCTCTTCCCGGGGCTGTGTTTCTCTCCCGGCTTAGCTCCTGTTTCCTCCACAAGGTTAGCTGCAGAAAATCAGGCGAACGGCTTGCTTCTCTTCTCCTGGGGCCTTCTTTCCAACATCAAAACTGCTTCTCAAAAGACTGCTTCAACTGTCCTTTGCCTTGCCTTTTATATTCAATACCCCACCCACCAAGGGGTGGGGCTCAATGCCCTAATCCTAACCTAATCATGCCCAGATTAACAGATCAGTTTACAAGCATGATTCAATTATATTTTTGGAATTCATAATTACATCAAATTCCCCAACGGTTACATCCTTCAAGTCCAAGGGCGTCTTGCTGGCCCATTCTAGCAGACCAGCAATTCCTCTCCCTGGCAACACACTGCCAGCGTTCGATGTGTTAAATCATGTACAGTAAATTGCCTAAAAAATTTTGTAATTCTTAAACTAGACTTGACGTTAATTTATTTCCATTAGGGCAGTTAGAGCATGAGTTTCTGCGTGTGTCCGGGGATAGCTGACCTCCAAACCCTGTGATATCAGAAACCCTGCAGAGTTTCCCACAGCCGCCTGCCCCGTTGTGCCCGGCAGAAGCACTATCACCCCAGAGGCTCTTTGGGGTGGACCTTTTCCGAGTTCATCAATTGTCAGGAAATGGCACAGGAGAGATGACCAGATGTCAGAGCTGGCTCAGCAGTGGTGGGGAGGAGAAGGAGGGAAATGAGGGACTTTACAGAGGATAGAGCCTAAGTTAGGCAGGCCAATTTCCTCTCCAGGGTGATAAAAGCAGGGACTGCTAGAGGCTAGCCCCTTTCCTTGGGGAATGAAACTCATGATCTTGGGTTCCTCAGAGAAGTGAAAGTAGCAAGAAGGAATCCTGTAATTCCTGTTATCTGTAGGCTTTATAAATCAGCAGAGCCCGAGGAGGTGGCCCGATCCTGGCTCTCCAACCCCGAGGTCCTTCCCTGAGCCCTGAAGCCCAAGGACAGCAGGATGCCTCAGACGGCGGCCTCCCTGCTTCTGGTCCTCCTCTCCATCACCAGCGCCCTGGCCCTGAGGATCTGCTCTTTCAACGTGAGGTCCTTCGGCGAAACCAAGGGAGAAAACCAGAACGCCATGGATGTCATTGTAAAGGTGAGCCCCCTTTCCCATCAGCACCATCCCTGGACACCCCCTCGCTCTCTCTCCACCGCTTTCAGACTCTGAGTCCCTGGAGGAGATTCACAAAAGTTAATTAAAGCTGTGACAACAGCTACAATTACAATAACTACTTCACCTCTCTGTGCCCTGCCTCATCACCTGTAAAATGGGCATAATAGCACCTCCCTCAGAGGACTGTTGTGAGGAATACATGAGCTGGTAAATGTAAGGTTCCTAAAGCAGAGAAGGGCTCATAGTAAGTTCCAGGCATTGCTGGAACTATTGGCTATTATTATGATTATTTTTACTATTTATTGAATACATGTGTCATTCTTTGTCCTTATGAGGACAGATTATTATCCCCTTAAGCAGAGGTTAAATAACATCGTACAGCTGGTGGGTGGTGGAGCGAGTGCCGGCCCAGCCTGGGTTTACCTTTTAACCACCAGTGCAGCACAGCATCTCTGCCTTCCCTCCCTCCCTCCCCCACTTCTCTCTTTCTGTCTCTGTCTTTGTCTCTCAGCCTCCCAACTCTCAAGTCTACTCTTTCTCTCCTCTTAGATAACACTTTCCTTGGGTAATATGACCAATGCCTGGAACTCTGCTCACATTTCTCTGGAGTCAGTTGACTCTTTATCCTACAGGTTGATTTATTTTTGATGCTGGGAACTAGAAACTTTCCCAGGACTCTGGAGGGGGTGGTTATTACCTCAGAAAACACCAGCGGCACCATGGTGTGGTGGGAAGGCGATGGGTCTTCATGCCACGCAGCCCTGGGTTCAGGTCCCACTTGCCAGCTGGCTGAGCTTGGGAGGTCCCTTCACTTCTGAGCCTCCAGTGCTTTTCAGGGAAATGGGGCTCCCTTCCCTGCAGCCCCTGCTGGCTGGGAGAATTCCAGGTTTGTAAGGCAGAGCCTGCCACAGGCGGTTGTTCACAGACAAGAGCTGCTGTTGTGATTATTAGGCAAAGTAGATTTGAGTGAGGACTGGAATGCCCCGTCTTACTGAGACAATCCTCCCACACCAGGCTGGCCCTGCCCTTTGGACGGTGCCCAAGGCCTTCTAGATGTTGTTTTGCCGTGACAGCCATGCCAGGGCTGTGGGAACTGTGACTCCCTGGCTTAACAGGGAACTCTGACATGCAAGGAAACTATTTTCCCCAACCCCTCACACATGGCCCCATAGATCCTGGGTGTCTGTTGAGCTCCCATCACCTCCCTCACTTGCTCAACCTGGGAAATGTATTTTTGCTCCTTGGCAAGTCCATGGCGGAAGGCTTCACTTGGCATCCCCCGTGCTGCCGCACCCTGGAGGGCCGGCTGGTGGACAGCCCATCCCACCTAACGTCAGATTGTCTAAGGTCTTTGTCAAGGCCTCCGTACCCTCTCCATGGCCACAGGACCATCCCGTTAACAGAGGACGACCCAAAACACAGCTAGAGCCACCCCCCAGAGTGTTTATAGCCAAACCCAAACCCCAGGCCTTCTGAACGAACTATTCACAGGGCCTATGGACTGAGCACCTACTCGAGGCCAGTCATCTTATGTTCTTATTGAGCACTATGAGCCAGGCACTTAATAAGAATGAGAAAAGCCTCAGAGAGTTTAAGTGACGTCCAGGTTTTCACAACTAGCAAGGGGAAGAACCAACCATATAACCCAATTTGAAAAGTGGCAATGCATTTTTCTTCCACACTTGGTTTACCACTTCGGAGGCAAGCGCAGCATCATCATCTTGTTGTCATGACTACCTTCTTTGGGAAGGTGGGAGAGTCCAGGTCTACCTTCTCCGTCTTGGGTTTGCCAACTAGCACCAGTTCTCCAGATGCCAAACCCTGCCTGCACGTTCTGCTCTTTAGCTTGTGTCCTTAAAGAACAGAGCTCGTTCATCCAACAAATACTCATTGAAGGTACACAATGTGCTGGCCACGCTCCCAGATGCTGGCAGTACGACGATGTACGTGGGAGGCATTGTCTCCATTTTCACAGCACTTCCAGCACATGGTAGTGATCATCTCAGGCCTGCTTGCTGCACACGGGACCCTTTCTATGAGAGTCTAAGTTGAGTGCTCGGAGTGATACATAAGGCAATCTCTTCTGCAGCATGGAGACTGCCCCATTTCATCAGTTTTGTATCCTGATTTTACATTAGAAATATTTTCCATGTTGCTAAATCTTTTTTAAAAACATGTCTTTCAATGCTGGGTAATGCTTGGTCCTGTGTTTGTGGCATACTTGATTTAAAATTTTCCCATTTAGGGATACTTAGGCTGTTTCCAATTTTTTGCTGCAATGTACCTTCCTCAGTGATGACAAAATCAATTTACTGAGTGCTTCCTATATGGTTGGCAGCATTCTAAGAACCCACTTACTCTTCCAGCATCCCTGTGAGGGAATGACTATTACCACCCTCAATTTATAGATGAGGAAACGGAGGTGCAGTGAAGTGGATGTTTCCTTCCAATGGAAGACATTCCTCAAAGTGGGAAGTCTGCATCAAAGGGTATATATACACTTTAAAGACTTTTCGATACATACTCCAAAGTGCCTTCTGGAACACTCTGACAGTCAAAGTGACTGAATCAGTAGGCTGGCTTGTTGAGGGGCTCCCAGCTCTTTCTGCCGAACCCTGCATGGCTGATGCCAAGGCCTAAAAACCTGCCGATGGAAGGATCTGGACTTTGGGACAAACCCATAGTCCTCTCCCCCAGTCACTCCTCAGCCTGGGGCAGCTTCTTAAAGGTTGAGCCTCCCGGTTGCAGGGGCGGGAGGTCCTGGACAAGTGGGGGCTGGTGGCTCTGCCCGCTCTGCCCTTCTGGAGATGGAACCAGAATGCCTGCTCTGGAACCAGGGGGTCAGTGCCGTCATCCTCTTGCTCCATGTCTTTGGTGGCTGTGTGAGAGGATGAAACTAACGATGGGGGCGTCCTATCCTTGACCACCAGGACCACAAGCCCCAGTGGTCACCCAGGACTATGGGTTTGGTCTGCATCCTGGCCTCCAGGCCACTGCTCACTCAGAAGGAGCTGCCCCTGTGTTCTTTGCCCACTGAGCTCCATCTCACCTTTTTGGGCCTGTTCAAATGCCACATGCTCCTTGGAGCCTTCCTTGGTCCTCCAGGCAGAAGTAATTGATTATTCTGCAACACTCCCACAGCTTGTAGCTTTTATTTAGCACAAATTTCTATTTGCCTTGCACTGCAGCTAGTTGTTTCCATTTGTCTCTCTCCACCATGAATCTTTGAGGGCAGGGGCTGTATTTTAACAGTTTAGCTTTGGAGTCACATAGACCTGGGTTCAAATACTGCCTCTGCCACCTATTGGCTGTGTCACATTGAACTAGTCACGCACCCTCTCTGAGTTTTATTTGATGGGCTCGTAGGATTGTTGTGAGGCTCACAATAAAGGTTAATTCTTATTATTATCATTATACCTCTTTATTTCTGCAATACCCAGTATGGTGCCTTTCACTTATTAAGGGCTTAATAAATATCTATTGTTGTAATTAATCAAGCAAAACTGAGAGGCAGAATTTGCAGGGGTCATGGTTGTAGGCTCTGGACTTGGATTGCCTGGGTTCAAATTCTGCCTCAGCCACTTTCTAACTGGATGACTTTGGGTACTTTGCTTAGCTTCCCCTGAATCCCTGACTCTTTGTCTTTAAAATGTACATAATAATAGCACTTACCTCAGAGAGTCTTTTCAGGGAAGAAATGAAATTAATTTAATAAAGCACCCATGCAATAGTTAAAATATAGTAAATGCCCTGTAGAAAGTTCTATTATTATTATTATTATTATTAATAAATGACCTCAAACACCTGGGCATTCTCTTCCTACAGGTCATCAAACGCTGTGACATCATACTGCTGATGGAAATCAAGGACAGTAACAACGTGATCTGTCCTATGCTGATGGAGAGGCTGAACGGGTAAAGACTGGGGGCCCAGGCCCTCTGTGGGTTCGAGGTCAAATGTAAGCCCAGGGGAACTGAAACTAGAACGGGGGCCAGCTCTTACCCTGACTATCAGGTCACGTGGCCAGAGCTACACAGGGTTCCAACTCTATCAGCCGCGGACCTGAGAGCTTTCAGCTGGCTGGTTTTTTTGTTTGTTTGTTTCTTTTTAGGAGGTATCAGGGATTGAACCCAGGACCTCGTACATGGGAAGCAGGCACTCAGCCACTGAGCTGCACCGGCTCCCATCAGCTGCCAGGTTTTAATATGATAAAGCAAAACAGGGGCAACAGGTCAGGACAGAGGGAGAATGAAAACAGCAAGAGACCAGGCTAAGAAGTTATAAAGAACAGATTGAACGCCAACAATAGAAGAAAGGTTTGATAAAGTTGTATGCCCACTGGCAGCCGTTAACTCTCACGCTTGCTACAGAGTAAGGTAGAGCTAAATATTCCAGCATGGAAACACGGCAGCAATACACTGAAGAAAGCAAGTTACCAATTGTAGGTAGAGTAGTCCATTTCAGTCATCACGCTACATTTTATATGAATAAATGTGTGCCTGTGTTTGCTTGGGCATAGAAAAAAGACTGGATGGGTGTGCTCCAAATTGTTAAAGTCGTTACTTCTAGAGGGTGAGATTGGAGGCCAGGGTGGGGTGGAAGGGGGGCGGTCACTGAAGCACTGGAGAACATTTGCTTCTTATTTTATATACTTGCATATGATCTGAATATTTTACAATGAGAATGCTATACTCTCCTCTACTCTTCTTCAAATAGCAAACAGCCACTACCACCCAGATTTTAAAAAAAAGCAGTAACATCTGGCCAATATTACACTTTGGTAATTTTTAAAAAGTCACTTTTTTTTTCTTTTTTTTAAATGAAGGGCAATCCAGACTTAATACACATGGAGAGGAAATGCTATGGACACTATCCTTCACACAGGGACCTCTTGGGCTTGCCTCACCTTCTACTTGACTTCAGTAAAATAAGTGGTGTAGCAGAGCATCTCCTTTTGAGCCTCGGCTGGTCTCTGTTTCTGAATCTAATCTCTGACTCTGAAAGAGAGCATGTAGAAGGGGTTAGGAGCCGAGGCCATGCTCAGACCACCTGGGTTTGGATCCTGGCTCTGTCGTGACTCAGGCAAGTTACTGAATCTCTTTATGCCTCATTTTACCTATCTGGAAAGTGCGGCTAATGAGAGCGCCCACTCTCCTGAGGTTGTGCTAATTAAACTGAATCATACCACGTAAGTGCCTTAACGGTGCCGAGCTCCATAAGAGCGAGCAGGTTCTTTTTTTTTAATGGATTTTTTTTTTTACTTTATTTTATACATTTTATGATTGAAAAAATAAACAATTAAAAACTAAAGAGTAAACACAGATGAATAAATATATACATTTCTCAATTAAATGTAATGAATACATATAAAATTTTTTTTGAATAAAACAATATGTTACACAATATATCTGGTTCATAGTAACACAATCATACAGTATTTGTCCTTTTGTGTCTGGCTTGCTTCACTCAACATAATGTCCTCCAGATTCATCCATGTTGCCATATGCTTTATGACTTCATTTCTTCTTACAGCTGCATAATATTCCATCGTGTGAATAGACCACAGTTTGTTTATCCATTCATCTGTTGATGGACACCTGGGTTGTTTCCAACTTTTGGCAATGGTGAATAATGTGGCTATGAACATCGGTGTGCAGATGTCTGCTCGTGTCACTGTTCTCAGTTCTTCTGGGTATATACCCACTAGTGGTATTGCAGGGTCACATGGCAAGTCTATATTCAACTTCTTTAGGAACTGCCAAACAGTCCTCCATAGTGGTTGTACCATTCTGCATTCCCACCAACAGTGAAGAAGTGTTCCTGTCTCTCCACATCCTCTCCAACACTTGTAGTTCTCTGTCTTTTTAATAGTGGCCATTCTGATAGGTGTGAAATGTTATCTCATTGTACTTTTGATTTGCATTTCCCTAATCATGAGGGATGTGAGCATTTCTTCATGTGTTTTTTTGCCATTTGTATTTCTTCTTTGGAGAAATGTCTATTCAAGTCTTTGGCCCATTTTTTAATTGGATCGTTTGTCCTTTTATTGTTGAGTTGTAACATCTCTTTATATATCCTGGATAGTAAACCCTTATCAGATATGTGATTTCCATATATTTTTTTCCTATTGAGTTGGCTGCCTTTTCACCCTTCTGACAAAGTCCTGTGAGGTGCAAAAGTGTTTAATTTTGAGGAGGTCCCATTTATCTATTTTTTTCTTTTGTTGCACGTGCATTGGGTGTAAAGTCCAAGAAACCACCACCTACTACAAGGTCTTGAAGATGCTTCCCTACATTTTCTTCTAGTAGTTTTATGGTCCTGGCTTTTATATTTAGATCTTTGATCCATTTTGAGTTGATTCTTGTATAGGGGATGAGAGAGGGGTCCTCTTTCATTCTTTTGGTTACAGATATCCAGTTCTCCCAACACCACTTGTTGAAGAGACTGTTTTTTCCCATTCGCGTGGACTTGGTAAGTTTGTCAAAAACCAGTTGACTGTATAGGTGAGGGATTATTTCTGAGTTCTCAGTTCTATTCCACTGATTGATGTGACTATCTTTATGCCAGTACCATGCTGTTTTGACCACTGTAGCTTTGTAATGTTTCAAGATCAGGCAGTGAAATTCCTCCCAGGTCGCTCTTCTTTTTTGGAATACTTTTGGCTATTCGGGTGCACTTACCCTTCCAGATGAATTTCATAATCAAGCAGGTTCTAATACTAGTAAGAGGAAGGGAAGGAAGCATTGTAAGGGCAGGTGATGGTCCAGGTACAGCATGTAACAGCTACCACGGATGCCCTAACTAGGTCCAGGCATCCTGTTAATCGATTTGCAGGTCTGACTCATGCATCCCCCCTACAACAACCCTGTGGGGTGGGTACTATTACTGCTTCCTGTAAAGCTGAGCAAACAAAGGCACAGGAAGGAGGGACCTGCCCAAGGTCACCAGCCTTTAATTGGCTGAGCCTACGGTTGAACCTGGCTCCCTCAGGACTCCAAAGCCAGCTCTCTCTTCTGAGCCCCACTCGGCTTTCCTTGGAAGGGCCCCGGTCAGTTTTGAGGAGTGTGGGGGACAGAGGGGACAGGTGAGCTCCAGACATCTCCCTATTGTCAGTCTGGGGCAAGCCTTTCCACCAGCAGCTGCCTCGGTCTTGATGCTCGCCGACCTGCCTAACTGTGCCGTGGACCTGAGGCAGAGCCAAGCTGTTTACTCATCCCCTCAGCCCCGGTAAGCCAGGGGGGCCTTTAGTCACCTTGCCGCTGAGTCACTGCAGGAGGTTTGCCAAGCCAGGGCTTGGCAGCCTAGATACAAGACAGGGCCAGCCTTCCCAGACGGGAGGCCCGGCTGAATCCATGGTCCGCACACCTGGGGCCCTGGTGGCGCATCTGCTGTCAAACACACTTCTGAAATACCAGGGATTTCTGCAGGGTCTAAGTTCGCCCCCAAAATACCCCTTCTGTTTTTTTCCTACCGAACCTGAGAATATGCCACAGCTTTCAATGTGCCCTGGATCTTTTTGTGGGCAGGTGGAGTAAAACTGTGTCAGACTCTTCCAGGGTGGAGTTACCAGCAGGTTTGACAAATGCTCAGAGAGTCTCAGGTTGACCCAGTGAGATTAGGGGTAGGGTCAACTGTGTCTCCAGCCCCCAGAATATAAACAGCAGCTGATTTGAAATCATGGCTCCCTGGCTTGTGAGAAAATGCCTGGTGATTTTCAGAGGAGGAAAGGCTGCACAACTAAAGAATTCCTAGGACTCTGTTGTGTAATAAATGCTCAGGAGCAGTGCATGGATGGGGTGACCCTATAAAGTTTACTCCACCAGGAAGTATGAGCTGCAGCCCCAGCCACGGGCCAGAGTGGAATTTGGGACTGATTCTGGTTTGACTCTTCTATGGCCTGAAGGGTCTCCCACATGTGGGCTTGAGAGTGAGTCAGGACCGGACCCAAATCCCAGTTTTGCATTTCCAGACTAACTTACAAGGACAAGAAACAACAGCTGTACAGGTCCTGTCAGGCATGACATTACCAGTCAATGGTGGCCCTTACTCATTAGACGCAAAGAAGCTGCCTTAGTTTCCAGGCTACTGTGACAAATACCATATATGGATTGGCTTAACAACAGGAATTTATCAGCTCATGGTTTCAGAGGCTAGAGGGCTTGCTTCCTCTCGGGGTAATTCTTGGGGTCCTCGGCTTTCCCATCACATGGCAATGTCTTCTGCTTTTCCTCCAGGTTCTGCTGACTTCAGTTTCAGGTTCCTTCCCCATGTCTTTCTCTGACTATGCCTGAATTTCTTCTGCCAGCTAAGGACTCTAGTAATCAGATTAAGGCCTTCCCTTATTTAGTTGGGACACACCCTAAGTAAAACAACATCTTTAAGAGGTCGCATTGACAATGGGCTCACACCCACAGGAACACAAAGACCAAGAACGTGTGTTTTTGGGGGGAACATAATTCACCCTACCACAGAAGCAAAGGTGCCATTAGGCATATAGGAGCAGACTGGAGAGAGGGGAACATATGCAGTGTGGGAATGTTTATACTTGAAGTTGGAATGAGAACTCTTTATGTTTTCTAGAAACTCAAGGAGAGGCATAACATACAACTATGTGATTAGCTCTCGGCTTGGAAGAAACACCTATAAAGAACAGTATGCCTTTCTCTACAAGTAAGTGTAATTTATGCTTCCTGGAAGATGGTCTACTTACAAATCATGACTGTGAATTGAATCAAAATGCATATCTTTTTTTTTTCAGAACCTGATTTTGATCTCAAAGCAGTTCTCAATACTGATCAAAATAATTGCTGTCCAAATTAGGTCTAATGGAAAATATTAACTCTTCAAACTAGAAAACCCAAGCAGCTTCCTAACATATTTGTTTGGCTGGATCAGTGGTTGCTTGGGTGAGAGGTCCTTTCTTCTTAATAGTTCAAGACCTGGTCCAGGAAACCTGGGTTTCCCAATGTTGTTGACTCTTGAACTTCATCTCCTTGGCTTCTTCCTGCTAATGATTTTTTAAAATTCTGAACATTAAGTTGTGGGTGCCCCAGATAAGTAGTAGGGCTCAGGCCTTCAGTTCCCAAAGAGCCCTGGCCATTGAGAAGAGTTGGCCCAGTCCTGCTCTTGAGCAAAAATCCTCTCCAGTTAACAAAGTCATGGAAGCCTTCTTTCTTGAATGAAGCAAGAAAACAGAACTGACTGTTGGGTGGGCTTCCTCTTTCCTCTTCTAGGGAAAAACTGGTGTCTGTGAAGAGAAGCTACCTCTACCACGACTATCAGAATGGAGATACAGATGTGTTTTCCAGGGAGCCCTTTGTGGTCTGGTTCCAGTCACCCCACACTGGTGAGATCCCAGGCCCCTCCCACCCATAGTGAGTGTGGCCAGATCTCCCAGGGACCCCATGAATGGGCAGCAGCCCAGAGTGTGAGCTGCCACCCCAGGATTCTTGCAGCATCTTTAGGGAGGATTTCCGTAATGCAGAACTTCTTTTAATACCTGAATGCAGAGGATGCAGTTTAGTTTGGCGGCACTAGTCTCGCTTCTCGGAATGTCCCCTTTCAAGACCTCCCGAGCCCGGCACCCTCCTTCTGGAATCAATGATAACTCTACTCTCTTTGGAGCATTTAGATTTCTGGAAATTATTAAGCACAATTTCTCAGTCCCCATCAAGTACACCTATTCTTTTATTTTTAAAAGTCTTAAGTGATGCCCAGCTAAGCTGAATCCCCAGCCTAGAGTCTTATCTCCCTCCATTCCCTACATAGCAGTCTCTCCACAGGCTGGGAGGAGAGAGGAAATCCAAACAGATTGCACCCTAAAACCTAATAACAATAGTACTCATATTATCCATTAACAATTATTGATCCCTGATTAAATGCCAGCCATCATATATACATGGCCTCCATTGCACAACCCTACAAGGTAAGGATGTCAGATTTTTTTTTTTTTTTTTTTAAGATTTTATTTATTTATTCATTTATCCCCCCCTTGCTGCTTGTGCTCGCTGGGTCAGCTAACCACGCCGTGCAGGTGGGCCTGCCTTCACCAGGAGGCCCCGGGAACCGAACCCGGGGCCTCCCATATGGTAAATGGGAGCCCTACTGATTGAGCCACAGCCGCTTCCCAGGATCTCAGATTATCTCTACTTTACAGTTGAGGAAACTGAGATTCAAAAAGGTAAGGTCATTTATCAAAGGTCGCCTAAATATTGAAGTGGACAAGCTAGGGTTTTAACCCAAGCTGCCATCTTGGGTGCCCATGATCTTAATCATTATGCCACACTGAATGGAAAGTCAAGAATTAAAATTAGTTTGCAGATTGTAGCTACATAGAATCAAAGAGTTGTTGAGCACCCACTATGGGCCAGGTCCTGTTCCAAAACAAGACAGACAACTGCTCTTGTGATGTTATATTGTAGTAGGGGAGACAGATGATGACCAAATAAAAATATGCATCTATAAATATGTACACTTATATTTACTACACAAATAAATCATTAACTATTTTTGCTCAGGGTTGATTAGCTCATGGGCAGAGTACTTCTTCAGGAAAGAAATATGAGAGAATGGTGGGGAAATTCCCAATAGAAAAATAGGAGGAGGTGGGGGCTATTGAGGGCAAGAAATGCCCTTTCAGAGAGCACTTGCACTAATCGTCTTTGTCATGTACACAATTCACTTTTGGCTGGCCAGGGCAGGTGCTCAGAGAGGGCCCTCCTAAATGATGCTTTCTCCTTAAAGAGGCTCAGAGGTAGGAAAGGGTGCTCTGGGGGACCAAAAAGAGGATGGGGTGTGGAGTGGAGGCAAAAGGAGAAGAGAGGAGAGGGATTGGGAGTAGCCAAGTGTGTGGGCCCCAGAGACAGGCTGCCCTGGCCGGCATCCTGGTCCCCACCTAGCAACAGTTAGTCTTGAGCAGTAACCACCCAGCAGCTCCCAGCTCATAGGTAGGGGTGGGGAGCCAGGGGCAGGATGTGGGAAAAACCTCAGAGGAGGTGCTCAGAATATGACAGCTGCTCTTAGCAGGTGGACAGGCATGGGTTCCTGATAGGTGAAAGTTTTTAGACACTCCACACAAGACTACTTTATAAATATATATATATATACCTTTTATGGGATTTCTTCCTGATTATAAAAGAAGTATAAACTGACAAGCCTCAATTTTTCAAGTTAGCAAAAAATAATTTCCTTAGTCCCAAAGCCAGATAGGTCATTGATTTTTACAAATTAAAAAATACAGATTTGCAAAAAATGGGAAAATTAAAAACACCCACTATATGCCAGCAAGAAACACTGTCTAGGGGGACGGATGTGGCTCAAATGGTTGGGCATCCGTCTCCCATATGGAGGGACCCGGGTTCGATCCCTGGGACCTCCTGGTAAAAAAAAAAAAAAGAAAGAAACACTGTCTAACAGCTTTCTCTTAGCCATGAAGGGCAAGTGGGAGAAAAGAGACTTTCCTTATGAAAAATAAGCAGCCCAACAACACTGACGTCGTTCAAATCCCAGCCGTTGGCTGGGCCTGTCTGGAAATGGCTTTCAGGAGGGAGAGCTTATCCCTTGGAGAAGTGTTCTTGTGCTCCTGACAGGGGAAGTGTGCGACTTCCCTTCTTTCCTGTCCCCCAGCTGTCAAGGACTTCGTGATCATCCCCCTGCACACCACCCCCGAGACGTCCATTAAAGAGATCGACGAGCTGGCTGATGTCTACATGGATGTGAAACGCCGTTGGAAGGCTGAGGTGACAGCTGTCGGTGTTCGGCCTTGAGTGGGCCACCTAACTCCCGGGGGGGGGGGGCGGGGCACGGTCCAGGCCACCACGTCACAGCCTCGGTTTAGGCCCTAGGTAACTCTCTTGCTAAATCTGCCCACATATATCATCTGTGTTGGACTTGGGAGTTAATATACTGCACCATTAGCGATGGCTTCCAATAACCCCATGAGGTAGGTCCTTTTATTAGTCTCACTTTGCAGTCGAGGAGGGTGAAGCACAGAGAGGTCAGGAATCTTCTGGTTGCAAGTGACAGAATCTCAAACTGGCTCATAAAAAGGGGGAGCAATTTATTGGTCTGTGTAACTGAAATGTCCAGGAATAGTTCAGGCATAGCTGGATCCAGGGCTCGGACAAGGTCATCAGGGTCTTCTATCCATCTCTTGGCTTTCCTTTTCTCTGCGTGGGCTCCATTGTCACACCAGCTTTAATCTTGCAGTAGCAAAACGACTGCCTGCAGCTCCAGGCGGACTGACAAATTCTCTTTCCCCAAATGCATAAATGCCCTGGGATTGAGTCTCATTGGCTCCGATTGGGTCACATGTCTGTCCCTGAGCCAATCGCTGTGAACCAGGGGATTGGGATGCTCTAATTGGCTAATTCTGTGTCAGCTCCATCAAACCTCATGGACTAAAGGGGAGGAAGAGTGGTTTCCCAAGGAAACCTAGGGTGCTGTTTTCAGCAAAAGGGGGAATGCATCCTCCATCCCTCTCAGCCTGTTATTTCCTCATCTGAAACAGGGATGCCACCTGGCAAATGTGGAAGTGCTCAAGGGGGCTCCTTGTGCACTCCTCTTCCCTCCTTTGGGGATGAGATCTACCCCCCCACCCCCCCACCCCCGTCCCTCTTCCTCCTCCTCAGTTCTCTGCTCAAAGTGCAAATGTGTTCTGACATGTGGACACAGTTGCTGGCGGGGAGGCCTTGGAAAACCTAGGGAATGCATTTTATTGCTTGTTGGTAAATAGCAGGGCAAAATGAAGACTCTTTTATTTAGCCCTTTATAAGTTATGAATTCAGTCAGTCAGTCAGCAAGAATGGATTGTGCATCTGTTAAGATCAGGCTCTGGGGAAGCATTAGTGGCACAAGAGTGAACCAGAGTGAAACTCTTGTGACAAGAGCCTTTAGTGAGGTAGTTCAGGGACAGTTCTTGAGGTCTCCACTCGGCCTCCCAGTTGTGTGGGCTCGAGCAAGTCCCTTAAGTCCCCTGATCCTCAGTTTCCACCGCTGTAAGTTGGGGTTAATGGTCTCTTCCACTTCTAGTGCTTGTTATTGTGAGAGTCAAATTAAACTTTACCAAACACTTAATGCTGGGCTTGGCACATGGTGAATGCCCAGTAAATCATGCCTATTAGGAGTAAGTTATAATTGCTCCGTTTAACAGCCTGTCTTCAAGTGCTCCCCACCATCTCAGGGGAAACCATGATCATCCAGGTCAGATAAAATGTTTCTGAAGAACACTCTAAAGTCAGCAAAGTCCCAAACAATAGCATAAACAAGGAAATCCAGCCCTTCCTCCAGATTGAACATCCTAAATTCTCTTCCGAAAGCCCTGGAGGGAAAAACCTTCCCCCGACAGAAAGTGTCTGTCGGTGGCCTTGGAGTGGAGGTGGACAGCTGACGGCAAGGCCCCTCCCTTTCCCACCCCGCTCACTTGTCTAATAGAATTTCCACGGGAAAAAGGTCCTGACTTCAAAACAATGGGAGAGAAAGAGCAGAGGCAACGCTGTCAAATACCCCACCCAAGTTCATTTTTTCCTGCTTGGAAGCAAAGGGCATTGATTCATTCTTATGTTTATACCTACAATAATTTAAGCCAGAGACAAAAGATGTGAGGGAATAGCTGAGCTGCATCCTTTCATCCCCACCTCACTGTGCTGTGCGTGCTGAATTATGGCGCTGCTTGCTGACTAAGAGCTCGAGGGGGCAGCTCCCGCCATCAGCCTCCTTCCTGTGGAGAACACCCTCCCTTGTACGCACCCGCCTGTCAAATGCTTACCAAAACTGTGACTCAATTTTAAACCGTGGCCTCTTCTTTGAAAAACCAAAAAGAAACAAAGAGCGCGCACTGCCTTTGGGCGTGGGAGCCGAAGCATTCCGCAGCAACGCCCACCAGGTGACAGCGCCAAATGGTGTCTTTCAGAATTTCATTTTCATGGGCGACTTCAACGCGGGCTGCAGCTACGTGCCCAAGAAGGCCTGGAAGACCATCCGCCTGAGGACCGACCCCAGGTTTATCTGGCTGATCGGGGACAAAGAGGACAGCACCGTCAAGGAGAGCACCAACTGTGCCTACGACAGGTACGAGGCCCCTGCAGGTATCCCCGCTAGTCCCTGCGGTGCCTTGGTATGCATTAGCAGGGCCCCCCCACCCCAACCGGCGAAGCTTCCCGGGGCACACAGCTTGGAGAGCAGTGGATTCCGTTTCAGGCCCCTCCCCTGGGTACCATGTGCACTGTTCAAACCGCACGACTGTATGCAGGGGCTTTGGACGCTGTAGGTCAGCAACGATAACCACGGGCTCTGGAGTCAACAGGCCTGGGTTCAAATCCCGACTCTACCACTTACTATGTCTGTGACCAAAAGATTTAAGCTCTCTGAGCCTTGGTTTCCTCTCCTGTAAAATGGAGCTTATAGTGCCTCACGCATGGAGAGATGATGAGGCTTAAGTGAGGGAACCTATGGAAAGCTGCTAACCCAGACATATAAGTGGTCAACACATCCGCTGGCTAATTATTCCATCACAAAGACACAGCACAGATCATTCACCCAATCCCCTATCATTGGGCATTAGGTAATTTGCAAGGGTTTGCCATTATAAACACAGCTGCGACGAACATTGGATATATGCCTTGTGTGGATTTATCATTTTCTCAGGGTAAAATCCTAAAAATGAGACCAGTCAGTGCAAGAGTATTTTCATTTTTAAAGTTTTAGCTGCCCATTCCTAAATGCAAACAAACGCATTAATACAATAGTATTCCCTTGTATTTGCGCGGGCTCTTTGGGGATTTTCAAGCCACTTTATTCCTTAAATCAGCAGGGAGGTGGGGGTGCCTGAAGCCTGTGAACTTCCCTCCACAGCAGAGACCACAGGCAGGGAAGCCTCCAGGATCCCTGGTCCCAGCACTCACCCTGCTGCTAAGGAGCGTGAGATGGCCATCTGGGAGAGAACAGTTCCCACTTCTCAAGTTTTGAGGTCTGGTTTTCATTCCCACACCATGACCTCCTTTGTTCCTCTTAGAGCTTTCAGGACAGGTGTTTCCTTTGCAGAAGTCACAGCTCCAGCTCTCAGAAGTGCAAACAGGCCTAGCTTTGGGGGCATCAGAATCAAGGTGGGAAGTTCCAGGAGCCTGAGCTCCTAGACTGCACCCTCACCCCCACCCCACCCCGTTTTGCGGGGCTTCCAGGAAAGCCAGTTGGAGACAACTGCTCGTCCATTTGCACATGCCCACTGTGTGACCTTGGGCAGGTCAAGTTCTTTCTCTGGCCCCATTTTTCTCCCCTGGCAAACGAGAGGGGGTTGGGGGGTGACAACAAATAATGACGTAGAAAAACAGTAAATCACAAGGAAAGATGTTCACAATAGATCAGATGAGGTGGAGAAATAGGTTTAAACAAATGTTTACTAAAAGGATCCCCAATTTTAGATACATTATGCCAAAAGATGGATTACATGGGATTTTTAAAAGATTCATTTATATTCCTGCTCTGAATTTTCCATGTTTTCTATCACAGCATGTATAATTTTTATGACTTTTAAAAAGCCATAAAAAAGATTTTTAAGAAGGGAAGTTAGAGGAGATGGTCTCAATACCAGTCTTTATTTTATATCCAAATATTTATTTATTGAACACCTGCCATGTGCTGAGCTCTGGCAGACATGCAAAAATACCGAAGATCTGGCCTGTGCACTGGACGAGCCTTGGGACTACATAACATGAAATGCTGACTCACCGCACATATAGCTAGAAGGAGCCCAAAAGGCGGGCAAGCCTTAACTATGTTGTCTTTTGCCAGCTGGGTCTGAAAGAATGGCCTTAACCAATCTCCAACCTGAAATGATGAATTTACTTTTAGGTTGAGTTACAAGTTAGCAATGGATCAAAGGACGTTCTCAAGAAAGTGATAAGAGAAAATATTGTGAAACCATATATCTGATAAAGATTTAGTGTCCAGAATATATAAAGAACCCCCATAATTCAATAACAAAAAGACAACCCAATTAAAAAATGGGCAAAGGACTGGAATAGACATTTCTCCAAAGAGATACAAATGGCCAATAAGCAGAAGAAAAGATGCTCAACATCATGACCTATTTTAGTTTCCTGGCTGCTAAAACAAATGCCAGATAATGGGTTAGCTTAACCACAGGAATTTATTAGCTCATGGTTTCAGAGGCTAGATAACTTGCTTCCTCCCAGGGTAGGTATCTTCCAACTGGCCAGCAATCTTGAGGTTCCTCGGCTTTTCTGTCACGTGGCAATGTACACAGTGGCATCTTCTCCTCTCTCTTCAGGGTTCCACTGACTTCCAGCTTCTGGCTGCTCCCTGTGGCTTCTTTTTCTACGTCCCATTTCCTTTGCTTCTGAGGACTTCAGCCATATTGGATTAGGGCCCACCCTCATCCGGTTTGGGCACATCTTAGCTAATAACACCTTCAAAGGTCCTATTTACAGATGGGGTCACACCCACAGGATCAAAGACGGGTTAGGACCTGCACATGCCAACATGAGCCATTAGGGAAATACACGTCAAAAGCGCAGGTCACCACTTCACTTCCATTAGGATGGCTATTATCTAAAAAAAGGAAACTAGCAAATATTGGAGAGGCTGTAGAGAAATTAGAACTCTCATGCATTGCTAGTGGGAATGTAAAATGGTGCAGCTGCTGTAGGATTCAGCTTGGCAGTTCCTCAAAAAGTTAAACATAGAACTACCATATGACCTGGCAATTTCACTTCTAAGTATATATTCCAAAGACTTGAAAGCATGGGCTCAGATATTGTATAGCAATGTTCATGGCAGCACTATCCAATAGCCAAAAGATGAAAACAGCCTAAGTGCCCAGGAGATGAATGGGTAGACAAATGTGGTACATCCTTGCAATAGAAAATTATTCAGCCAGAAAAGGGAATGAAATACCCACACAGGCAACAGCATGGGTGAAACTTGAAAGCATCACGTAAGTGAAATAAGCCAAACACAAAGGGACAAATATTGTGTGTGATTCCCTGTTTATATGAAATATCTAGAATAGGCAAATTCACAGAGACAGTAGATTAGAGGTTGCGAGGGACTGAGGGAAGGAGGAATGAGGAGTTATTGTTTAAAGGGTCAACGGTTTCTGTTTCGGGTGATGAAAAATTTCAGTAATGGAAAGTCATGAAGATAGCATAACATGGTGAAAGTAATTAATGCTGCTGAATAGTCCATGGAAAAGTGGTCAGAATGGTAAATTCTATGTCATATATGTGTTACCATAACAAGAGCAACAAAACCTTGTTGATGGAGGTGTTGACGGTGAACTCAGGCACCCAAAACATCCGGTCAGAGTCACGGGGAGTCGGTGGATCTTCATGAAATGGCGATTTGACTCCCACGCCATTCTTTCATCACTCCGTCAGGCTTGTCGAGCCAGACTGCATCACCCGCATTTCAGTGCATGTTTCCAAAACTCCAGTCACTTAAATACCACGCTCCCATTTTTTGTCATCACTTGCTTATTACCTATACTATTGTTTTTCTTTATATTTTCTTTAAATCTACTCCATAATCTTACTGAAATAAATTACTTTTAAACAAAAACTTCATGATACTAAGGTAAATAGGAAAACTACCATCTGCCATAAGTTGAAGGCTTATGTTGAAGTTAAAAATAAACCCATGTAACAAATGTTCTGCACCAATGCAAGGTGCTGGTGGTGCGGTGGCTTATGGGAATCCTGTATTTTAAGTGTAATTATTCTGTAATCCCACAACTTCTCTAATAAAAAAATAAAGGAAAATATAATGGTGGAGAGGGAGGGGAAGGGAGAGGAAGGAGTCAGGAATGATAATCAGGCATTAGTCACAATTGCCGAAAAGTAGAAGCCACACAAGTGTCCATCAGCCAAAGAAGGGACAAACAAAATGTAAAATACAAAACACCTCCCCCATGAAAACCTGTGTTCAAGTCTGCCGTAATTGTCTTGCCTGCAGAGTGCTCTGAGCTTGTGGCTCATCTGTCAAAACGAGAGCATAGGGAGGTATTAAAGACAAGCCAGCCCCTAACCGAGAATTTCTCCATGGCCTCATCAGGAAAATTGAAAACCTAATTAAAAAGGGAACAACAGCCTTCTCAGCATGCAAGTCACTGGATGTGATGTGGTCTCCACGTGTCACGTAAAGTCTCCTCTTGTCCCACCAGGTCCCCACCCATAGGGGGAAACACGGTCCTGGAGCCCACACGGCCACGGAGGGGCTGACCCGAGTTAGCACTCTCAGGCACTCCCTGGAGGGTTAGCAGCCAAGCCAAGCATGGACTTCGGGCACCACAGGGAAGTGCCACAGTGCGCAGGAAATGCCGACCGGCAGACACAGGCCTGGGGGGACTGACGTGACTGCCTTCCCTCCCCTTGCTCCAGGATCGTGCTTAGAGGGCAAGAGATCATCAGATCTGTTGTTTCTGACTCAAACCACATCTTTGACTTCCGGAAAGCTTATGCGTTGACGGAAGAGGAGGTAAGGCTGCCATCTTGTCTTTCCTGGGAAGTTGGGTTGGTTCCGTCCTTCGAGGTCACCATCGAAGACACAACTTTGGGCCATTGGACCATAAGCCTCAAGGCCTGTGGTTTGAGCATCTGCCCAGGTTTCAGATTGAGCTGCTCGGGGGATGATGCTCGCCAGAGTATGTTCCATTGGGTGACTTCAGGCATTCCATCCTCTCTCCATGAGCCTGCATTTGCTCATCACGAAATATTTTGTCAAATATTCTCCCAGGCGTCTCCTACTTCCCCAATCGGTCTCTGTTTTCTCCTCACAGGCCCTGAATGTCAGTGACCACTTTCCAGTGGAATTTAAACTACAGTCTTCAAGAGCCTTCACCAACAGCAAGAAATCTGTTGCTCCAAAGAAAAAAAAGGCCAGTCGCCCCTAGATTCAAGAATGCCATTTATAACCATTTCTCGCCCCTAAATAAAACAGCTCTAAGATGAAACAAGACTGCTTGTATGTTTCCACTTGAATTTAATCCAACTTGAGCCAAATTCCTAGGGCTCATATGTCCCTGAATTGTCCAAAAGGAAACCAGGAGCTTTTGCGGTCCAAAAGGAAGGGAATGGTGGCTGAGCTAGAGCTCCATCAGCTGTCACTGCCACTGCTCAACCTTGCCACGCAACAGGCTGCAGGAAGAGGAAGAATGTATGCCTTCTGTCTTCATGAGAAGATCCTGTTCCTAGGAAAAGACCAGAAACGCCAATGTCCCAAATAAACCCCAATGATTTGGGGGCAATTAACTGTTTAAGGAATCTTCCCCCTCCTGTCTGGGGTCAGGCCACCGGCACACCTTGCCAGGATGAAAGAGGAAGACTACGCCCACCAGGTCTTCCTGCCTCTAATTGTGCTCCGTCAACTCAGCCAGCTCAGAAGCCACCAGTGCCACCCTCTGAAATACCGTCTGCCCACATCCCACCTCCATTCCCACCCCCCGCTTATAAATCCTTCAGGGGCTCCCTGTCCTCACCTGGGTAGAGCCCAGAGTCTTGGGAGACCTCCAAGGAGACCCACGAGGGTCTCTATTATCTGGTATAACATGCCAGCCTCATCTTCTGCCAGTCCCCAGTTTGCACCTTATGCTCCAGCAGGACTTCCTGTTCCATGCACACCCCATGTTCTCCCTCCCTTCTGGGCTTTCGTCCTGTCCCACACACCCCACTCCCATCCCAGAAGCCTGGGCTATTTCCCCTGGCCCCCAGGTATGGTGTACCTCTATTGTAACGTTCACCTCTTTTGTAATGTTCACCACATTGTATTTGTCACCAGGGCAGGTATTAGGGCTCACTGCAGTTCCCCATGTGACAAAAGCCCAGTTGGCTGGTAGATATCTTTTGTTCTCTTTCTGCAACCAAAGAAACTCACGGGAGACCAGCAACATGACACCATTTTACCTGTATCCAACGTGATGGGTTTGTTTTGATTTGGTTTTCCCTTATATTGTTTCTTTTTCCAAGTAGCAGAAGAATATGGCTAAACAGGCAAGCAGTACCAAAGAATAAGCAGTGAGAAGGAATCCTGCACCCTGAGCCCCATCCCCCAGTTTCCCATCTCAGAAGCAACCTCTCTCACCAGCTTATGTGTTCTTCCAGAGAGAGTCTGTGCATAAATAAACACCATATAACCTTAAAAAATACAAAGTATAGCATACTGTAAGCACGGTTCCACTCCTCCACTTATTTCCCTAATTTATCGAGAACAATTTCTGAAATTACATAACAACTGACTGAGGGAATAAAATCAAAAGGACCTTCTTAAGCAGTGGGATATCATCTTCCCCAAACATCCAAATTAATCTCAGAGGTCTTGCTGGAATTGGGGAGGGGGTAGAGTGTCAAGGCTGCTAAGACTTCCGTCACCCCCCTCTTCCAATAGGGCTTGCAGTCCCAGAAAGTCTTTTAATTCCCAAGGTCCAAAATGGTCAAACAAGCAACTCACGAATAAGGGGATTTGGGAAGAAGAGTGTCTCCGTTTGCTCAAGGCTGCTGATGCAAAGTATCAGAGATGGGTTGGCTTTTTTTTTTCTCTTTTTTCTTTTTTTTGGGGGGTGGGTGTGGATTGGCTTTTACAACGGGAGTTTATCAGGTTAAAAGCTTACACTTCTGAGGCAGTGAAAATATTCAAACCAAGGCATCATCAGAGATGCTGCCTCACCAAAGGTCGGCAGCTGGCGATCCTGGACTCCTGCACGCGGCCAGGCACCGGGGCAGCTGCTCTCTGCCAAGTTCTCTGCCTTTCTCTCCAAGAGCACTTTCTCCTCAAGCTCAGCTGTGGGCGATCAGGCATATGGCCCACCTCTCCCCTCTCCTCTGGCCTCTTTCCACCTCGGGGGGCCTCTTTCCATCCCTCTGTGCTCTACAGATTTCAGCCTCTTGGGGTTTCTCTGTCTCTGACGCTTTTCTCTCTGTGTCCCGGCTTTCAGTCCTCGGTTTATAAAAGGATCCCAGTAAGAGGACCAAGACCCACCCTGGGTCACACCTCACTGAAGCAATCCAATCAAAGGCCCCTAACTGAATCCACACCCACCGAAATGGACCAATTTAAGAACATAAAATCTGGGGTCCACAAAAGACTCAAACCAACACAGAAAGGACCGTCCTTCTTGCCCGAAAGCACAGAAAGCTCCGTCGGCCAGCACGGCTGGGAAAGGAGCCTTCGCAGCTGGGGCTTGGGACTCTGTGCTGGATGGGGGAGGCAGGGGAAAACTGGACAGACATGTGGCTCCTCATGGCTCTGACCTGCTCCTGCTGCCCTCCAGCTTCCTGGGCTCTGGTACCTTCCTCTGTCCCTGCCCTGGAGCAAGTTAGTGGAGCACCCAGCCGTTCTGGGCAAACTCTGCCAGGTTAGAAGGAGCAGAGATGGGATTGCTCTCATTGTCCAAAACCTAACGGAGCTGCACACATCCTCCTGGCCCTCTGGGTCACCTGGCCTGGCTGGGCAAGGAGCTCCCATGGGCTTTTGGGGGCATGAGATGTACCCTGGTCACGTGCACTGTTCAGCCCTGGCAGGGCTCCAGAGACCTCAAATCTGGTATGCCCCAGAATCCTAGGGAGCCAGTTAACATACAGATTCCCAGGCCCCAGCCCTCCTAGGACCTGTCTCCTGAGGTCTGGGGTAGGGCCCAGGAACCTGCATTTTTAAGAACACCACCACCCCGCCCCAGCAATTCCAAGGCAGATGATCTGAGGACCACAGTTTGAAAATCTCTCCTAGTTCTCCTTAGTGAAAAGAGGTACAGTGAGAAGATGTTAAGAGACAGGCTTGCTTTGGAGCCACACTCTCCACCACTTACTAGCTTAGTGGGGCCTTGAGCAGGTTACCTCCCTTTAGTTTCCATATCTGTAAATTGGGGATAATAAGAAAATCAGTCTCATGGGTGAAGTTTCAATAAGATAATGCATGTAAAATGCTGAGTATGTGCCTGAAACCTAGTAAATGCTTGGCCAATGGAAGCTACTTTGTTATTAGCAGGACTTAACTCAGTCAAAGGGTAGGCCATGTTAAGTCTTTGGGTTCATATTGCTCTCATTTAATTATTTAGAACATGGGAAGCGGCTGTGGCTCAATCAGTAGGGCTCCCGTTTACCATATGGGAGGCCCCGGGTTCGGTTCCTGGGGCCTCCTGGTGAAGGCAAGCCTGCCCGTGTGGCGTGGTTAGCTGACCCAGTGAGCACAAGCAGCAAGGGGGGGATAAATGAATAAATAAATAAAATATTAAAAAAAAAAAAATTATTTAGAACAAACTTTTCTGTAAAAGGAAACATATCAAGGTTCCATTTCTTTATCATTCACCACAGGAAGTATTTTGGCAAGTCAGCCTTGAGAACTGGAGATACTCCCACTTCCAGCCCTTGTTATTTCCTCCTCATCCTCCTCACCCCCTCTTCCTGCCTCAGTCATGGAGACACTCCCCCAGTGCCCTTTCCCCGTCCCTGCTGGGGGTAGAGGGCTATTCTCTAATTCAGCCCACTGGTTCATCTCTCTCCCTTGGGTTGCAGAAGGCAAATGTGAAAGACGGTTGCCACACCAGGATAAAGTGGCCCACTGGAGGCCATGCCCTCATCTCCCCCAGAAGGAGAAAAGGCACCCAACCCAGGTGGGTGTCTGAGTGAGGTAGAGCTGCTGGGAGAGTTTCACACCCGCATTAGTGGCTGAGTCTCCTCATCAGAGCTTCACCCAGGCAGAGGTGAGCAGCCAACGCCCTGTGTCACTTACCCACAGGTCGCATGTTGAAGGAGTGAGTCACCTCAGTTCCATGGGACCATTGGCTTCAAGTTTTGAGACCCCAAGAAACTACCAAAATAAAACTAAGCAAAACTAAGAATTTTGAGAAAATACAGATGTGTGCATGTGAATGTGCACACATATGCACACTCAATTCTTCTGAGAAAATGGGTTGGGAAACAAGTGCCCCGGATGGAACAATAGCCAAATGGTTGCCCGAGCCTGCAAGGGAATGAGACAGAGTTGCAGGCAAAGCCAGGCCTATGGAGCCAAGGGCAAAGCTTTGAGGCTGTCCTGGTTCCAGGCACCAGCTCTTGTTGAATGACATCAGCAGCCTCCTCACTGGTCCCCTGCTTCCACCCTTGCCCCCCACAATCTGGTCTCTTCCCAACAACCAGGGTGAGCTTTCTAAAATGCAAATCCCATCCTGTCTCCTCCCTGCCTAAAGCCCTCATTGGCTCCCCATTTCTTTCCAGATGAAGACCCAAGGCCCTACCATGGCCTACGTGGCCCAGTATTGCACTGCTGTCACTTAGCTTTGCAACTCCATTTTCAAGCACTCCGTGCTCTGGCCACACTGTTTAGTTCCTCAACTCTCCATGCTCCCTGTAGCCTCCCAGCCTTTGCACATTCACTTAGCTAACTTCTCCATTCTCAGAACTCGGCTTAAACCTCAATCAGGGACCTTCCCTGAGCAGCCTCGCCCCAGTCTGTTTTGGAACCCTCATTTATGTCTCCCACTGTGCCCTGAACTTACCCTTCCTAACTCACCTCATGTGCAATTACTTGTCCAATATCTGTCCCCCTCCCCAACCTACAACCTCCATGATAGCAAAGCTGTGTTTTCTTCATCATCGCTCAGTATATTTTTGTGAATTAATTAAATTCAGGGGGCACTCACTGTGTCAGAATAAAAGACAATAGACTTTACAGAGTAAACTTATTTGAAAGAAGATATTCAAGCAAAAGGCAGGTAGTAGAATTTTTGCTGGTACATATTGGTGATTAAAAATTCACAGCACCGGGGTTGGATGTGGCTCAACTGGTTGGGCGTCCGTCTCCCATATGGAGGGACCCGGGTTCGATCCCCCGGACCTCCCGGTAAAAAAAAAAAAAAAAATTCACAGCACCTACTAGTGTATTAAATTTTCTAGAAGAAGACATGAAGACTGTAAAATGAGATGGCACCAGGGACACAAAAACTAAAACCATGAAATCCAGTGAAAGGTAAACCTCACTGTGCTTCCTTGAACTTGCCCTTCCCCTTCCTGCCTCCAGACCTTTGCACATGCCATTCCCTCTGTCTACAGCACCCTTCCCTTCCTTGCCCCATTTCCCTCCATGCACAGTATCCCTCTCTCCAAGGTCTAAAGTTTGCCTGGCCTTCAAAATTTCATGCAAATCTCCCTTCTAAGACCACACATATCACTCCCACGGGTCCCCTTGCCTGGCACACATTCCTCCCTGCCCACCCCCCCATCCAGGTTCAGGTCCACAGTGGGAGGAAATAGGTGGTAGACATTTTCAAAAAAAATCCCTTCTGCTGACCCTCTTTTCTCTGGGAAATTCCTTTCCTCCTCCCATTCAATACTCTGTAAGCTTCACTTTATTTTTCTGATTAATTTACTTTGAGACTCCTGGTTGTTCTGGGATAGTTTTGTAGTTTCATAGAGGCTAGAAGTGAAAAGATTTTTTTTTAAGATTTTTATTTATTTCTCCCCACCCCCTCATTGTTTGCACTTGCTCTGTCTATTCATCTTCCTTGTTTCTTGGAAATTTGTGCTCATCTCACTGATTGGTTCTCTCAAATTCTGCGTCTCTTCTGGGACTTTGCTGTATTCCTTTTCTTGGGCCATGTCTTCTATTTTCTTAGTATGGCTTGTAATTTTTTGCTGGTGCTTAGGTATCTGGTTAGGTTATATTTTACTTAGATGCTCTATCTCTTTCTCTTTTATGGGGTTTTAGTGGCAGGAGGCTGTGAGTTACCACAGCTCTTTGATTTTTGGCTCAACCTTGATTGTTAGGTTTGTTCTGCTGGTTGCTCAAAACTGGGCACTGGACCCAGTAATTGGTTGTAGAGTCGTTTCCTAGGGCCTTGGGCAGGGAGGCTATAGAGGCCAGGAAAAGCCTCTCTTACTTATTAATTTTCTTATGTGTACTTCCTTGGTCTGCCAGGAGATGGCGCTTGTTGGCAGCTCTCAATTCAATGCCTGGTCTGAGCGCATTTGTTGTGACACAGACCAGATCAATGTGATAGAGCTTCCTGTCTGGGGGCTAGGAGCCCTGTGATTCAAACTTTCTGAGATAGTTCTCCAGACTTCTCTCGTAGCGCCCCCCTTTTCCCAGCTAGGAAATATTTCCACTCCCTTCTGAATCCTCAACAATCAGTCCCTGTTAGTAGAGGAGGAGATTGGGAGGTTTGTATATCTTTAGCCCCTTGCAGGCTCCAAGGCAAACAATGGCGCAGCCCCACCCAGCCTGGAAGGGCTCTCGGGACAGGGCAGACCAAACCTGGGAGTCCAAAGCAGGGTCAGCCCCAGGCTCTCTCTCCCCTCTCCCGTGGAGTCCTCAACAATTAGTCCAGGCTAGAAGAGAGGGAGGCTGTGAGGGTCGAGGGTCGGATTTCTCCAGTCCTTTCCAGGCTCCCAGCGCAAACTGCCGTGTGAAACCGCCATGTGGAATGGTCCGTGGGGCTCCGCAGCCCAAATTTCAAGTCAGAGCCAGAGTCAGCCTAAGGCTGTGTCCCTCTCTCTCCCCTTTCCGGGAGTGGCAGATCCCTGAGGCCCCCTTTGTCTGTGGTCGCAGGCCCAGAGGCCCGAGAATTCTGAAGAGTGTGGGGGAGGGTGCCGGCAGCAGCAGAAGCTGCTACTTGCAACTCACAGTTCTGTAGTCGCGATTTCCCTCTTCTGTCCCTCTCTCCTCTGGGTGGTGTGCAGCCTTCACCTGCTGTCCTAAACCCTAGAATCTTTTTCGGGGCTGTTTCAGCCTGTCCTCTAGCTATTTTTCTGGGGAAGAGATTCCCATGTCTTACTAGTCTGCCATCTTTCCGGAAGTCTCGTCTTCCTTGTTTCTTTAGGAGGCGTGGGGAACCGATCCTAGGATCCCTGATGTGGGAGGAAGCACCTAATCGCTTAACCACCTCTGCTCCCTGTTTTGTTGTGTCTATCATTATGTTTTTCTTCTTGTGTCTCTTGTTGCGTCAGCTTGCCGTGCCTGCCCATTGCACCAGCTCGCTGTCTTCTTTAGGAGGTACCAGGAACTGAACCAGGGACCTCCCATGTGGTAGGTGGGAGCTCAATCACTTGAGCCACATCCACTTCCCTGAAAAGATTCTTAAAGGTAATAATAATAAATAGTAGATGCCATTTTCCAAGTCTTGATCTGGGCCAGGATATATTCTAAGAAGGCATGACATGCTATCTCACTTAATTTCAACCACAACACTAAGAGATGAGGTATCGTCACCTCTACTTTATAGATGAGGAAGCTGAGGCCCAGAGACATTGAGCAACTTGTCCAAGGTCACACAGCTGGTGAGTAGTGGAGCCCAGAGATGACTTGGGTCATTAGGAACAGTAGGCACATGCTGAGGGCCCTCGAGACTCACAATACCTTTAGGGCCCCACAAAAATGTTTAACTTCTTTCAAAATCAGAAGAAAAAATGAATTTTTAGGTTGAAGAAAACAAATTTAATATATAATATTAATATATTTGTCTATATATCAATGCAGTCATAAAATACAATGCTTGCTATTTTTTCAGGCAAAAGTCCCTAGTGGGGAGTAGGTGTGGCTCAAGTAATTTGAGCGCCTTCTTCCCACATGGGAGGTCCTGGGTTCCGTTCCTGATGCCTCCTAAAAACAACAACAACAGCAAGCAAACAAATGAAAAAACCAACTCATGGGAGCCGATGTGGCTCAGTGGTTGAGCACCAGCTTCCCACATATGAGGTCCCAGGTTCAATCCCCAGTCCCAGTACCTAAAAAAAAAAAAAAAAAAAAAAAAGTGCTTAGGGCCTTGGTGGAGCCAGATTTCAAATCCAGGATTGTCTGCCTCCAAAGTCCATGCTCTCATCACTGTCTAGTCTAAGCCCATTTTACAGGTGGGGAAATTGAGGTCTAAGACCACAGCAAGTGGGAGGCGAGCCAGCTGGAAAACGCAGGTTCCCAGCGGGCCAGCGGTCACATCATGTGGTCTAGCACCACCATCTGGTGGCCATTCAGGGAACTTCTCTTTAGTCAAAGGGTGAGACTGGGAAAAGAGGACACAGGTGCAGGCAGCTCCAGGAAGTAGCCGCAGGCTACAGGACTGCTTTTGAGCTCCACACCTGTCAGTGGGGGAGCCAGGCCTGGGAGCTGACTCCACAGCCCCTCTCTGTTCTGTCATTGGAGTGTATACATCCATCCCCCCTACACACACACACACACACACACACACACAGCCCTCCTAGAGGAGACTGAGCTGACAGCCGTCTCCCAGAGTTCATATGTGTAAAGTTCTTAGACCAGTGCTGTCCAGGAGAAAGAGAATGCGATCTAATAAGGATTTTTTAATGTTCTGGTAGCCACAATTTTAAGAAGTAAAAAAAAAAAACAAGTGAAATTAATTTTAATAATGTCTTTACTTAACCCCAAGTTTCTCACACCTGTGGGCCAAATCTGGCACACCACCTGTTTTTGTAAAGACGGTTTTATTGGCGCAGAGCCACACCTGCCTGTTCACTATGGCTGCTTTCGCCCTACAGTGGCAGAGTTGAGTAGATGCGTTGTTGACACTTGGATGGCCCAAAAAGCTGAAAATATTTCCCAGCTGGTCCTTTACAGAGAAAGTTTGCCAACCCCCATTTTAATTTCATAGATCCAAATTTGTCATTTTAACATGTAGTTCAAATAAGAAGTATTAATTTTACAATTTACATTGTTTAGATCATACTAGATCTTTGAAGTCCAGTGTAACTTTTTCACTTAAGAGCATGTCTCATGTTGGATGAGACATTTCAAGTGCTCGGTGGACACATGGGGCTTGTGGCTACGGACCTGGTCAGCGCAGGCTTAAAATAACGCCTTGTGTGTGGCAAGGGTGGTAGGGTGTCTGTTAAATACACACATCAACAAATGCCCCACCAGCCCTTCCCAGCTGGGTTCCCTGGGAGAATTAAGCCCTAACATCCTAGGACATGCACTGTTTGTAATGAATCAGCTTCTTTCTCATCTAGAATGGTACTTGCTGTGTACCATCCTTGGGAGCACTGAGGAAAACAGCTGCTTGAGTCCTGTTCAGTAGGGTTTCCTTTTCGACCCCAACTGAGAAAGGCTGCCTGGGTGGAAGCCTGTCCTCTTCCACGGGGCTTGCAGACCTGCTGCTGGCAGAGCCGCTCAGAATAATAATTTGTACAATTCGCAAGTCCAGGCCCAGGCACTGTGCTGGGCAGACATGATGGTGACTTCCCTCAGCAAGCCTGCCCTGACCCCGCAGGGCCCCCCTCCCAGCCCCTCTTACTTGGAGCAACTAGAGGGTGGGCCCCCTTCGGCCGCAGGAGCCCAGCCCAGGCTGGGCCCACGGAACCTGTTTGATCAGTAGCTGCTGCATTTGATCAAATGACCCCAGACAAATCCAGGGGGTTAGTTGGTATTTGATTAGAGTCAGCAGGTACTTATCAGGCATCTCCGGTGTGCAAGGCTGCAGTGCAAGTTCCAGGAGAATCACGTTCACCCATTTGTCCTCGCTCTGCCTCTTGCTTTCTCTTCCTCAAGAACTTCCCCGAAGTTGATAAAGGAAACCAAGGCAAGCTAGCTCAACATGCACGTCTAAGTGGCTGAGCTCCTGCGTGCAGTTTCAGGCTGAGGCAGACAGCTGAAAATCCTCCTAGAGATGACCCTGAGAAGCTCTGCTTACCCAGTGCTTTCTCTGGTCAGCCCGAGGGACTGCTCTCTTGCCTGGGTGGGGGTGGGGGAGGTACCACAGGGCCTGGTAAACAGGACGAGCCCCATTTGGGCTCCCTGCGTTCCCGAGGCCTTCTGAGCGATGAGAAGCCACGTGCAGCCATGCTGGAGAGGCTCCGTGGACAGCCGCCGGCTCACCTGGGACTCTGGGAAAGAGCTCTTCCCAAGGGAAGGAGGAAGGCCCAGCAGGACGGCCCCAGGAACCGAGGGTTAACCGAGGAAGGGGACTTCTGCGTTTAGGGAGGAGGCTCAGCCTCGAAGCCACCCCCAGAGCAGCCGCGGGACGTGGAGGCACAGGAGCAGCGACTGGCTAAGTGTCATGAACCTTCCTCCTCCCTGCCTGGGCACATGTCCCCCAACATTCCCAGCCTTCTTGCACCCAGATGAGTGGAAGCGCCAAGGCGGTTAAGAGTGGGTGCGTTCTCTCCTCGCTGCCTCTCTCCCCTTGCCTCCCAGGCGACGCTGAGGGCTCAGGGGAGGACTGTGGGACCCTAGAGGATGGCAGAGCCACCAGACAGGTCCCACCGAACACCAAACTGCGATGTAAGAAATAAATTTTTATTGGTTTAAACAACCAAGATTCCGGGGCTGTTTGTTGTAGCAATTAGGCAACCCTAACTGATAGGAGTTCTTGGGATGAGAGAAGCTGTAAGTAAAACTGGAAACCACTTCTTCCCTAAATCAAGGCTACCCTGGGACCAAGCAACGCTGCTATGGGTCCCTTCAACAGAATACAGAGAGAGAAAGGGCAGATCTTCCGCCCCCTGAGCACCGTAAGGACTTAGTGAGCTCCTTCTCCACCCCGTCTAGTCCCTTGGAGCGCAGGAGGCAGCATGGTGCCCACACCATGCTGGGTGTGTGTGTGTGAGCGGAACTCTGCAGGATGCTGAGGTCCTTGAGAGCAGACAAGAGCGGGTAGGGTGGGCCCACCCCCACCCATGCATCCCAGGGGTGCCCTGGTTAGAGTCCCACTCCTGCCCGGCCTCCGCAAAGGGCTTTGGAGGGCTGTACTCCGCGGTAGAGGCAAAGCCCCAGGCAGGGCTCAGAAGAACACAGAGTGGGGGTGGGGTGGGCGGGGGGGCCTCTCCCCCCTGGAGTTCACATGAGCTGGTCTGTTCGCCGTGGGCAATGGAAGATGCCACTTTGGATGTAAAAGGTCTTTGTGATGGGCTTGGACCTTCCATAGGTTGGAGACTTGGTATCCTTCATGGCATCCCCTGGAACAGAGCAGAGGCCTGGCTGAGCAGGGGCCGCCATCTGCCTGCCAGCCCTACCCCAACCCAGAGGGAGGAGGGTCAGCAGGGATGCCCGGCTGCAATTGCTCAGTTGTTCAAGTACTGAGGGACTTCTGGATCAGTTAGGGACATTTGCGGCCCTGAGTGCCCCCAACTCCTCCTTCGGGACCCCCAGGCCTTCCTCGATCCGGTAACTAAAGCCTGGCATAGCACCAGGGCCTCAAGACCCCGCTTTGGCACCATGGCCAGGACCTGCTCTGGAGGTTAGCACTCCTGCCATTCCAATGCTTAAAAATATTTTGACCCTCTCCCTACTCCAAGCTCACGTACCCCTCGTTGCATTTCTCCCATTGTCCAGGGATACCCCACCCATTCCAGGGCTCCTTAGGAAGCACCTGCCCAAGGCTGAACTTGCTGCTTGCTCCCCAGATGCTCACAGCCTGCAAATCCTGCCAGCTGAACCAGTAATAACATGAATAACGATGAGAATAGCACTGGCTGCCATTTCCTGGGTACCTACTATGTGCCAGGCTCTAGGCTGGTGCTTTCTAGGTATAAAAGGGCATTTGGGGCCGACTCAGTGGGGGCCCAGTCAATGCCTTCAACCCCTCTTTCCTGTGCTTATTTGCACCCATTGGCATGTTGGCAGCTCCTGTGTGTAACTGCAGTAGGGAGAAGGGAGGAGTAGTCAGCAGGAGATCAGTCATTTGTTTCCCATCTGACCCCTGAACTGGGTTTGGGTTAAGGGTCTGAGGTCAGAAGCTTACAGAATGTTCCAGACAGACTGTAAGCAACTCTAGGCTCAAGCACAGCCACCATGGAGGAAAAGAGTCTCCCTGCCTCTGACCCGAACCCAGCACCATCTAGTACCCAGGGCACATCCAGAATCAGCCGGCATGGGCATTGGCCCACCAGTAGGCTGCCGGATAAAACACAGGATGTTCAGTTGAATTTGAATTGTGAATTGTGAATAAAGTTTGATACTCGCATTCAAACTTGAGTGGGCATCCAGTGTTTTATTTGCTAAATCTGACAACCCTACGGTTAGCAGTGACTTCGCAGGCAGTGGACGTGAGCCCGAGGGCCAGAAGAGAGGAGGGAGATGAAAGACACTGCGTGGTGCCTGGCCTGAGGATGGCTCTGTGGACACGGGAAGGCAGGTCCTTAGAGGAACCCCGTGGAGTAGAAACTACTCAGGGATCTGCCCAAACGCCCCCTCCCCAGTGGCCCTGCTCTCACTGTCCTGTGTACTGCAGCAGTCCTCAGTTTCCATCCTTTCTCCTGCTAGATCTCCCTTCATAGCCTCACTACTCAAAGTGGGGACCCCAGACCAGCAGCAGCAGCTGGGAGCTTGTTAGAAATGCAGAATCTCGACCCCACCCCCACTGAATCAGAACCTGCTCTTTAACAAGATCCCTGGTGATTCGTGTGCACAGTAAAGTTTGCAACACGCTGCTCTATAGCACCTTCCGCTGCCTGACGCTATATCATTAATCTCTGTCGCTTGTGCTCTGTGAGGACATGGACCACTGTCGTCTTGTTCTCTGTGCTATCTCCAGGGACAAGAAGTGCCTGATACATATCAGGAGCTCAACAAACATCTGATGAATGAATGAATGAATGACCCAGAGTTGAAAGCCAGGGCTTCTAATTCTTCCCTGATTGTTCTTCACTAACTCATTTCGGGGTGGATCTGGGATTCAGTGACTCCAGATCTTCCTCCATGTGGTCGTCCTAAATAAAAAGAGCAGATGTTGAATGGATGAATGAATGTCCTACTCACCTCACTGAGATCTGTAAGGATAATTCCTGGTCGTGGTGCTTTCCCATCTGATTTCTCTAAAACTCTGTGACATAGGGAGACAGGTTCTATTTTATCCCCATTTCTCAGATGTGGAAACTGAGGCCCAGAGAGGTTAAGGTTCTTGCCTAAGATCACAGGTGGTGGCATCAGGACTTGAACTCAGACTTCCTGATTCCAAATCAAGTTCTCTGAATCCCAGTCCATGTTCATTCATTCACTCATTTGTTCATTCATTCCACAGTCATTGAGTACCAACCCCAAGGTGGGAGCTGGAAGGGAATTTAATAACGTTCACTAAGAGCCCACCAGGCCTGATGGATTTGTAAGAAACGGTGATGCTGTGGGCCCGGGGCTTCTGCAGGCTCAAAACGCTGCAGAGGCACAAAGGTGGGCTCAACCAGCTGCCTGAGTACTCTCAGAAGACTTCCCAGAGGAGGTGACGTTGGAAAGTTAGCCAGGCAGCAGCAGGGGCAGGAGAGAGCATTCCAGGTGGAGAGACCAGATCGTGCAAAGGCCTGCAAGTGCCACGGTGCCTGGCCTGCACAGGGACTGGGGAGCCAGTGCAATGTGCAGGGGAGTGAGGAGTGGTGGAGGAAGGGGCTGGGGGGAGCTGCAAGATGCAAGATGGCGGGTCCTTACCCACGTGCCAGCCGTGCTCCCAGGAGGACAGGATCGGGTACCGGTACTTCTCCTGAGGCTTCTGCCGACGCCGCTCCCGGAGGTACAGGGCCCGGCCTTGGCCCTCGTGGGAGATGCCCTGGAAGAGCAGCTGAAGGGTGCTTGGGGGGACCAACCTCATTTCCAAGGCCTCGGGCCTGGTGTGGCCCGCTGGGCCCTGAGTTGCCCCTCGGGCCTCCCAGACTCTGTCTCCCTTGGGTGGGGAGCCCTGGACACCCACTTCCCTGGACAGCTTATTCTGGCCTCCCTTTGTCTCTGGCCACCTGACCTGCACCTCCTTGCTGTCCAGGGAGCTGGTGGCAGGCACAGGGCCTGGTCCCAAGGCTGACCTGGGGGGGCCCCGCTGCAGCGGCTTCCTGGGCCAGGATCCCTCCTTCAGGTACTTGTGGCCATAGCTGATGTTCCAGGCCACCCTGGCGGCCGTCTCCTTCTGGATGCGCTCCTTCCAGCAGGCCTGGCTGTGGTTGGTGAGCAGCTCCCTCATGGCGGTGGGGGTAGGTCTGGGGGGGAGAAAGATTCTGCCTGCGGCTCTGCCCGCCTGTGTTAGGGCTGCTGGTGCCCCGTCTCCAGGGATACATGCAGCCAGTGAAGATCAGGTTGCCAAGGCCCTGCAGGAGAGGAGGGAACAGGGCTGAGCCAGGGCCCATCCCACTATCTCACAGGCAGGACTTAGGACGTGCCAGGCTGGGAAAGGGGCCAGAGCCAGCCACGTCCCTTCCCGGGGCTCCTCTCCAGATGGACTTGGAGCCCAGGCCTTTCCCCCTCAGGCCCAGAGGGTCCTGGAGTGGGGCATGGGGCGTCACAGCCCCTGCTCCTTTCACAAGCTCCGATGTGCACCTCCCGTGGACCAGGCACCCCAGGGGGTCCAAAGAGAGGCCAGTCTCTGCCTTTGGGAAGCTCCAGACACACGGCAGAGGGGTTTGCCATGTAACTCTGGAGTCCATCTCCTCGGCCCGTGGCTCTGCCACTGGTAGCTGTGTGGCCTTGGGTGAGTCAGGAGACTCTCTGAGGCTCAGCTGCCTCGCCTATACAGTGGGATGACAATGGGAACTTCCCTCGGAATTAGAAGTACATGAGACAAGTGTATGAAGTATTTGGAGGAGTGCCCAGCATGGAGGAAGCCCTCTGAAGGGGACAGCTGCTGTTTCCCAAGCACCCCGCAGGGTGCCTGGTGCTGTGCTGGACTCTGATGCCCTGAACCTCTCGACAAGGCGATGTAGCCGCCCGGGGATGCGGTGGGGCCTGCTCCGTGCAGGCCATGGGCTGGGGACTTCACTGTTCAATCTCACTCCATCCTCACCGCAACTCAGACTCGCTTTCCTCACTTTTCCAGAAGAGGAAACTGAGGCTCAGCAATGTTAAACGGCCTCACTATGGCTGACTCCAAAACCCATGCCTACTCTCCCCCGGACTGTGAGAGGCTCCAAGCGTCAGGAGAGAGGCACAGGCAGGGCGGGGTGGGGTAGAAGAGGACCCAGCAGTTCGCCAAGGTCTGCCTCCCTGAACAGGGCCATCCAGCGTGAGTGCTAGGGTAGGGGACGCTACCCCTATGCCCCTGGGATACCCACCTTTCCACTCTCTGCTCATTGTGCCCTCATTTATTCATTCAACAAACATCCACTCTTGCCACTGTACCAGGCACTGAGCAAGGTGCTAAGGGTAGATGAGGAGGGACAGAGTCCACGTGCTTCCTGCCCTCAGGGTTTCACAGTCCAGAAGAGGAAAAAGCCTCATAACCAGGCTGGGGAGAAAAGGAGTGGGGCAGTCAAGAGAGGACTTCCTGGAGAAGGCGCCGTCTGGCTGCAGCCTGAACTACCAGCATGAGTTAGTCAGGCAATGAATGGGGAAGGAGTGTTGCACAATGGGGCCCCCAGTCTGAGAGGCAAGAAAAGCCTCGGCTGTATAGGCCATCCTCTGGGCCTCAGTTTCCCCTGTTGGAAAACAGGGCCGAAAGGGGGATTAGGAAGTTTGGGAAGATTAAGAGCAGGTCAAGTAGGACAGCCTGGGTTCGGGATATCTCCACTTGCGCACTCACAGTGATCCCTGATGAAACTGTGCAGCCACCCTTAAAGTCTTAGCTCCCTCATCAGGCCATTAATTCTTTCTACAAACATTACCTGAGGGCCTACTAGCTGCCAGGAGCATCAGTGAACAAAACGGACAACACGTCCTGCTCTCCTGGAGCTTGAGCTCCTGTGCTGTCTTGCTGGGTGCCGTATCTTCAGGGTCTGGAGTAGCACCTGGCGCACAGTAGGTGCTCAAGGAAAGGATGAAAAAGTGCACTTCACAAAGGCTCTGTTGCAGGGCGGAACGGGGCAGGGGCGGGGGGCTGAAGGGAGGAAAGTCAGGAGCTGCTGGGGTCCTGGGGAGGGCGAGGTCGATCCCCAAACTGAAGAAAGCTCCCCCTGCCCCAGCCACGGCTCCTCGCGGCTTCCTAGACCCGGTGCCTCCCCGACCGCAGGGTCCGGCCTCCGTGGGCAGTTCGCGTGGCCAGGGCGACCCCTGGCGGTCACCGTGGCGATGACAGCTGGGCCGCAGTACTTCAGCACGTGACACCAGCGGCCCGGCGGGGCCAGCCCGGGGCTCCCCCAACAGGGAAGGGAAATGGGAGGGCGTAGAGAAGCCCCCAAAGTTCTACCTAATAGCGGACCCCAGGACACCTGGCCGCCCATAGCGAGAGCTGCCTCCCCCACCCTTGTGCCAGGCACCTGCATGCAGCGCCTGTCAGGTCCCTGCCGGGGTTTTATCACAGGCCTCACCGTTACCACCTGTGTGACCTTGGGCAAATCACAACCTCTCTGAGCCCTCGAAACTTCCCCTGTGAAGTGGGGATAACAGTAAGTTGCAGCACCTAGTGTTACTTAGATTACTTTGCTTTAGATTTATTAACTTATTTAAACCCTGCCTGACATCCCCTGGGCAGGTGCAGGGCAGCTCTCTGGCTAGGCCTGCATTAAGGGGAAATGGGTCACTTGAGGTTCCGAAACCCAGGAGGGAATGGCAGGCTGGGATGTGGGCTGGGGCCCCCCAAGGGTGCCTCTGACTCACACAGTTTCCCTCCACCACCCGCCAGTGTCCCTCCTGGCTTGGAGTTCTGTCCTGGGCCTGCCCCCTGCACTCCCACTGATGATGCCCCAACCCTAGCCTACAGTGTGGGCTCTGCCCACAGTGCCTCAGTGTCCTTCCTCGGACTCAGTACTCATGTATGTCCTTAAAGTATAAGGACCCCCTCCTGGATTCCCCACGCAGAACTGTCATCACCTTACTGCCATCAGAGTGATTTTTTTTTTTTTCCCCTGGGTGAGCCCGGGAATCAAACCTGAGTCCCTCCATATGGGAGACGGATGCCCAACCATTTGAGCCACATCCATCGCCCCCCATAGTGATTTTTTGAACCCTTACCGTGTACTAGACAATATGATGTACCCTTTACCTGCTTTTTGTCATTTAATCTTCAGAATGCCCTGTGGGGTGGGTCCTATTACCTCATTTCACAGGGGAAAAAACTGAGTCACGGAGAGGGGCTAAGTGACCCACCTGAGCTTCTGGCAGGACTGGGATCTGAACCTGCTGGCCACGGCACTAAGCTGCTTTCCCACCAGCCACCCCGCTCTCCACTGGGGCACCCCTCCTTTCCACTTGGGGGAGCTGAGTCTCCCCAACACACAGCATCCCTGAGGAAGGCGAAAGTTTGCCCAGGCCAGATGGTCTTTCTAAAGGTCAATCTTCAAATGAAAAGCTGCCCATTATTTTCCCATGTTATGGATGAGGGCACTGAGGTGTAGAGCAGTTATTAGAGCCATTAGTTAGCAGAGGCTTTTCAGCTGGTAAACTGCAGCGCTGGCGCTGGAAACCGTGCTCGGACCTGCTCCTGACAGCTCCTCACGCACTAGGTTATTCTGCTGCCCCGTGCGCCGGCTGCTTGTTGCTGGGCCTGAAGCTGGCATTTCCGGCGCTTGGTGCCTCTGCCAAGGTTTCCTTCTCCTCTGAGATCACCCCACCAGTGTAACCGAGGGTTAAGGATTAACAAATAATAATGATTACTAAATCATTATATAGATGCCTTTGGCAAAATACCTGAAATTACTGGCACTGGCTCGAGTTAGCCCATGCCTGCCGTGGTGGTCGCTCCAGACTTAGCCCCCCCTTGTGTGCGCTTACTATTGTGACAGTGATTCTACACTCACCTACCCTTGCTCATGGCTGCCCCCAAGCCAGCCTCCCCTTGTGTGCACTTGCAGTTGTGATGGTAACCCCCTCCCCCAGGTGCCTGGGCTCTCACCTCGTGACCCACCCCCATCCTGTGCAGCCCCTTAATGTTTATGACTGAGTAAGCCTGTGCCAGCTCCACCCCTAATTGTTCATTAGCATTCTGATGTTATAAAATATAAAAATGCAGTTCCAGGAGGCAATTTTGGGGGCCATAAGGCCACTGAACTTTGCTTGCACAAATTCTTTCCGTGAAACCCCGGGGTCTCAGGAATTGGTCTTTTTTTTTTATTTTTATTTTTTTATTTTACCGGGAGGTCCCGGGGATCGAACCCAGGTCCCTCCATATGGCAGACGGACGCCCCACCATTTGAGCCACATCCGCCCCCTAGGAATTGGTCTTTATAGCACACGATGGGGAGGGAAAAACCCACTTTTGCTCGGTATCACCAGGGTTCAGCCTTAGCATTGGCCCTGGAAAATGTCTGCTTTGTGGAAAGGGAGGGCCACTGCAGGCAGGGAAGGCGGTGGAGAAACGTGGGCAGCAAAAGGTTCCCAGATTCTTTCATCTCTGACCTTTGTCCTGGGGAGATAAGCAATCCCCAATATGGGAAACACCCTTGGATTTGAGCCACAAATCAGGCTCGTAAAGTAAATTCCTTGTCTCCTGCCTGCAATTAAAAGAGAGAGGGAGTAAAAGGGGTGTGTGGGGTGCCCACCCTAAATTCCATGCACATGAGCTGGTCCCCACGGGCTCAGGGGCCCAGACAAAATGTCTTATCACAAAGCAGAGAAGGATCCCTTTGTTTAAAAAGGTTCCTCCCACCATGTGTTTGGGCAGCGCCTGACAAAGCCAGAGGAACAAAATCTAATCCAGGCCTGCCTTGAACCCTCACTCCCTCTGATGTGACATTTTTGCTCCCTCTTCCAGTTATGATTTGCTATTGTGAGGAAGAAAATAAATGACTTAAACGCGATGTATTTCTGGGAGAGTCTTCGTAAGTGACATACTCTGATCACAAAGCCCGTTCCCCCTCGAAGTTAATGGAGACTTGGAAAGAGTCCACTCCTGCTGTCATCAGGCCAAGTACTAAGGCTAAAGGGCACTTATATTAACTATCTTGATTCCCCATTTTAAAACACAAACCTAGGGCGTTGGCAAGGCTCAAGCCCTCATTTTGCCATTAATCTTTATTCTGCTAATTTTTAAGGCTGTGCAGTTTTCAAGAGAAATTAAATCCCTATGTGCCTATTCTACGCATCGAAATGTGGCTTTCAAGGCCCCTTTGAAGTCCTAAAATGAGGCATGTGGTCCAAGGCCCACACACTTAAAAGTGCATTGGAGACAAAAAAGATATGCTAATGAAATGTTTCCTTCTGGGCAGCATTTGCTGAGCATGAGGGGCTCCGTGCGTTACAAAGGGAAATTTGATGGGAAAGAGGCGGGAACTAGATTTGGAAGGAAGCAGGGCCTCTTTCGTGTCAATCAGACTTTTCTCATACCCCCACCCCCACCCCCACCCCAAAGTGGGGGATTTGGGCAGATGAGGCCTAATGGCCTCCCTCACCCTGGCCCCTGCAGAGCCCGGCCTGTGCCTTCAGAGGAGTGTCCTTGTCCTGGAATGCCACTTAGGACCATGCCCTGGGAGCCCCAAAGCCCACCTCCAGGAACACACAGGCAGAGAGGCCCGAGGACAAGGGGGCCCATTGTTCCCAGAGAGCAACAAGGAGAGCCACCTACCTGCTCATCAGCTGCTTAAAGAGACGAATGCATTTTGGGACCCACAGGCAAAGGAAAATTGCCTCCATAAAAAGAAAAACACAAATGAGGGTATGGTATTGGCACTGGGTTGGAAAGAAATTTATGATCAATTGTTGAAGAACACTCTGCCTTGCATGATTGCATTTTGGAAAAAATTAGCTACCTGCATATGCAATGACATCTTAACATTATCTTTGGCAGAATGGATGGTGAAAGAGAAGTTTTACAGTACTGTAGTCTTGTGTATTCTTTTTAAGTTGTTAAAGGGAGCCATGAAAACGCTTTTTAATAAAATAAAAAGCAACAATGTATTAGCACATTTTAAAATGCCCATCAGGTTAACAGGCAGCTGGGAAGGTATCAAAGCTTCTATCTCGTACCAGGGGACTGCATTTCCCAAGTTGACTCCCTATTGGATTTCTACATCCTCTTGCCATTCCTAACACTCTGGTTTCTGCCTTTACGCAAAACAGGTTTCCTGATTCCAGACTGCAAGTGAGAGTCTCCAACCAGAGTATTCAGAAAGAGGTACACGGGACCCTCAGGGTGGGAACTGTCTGGTGGGACCGCCCAGAGCCGAGCAGGGGCAGTTAGGGCTGTCGTGGTAATAAGAATAATAAATAACGGCTCTCCCTTGTAGCAGCCCTACTATATGCCGAGCACTAGGCCGAGTGCTTGACTCAGCAAGCCCATCGGGTTCCTATTTTACTAATGAAGGAATCCAGGGCCACAGAGGTGAAAGCACTAGCCCAAGGCCACTCGGCTAGAAAGAGAGGCTAAGAAAGTTAAAGGGAACAGTCAGGGCAAACAGTCAGCTACTCCTGAAGCCCCCAAAGCAGCAGATCTGCATTATGGACAGGTACAGAAAAAAATCATTCTCTCATCTCCAATCCTGGAAAGTGACGCTGATGCGGGGCCACTTCTCAGGAGAGAAAGCGGGCAAGGCCTCCCCAGGCCCAGCAGACCAGCTCTCCCCCTGCAGACCCTGCCCCAGGAGGGCTGTGCCGCGGCCACCCCAGCTCAGGAGCCTCCTGCAGGTGACGGCAGCCCCGGGGTGGGGCCCGGGCCCAGGCCCTGGCCCCAGGCCTCGGCATGCTCGCAGGCCAGTCCAGTTCCCAGACCCAGCAGCACCAGGAGAAGCAAGTCGAGGCCCAGCACAGCCCTGTCTGGAAACGCTCCTGCCCTTGGTTCATCGGCCTCCCCCAGTTCACCCGTATGCTTGCCCCTTTGGGGGCAAAAGAGCCTTTTTAGGCAAGCAGATTTTAGGCAAGACTTAAAACGACCATGACCGAGGTAGAGACACCAAAGAGAAGGAAAGAGCAGAGGGCACTTGGAAGGCAACGGGGTCAGGTTCTCAGCCAGGAGGCAGGGCGGCGAGAGAAGGCACAGCTCTGCAGCTCTAGATGGCCGCTGCCTCCACATCCCCGTGATTGCCACCCATCTCCAGCCAGGCAGACCCAGGGTGGGCACTCAGAGCCCTGCCTTCTTAGACAGATCCCTTACACCTGAGGTTCTCATCTGTAAATGCAGCACTTTCCAGTACTAGAATTTTGGGCAGCACATTTGGAAGGACTAAAAGAGTCAAAAGCAGACCGGTCATCTGTGACAGCATGACAAAGACTCTCGGGGACTGTGTGTCACCAGCTCGTGCTTCAGTGCTTGATCGCTGTCGGAGAACTTTCCCTGCCCTTCCCTTGCTATTGTGTGTGGTTACCAAAGTTCTCAAATGCCCTAGAGTTCAGTGTTTGCTCTGCCTTGTTTCTTAAGGCTCTCTGCAACCCAACAGCTCCATATGCCATCTGATAGACACAGCCAAAACAGTCTCAAGAATGGGGACTTCTGGTCAAATTGGGGCCCCAGTATGCAGCTGAGGACTGCACAAGTAGCTGACTGCTTGGCACCCCACTGAGCTTGACAAGTTCACTTCCCCCTCCTTCCACCCCACACCTGGAAGGACAGGTCCATTCACTTATGTTTTCGTGTGTGATCCCCACAAATGCTCAGAGAGGTGAAAGAGCTTGACCAAGACACAGGCAGTAGATGGCAGAGCCAGGATTTGACCCTGGGAACCCAGGTTTTCCTGATTCACCTATGGTAGGAGGGGGCTTGGAGGAGACTGGGTGTCCAGGCTGGCTGGGGCATGGATGCCCAGTGAAGGGATAATTCCAGGTTCTCTGCAGGTGCGCAGGCAGCTGCCGTCTCCTCCACCTCCAGTACCAAAAGGCAGTCAGATCCTGGTAGGAAAGGGGCAAAGTTGACTAGCTACATTTGGAAAGGACCTGGCTTCTGGCTTCTCCAGGGTCAAGTTTCAAAGTTTTCCAGGTGTTTGAACAAACAGCTGGTTCCCATAGCAGCCAAGCCCAGGTGCAGGTCAGAGTTCCCTTGTAGTTCCAGCCACTGACCAGCAGAGGCGCACAGACGTCCACCCTGAGATGTCTCTGCCGGCACAGGCTGCTGTGGCCTGTGGGGGGCAAATGTGAGCAGGGTGCTAGGAAGCAGACTGGGTGCTCGAGTGCAGCCCGAGTATGAGAAGCAACACCTTGGGGTGTTGCCTGCACAGAGCAGTGGCCAAGACTTGGCAGGGAACCATTCCTTATAGCTCTCAGTGGCATTTCATCGGATCCTCATGTCCAAGGCCAACGCAACTAGTGAATGGCAGGGCCGGGGGTACCTGATGCCAAAGTCCATGCTGCCTCCCCAAAAGAAACCAGCCAGGCTTCAAGAAGGTACAGAAATCAACGGCTGTGCCCCTGCACAAACCCAGCACCGATGTGCCTGTCCAGACCCCACTGGGAAGAATCTGAGTGGACTCCCCAAAACCCACAGACCTCTTTGGGCTGGAAGAATCATTGTTAACAGCCATTCACAGTGCAGGCCCACAAACAGGGGCAGCAGAAGCACCCCTTTCCGCCAATTTTCTTCCTCCCATCACAGAGGTCAACAGACCTCCATCTGATCAATAGCCAGTGGCAAGAACACACAAAAGGGGCCAGAGGGCCGAGGGCCCAGCAGGGATTTCCTGCCACCACAGCATCTACCAAGGACTCGTTGTACTTCGGCGCTCCTGCTCCCACAGGGTACGACCAGGGAAGGAGAACCCCCAGGGTCTGGCCCCAAGTGAGTTTTGAGACTGCAGAAGCCGAGTCCGTTCTGTCCTCAGGAAAACGAGGCCACAGGCCTGCCGGGAGGATTAGGAGGGCAGGCGCTGGGCGCGCCCTCAGCAACCAGCAGACAGAAGCTCTTCCAGGCAGGAGGGACAAAGAGGGAGAAGGGAGGGAAGAAAGTAACACCGAATATCTGCCCTGCTTGTGTCAGGGCAGTGGGATGTGAGAGAACAGGTGACAGCTTCTTGTTCCAACAAATTCCCTGAAGTCAGATTTCCTGGTGTAATCAGAAGAGGGCTTTTCAAAAATATAAAAACAAAAATACACTCCACAGCCTTCACCTAAGTGGGTTTCAGAATATCTGGAACTCTTACAAGCCAGGGCAGGCCCCAGCGCCCCCTCTCTGTACACCTGACCTCTCCTGGTGAGGAACTTCCACTGAGGCTGAGGGGAGAAGTGAGACCTCCCTCTGCAAAAAAGGACAAGGCTCAGTCAGCGTCAGAACAAGCTGCTGAACGGTGGCCCTTGGCCGGAGACTGGGAGAGATGGTCAGAAGCTCAGACCATTTTGTCCAGAAACAACACTCTCCAAGAACACAAGGGGAACTTTACGGAGCAAACATTTTATTTAATAAGTTATAGGATACAATTTACAACTCAGCAATTGATTCCAGTTTTGCTTCCACGCCCCAGCTTACAAGGCCTGTGGTCGTTTCCCACTAGGCTTCAGGCCACTCCAGTTTCTACTAAGTGGGTTCCTTGCTGACCCTCACCCCCAGCGGCTGCACCCTGCTGAGGGGCACACATAGCCCCTGGCCTGGCGGGGTGCCCACCACAGCGGTGACCACTTTCTCGGAAAGAAGCAGCAAGTCAGGAAGGTTTCCCTGCAGAGACCACACTGCAATCTGCAGTCAGGCGATGGCCCTTTAGCTTTATCCAAAGCCAGCTCGGGTCTGCAGGAGGCATGCACGATGCCCTACACCGCTCTTCTGGAATTCTGTACCTGCATAACTGCTTTCTAGAACAGCCTCGAATGTCATGTGGTCAAGGCCAAAGAGACCGCCACAGTCACTGCTTCTGCCCAAGGGTAAACTCTCCCCAACAGTTTCCTACTTTTTAGGCCCAAGGTTGCTCTTTTCTATCTATAATTATTTTCCAGAGAAAGTGACCCACGGAGCTGACCGGGTGGGTGGAGATGTCATGTAGCTGACACAGCCCCAGTTTACGAGGCCGCTCTGAACGTTTTGGTAAGACTCACCAGACTGACAAAGGGCTGGAGCGTGTATTAAAAACAAGGACTAATGACTAGCGTTGGTAAAAAAAAAAAAGGGGGGGGGGGGAGATCTTTGGCAAGTGGGGTGCTGCTCGCCACTGGAGAACTTCCTCAGACCAGGTGACTTAAAAGGATCTTAAAAGCATGGCTACCAAGACTGCCGCACGTGATGACTTTCCAAAGAAATCAGCAGCAGAATAAGGGGAGAGGCCCTAGGAAGTCATCCCAGCCACTGTGCGACCTCAGAGACTGCCCTTTGAGGAATATGAAAAGGCCGCGGAACAGCTGGGGACGCTGGAAGAGATGAAGATGCTTTCAAACCCATCCCCGCTTCCTAAACAACCATCCAAACTAGGTCCCCCATTTTGCTCCCTGGCCTCTCCCCGTCTTGTCATAAATGCTAAAAAGCAAGTCGTGGCGTAGGCTGGCCAATTCCATTTTTCAAGAACGTCGGTCTTTCTTGTGTTCTCAGTGTATCTGAGGTGGGGCCACCAAAGGTCTGTTTGAATGGAGAGCACCCGGGACCTCCTGCCTAGGACTTATTTCTGAAGGCACTGTAGAACGGCAATGTCTGGGGTGACCCACAGATAGGCCGGAGAACTTTGTACAAAATGAGTTACAAACAAGCGACAGAAGCAACCACCAGAAGACGCCTCCCGGGGTTTGAGGAGAGCCGTTTTAGGGCACCGTGACATGGAAGGGACTGCCGGGGATGTGCTCCTCCCCCCACTTCACGGCCAGAATGTAATCGCCCTTCTCCTTGACGACGTAGGTGACGTTGTACTGCTGACTGCCCACGTGCTTCATGGAGACCTCTTCGCAGGGGGTGGTGGGCCCATGGACCCCAATCAGCAGCATGTTGGAGCCTGGGAGGCAGGGGAAGGTGGTTACTGCATCAGGGTGAAATCACGGGGGGAGGGGGGATGGGGAAGACACCAGTGACTGCCTGTGGAGGCTACGATGCTGCTGGGGCCCCGAAGAGGTGGGACAGTGTGGAGCACGGCCTCGTGGGGCCAGGCTGTGTGGGTTCACTTCTCCACCTGCCATGTCCTAGTGCGGTGACCTTGGACATGGAACTTCACCTTGCCCTGACTTAAGCCTCCCCATCTGTAAACTGGAGATGACACCACCTCCACCTGCCTCATGGGCTTAATGTGTGGTTTGCAGGTGTCAAGCTCTCAGCACATAGGGCTACGGAAGAGTTTCTCTTATGATCTTCTCATTTATCCTCACAAGAATCTTAAGGGAGGTGCTATCATGATTCCCACTTTAGAGACGAGGAAACTGACTTTGAGAAAGATTTAATAATTTGTCCCAGGTCACGCAGCTAATAAGCTTGGCACATGAATGAATGAAGGGGTGGAGCCAGATTTCCAGCCCAGGTATGGAACCCCGGGCCACAGACCACTGACACCCAGTAAACCCCATGTCCCAAATGCAACTGGAGCAATCAGTGGCAGAGAAGGCGCTGGTTTCTGATTCAGTTTGCCCATCCATGATGGGGATAACTCCCCCTTTTCTGCTCACTTTGAGGTCCTTTGGAAGAACCAAAAGGCAATATTTAAAAATATTAAGGGTGGGAGAATGGGGTGATAGAGTAACAGCAAACAGGAGGGCACTGCAGAAGACCTCAGCAGGGGAGCACCGAGGTTGCTCAGGCTGCCCCCACCCCACACCCTGGCCCCCGCCCCGAGCAGGCCCACGCTGCCTACCGGCTTTGCTGCAGTCCACCAGGAAGGAGCTCTTCTGGCCCACGAAGGCCTTGGAGAGACCCGCCCCCTTGGAGGTGACCTTGCTGGCATCTGAGGATGCCTTGGGGATGGCACTATAGCAGGTCTCTGTCGAGGACCTGGTCACCGACTCCACCAGGATGGATGAAGTCTCGTTAGCCGAGCAGGGGCTGACCAGGCGCTGGCCTAGAACATGGAGGAAGGGAAGTGGGTGTGAATGCCAGACCAAGATGGGGGAGTGTCCCACGCAGAAGCCAAGGAGAGGCCCACACCCCAGCAGCTGGATTCAAAACCCACCGACCCCATCTCACACCCAGGATGTCCTCTCAACCCCTTGGAGTCCCACCCATACAGCTAGGATCCCCTGTCCTGGGCACATGCAGGAGGCTGGCGTTGACTAGTAATGCTACCTGGAACTCCCCCTCATGTAAACACAGCCACCTCTTCCACTTTTATAAAATACTCTATGGATAAGCAGTATGAAAGTTTGGAAGGACATGTAACAGAATATCAACAACGATTCTCTCTGTACAAGAGCTAATATTTTTTCTATATGCATTTCTAATTTTTTTTTTTTTTTGCAATGAACCTATGCTACTGATACAGTGACTCCACACAGAAGATACACAGGAGGACTCTACCCCGATATTTACGGAGTTTATCTTGCATGGTGGGCTGTGAGGTGGTTCTGGGGGGTAATTTTCCCAGTGCTCTGAAGGAGACATATTTTTGCAAAATTAATAAAACTTTTTAGATAGAAAGTGAAGGGATATCAAGACCTTGATCTAAATAAATATGTAAGATTTCAGTTATGTAAACATTTCTCCTTTTCTGTTAGAGATACACACTGTCTCAACGTTTTTATCCCCACTGTAGTACTTATTCTGCAGGTGTTAAATATGTACTCTCTTCTGACTTGTGATACTGTTTCAAGAGTTGAAGTAGAATCAACATACCCAGGACCGCCCATAGCTTCTACTATCAAAGAGCTCTAATGTTAATCTGGCAAAACCAGCCCCAACCCACAGGGTGGCCCACCATTACCTGTCACCTTGGCCTTGAAAGGACTGCCCACGATGTGGTTGGGGCCCCCGTATTTGACGCTGATCAGGTAGTTACCCGGAGCCATGGGGGTGTACATGACCTTGTACCCTTCTGGGGTTTCCTGGCAATCCATCTTAACCTTGGACGGGCCTTCAATGGTGACAGACAAGGTCCCTGGCCCCGCTCGGGTGGTGTTGATGAAAAATTCAGACTGGATACCTGGTGGGAAGGAAGAGGGAATGTCGTGTTGGTGGTTTGGAGGGATGGGGAGTGTCGTTTGGGGGGTTTTCCTGGGGGCAGTAAGGCAGAGGGCTTGGTGCTGTGGGAACCCCCCCGGTGCCGGCTCTGCGCTCCTGGCACGGAGGACATCAGGGCCTGGGGGTGGGAGCTCCCTTGCCAGGGCCGAGGCAGGAGCGTGGCTGACATTTCGCCCACAAGCACCAACTGCCTGGACAGCCTGTTCTTTCCTCTGGACACGAGTCGTGGCTGAGGGCGGGAGGCCTGAGTCTTCATTGTGAGCCTAAAGTGCTACTTCAGCCGCTGGGATCCAGCCCTGCCTCCTTGGGGTGGGGGGAGGCAGCCCCCTCGACCTCTCCTTTCTCCTCTGGGCAGACAGGGAGAAGCTGTGAGGCCCAGCGTCTCCTCCTCCCCCTCAGGCTCCTCACCACAGGCACCACAGCCGCGAGCACCAGCAAGAAACCATGAGGAGAAGGCCGCCGCGGGTGCACATCCTGAGCTGAGCATGGTCCGTGCTCTGCTGCATGGAACCCCTGCAGGGATTCCTGCTCACGACGATAACACCGAGGCTCAGGGCAGAGCTGGGCTGGGACCACGTCTGCCTGCGCGGGGGCCCAGGCCTGCCTCCAGGCTGCCAGCACTGGACGGGCAGTGGGACCGCCCTGAGTCTCCTAACTGCAGCCCCGAGAACCCGGCCCCTTGGCTGGCCCAGCGAGGGTCCGTCCCCCACACAGACAACATCCTGCCCCATGAAGAGAGGGGTGCTGGGCCAAAGCAGAGTACCTGGCTGAGCACAGTGCCCTCTGGGGGTACTGCAGTCAAGGAGGGCCGCTCGGGGGTGCAGATGCCAGCTGCTTGACCACCGCGGCACCCTCTACGGGCATCCCTGGCAGAGCATCCCCCTCTAGCGCTGTGATTTTCCCAGAGCCCTCAATGCTGCCCCAGCTGGGAACTATATTGGTTTAATTATAGCTCCCAGGCCAGAGAAAGAATTACTGTCCTGGTTATCAATAAATCAAAGGATTTGCTATTCTCCACCCCCAAACACAATCCAGCTGTTTCTGGAGGCTCAGCCTGTCCCAGGGCCCTCCCCACCACCTCAGCCCTGTCATGGCATTTAATCTGCAGCTGAGACACCCTCAGGCAGCGGGTGCTGGGGCTGGAGCCACGTGGTGGGGGAAAGGGGGCAGCAAGGAGGCTGGGTTCCAGAAAGGAGCTGCAAGGCAACGATAAGGAAGATATTTTTAAAGTCAAGTTAAAAGACCTGGCTGCAGTGGAAAGAAGCTCTACTCTTTTACAAGTTGCTCCATTCCTAAGAAAAGTCAGTTCATCCTGTGAGGGCTGGGAAAGGCAGGAAAGGGAAGTAAGAAATTAAGGGGAGAAGAACTACCTGGCCGGAGACTTAGTACATTTCCTCCATCGAGGCTCAGAACGTGCCTGGCAGGCGGGCTCTTCTCTTATCCCCATTTTACAGAGAAGGAAGTAGACACTCAGTGAGGAAAATATTGCACCCCAAGACATCGGCCGGGGAATGGCAGAACTGGGATTTCAACTTGAGGTCTCGGAGCCCAGGCATTGCCTGAGAGAAGACAGGAGAACCATCTCTCCTCACATGTCCAGCAATAGCCAATATCTGACACCCCAGAGACCTCCAGGTGTGTCCTCTCCTCCGCCCCAAGACTGAAAGGCTGAGTCTCTGTGAGTTTAACGCATGATAACGCAGCATCGCTCGAGCTGAGGCAGGCGGTGGGGTAGAGGGAGGAGGCTCTTCTGGTACAGCTCATGCCAACTGGGGCTCCTGGACCATCCCATCAGGAACACAACTCTGCTGCTCCCGAGTCCGGAACTCCCTGGTCTCACTCCCACCCTCTCAGCTCCTCTCCAGCAGAGTCCTGCCCCAAGTTCTCTGCATTCCCTAGCTCTAAAACCTGCAGAATGGACTGTTTAAAGCTGGAGCCAAGAGTTACAGCAAACCCACCCATGACAAGGCAGGGAAGTCTGCTTTGTTCAGAAGGTCAGGACGTGGGCCTTCGGTGGCCTAGCACAGATACCTTTTCATTCTGTTCGCACTGCAGCTGTGTAATCTCAAGATGGATATTTGGGAAAAGGCTTGGGAGTGGGAGGGCTAGAAAAACAAAACACCTTCGCCTTGACAAGAGCAATATTTACACAGGGTTTGAAACAGGCGTGCTCTGTGCCTCTCCATTCCTGGCTGGGAGTTTCCCTGCAAGACCAGCGCCTTCTCTCAGCAGCATCCAGCACTTATAAAGCAAAGCACAGTCTGAAACCCGAGCTCCCGAGAAGGAAGCAGGAGAAAGCCCAGGGCAGGAGGGAGAGGAGGCTCCCGGCAGGCGTGCGAGACTCTAGCAGCTGCTCTGGGGGCTGGACCAAGGCCTGATGTGGCCTTAAGTGCCAGGAGGGTCCAAGCCCTCGATGGTTCTGGCATGGCTCCAGGGGGGCTGCCTGGGAGCAGGGGACCTGGTTTAGGACACCTCCAAAGCAGGCTGGGGGTGCAGTCACTGTGTCAGGGCCAGCCAGCCGCTGAGGGAGCTGGTGAAGCTTGGGGGTGAAGGGCACAGGCTCTGAGGTCATGGGCAGGGGCTGCTTCCTGGCTCTGCCCCTCCTAACTGAGGTAAGCCTGGGACGGGACTCAAGCTCTCTGTGCCTCAGTGTGCCCACATGTAAAATGGACATCACAGGGCTCCGTGAGGGTGAAATGACTCTAGCCCTTTTACAAGGGGCAAGTTTCTGGCTCTGAGCTCAGCGTGGGGCCTGACTGGGTGCACCTGGGGGGTTTGGCTCCACCCTGGGGGGTGGCTTTGCTGAGGTCACTGCTCTGTCCTGGGTCCCAGGGCAGCAGGCTCGTCACTCCTACACCTTGGCAGGACCCCTCGGCCTCTTAGGACACACAGTCCCCATGGCAGGGCGCTGGGTAACCAGGGCCACTCATCCCCTCACTCAGGCAGAGGCAGTTCTGCTCCATCCACTCTCCTCATCCCACCTAGGGGTGGAAGCTAAGAGGGCTGTGGACACACCAGGGATTCCAGGACCCAGGACTGGGGCCACCTTCCTAAGGGGCCCAAAGCCGCAGCCGGTGCATCCACACCTGCTGGCCCTCCCACCCTGCAGGCTCGCCCCCTGGCATGCTCGCCCCCTGGCATGCTCCATAATCGTGCTGCACTGGAAACCAGCCCTGCCCACCTCCAGGGAGCAGGGCAAATCACCCACGGTTTACAGTATGAATACTAAAAGCAGCTTTATAGGGGAGGGGAAGGGCTGTATGTTGTGACATGGAAAGAGCCATGTGTCAAGTGCAAAAAGCAAGCTGCAAAACAATGAATGTGCTATAAGAGATTGCTTCTGTATAATAAAAAAAAACAAAACATGTATCTGCCTATCTAATGAACCGAATAACCCAGCAACTAAGAATGAAGCAAAGAGAGAGAAGAGAGCCTGACGGCCCTCTCCTGGGCTCCTGTTTACTTCTGGACCTGGATGCCTGCCTATTATTTTTCATAATTATACCGGGCCCCAAAAGCTTCAGAATTCTTTGACCATTTCAGTCATTTTTCCTCCTCCACTAGGATCAGAGAAGAAAAGGGGAGGAGACAGCCACGACAGGGCTTACAGCTGCTTCGACATGTTTTTTTTCTTTTTTTTAGGAGGTACCAGGGATTGAGCCCAGGACCTGGTACATGGGAAGCAGGCACTCAGTCACTATATCTGCTCCCCGCGATATGTTCTTAAGAACCTGGGACCACTAAAAGAACTAATGGGTAAGAGGCCTCCGGGAAGGCCTGTCACATGCATCGTGAATCTTGTATAGGCAAAGAAACTCAGGAAATAACGATGCTGTCTGCACTCCCCATCTGTGACCATCCCTAAGCTCAAGGAACTTGGTGAAGGAAGGAATCTGAAGGTGGATGACAGTAAGGAAGTGTGATGACATGGCCGTCAAGCCTTCACTCTGGCTTTGTCGTGGGCAAACTACATCTCCCCAGACCAGCCTGGGGGAGAGAAGCCTCCACAGTGTGCGTCATTCATTTCCCTGAGGACAGCACCATAACAGGCTTCCTCGAGGCTTGAAGATTCATCTGGCTTTGCTTCTGGAGCCAGCTAAGCCACAGGTGAGAGGCGGGGGTCGGGGTTACCTGTGGTGCCCCCCTCGAGCCCTGCACCGTAGGCGGACACCAGGGCAGGGTTCCCCGCTTGTCCAGGCTCCCCAACACGCACTTTGAAGGGACTTCCGACCACATGGCTCCCGTTGAACTTGACGTCGATGGCGTGGACACCATTCTCGTGAGGGATGAACCGAACAGCGTACTTATCTAGGAGAGCAAGCAAAGTCAGGGTGAAACCAGACAAACGAACACCACCAAGCACAGTGAGAACAAAGGACAGGCGGCCAGCCTGAGCCGGCCAAGTTCAAATCAGGAACAGGACAGCAGCTCTACTGGAAGCCTGGCACCCAGCACGCTGGCTTTCCAAGCTGGGCGGGCCTATTTGCATGTGCCCAGTCAGCCCCCTCTGGGAAATGCATCCAAATCTCAACTTTATGTTTGATACTTTATGGCTAACCAGGGTTGCCTTATCTTCTGGGCCCCTGCCTCACAAGAAAGCTTCCTTCCTTCATGAAAAGTTCACTTCTCACAATTTCTCTACTTGGCCACTTGGAAGGAAAGAAAATGATTCCAACTGGCATTTGTGCTCAAAGCTGGCAACGGCCAAGCTCCTCACCATGTGCTTGGGCCATTGCATGTGGCAGGACAATCCATTAGATGAAAGGGCACTGAGAATATCCATCCATCATGCATCACATTACCATCCCAATCGTCCCTTCCTCCATGAAGCCTTCCCATCTGGGTTGCAGTTAGCCTGTTCTTCCCTGCTGTCCCATATTTCTGGTCACACTCTGAGCCTCTCCCTGGCTCCTTGCACCCTTCATTCCCTTCAGAATTTGTGTTCCTTATAGCTCCACCCTGACCCTCTGCTCTTTCTCCTCTACTCACTCTTCATGTGAAGTGAATATCTATATGGAGTCGTTCAGCAGTCCCCAGGTGGGTACCTACCTACTCCTTCTCTTATTGCCAGTTCACTTGAGGGGAAGCTGATGCCTCCCACTGTCCAAGGGTGGGCCCTAGCTGGATCAAGCGAATCTGGAAAATCCTTTCTTCCTTAAACCTAGGTTAAGCAATACTTTAGCCATAGGAAGAGACTCAGGATTGGGCATGTGTCCCAGTTCAGCAAGTTTGGAGAACTTCTAGGAAAGGAGGCTCTCAGACATCTATGAAAGCATCCTGAGGAGACAATGTTTCTCATGATTGATGTAGTGTGAACATGAGAAGTCTGGAGCTGCTGCAGCCATCTTCCCACCAACAGGAAGGCCAGACTCGGAATGAGGCCCACAAAGCAGAAAAAAAAAGCCTTCAAAGACTCTGGGGACTTGAAAGACACAGCTGAATTGTTGAATTAAATTGCTGCTGAAGCCCATCTGAGTTCCTGAACTTTCCAGTTATATGAATTAATGGATCCCTTTATTGTGTGAGCCTGCTAGAGCTGGGTATTTTGCAACCAATGCCACCCTAACTGTCACACACTGGTGACCTCAGAACCCCTAGGGCTTCAAATATTGCCCCAGGGTTGAGGACACCAAATCTCACTCACTGCCAATCACAATGATGTAATAATCCTTGTTATTAAACACCCACACTTCAACACCCCCCCCCCCAAATAAAACAGTTAACTCTCCAAGGCCCTGACCACTGCTCGTCCAGGCTCTGGCAGGCCATCCTTACTTGAACTACCCAATCTACCCAATCACCCAGCTGCATCTAACCTTTCTGAATTCACCCCTGTGGTCAGCTGGTCACCAAGTGTTACTGTTCTCTGGCCTGGAGGTCCTCTCTTCCATTTCCAACACTCCTGATTAATCCTGTTCCCTCTACTGGGCTATTCTGGGAGCTTCAGCTCACCAGTGTGCCTTTCAGATGTCCCAACACATTCTCTACAGTGTGGCCAGACTTAACCAAGCCTTTTCTGCCCAGTGGGAGAAAGACATGGAAATGCTAGACCAGGCCCTAGGTTGTTTCTTTCCCTGTACACACAGCCAGCCACACAGTAAATGCTCAGTAAAAGCAGTGATCATGTCTCCTCCTCATGCATTAAATGTCACCTCCTCTGAGCAGCCCTCATGAACTCACTGAGGCAGAAACCCTTTTCTCTCCTCCTCTGACCATCCACAGCATGTGTTCAAAATTGGTGATCACCTGGTGTCAAAGCAGTGAACTGCAGGCTTCTGGGCCAGGTCCTCCCTAGACTCTCGGCTTGGCTTTCCTGCCAAGTCTCTGGCACCTAATAAATGTTTACTGGTAAAATGGTCTCTTTAAAGTTGATTGACCATAGCTATTGCATTTCAAATGATAAATTTTCCCCTTCAGTTTCACATTGGAAAAAGGGATTTGGCAGTTATATTTGTAACTCAACCAAATTTTTAGTGAAAAATATTTGACATTTCAGATAACATACTTAAGGAGTTCATGGATGTTTCAAATAAACTGAGTCGCTTTTTTTTCCAAAAAAAAAAAAAAAAAGTTGATTGATATTGGAGAAGTCCATATACTAAGGCACTGGGCAGGACAATCTTATGCTTTTGAGTCCTAGAGACCCAGATCCTATTTTTTTAAAGTAATACACAAACATCGATCTACCCTTTCCCTCAGCGTAAAGTGAGATCAGAATGTATTTAATTCATGCCATTAGGTCAGCAACGCAAAAAAGTCTGTTAAGATTTTACTAAAATATGAGAGAATATCAAGACGAACGTCACATGAAAGGAATCTGGAAAACAAAACAACAACAACAACAACAAACAGTCTTCCTGCCCCTGCCAACTTTCATGTCCTAATTTATGAAGAATGCCCAGCAAGGCTTGCTGGCAGCGGTAAGACTGAGAAGTTCTCTGCTGGGAGGCACATTTGCAGAAACACTGTGCTGGACGCGCTGGTTCTCTGACCCCGCACCCCGGGCCCTGCTCACCTGGCTCCAATTCAGACACATGACACTCCTCCACGGCGCCAGAGGGGCTGTGCACCTTTGCGTCAATCTTGCCTTTTGCCCCGTTCAACCTTATAGCAAAGGATGCTGGCTGGTTAACCTTTAATCCCGATTCCTGAGAAGGTAATACATTGGACAGGTTATGGCCCCGGTGCTCCTGGCCAGGTACACCCACCGCGGGGGCCGTTCTCGTGCACACAGGCCCAGTGTGTTTTTCCACTTAACATCTGGCAACAGGTGGGTCATGACACGCTTCGAGAATTCAACAGAGGAAAGCAGAGACACACTTCTGCATGATCTTATAAGCAAACCATCTTGATTGAGGCTGGGAGGGGCAGTTCTTGGGGCTGGAGGCTGACAGAGGACAGAAGTCTCAGCATCACAGACGAGCCACAGAGGTCCAGATGAGGGCTCCTTCTTAGGAGGGCGCTGGCCTCTGATCAAACTGTGCACCCACTGACATGAACAAGTTTTATGTGACCAGTACCTCAAGGGAGTAACGGAGAGAACATTTAATCCAATTGTAAAGGGCTACAATACAAGGGAGACAGTTCTGCAGCCTGGTTAGGAATCAGCTAGGCCTGGCTTTACTGCCACTTCCCAGCTATATGAGTTGTTTGGCTTCTTTGAGTCACAGTTTCCTTATCTATAAAATGGGCATAATACTAGACTCTATCTCACAGAGGTGCTGCGAGGATTAAATGAGTTTATGTTGTAAAGCATGAGCACAGGATCTGGCTGGCCCCCACACAGTAAAGTTCAAAACTGTTAGCTCGTAATTAAATATTAATACCCCTTCAGAAGTTGCCTGTACCCCAAAAGAGGCAAGAGGAGAAGTGTGGCTTTTGCACTTCACTGGATCACTTTCACTCTCCATGCTCTGGCTTGGAAATTCTATCCTCTTCAGGGAGGGGCTGATTAGAAGTTTAGAAACTTAGCAACAAAGCTGAGCAGCAACATTTAGATATTTAAAGACAGGCCAGGGAAACGGCTGTGGCTCAATCAGTGGGGCTCCCGTTTACCATATGGGAGGCCCCGGGTTCGGTTCCCGGGGCCTCCTGGTGGGGGCAGGCCCGCCCGCGCGGCGTGGTTGGCTGACCCAGCGAGCACAAGCAGCAGGGGGGGGATAAATGAATAAATAAATAAAATCTTTAAAAAAAAATAAAAATAAAAAAAAAAATAAATAAATAAAGACAGGCCAATCCTGCACAGCCAAAATTTTACAAGCCAGCAGTTTTGATTTGAACTTGGTTGGGCAGCTACTCCTCAAACTCGAAAGCAGCAGGACTCACACTTTAATGTGCAAAGGAATCATCTGGGGATCCTGCTGAAATGCAGATTCAAGTTCAGTGGCCCTGGGACGCTACATTTCTAGTAAGTTCCCAGGTGACGGTGAGGCTGCCGGTCCGAGGACCCCATTTCAGTAGCCAGGTGATGAAGCTGTGCTAATACAGTAGTCGATAGTGGAATGTGGCTAAATATACTTAAGTTAAAACTAATTACAATGAAATGGAATGAAATTCATAATTCAGTTCCTCAGCCACACTAGCCACATTTCAAGTGCTCAATAGCTACATGTGGCTAATGGCTACCATTTTGGACACCACAGACATGGAACATTTCCATTATTGCAGAATGTTCTATTGGCAGTACTGACCTAGAGTTTATAGACTGGGAAGGGAAGACAGAACACAAAATTAAGGAGTCTTTGGGAAATAGGTGTAGCTCAGTGTCAGTTCTTTGCATGTACGAGGTCCCAGGTTCAATTCCTGGTACCTCCTTAAAAAAACAAAGTAAAATAAAGAAAAGAAGAAAAAAAAAAAATTAAGGAGTCTTTGATTGCCAGATCACTCCTCCCCCACAAAGTGCCAGCAACTCCAACTTTCACAAAAATCTCAAAAGCACCAACTTTCACAAAAATCTCAAAAACAACACCTGCCCGGGAAGCGGATACGGCTCAAGCAGTTGGGTGCCCGCCTACCACATGGGAGGTCCTGGGTTTGGTTACCGGTGCCTCCTAAAGAAGATGAGCAAGACAGTGAGTGGACGCGATGGGCTGGCACAGCGAGCTGATGCAACAAAATGATGCAACAAGGAGACACAACAAGGAAACACAATGAGAGACACAACAAGCAGGGAGGAGATGTGGCTCAAGCGATTGGGCTCCTCCCTCCCATATGGGAGGTCCTGGGTTTGGTTCCCAGTGTCTCCTAAAAAGAAAACAAGCAGACACAGAGAGGACACAATGAGTGCAAACAATGAAGGGCGGGGTAGAAATAAATAAAGAAAATAAATCTTAAAAACAAAACAAAACACCTGCCCTTCTTTCCTAACTGGCCCCAGATATTGCCATGCAGGCTGCCAATAAATCTCTGATAAATAATCTACACATTACTTGGCATCAAAGGACCCAGGAAGATCAGAGGACGATGCTGGATCACGTCCCTCCTGCTAGAGCTGGTTACAAAAGCTCAATACACAGCCTGCTGAACACTTATTTAAATATTTATGACTGAGATGTGTGAAAGGACTGTCAACAAAAAGGTTTCCAAAGAGGTTTTCTCCAAACCAGCTCCTTTTGGACAGTACCATTTACATTACCTGAATCCGCTTGCCACTAAATCCTCAAGAGGGAGATAATTGCCTCCGAAGATCCAAAAGAAATCTTCGAGACGCATGAAGGCAGCTGTTTGCCCTCAAAGAATGCCAGGTTTACCTCCCTCCATAGGTTTTAGCTAAGTCGGCAAGAAAAGAAACTTCTGCTAAAAAGCCTTTAAATGAAACACAAGAAAAACATCTACACCACGGCGACCAGTTAGTACCCTTGGCGCCCCCCAGTGAGGCCTCGTCAACTGGTGATTCTGGTTTGGGTTCCACTTGGGCCCCTGAACTACTAACTGATGTTTGGAATAACTAGTTGTATACCAGCTCTTCTCAGAGTAAGGTCAGAATTTCTAATGTAAACCAAGCATATGGAACTAGATCCAATGATATCACCAAGCTGAGATGCGACACTTGGATTTCAATGAAGCCAATAATTTTCGAGAACTGGGGGCTGCTGAAGGCTATTTAGAAATCACCCCCTTAGCCAGAAATCACATGCTGGGATTCAGGTGTTAATTACACAACTGAAGAGCTACTCCCCTTTCAGACACCTAATCATTTTTCAGGGTTCTGAGCAAACACCCAAAAGCAGCCCCAGCTGGGTCTTATTTTGACTGAAGGCTCTGGTGAAAACTTGAATTAAATGGCCTGTTCAGTAAAGGGAGCACAGGTAGGTTTCCTGGCATCCCAGGGGGTAGGATGGTGCAACACTTTGCCGCAATGTCAGGGCCAGGAACTGAGCAGCACAGAGACCTCACTCGCTCTGCCTCGTACTGACTGGTTGTCTGCAGCCACCATCTCACAGCACCTTAATTTGCTCATCTTTAAAATGGGGTCAAGTGAACCTACTCCCCAGGCTGTTGTAAGGATGCCACGAGATAACACTGATGGAGTTCTTTACACGGTGCAGTGCACAGTTAGTGTAAGAAACCATCATCCTAAGATAAATTGCAATTGACTTGCTGGAGGAAAAGGAAGCCAACAAGAGTGGGCCATCATGGCTGGTGGGGTTGTGTCTGTTTTACCTTGAAAGCCCTCCTAATGGCTTAACCAGCTGTTACCGAGCCTCTTTTCTTTCCTCTAAATATTTATAAGCAGCCTTGTCCCCTCCCAGGGAGGCGCTTTGTGCTGGGTGTGGCTGCCCTGCGAGTGGGGCGGTGAGAAAGCTCCCTGCAGTGGCAGCACCGTGATCAGAACCGGGCCCGGGCCTCGGCCACGGGCCGGCTTGAGGCAGCCTCGGGAGCCCAGGGGTCTCACTGGTCGGCCCGCGGCCCAGGACGGGGATGCTTCCTTGTGCCTCACCTGAAGGCTCATAACAGTGAGGCGGCGGGCGTCATCGGAGGGCGCGATGACTGGCACCAGGTAGGGGCTTTCCGGGATGTGCTCGTCGTTGAACTTGATGGACACCTCGTAGTTACCTGTGGGGACAGGCAAGTCCCATCATTTCAGAGATTCTAGAAGGTGGCTCCAGAGCGGCTGGAATGCCTGTGTAGAGACCCCACCCTCCTTCCTCACCCTCTGTGGAGGGAGCCACAGCCCTGGCCATGGCCAAGTGAACGAGGGCAAGTCACGGGCTGAGGCGGGGCCACTGAGATGCCCTTGGTTGCACAGGTGTAGGATTGCACAGGGTGCCCAAAGATCTGTGTACAGAGCCCTGTAAGTTCAACTCTGTGTGACCTTGAATAGGCAAAGAAATGACACCTCTGTTTTCACTAACCTCTAACTGAAATTTAGCATTTCCTTTCTTCAGAAACGCCAGTGAGAAACCACAGCACTTTAGAAGTACCTGTGACTGTCACCAATAAAACTCACGTCACTTCAGTTTAGATCACCAATACTTTGAAATTAGAGTAGTTATTAGACCATCACCAAATCTCAGTACTTAATACATTACTGAAAAAGTACGTCATTACTATTATTTTTGGTCTTTCAATATTTTGATAATTACATTTTAATATAATTGATTACTTTTATAATCTGATGTTATTTCCAAACATTATTCTGAAGATGAGGATGGTTCTCATGGGCTTCACCAGATGCCAAAAGGGTCCGGGGGACACCAAAGGTTAAGAACCCCTGCTCTAGGGAGCCCAGAGGCTGGGGCCACTGTTCTGGGCAGCACAAGCAGCCGTGGGCTGTGGGTCAGTGGGGGGCAGGCTGGTCAATGGAAAGAATGGAGCAGTTGAGTGAGAGCAGGAAGCAGAGAGACAGGCTGAGACAAAGGAATAAGAATTCCTGCCCCTTGGTGGCCTGGGTGCATTGCCTGCAACTGGGTTTCTAGGAGGCTCCCCCATGAGCCCATGCAAATAAATTCTGCATTGATTTGCACTAGCTTGGTAGGTTTCTGTTCCCTGCAACCTAACCATCCCTGAACAAGGAAAATGTCCTCAGCCGGCCTTGAAGTACATACCCGGCTCCTGGGCAATGTAAGACACACCGCACGATCCGTTTTTATGGTCATCAAATGTAATCTCAGCCTTACTGGGGCCTTCAACAGCGATGGAGAGGCCCCCAGCGCCTGCTTCCCGGGTCCAGATGCTGAACTCAGCTGAGAGCAAATTAACACCAGGTTAGTGACCAAGCCCAGTAGAGGCTGCTGCTACTTGCTTAAACCTGCAGCACAGGGTTTAGTTGTTGTCAGCTCTCCTTCCTTTCCCTAATCCCAAGCAGAACCCAAGCAAGAGCTGCCCCTGGTTTCCTGAGCACCCCAACGATTACTAAATTCATGGCAAATCTGGCGTCTTTTTGATACACCCAAACCAAGCCAGAAAAAGATGAGAATGTTCAGTTTCCCCCACCGATCTTCCCACCGCGTCCACCATTAGATGGAACCCTTGCGATCTGTAATATTCTAGTGTGTTCCACAGATCATAAGCCCTACAAGATGCTCTGGGCACAGCTTTATTACTTTGCTCCTCGCTGAGAGATTCATGGTGCAAACACATCAATTACAGGCTCTGAGAAGTCCCTCAGGAAGAAACTTGTGTAGTGTTGGGTAAGCTAGCATTCCCAAACTTCTTTAGCCACAGAGGCCAGTTTTAAGGAATGCCCCTTCAATGCCACCCATCAGAACTGCACGTGAGAAACGACTCTTTAGAACAGGGCAAACGGTACAGGGTGCTCACACAGCCCACGCTCAATCAACTCTGATCCTGCCGGGAATGCTCACCTGGGACCCCTGCTTCTCCTCTCTCCAGGCCGGGGCCTCCTGCCCGGACCTTGTGGGCGCCTCCCTCGCCGAGCGGCCCCACGGTGAACTGGAAGGGGCTGCCTGTCACGTGCTGCCCGCGGTACTTGACGCTGACTGTGTGAACACCCATCTCCTGGGGCACAAACCGGACGCAGTGCGAGCTCTTCCCCATGGACACAATCTCTGCCTCGGTCACACGGCCGGAGGGGCTGGTAACGTGCGCAGACATGTCACTGCTGTTGATTTCTGAAGGGGGATGTGAGGTTGGGGAGGAAGAGAGGAGGGTTAGGGCAAAGGCTCGAGGCAGGGCAAGCAGTAAAGGACAAGGTGGGTGCAGCATGCTCCCTGGTGGGTGTGGGGTGTGCCCCAGTGGATGTGGGATGCTCCCTGGTGGGTGGGAGGTGCTCCCCAGTGGGTGTGGGGTGTTCCTCGGAGGGTAGGAGGTGCTCCCCAGTGGATGTGGGGTGTTGCCCGGTGGGTGGGAGGTGCTCCCCAGTGGATGTGGGGTGCTCCCCGGTGGGTGGGAGATGCTCCCCAGTGGATGTGGGGTGCCAACTCTCTCCCCTTCAGGCTGGATGGTTCCCACCTCCCTCAAATTCCTGGGCTGCTGTGACCACATAGAAAAAGCAGGGCCCTCCCAGCCACCTGGTGCTGAGAGTATTCTAGGGACACTGACACCTTCTTGACCCATCAAGTATTTCTATAGCCCCCTGGCTGGAACTGATTCCAGATGGCAGCTTCAAATGGGAGCCTGAGCTGACTGTCACAGACTGTGAACACAAACGATAGCTCGGATGTTTCCAGGCCAAAGGAAATACGAGGCACGTGCCATGCTTCAAGGGGCTCTTTTCTATAGGTAGGTCAGGATAGAAAACTCAAGAGCCAGCATCCCTCACTGCCTAGAAGCCTTGGCATTTCATTTAGGCAACAAAGACAAAATGCAATTAGAGAAAAAGGTGCATACGCGTCAATCCCAAAGGCAAAGGGAAAAACATGCGTGAGCAAAGCTTTCACAAACTAAAGACTAGAGGCCACACTTCCAGAAAAGCAGTGCCTTGAGTTACCGACACTGGGGAGCAGAGCACAACGAACCCCTACGGCATGCCTGTCATGCTAATGACCAAGCCTGACGTGGTGGGGACAGGCGCACCGCATGCTAGGTAACGACCGCGGGTCACCTACATGAGACTGCACCCTCAGCCCCACAGCATCTGGGTGGAGCAGTTCATGACTCTGAGCCCTGAGGACAGAGAAAGGAAAGGAGGTTGAGGAGTGGGGCACCCCGCACGGCCTGTGGCCTGAGGACAGAGAGCTGGAAGCTGGTCCATTGTTCTCCATTCTAGAAAGAGGATCATTTGAGTAATGAGGGGGTAAGTAAGTCTCACCAAGAGTCTTCTTGTACCCAATACCTGAAAAGTGTAACCAAGTGTACAAGAGGCAGAAGACTTAAGATACTCATTAGCTCCTCAAGAAACAAATAGGCAAAGGCAATAGAACAAACTATTTGCAAAAGGACAACTGCAAAGGGGATGAAAACACAGTCACCATGTTCCTAGGACTCAGAGGAATGACACTGAAAACTGGGTATCATATTTTCTCCATCATATGGGCCAATGTGAGAACAAAAGGCAGTGCCCAGCATTGGAGGGCACGTGGAGAAAGAAGTAATGAGGCATTGGCTGGAGGACATTTTGCCAACATGAAGCTGCATCTGAAATGTATCAGCCCAGCAACCCCACTGCCGGGCACCCATGGGCACCCATGTCAATGTCATGGCAGCACTGGGATAGGAGTTGAGAGACTGGGAATGAGTGCACAAGGAAGGAGAAAAACCAATGGAGGACACGAAGTGGAACATCATGTGGTTGCTAGAGAGATGACGTGGAAGTTTGCATTTTCACATGGAAAGATTCCCATAACACAGTGAGCGAGAAGTGCCACATGCATCTGTTGTGATTGAGCTGAAATGGAGATGGAGTACACCTGTCCGGGAGGATGCAGGCACTGGTGTCCAGCCTCAAATGTCAACAACGTAGGGTAGCTATAACCAAAATATGGAAAATAGCCAAGTGTTGGTAAGGCTGTGGAGTAATCACATTTCTAGTGGGAATGTCAAACGGTGCAACTGGTATAGAAAACGGTTTGGTGCTTCCTAAAAAAGTTAAATAGAATTATCATATGACTCTGAGGTATACACCTCTTAAGAGAATTGAAAATGTATGAGCACACAAAAACACCGGACATCAATGTTCACAGAAACATTACTCATAAGAGCCAAAGAATGGCAACAATTCCAATGTCCATCAATAGATGGACAGGCAAACAAAATGTGGCATATCCATACAACACAATATTATTCAATGACAAAAAGGAAAGAAGTTCTAATACTTGCTACAACAGGCTAAGTAAAAGAAGCCAGTCACAAAAAGCCACACACATTGTATGAATCCATTTATATGAAATGCTCAGAAGAGGCAACTCCATAGAGACAGAAAGCAGATGAGGGGCTGCCAGAGGCTGGGGAGAGGGAGAATGGGAAGTGACTGCTAATGGGTGCAGCATTTCCTTTTGGGGTGATGGAAATGTTCTAGTTCTTGATAATGTGATGGTTGCACAAACTTATGAAAATACTAAAAACCACTAAAGTGTGCGTTTTTAAATGGTGGATTTTATATTATGTGAGTTATATTCTCAATTTTTTAAAAATGGAAAACAAAACAAAACAAAACAAACAAACAAACCCATGAACAGCAATCTCCCTGGATGGTGAGCTATCAGGTGACACCTCCTTCTTCCATTTTGGAGCACATAACCTTTTTCTGATCACAAACACCAAAACTCTTTTTAAGGGGATCAGTTTCGACACTAGTGAGGCTGCACATTCACGCATGTCTGCATGGGAAGAACCCATCAGATACAGCTGAGAAGGCAGAGCAGCTAACGCCACAACATGTTGGGAGAGACAGGGGACTCAGTGGAGGAAAACCTGCTCGCCCTCCACGAGGTCACAGCACGAGCTTCATCCGAAGACCGTTCTGATTTTCCTTCTCCAATGAAATTGTGCGACTTCACTACGTGGGCCAACTTCTGGGAGGAGGAGCCTCAGAACCTTCATTTACACAGGGCATCCTCTTGGAGGGTTCTTTATAGAAAAAAAACTGTACCACACTTCAGGCTGCGGGTTGTTTAGTGGGTAATTTGGCCCTGGGAAGAGCAATTCACAGCCAAAGGGCTTGGTGAGGCTGCCCAGCTTGCAGCACAGTCCTCATTCTAATTTTAGGAATGAAAGAGATGAATGGAAATGTTAGAAGGCTGCCTCTGGGCCTCCACTTTTTAAATACTTCCAGAGATTGGCATTAGCAGAGCCACTTCTCTCACTGATATTATTCTATACTATTCAATAGAGAGGAAATCTAAAATTTAAAAGCATTTCTATTTTCCCCCATGTGACAAAGTAAAGCTATTTTCATTTGGGAGAAGAAAAAGGTAGCAGGTCAACAGAAATTTTTTTTGTGGATGGGCCCCTGCGTAAAAAAAAACAAAAAAAAAAGGAATGGACGTGGCTCAGGAAGGTGGGCACCTGCCTCCCACATGGGAGTTCCAGGTTTGGTTCCCGGTGCCTCCTAAAGGACATGAGCAGACAACAAGCAGGTACAATGAACAGACACAACGAGCAGACACAGTGAGCAGAAAATGAGCAGACAGACGAGGGAGCCATATCGTCGGGGGGGAGGTGGGGGGAGGTCAAAAGAAAATAAAATTGAAAGTAACAATAAAATGAACTAAAAAGACCATGTCACCCACAGCTGACCAGGATAGTAAGTTCTGGGCCATGCCTGGACTTGGTATCCTAATGGTACCCATTGTCCTGACTTCCCTGGGGGCTGGGGCCAGGCTGCCCTGACCCACAGGCCCTGTGCCCACCTGGGATTTTGAGGTTCAGGTCGCAGATGCTCCCGACAGTAGCCACGGATGGGGCCCGGCTGGTGCGAGTGATACTCTCCTTAACTCTTCCCTCCCCACTGATCTTCACGGTAAAAGGGCTACCTGCAAGAACCAAGAAGGCCCTCAGGAGCAGCCAGAGGCTGCAGCACAACAATTACAGAAAACCCAAGCCTCACACCAGGAGGGCGGGGGGCCTCACGTACCAGGCACGTGCTCATCAGCGAATTTGGTGGAGACAATGTAAACCCCAGGCACAGTGGGAAAGTAGGAGACCTTGCAGGTGCCATCTTCCAGGTCCTCGGTCTGGATGTCCACTTTGCTGGGGCCTTCCACTGCCAAGGAGATGCCGCCATAACCTGAAACACAGCAGCCCAGGACTGTTCTGGTGGCAATTCATGGGGAAAAGGGAGCTCGATGAATGTAGAAAGGGCATCCCACCCTTAAAACTCAAACTGCTATTTCCAGACAATGCAAAGGAAGTAACAGCAGCTCCTTTACAAGAGTTCCCGGGTGGAGGAGCAGATTAAAGGCTCTGAGAAGTCCTGTAGTGAAATAACCTGCTGAACGTGACTTTAACCTGGAACCCGCTTCTCGAGGGCATCTACTAATAGCCCATGGAGCACGTGTCCTGCAGAAACCAGTGGTGGAGACACTGCCCACACGCCTCCAAGAACAGCAGCCACTGACCTGGGGGCTTCACCACCAGCCACGGGCCTGAGAATCTGAATTTTTAAACAGCTCCCCAGCTGCCTGTGATGTTCAGCAAGGACCACTAAGTCATCTGATCTGATGGTTTAACAACATGAAGAATCAATGAGGAACATCTGCCCATTAGGATCAGACACTCTCTAGCCTCCTCCCCTGGGGATGTGATTTTGTCTAGAATTCACAAACACAGCCATCGCTCAAGAAGGCTGAAGATGAAGACCCTGTGACGTAGCTTGAGAACGCTAACTCAAACACTCTCAGAGTGGAAACAGGAAGCGATTCCTCATTTCCGTGAAAGCCATGCTCAACTTGAACATGATCCTGGCCAGCTAGGCCAACATCCTTTACTTTGGGATGGGCCTGGAGAGCCTGGGAAGCTGAGAACAACAGTGGAGTACGGAATCTCCAGCAGGGAACTGGGAGTTGCTGTGGCCCTGGGTTCAAATCCCATAAGAAATTGTGAGCCAATTTCTTCATCGATAAAACAAAGATAATACCTATGTCACCAACTGCTGTGGGGCTTAAATGATAAGGCACTTTAAGGACCTTCAGCCTACAGGATACTCAGAAAGAAAAGGGAGTTGGCAGGATGAAAAGATGAAGCAGCCTGAGACCAAAGAAGCCAGCTCCCTCCCTCAAGCTCCAAGCCTCTCCCCTGGGACCTCCCCCACAGACCTGCATCCCTTGTGTCCACAATGAAGTCAGCCATCTCGAAAGTCCGGCCTTCCAACAGGCCGCGGCCGTAGACTTTGGCTCTGCGGGCATCACCGATCTCAGACTGGACCACCATGATGGACACGGGGCTGTTGGCCACATGGCTGCCATTCTTCTTGATACTGACCAGGTGTTCGCCCACCTCCCGGGGGATGAACGAGATGCCTGGACCAGAACACAGTTGGAGTTTTGTAGGAGGGGGGATGCTGGAGGGGAAGCGGGAGGGAGACACACACACAAGGATGGAAACAGGGCTTCCTCTGGGATTTTCCGGCAACCCAGAATGTCCCAAGAGGCTGGTCAACATCACAAAGCAGAAACGTATGGGACCTGGCAGGTGAGCCACGTCACATGCTCCAACGCGCCATCGAGAGTCCCCATTCCCCACCCAGGATGGCGGCCGGGGCTCACCGATGTGGTTGTTGGGCAGCCTCTTGAGGAGGCAGGGCTCGTCGCGGCCAGACGGGGCCTTAATGCTGGCCGTCAGGGTGCTGAGGTCGGTCTCACTGATGTCCAGCAGGAAGTCAGCGGCAGAGCCCAGCTTCACCTGGGAGCACCGTCTGCTGTCATCTGGGAACACACACCCCCACCCCCAACGGCCCCCGTTACACGTGGTCTCTGGAGCCCTTGCTCTACCTGCCAGTTTACAGATGAACAGGCGAGACAACTACCCAAAGTTAAGTGAAAAGTGTGCCTGGGACAATAAGCACCTCACCAACAGGTGCCTGGTTAAGGGGAAGACTGGGACCTGTCAGGAACTGAGCCTTGAGTCCTCGGGGAACACTATGTAGGGGCATCTTTGGTGGTGGAAGGTGCCTCCATCTGCCTGCCATCCCCTGGGTGTTTCCCAGGTAAGCATGTGTATTCCAGGTGGTCCTTCACACACAGGCCTAAGCACTTCAGGGGCAAGAACCTTGGCTTGTGCCAAGGGCTTCTTAGCCCAACAAGGGCATGATTTGGAATACTGAGCAGAATAGAGGTGAGATGCACAGGTTCTGGAATTGGATATCTTGGCTCTGGACCTCAGGATACCCACATGTGAACTTGGCTAAGCCATGATCTCCCCCAAGCCTCAGTGTCCCCATTTGTCAATTGGAGAGCAGAAAATCTATTTAGCCGAGCTGCAGTAGGGCCTCCCTGAGTTCATTTATTCATTCAACAAATATTATTTGAATGCCTCCATCTGAGAGCCTGCTAGGTGCATGGGGGAGACACAGTGGCACAAAATAAGTGTCCTCCAAACGGTAGCTCTCATTTTTTCCTAGATTACCAGCTACGGAAGGAATCTGGCCAAAGTTGGCTGGGCCAGCCCAGTTCCTCCTCAAGGAGTCTCCATGAAACCTAAACTCAAACAGATGCCCAGCCTGCTGCCCCTGGTCTGATGGGGAGCGAAGCCGTTGGGTGCAGCCACACCGCCCTGCAGGAGCCCCCGGAGAGCCAGACAGCCCTACCTGTGATCTTGGCTGTGAAGGGGCTGCCGGGGATGTGCTTGTCGTTGTACTTGACCAGAATGCTGTAGTTGCCTGGCAGGGTGGGCAGGTAGGTCACCGTGCATGTCCCGTCTTTGTTGTCAATGCAGCTGATTTCAGCCTTCGAAGGCCCCTCGATGGCCAAGTCCAGCCCACCTGGGGGAGGGAGCAGGGAGGGAGGGGTTCCTTGTTTCAACAGGGACAACAATGCACCTAGGGTATCCCCAACCCCGGGGACAACAGAGTGACATTCCATGTGAGTCACGGGCAAGGGGCCTGTGTTGCCAGGACAGAGAAGCTTATACAGTAAACGTGCCCACTGGGAAGACTCCCCACCATCTGAATCCCTTACAAGTGACCCTGAAGTTTTCTCAACTTCAGGATGCGTTGGGTGAGAAAGGAAGGGATGGAGCGCCCATGCGCCAATCACACACTGGGGGAGGGGGCTGTCAGACAGACTGTCCCTGCTGGGATGCCAGTTAACACATGCTTAGGAATCTCCATCAATCCAGTGGGCCCAGAGCTTTGTCTGGAGTGGGCCAATCACACGGTCCTTTGGATACATTTATATGTGCAAGAAGGAAAAAACAACATGAATCCAAAACAATTAAGTTTCAGGCCAGACAAAATATTTCACAACATGAATGTGATTTCAGTCAAAACACAAAGGAGGGGGGCGGATGTGGCTCAAATGGTTGGGTGTCCGTCTCCCATATGGAGGTCCCTGGGTTCGATCCCCGGGACCTCCCCGTAAAAAAAAAAAAACAAACACAAAGGACTGCAAACATTTCCATTTTGGGTAGGAGACAGAGCAGTTCTACATGAGAGAGAGAGAGCTCTATGAGATACGATAAGACAAATACTCTTTCTGAAAGCTGCCCTAGAATCGAGCCCACGTGATTTCCCAAATGGAAGCTGGGAAATGTTAGGAAGTGTACACTGTACCTTCTCCGGCATCCTCGGTGACGATGGTGAAGGTGGCGGTTTTGTTGGCCACGCCATACACCAGGCCTGGGCCGTACGCAGAAACGCTGCCGCTGTTGGGGTAGTTGACGTAGAACTGGAGCGGGCTCTCTTGGGTTTGTGAAGGACACAAACAAAAGCAGGACTCATTTAGGGGTGAGCACATACACGCACAGTAGGTATCGTAAACATTTACAGACTGGCCAGGGGGCACAAAGCAGATGCTGGTGGGGCTCACCATGCCAGGACACCCAAGGGGTCTACTGAGTAGGACTGCTTCAGTCGTTACGCGAGAAAAACTGTTCCCGATCGGCTCCAGACTAGGCAGGAGGGACGAAAGGGGGGGAACCGGCTCAACTTGACATAAGGAGGCAACATCTGCCCCGACTGAAGAAGTGACCCGCTCGCTCTACCAGAGGGCGCAAGGCGGGAGAGGCCTTTTTGGAAGGCCGTTTGCCCGCACCTTTCAGGCCCATGACCCAGGGATTCCACTCTGGGAATCTACCCCACAATCCCATCCTGCTCCCACCACCCCGTTCAGATGCAAAATAGGAAAAGACCCTGGGGTCCAACAACCGGGGCTGGATAAGCAAGCACTGCTCTGCTCAAGCAGCCATGGAAAGGAATGAGTAGTTCAGTGTACTAACTTGGGAGATCATCCACAATGTGTTGTACTAAGAAAAACAGGAAAATGAAAAAGCAAGTTGTGATATAATATTGATCCCTTATCCCATTCCTTTGAAAATGAAACAAAATGAAATTGTGTGCATGGTTGTAAGTACAAAGAGAAACAGCTGAGAAGATACACACTCATACCCGCAGTGGAAATGGAAGGGAGACATGGGAAAGACACTTTTTAAATCTCTAGAAAGCTGTATTTTTTCAAATATTTAAATATTTTTGCTTTAAACAGATGTACACACATACACACACAAACGACAGTGGACAAACGTCACACCAGGGAGGATATTTGCACTCCTATCACAAAGGGCTAATTTCCCCAATATTTAAATTCTGCTTAGAAACTGGTATATGACAAAGGCCAGTAACCAAAAGGAAAACTGAGCCCATGGGTAAGTTCGGTTCACAGAAAAAGAAATGCAAACGGTACTTAAACCTATGGAAATACAAATAAAGCAATGCTGAGATACAGTATTTTCAACTATCAAATTGGCAAAGATCCAAAAACTTGGTAGTGTATTCCTCTGGTAAACGTGTGGAAAAACAGGTACCCTCCAAGGTTGCTGTTGGGTGCATGAATTGGAACCACCCAGATGAAAGCAATTTAACAAGAGCTATCAAAATTATAAAAGCCTGTATCCTGTGAGCCAGCAGTTCCTCCTCCGGGAAGTAAATCCCACAGGTGCACCTTCCAAGCATAATAAAGTATGTGGAGGGTGCGTCATGGTGGCAGGATTAGTAAGAGCAGGAGACAAGGAGGCTTCAATGTCTCCAGCTGGCACTGGTTAATCATCTAGATGGAGGAGACAATGAAGACGCTCTTGTCTGGCAGGGAAAGCTCTCCAGGATATACTGTTATTAAAAAGAGCAAGGGAGGGGCAGATGTGGCTCAAATGGTCTGCAATATGGAGGGACCTGGGTTTGATCCCCGGGACCTCCCGGTAAAATATATATATTTTACCAAGCAAGGGGGGGATAAATGAATAAATAAATAAAATCTTAAAAAAATAATAAAATAAAATAAAATAAAAAAAGAAACTCTTGGCCAGGATTTTCTACTGCAGGGAAACAGGTCAAAAGGGGATAAGGCAGGGGGGCGGATGTGGCTCAAATGGTTGGGCATCCGTCTGCCATATGGAGGGACTAGGGTTCGATCCCTGGGACCTCCCAGTAAAATAAAATATATATCTATAGAAGGCGCATGGGCTGCCAGGCTCTGTGTGCCGGTGAGCCGCCAGGCCCCGGGAGCCATGCAGCAAGATGATGACGTAACAGGAGAGAGGCGCAGGGGAGAGACAAGACGAGATGCTCCGAAAGCTCTGAAAACCAGGAACCGAGGTGGCGCAGGTGGCAGAACACCTCTCTCCTACATCAGAGGTCTCCAGAATCGAATCCTGGTGAAGACTGGAGGAGGAGGATGAGAAGAGATGGCAGAAAACAGATACAGAGAATTGCCCAGCGAATGGACACAAAACAGCGAATGGACACAAAACAGCAAATGGGGAAGGGGGCGTTTAAAATGGATAAAGTAGGGAAGCAGCTGTGGCTCAATCAGTGGGGCTCCCGTTTGCCATGTGGGAGGCCCCGGGTTCGGTTCCCGGGGCCTCCTGGTGGGGGCAGGCCCGCCTGCACGGCGTGGTTGGCTGACCCGGTGGGCACAGGCAGCAAGGGGGGGATAAATGAATAAATAAATAAAATCTAAAAAAAAAATAAAAATAAAAAAAATAAATAAAATGGATAAAGTAAATAAATAAATCTTAAAAAAAAAAAAAAGCAAGGGCAGCGAATGCATGGAGTATGCTACTATTTATGTTTAAAGAAAAAATAAAGTGGGTGGGGATTGAAAATCTGTTTGCTTGTCTATTCTTAAAGATACTCTGAAATCGAACAGAAAAAAGTTAACAGCAGGCAGCTTCTAAGAGAGAGTAGCTGGGAGATCCGGGGGAGGGGGAACCTCTCACTCTATTGCTTTTATTTTTTTAGCCACATGAATGTGTTCCCTGAGCAACACATTAAATTTAAAACTAAAGAAATATTTAGACAATTTGTTAAAAAAAGAACAAGAACAGCACTGTGCTGGCCTCAAGGGCACTCTGCCAGGAAGGCAGTTTGTCCTCTCCTCTCCAGTCACCTTCACAACCTCCTCTGCCCACCCGGCCCCCCTGCCCGGCCCCCCGCCCCGAACCCACACGCCACGCAGGGTTCTGCCGGCCAGGCTGGAAAGTCCCTCACTGTGCCTCACTTTTTCTCCTGGCTTACCCTTTGGCCACACTCGGCTTAGTGACAAAGACAAACCACGGCGGCCACACAGCCTGTGCTGTGACCCAGGACCTGAGCTGCAGCATCCCTTCCGGAAACCGCTGGACTGCCTGGACCTCCAGGCTGTTTGGTTTCACAGGGATGCCCGCACGGCATTCCCCAGCCCATCCCGAGAACCATTCCCCACGTGGCAGCCGACCTGCGTGCCTGCAGAGCTCCCAGATCCTCAGCCCCGGAGCCCAACTCACCGGGGATGTGGCTGCCCATGTACTTGATGTGCATCTCGTGAAGCCCGACCTCGGTGGGGGCATAGCGGACGGTGACCGTGCCGTCCTTGTTGTCCACAATCTCGGGGGTGGCCGTCTTCCCGGAAGGCATGTGCACCTCTCCTGGGGGAGCACAGGGACATGAGGCGTGGAGCCCATCAACAACTTTTCCCGGGGAAGCTGAGCCCGGAGTGCAGAATGCCTTCATAGTAAAGGCTTTCAGACCCAAGAACGCCCACTGCTGCCTAAAACGTCCAAGCCGCACCAGGGGGAAATAGAGACCTATTTGCTTTGATTTCCATTCTCTTTGGCTTCCGTAAAATGCAGCAGAGGCAAGTCACAAGTAAAAGGTTTTCTACACCTGACGAATCAGAAGCTCAAACAGGATTCGAAAAGGCCATGAAACCAGTAAGATTAGCAGAGTCAACTCAGAGAAGCCGGCATTAAAAAGAGGCTGGAGAGAGAGAAAGTAACTTGTATGGTAAACCTCAGTGCCAAGGTCATAGTCGGAAAGACTGGAGAATAAGAGAATACAGGAAAGGGGGTTGTGGGGAGGGAAGAGAAACCTGAGAGCTGAGAGGTGTCTAGCACAGCGGTTCATAACCTCGAGGGAAACACAGACCCACTCAAGTACATGATGCAAGGTGTGGATGAACTGCGTCTTCAGAGAAACACACACTGCACACAACATTCTGCAGTCTCAGGGGCTCACGGCCACCTGCCTAAAGCGGCCACCAGCAATGCCAGGTGGAGGACCCCTGCTCTGGTGCCAGGGGGGAACCACCTCCCAGGCACCATCCTGGAGTGCTGGAGCAAGAACAAGATGGCTCTTGTGCCCGTGCTTACCGGTAATTTCTCCTTTCCTCACAGCAAATGGAATGACCAGGTCGAAAGGCTTAAATCCCAGGCCGTTCATGTCACTCACTGGGACATAGGCCTCTTCGGTGACCTAAAAACAGGAAGCAGTGGTCACTGGGCTAAGCAACACAACAGAGCAGGCTGGTGCAGCTACAGGGCAGAAGAGCTGGTCATTTTGCAAGCCGGTCATGCCAGGATTTGGGGGTGTAGCTGCCCATGGATGGTGGGCTTTGTCTAACTGGGCCCGGGCCTGGGGCAGATCCTGAAGCATTTGAGAAGTTGTGCTGACCAATTGCTAGAAATCCCTCGGCTTGTAAAATCCCCAGCAGTGCCCACAGGCAGGTGGAAAAGAGAGAGACAGCAATGTCTGTGAGTCCCAAGAGGCTCCACCTGGAAAGGTTTAGTTGCTTGTGGCCTGGAAAAAAGGTGCGTTTTAAGTGGCAGAGCACAGCGGTTGGCTTTTTCCCTGAACAGAAACCAAATGTGCAAGTGGTGACTTTAGAGCCAGCAGGAGGGCTGAAGACAGCTGTCCATTTTTCTCTTTAAACACGAAGACAAACTGCACTGAGCGTGAACACAGACATGATGGCTGGTGATTCGTGGAGCATGTAAGATGACAGGGAGGTGGGTCATAATACAGAGAAAGCAGGGCTCTTTGGCACGGACTGATCAGTGGGAGGCAAACGAATGACTATGACACCCAGAGGGCCGAAGCAATGCCCAGAAGCAGGCTGCAGCTTTTTCTGAAATTAAGACTGAGTAAACACAGAAACACAAAAAGGAAAAAACAAAAGTGTACCCAGGGTCTGAATCCAGGGGGGCATGCATTTACCGGTGCCTCCTCCACGGCTGTGACTTCCCCATCCGTGGCCTGGTTGGTGGCAAATGGAGATTAGTTGGGAATCACATTGGAGGGATATCACTCTGCTTCGTCTGTACGACAGTGAGCCACTCGCTCCCACGGGAGCACACTTTCTCACTATCCTACTGGAGAGCAAGTTGGTGTCCTCTCTGACTGTCAAATCCACGTGCCACTGGATCCCCTAAACCCACTTATAGGAAGCAGTCCTAAAAAATGCTGACACAGCTACACGATCAGGGCAAGGATTCTACAGGTGCCATTTGTGAGGGGGATAAATGGAAGCAAGCTATATGTCCAACTGTATGGGGATTGGTTCAACTCTGGCAAATGTGTTCAGTGGAACACGGTGCAGCCCTGCAGAAGTGGTTACGCTTTCTGAATTGACATGGAAGGGGCTCTGTGGCATACTGAGGAACAGACACAAAGCAACCTAGACAGCGTGGGCCCACAAACAGCACTGAGGGGCTTATTGTGTTAGCAGAGGAAGACTAACCCTGCTCATCTCTGCAGCATGGAATTGGGCAAGGGGTCTCTTTTTACTTGCTAAATGTCGAAGGGGTTAGTGTTTTAAAATTTTTTATGTATTACTGAAACATGAAATCTTGGCTTCATGCTCCTAATCGGATGCCCCTGATCCAACTGACCCCACAGTCTCAACACCCCTCTTCCGCCACGATGGAGCACAAGCTTAGGAACTGCCCCCCCTCACCCCCAGGAGGAAGGGACTTTGTGCTCACGACATCCCTTTCCTGTGGCTTCTGGCGTCTGCAGAGAGGAGGCTTCACTTACAAAGGCAGCTTTGTGAGCTTCTACCTTTAGGAACAGCCCCATCCCCTGCTTCCAGGGCCCGCTTAGATTGGGGCTCCTCGGGGATGTATCAGCTGGGAGGAAGATTTTTTTAATGGCTGAGCTAAGGCCTTTCATCCAAGACTCCTCAAAGTCGGAGGCAGATAAGCCGCTAGGTCAGTGTCTCCTCGTGCCACGTCTGTGCGAGGAGTCCTTTGGACCTGGGTGCTCCTGGGTGCTCGTGTCCTTTGGACCGTGAGCCTGTAGAGGAATCTACAGAAGGCAGGGAATCTCCCCAGCTGAAGCCAGTGGACAGCAAGTGAGTCCACTTAGGGAAGGCTGGAGAAAGCCTAGAGTAGAAGAACGAAGGCCAAAAGCAGAAAGAGCTGAGCATCCCTTTCTGCTTTCAGCAGCGGTCAGGAGCTGTGTGGATACAGAGTGTCCTGGCTTTGTGGGTCCTGCAGGGCCTAGATTTCTCACGGTCTTGGTGGCCTCCCCTTCATGGTCTGGCCCACCTGCTAGAAAGGTCCTTGATATCATCACACTCAGTCTCTCCCCATGTGGTGTCATCTCCCCCACTGATTGCACCAGCAGGTCCACTCCATGACCTATCCCGGGGATGCCCCTACATCCCGCCTGATTCTAACCAACCAGATAAAATTCACCATCAGCTGAAGACAGAGCCTTGGAACTGCAACTGGGACCCTTCTCTGTAAACAAGAAGGACATAAACTTTCTAGCTGCATTTCTCCCCTGCAGGAGGAAAACACTCCCAAATGAACAATATCAAAAGTTGACAAGTGTTTATATATTTGAGACATAAAAGAGCCTCTGGATCTCTGGCACAATGTTTACAGATAAACAAATGTCTATGAAAAGAAAAAAAGCTGAAACAGATTATAGATGGTTTGCAAGACAGTCCCCAGGCCCCTGCTCAAAATGGCATCTTCTTGCCCTTCTCCTCTGCTGCACAAAGTGAAATAATTAGAAGGCACTCTTCAGGCTGTGCACGGTGCCAGGTCATTAAGGGCCTGTGAATCTTGAGGTCAAGGGTGGTTGGTGCCTTTGACATCAAAGGACACTGGGAGAGGGAGGCGGCCCTCAGGGCTCAGCAGACTTGGGTTCTGAACCCACTCCTGTGCCACCGTGGGCTCTGCTGTCCTCATTTGCAAGAAAGGCCAGCGATGCTGGGTTCTGAGTGTTAAATGAGATAATGCACCTAATGATTCAACCCCTTTCCTGATTGAAGAATATTAATAGTTAGAGGAAGGTCTAAAAGCCACTCAGAATTGGAAATTAAAGACCCTAGACCTTCTCCATCCCAGTCCTTTGTGTAATAGAATTTTTTACTTCAGATGTTCCTAGCTTCAAAACACAAAGGTACCCCCCCCACACACACACACATGTAAAATTCGTATCTTTCCAAAACACCAACAAACTGGAGGGCTTTGAGTCCTAGGTCTTCAGAGTCAAGGCCCTGGACAAAATAGCATCAGGAACCTCTCTCTTCCAGCCATGGAAAAGGACAGAAGGAGCAGGGAAGGACAGCAGAAAAGGATATAAAAATTGTAATGTTTTATATATAAACATTTTTGGAGAAGGACGTTTTTCTGGGTGGGGTTAGGCTGGGACACTGGCTAAGTGCCTTAGCCTGATGGATACAAATAAGACCCCCTAACAACCCTCAGAGCCAAAGGATCTCTAGGTTTCCAGAGGTTTCCCTAGAGCTCTACGAGGTCAGGACTGCTTAAAACCTTTGTTTTTTTTAAAGGAATAAAAGTGGAAGGGGATGTCCTAGGCAAGGCGCAATAAAATGGCAGCTGGAATGGCTCCTGCTAATAACAGCGTGCTCTAGAGGAGGCCTTACCATGACAGTGAAGGGGCTGTTGGGAATATCGACGCCACCAAAGCGCACGTAGATGACGTAAGTGCCCGGCTTGGCGGCCGTGTAGAAGATGTCATAGGTGCCATCCTCATTCTCGATCACATCGGCCTCAGCCTCAGTGCCGTCTGGGGTCAGGACTGTGCAGGTCACTTTCCCCTTCCCGGCAGTCTTGGCGTCAACCACAAAACCCACTTCCTCACCGGTTTTCACAGTGGAGGCAATTCCAGGGCCTGGAGAGAAACAAGTTCAGGAGAAGGGAACGGAGGCATCAGCCACAGACGTGCACCCGGGAGGCCCAAGAACAAGTCCCACTCGTCCGCACCATATCTGTAAATGCTGGACCTCCAATTGCCGGCACACAGAGCGATGTCCCAAAGATCACCTGTCACAAGCATCAACTACTTATTAAATAAGGAGTCCCTGCAAGGTCTAAGTGTCAACCAAAGGTTAGACCTATTGCCTCAGCATTCAAGGGTATAGGGACGAGGTCAGCTTTCATCAGCAGGCATATATCGGGTCTTTTCTAAGTGCCAGATACATACGAGGGCGAGCGAGACCCACTCCCTGCTCTCTAGGACCTCAAGGCCCATCCGGCTGGTGGACATAGGCACCAAGAGGGACAGTGGAAGCTGCCGGGGCAAGGCTACGGAGGACTAGGTTACATAATAAACAGTGCCCAGCAGCGCATCCACAAAAAGGTTCTAAGAATTTACTCCACAGGGTCGCCACACTGTGGTATAAACCGCTCCCCGAACAACGACCAGTCTCTCTTCTGTCTGACTTGTGACACCCCTTTACACAGGATTCCTGCAACAGCAGGGAGTGCAGGAGAGCGTGTACTAAAAGCACACTGGCAAAAATAAATTAAGTAGGATCAACAGGCAGGGAATAGAGGACAGGCCGAGAGAGGTGGCTTCTGGGACCCCCAGGCTGAGTGAAGTAGGCAACAGGATCCCCCGAGCTGGGGGATGGAAGAGGGCCTCGGAGGCCAGAAGACCCTGCCAAGAGTTACCACACCCTCTGGTTAGCAAAGACAATCCAGTTTGCCACTGGCAGCAACACAGTCCTAGAAGGTAGTGGATTGGCCAGCATTACAACATTTCTCAGTTTTTGAGCCAAATAAGGCCAAGCTGAGCACTTTACAGCTTTGCCCTGAAAGCCAGAAGATCTTCTCCATTCAGAATAGGCTGAGGTATGAGAAAAGCAGAGCACATCCAGGGTGGGCCTATATTTAGTTTTCTTGTTTAAAGAAAAGCAAATCTGCTTCATTTCAGAGCTGGGGACTTGTGTTTAGAAATTTCCTTATGCAGCATCACAGACGTGCGAGAGCTGTTTTCAGAAACTGAAGGAACCACAGTCATGTCTTAGAAACTAGAGGATCAGTGATGCTCAAATAGCCTGAAGAAGTCCTGGGAGGCCTAGGCAGAAGGCCCTGGTGGGCAGGGCGAAGCTTACCCTTTAATGTGCTTCTCCAATGCTGCCCCGAAGTGCTCCTGAATAGTTACACCTTCTACTCGCGAAAGGCGGAAATGAGCTGCCTTTCATTAGGGACTCACCCTCATAGTCGAGATCTCAACAAAGTACCCGCTTCAGAAGTATTACAATAGCTGCTGTGTGCACACTGTGCTGCCCATTTTTGATGTCCGACCTCATCTGCCCTTCACAATAATCCTATGAAATAGTCTCTGATCCTCAAAAGAGTTTCTGGAATCTGAATGTTCCCTAAAAAGATCTCTGACCTAAGTCTGACTGAAGATCAGAGAGGTTGGACCACTTGCCCGGATCACACAGCAACTGTGCGGCACAGAAGGGCTGGCCCACCCTTGCTGCCCCCAGAGCCCTGGCTCCTGCCCTGAGGCTACTCTGCACTCACCTGTGGCCAGGCACTTGCTGGCGTCCCCCGTCTGTGTGGCCCGGATGCGATAAGGAGAAAATGGGATATCGTCCCCGCCATAGGTGACCCCGATGGAATAGCGGCCCGTCTTATCGGGGATGTAGGTGACGGCATATGTGCCATCTTTATTGTCGTGGACAACAGCTCTTTTGGGTTTTCCCTCTTGGTCCTGTGGATCACAGAGAAATGCTATTCAGGAGGTTATGACCAAAACCATTCATGGAAAACCTTGATGCATTTTGCTCATTGACCAAGAGACAGAATTAAGGGTTTGATGGCTTAAAAGAATCTTTGTTTTTTTTCCTGGTAGGGAGAGAAGATGGTAAAAGACCTTGAACAGCATGTCAGCCACAGCCAATTCTTAGTCACTTTTCTGTCAAGTGAAGGAGGCGCATGGTGTTTTGCTGCAGATCCATTGAAATGCAGGGAGGCCCAGGTGGCAGAGCTCCTGCTCGCACACGCCACCCACTCTCCCTTCCTCTTTGGGAACAGGACCCTAAATCTCAGCAAGGCGTGTTGCTCCCAGAACATCCCTGCTCGCCAGGCATGGCCCCATGACCTGCAACGACCTTGCAGCTAAAGAGGTGAAATGGAATTCTTCTGAGGCAGCTTAAGATGCCCCCTTTCCCCTTCTGCCTTCTTTCCTCCTTCTGTCCTGCCATGTCAGCTGCCTCGTGGCCCATGAGGAGACCTTAAGGACAGAAGCCACATGCCAGGATAGGGGAGTAAGAGATGGCACCTGCTTCCTTGACGGACCACGAGTCACCTGGGTGGTGGCAGTTCTTTGGGCTTTTGTTACGAGCGAGAGTAATCCTATGTGTTTTGGAGTTTTCTGTGATTGCAGCAGAACTTAGACCAAACGGACGCAATGAGTAATTTCAAATATTTTAAAATAAAAACAGGAACAGATATAATAGAAAGCAAAATACATGAGAGGCACCGAAACTTGGTGCTTGGAGCTAGAGCCTCAGATGAGCATCTTTAATGGGGAAATCTAATAAATACTTGTATCAAGTCAGAAATTGGTTATCAAAACTCCTGATCTTATCCCTGGCGAGGAAACCAGGTCCTACCAATGACTCTGACTCCAGCAAATAGCTCAAAACTACCGTTATCTGAACAGCGAGAAGGCCTTCCCCAGCGTCTCTGGCATCGATAGCAAACTCCACGGGCAGACTGGCGGGCACGCCGTAGGAACTGAGGCCAGGGCCACTGGCGGTCACCTTGCTGGCATCGTAGGTGGGCAGGACCTTGACCTTAAAGGGACTTGATAGACAGACACACAGACACACGGGTCAGGAAGGCTATACGACAACCCAGCCACACCCGACCTCTTACACAAAGAGGCTGGGGCTGAAAGGGTTTTTCTACAGCAGATGAGACCATATGTTTATTAAGGTGCTCTAGAAATCTGCACCCATGAGGAATTAACCATCTTATGACAGATGGGCTCTGAGCTGAATGCATTCCGTGGGATACAGTTTGGACGACAAGGGCTCCCAAATTAGTTTGGGAAACGTAAGGTTAGAACATATTTAACCCACTTTTGTTATGCTAGGACAATGGTCACCAAAATGGAAAGAGAACATTTTTTATCCTTTATTTCCTATTTCTAACATACTTTAAGAGGTAAATGATCTATTAGTAATAAACTTATAAACTATATATTTTTATATAGCTAGAGCTATATGTACATTTCTATATGAAGTGTGGATATTGGGGTGTGGGTGAAACTTTTTTATTTTAAGGGAAATTATCAAAAGCACTGGAAGGGGCTCTGCGAGGTGAAGAGCTTATACAACATTTTTCTTATTAATGTGAGCAAGGGACAAGGTTTCTACCAAACACCTTCTGGGAATGAATGCTTGCTATTATCAACCAAACCCTCGTATACAGAAGTAAAAACCTCTGAGCTAACCAGAAAGCTACTTGCAGGATCACCAAGAAGAAGCCTCTGGTTATACATCCCTTGTTTCTTCAAAGATTCCCAGAACTCCTTAATTTCAGCCCAACTTTCAATTAAAGAAGGTGGAAAGCAAGAGCAGGAGCCATGTACGTCTAGGCTGCATCCTAACACCTGTGCAGAGCATGCAGGTTCTTGGGGATTCCTGCTGATTGGATGGATGGATGGATGGACGGACAGACGGACGGAAGGATGGATGGATGGATGGATGGGTGGACGGATGGATGGACAGAAGGATGGATGGTTGGATGGATGGATGGATGGATGGATGGATAGATGGTTGGAAGGATGACTGAAAGGAAGGGAGGGAGGGAGAGAGGGCCCCAGAGCAGGGCTGGCCTGCAGGGCGCTGGCTCAAGGCCACCTTGGACACCCTTCCCCAAGTGTTAGGAGCTTACCTGCGAGGGATCTCCTCACCAGCATATTTGACGGAGACCATGTAAGGCCCCTCCTGGGAGGGGGTGTAGGTCACCGTGTGTGTGCCATCCCCATTGTCCACCACGTTCACTGGCTCCACCAGTCCTGAGGACAGAGGCGAGAGGTCTAAGGACTTGCTTGGCCTTCTCTTCACTCCAGCCTGAGTTTTAAATGGGATCACACCATCCCCAAGCACTACTTGTCTCCACGGATGAGCAACATAAAGCAAGCAGGCCATAATCACAGGCCTAAGGAATCACAGCGAAACAAGATGCCCAAGGCATGGCTACAGAAATGACCCCATGAGACAACTTCAGTTTTGTGTTGACTAAAGGACACTCGGGCTGCCCTAGAGCGTAATTAAGGAGACTGCCCACTGCTTGCTATTGAAGGGCAGGTGGTAAGGTCGCATATTAGAGACATGCTATGCCTTTTTAAACTCGTTAGGCATGCTTAGGATTTGGCAACTTTACAGCTGAGAAAGAGCCAAAGAGTCCAGAACTCTGAACAGTGAGGATTCACCAATGGGCTGGCCAGTCAAGACTTAAGGCCACCCTTGAGCAAAGACCACTATGGGATGTAGAGTGCAGGGCAGGACAGGGTTATTCTCATGGGGAAGGGGGAGAGGGGCACATTGTGACACCGGGTGGTGGGGGGGAGTTAGAGAGTATGTTAAAGCATAATCAAGGCATGCACTAGGTTAGTTGATTCAGATCTCAGTTCTGAAAATGAGAGTCAAGGATGGGTCAACCGCAGGGTAGGTTAATCGAAGCATGGCATACTCATTAAGCAAAGCGGACAAGGCAGGTCTAAGCCACGTTTAGAGACAGCAAGAGACATTCAGGTGACATAATTTAAAGCAGCAGCCATTAAGAAAATGCAAACCTGTCTCCAAAAAGTCACCCTTCGGGTCCCCTTTAAAGAACTCTGAAATGGCTTTCAAGGGGCCGCGCCATGCCTGGGAATCCGCCTCATCAGCTAAAATTAAAAGGCTGTTACTTGCGAGTCCTCCATAACAGATATCTAGTAAGGAGTGTCTCCCCCCTCCTAGCCCCCTTTCACATAGAGATCTTGGAACTTGGTGATTTTGCAGAATCAGATTCCAGTCCATGACTTCACTTTCCCCAAACCAATTCTGCCCTGAGCTTCAAAGGGCATAGCCCTTGGAACCTCATTAGGAAAAGGTTCTTTTTCAAAGAAGGAAACTCCCACTTGCCACTTCTATTGTGAAGTCAGGTACACATTACTGGGGGAAAAATCCAGATTTAAGAAATTAGGCAGAGTATCTCATATGGGGAGATAAGGGCACATTTTAAATGCTGGAAGAAGAAATGTGGTTGCTTACCAAAAAAGACAAGTTTCAATGCACTTCAGGGCTTTGTCCCAAAATGGCCTATTCACTTTACCAAACCTGAATTCCAGGCTGCCAACCAGGTGGGCCAAATTGCCAACAAAGCCCATTCCCCAAAAAACGCTCTCAAGGTGGTTGGGACAGTGACAAAGCTGCCTGCCATGTGGGGGCCAAGCACCTGCCCTTTCCAGAGCATCTGGGTGTGTGCCACAAAAGCACCAAGGCTTCCCTGGGGGTATTATCCTGACTCCCCCCCCCCCCCCCAGCCCAGACCCCGGCCCCCACAGTCATCTCACAAATGCCGGAACACACAGTGAGGCAGCTGGAACAGGATTACCGACGAGCCCAAACACTACTTGCTTCATTAAGCAACTTTTTAAAAAGTAATTAAAACAGACGTTTAGGGCTATATTATCACATGGGAGAAGACAGACCATTGGAGAAATAAAAGGCCTGCCTGCTGTCATGATGGAACTTTTACTATTTAGCTAGAATATGGAGCAATAAAGTAACTCAAGAGACTTGATTTTTAGTTCAAAACCAAGCTCAAAAGCCCAGTAGCCACTCTGGGTCATGGCTGTCTCCCCGGACAGGTGAATGAAGGCAGAAGGCAGGCTGCATACTCACCCCGGGGGCCCAGGACCCTCACTTCCAGGGGGGCCAGGCCAGCCTTGCTGCTGTCCACCGTGAAGGACTGCTGGATGTGGGCTCGGACGCCGGAACCCACCCCAGGGCCGGCGATCTTGACCTTGCTGGGGTCCACAACATCCTTCACAGGAACCCTGAAAGGGCTGCCTGGAAAAGAGGTCATGGGAATCTAAGCACAGCCCACCCAGCAGCTAGAGTCCCACCTCAGGTGTGCCCAGAGTGGCCCTGGTGCTCCTGGGACCTCAACTCCAGCCAGCTTCTCCTGCCTTACTGTGTATGACCAGTCACTAGAGAGCATGTAGCATGTGCAGACATGGTGCCAGGTGCTCCAGGAACTCACAGTCTACAGAAGAGCAAACAAGCCATAACACAGGTTGGCAGGTGTACATGGCATAACCAACCTGCCTGGTCTCTGGGAGACCAGAGAGAGCTCCCTAGAACATCTAAGCTGAGACAGGAGTGTGAACAGATCCCACCCAAGGCCAGCAGGTAGAGGTGCTTCAAGCAAAGGGATCAGCCCGTGCACAGGTCTGGAGGTGAGGAGAAGACAGACTGTTCAAGGAACAGAAAGGGGAAGCTGAGTGGTGGAAGGAGGGGGCAGAGAGGACTGCAGAGACCCTGCTCAACACCTCCTCCCAGCAGTGGCTCCCGAGTGCCTCCAGGAACTCTTCCGACCACACGTGGCCTTCCTAGTTCCCCAGGCGCTGGGTGGAGCCCTGCTTTCTCCCTACAGCATAATCCTTGGTCCCACTGCATGGCTGACACCACAGGGACATAGGGTCTCTGCCCCTTTGAGGGTGTCAATTTTTAAGACCAATAAAATATGGAGAATGCAAGGAGAGAGAGATTTGCAAGAGAAGCACTAACTAGAGAAACAAAGGCTAATCCAGGGACCCTCATGGAATTCCTCCAAGGAGGGGGACCAAATAAGACCTCCCCAGAGGTCTGCCAAAAAAAACAGGAACCCTAGTATCCCCAGCACGGTGCCTCAAGTGGCCAAGTTCATTGCCAGGAGCTAAATGTACCTCCTGCTGCACACAGCATTAAGGCCTCCAGGTCTCCCCATGAAGTCTGGCAAAGTAAATGACATATGTTAAGGAAGCTGAGGTCTCTCTGTCTCCATCTCAGAAAATATATACGTTCTAGAATTAGGAGTGATAACAAAGAATACATGAAAAATCAAGACCCTAGCTTTCTAACAGCTGGGCTTCAGAGAGGTCCATAGCATCTAGTTTTCCAGCTAAATGAGATAAATAGTGGAACCTGACAGACAAGCACTGCTCCCCATTCTGGTTTAGCGAAACAATAGGGAGTTTTATTTTATGAAGCGACATTGAGGATGTCAATGTCAACAGGTGATGGCAAGGGACTACCTCCGAGGCCAATGTCTAGTCTAAGTCAGGGTCTTCACTGGAAGCTGACTGAACTTAACACAAAGGCAGCCAAGAACCAACAAGCAAAGGTAAGAAAAAGTTAGGTACAAAACGGCAAGTACCAAGATTATCTGCCATTTGCCTCTTCCATGCCCTAGGCAGACATCATCAATCGATCATAGGCAGCCCTTCTTCCTGATGTGCTCTGAATCTCAGTGGTCTAGGCAGCCACCACCAACAGACCACAGCTGGCCACCAGAGGAAACCAATACACCAATATGGGGAAGACAAGATACCTTGTTAAAAGTAACCCCACCACGGTTTGTACCAGGCCAAGAAAAACTGAGCTAATATTTAAGCACCCAGAATTCCCATGAAAGTAAATCAGCAACATCTCATGTGTTAACTATGAAGTCTGACACTAAGACAACCAAAAACACTTTACTAAATGCTGCTGCCTGGGAAAGTTCTGGAGTTCACGAGAAGCTGGCAGTCTGCTCTGAGAAGCAACAGAGCCTGAAACATAAAGAGGCACCATCTGCATATGATGGGAAAACCCCAAACTGGTCTCTTTCTGTTGTTAGGCTCGAAGCTGGCCATTTGCCTCAAGCTTACAGGTCAGCCAGGGGGGTCCAACTCTCACCCTCTTCTGCAGGGGAATTCCTAAGCTGATGGCATCCACCAGACTTTCCCAGCAGAGTCAACAGTGTTGTTGCCTCCACAGCCAGAAAATGGTCGTCTCCACTGCCGCCTGCCTGGTCCAGGCCACCTGCCATCTCTGCTGGGACCAGCCTACTACTCGCTCCCAATCCCAAAACCCCAAAAGGTACCTGCCACTCTGTATTCTGTCCTGCGCCCTGCTGTCCTTCTTTGGGGCCATTATCACCAGTTTTAGCTGCATTAACATCAGGCAGTAAGCTTCCTGAGGGCAGGGGCTTTGCCTGCCTTGCCCATGGCTGGACCTCACTAGACTAGTGTAGTGAATATAGGAAGGTAAAATATATATGTATATACTGAATGGGCTACAGGGACACGTTTGAGGGGAAAACCTGTCACTTGAAATGAAGTAAATCTTAAATTAACATCTGAGTAGAAATAATCTGAGCTGAATGCTAATGCTTTCTGATGAGTGTGAGAGAAAGAGTATGAGGATGTGTGCACATTTGCATGTGGTAAGAGGGAAAGAGTGGGCAGAACCAGGAAAGTGTGCGGTTAGCGGGCCAATCCAGAAACCCATCGGGAAGCTCCTCTGCCTGCCCCTTCCCTTCAGGGAAAAACAATGATGCACTCAAGGCTTTTCCTGCTCCCAGGCTGAGGCTCTGCCCTTCTCACCACACCTGAGACAGGGGTTCTCAACCAAGATTGGCTTTGTCCCCCAGGGGACATCTGGCAATATCTGGATGCATTTTTGGCTGACACAGATGGCGGGTGTGTGCTACAGGCATCTAGCAGGTGGAAACCAGGAAAGCTGCTAAACGCCTACGTGCACAGGACAGCCCAAGCAGAGAATTATCCTGCTCAAAAGGAAAACAGTGCTGAGGTCGATAAGCCCCGTTTTACGTTAAGTGGGCAATATGTCATTAAATAGAAAAGCAATTAATAAACAAGAAGTTGAGTTTGTGTGTCTTTATCGGCCATCAGAACTGTCCATGGAAAACAAGAAAACAAAACACATACTTAAGTTGAGTAAGAACCAAACACAAAATAATATGGTGACTTTCAACTTTCAAAAAACAGTTTTCCCTTAATTGTGTCAAGAACTAGGTCCTCCAACATGGAAACAATCATTTCCTGCCAGAACTCCCAGCCAAAGCTTTCTGCCATGTTAAAAAAGCACCAACTTCTTTCACGTATCAAATGCTGCTGGTCCTAGAGAGAGTTGGAATATTCTTGGAGATGCAGTCCTAAGGAAAATTCTCCCTTTGCAGCTACAGCAAATATCAGACTGTTTTCCCACTCAAAGCAATAAGCAAAATCAAACCCGCTTTCATGCAAAAACAATTATCCTTTGGGTTCTTCTCCAAGGCACAGCTTACCAGGGATGTGGGCTCCTCCATATGTGATATTAACGTCATAATCTCCTGGAGCAAAAGGGATGTACTCAGCACTGCAACTGCCATCTTTGTTGTCCCTGCAATTTATCTTTGACTCTGACGGTCCTTCCACAGTTATGCCAAGCCCACCAATTCCTGCTCCTCTGGAAAGTGTGGAAAAGAAAGCCAAGTGGTGAATGATTTGTGCTAGTTTGCTTAGTGCCAAATTCATTTAAAATCCTTCTAGAAACAATTCCACTTAGCTGACTCAAACTACTGTGACAACACTGTCACGCAGGGGATTTTTTCAATAGTGTCATACAAAAAAATGACAGTTTGACTCCCTGTCCCTTTCCCTTGCTTATCCTTTTTTTTTTTTTTTTTTTTTTTTTAATCTAATTGCATGGGCTAGGATCTCAAGTACCATGCAGCTATGTGCCTTGTAACCCAGCCTAATGTTTTACTTAAATATGAGGTTGGCAATATATCTCTGCATTATCAGGTTAGGGAGCTTCCATGTTACTTCTGTGGTTTGATAAGCAGTTTTTTGACTATTATCAAATACTTTTTGATACCTTTTTAGCTTTACTTGGTCTTTCTCTGCAACATAAGTTTCTAAAGAAGGAAAACCCACATGCATCAAGGGAAAAATTGCCTTTTAACAAAAGTTGGGTACACCCATGAAACTTCTTGAAAGCAGTTAAGACCGCTAGAGTTGCTCCTTTCAGGGCGCCAACACACAGACCCCAGAGCCTTGCCTACCTGGTAACGACAGTGAAGACATTGGGTTTGTTGGTAAAGGCTTCTTTCAATCCTGGTCCGTGGGCTTGAACCCGAGATGGTTGGCAGCCTTCGGTTACTGCCACTTTGAAGGGACTGTTTGGGATGGGCACATCGTCGTATGTCACCTCCACCACGTGGAGGCCTGGACAAAACACAAACAAGCACGTATTTCCACCCGAGCCACCTGTTTGTGGGAAATGGCACTCTACTCCAGGGTCTTATCTAGCATTCAAATCTGCATGCCATACTGTATTTTGAAAAGAATAGGCTAAAAAACAGTAATGTTGGTATGATCTCATTTTAAAAAAACCAAACTGTTTATGCTGTCTGTTCACTTGACAGTCACATAGGCCATCCCCCTCACAAGACCCCACAAAGGCAAACATCACTAAGTCTATATTCAAGTCAGTGCTATCCTGACGTGGGAAAACTCCATCCAGCCATTAACCAAAAGACAAAAGGAAACCCATAAAACATAGAGACATGCATCTACAAAGAGGTTGAAAATATCCATACCAGCATATTAATAGGGATTATAGCCTGGTAATGGGGCTACATGATGTTTTTACTCTTTTTCTTTGTGCTTTTTGTTCTAGCCAAAAATTGTTTATAATCCTTAATGTTCAGGAAAGAAATATGTAAAAATATTGCACAGAAGAGCAAGATGCCATGACTTTACCCAGCAGTCTGCTCAGATCAGGCTGAGGCTAGGCTCTGGCTCAACAGTCTCACCACAGGGACAGCCGGCCAGGCCCCAAGCGGCAGGCACGCTGCTGGGGAGGAAGGCTGCCACGTTTCCTCCTTGCCCTGCTCATGCCTCTGCTGAGACAGCCCAAGCACACAGGGCAGAGGTCGGGAGGAAATGGCCAAGCCCAGGTCCACATGAGGGTCATGTCCAAGGCGAGGGCCACTCACCTTTCTCAAAGGGCGTGTACTCCACCTGGTAGGTACCGTCGGCGTTGTCCCTAATGAAGCACTCAGTGGAAGCCCCGGAGGGGTTGGCAATGTGGGCCTTGATGTGGGCCCCCCCAACCTGGGTCAGGGGCCGAGAGTCGACCGTGAAGTCGGTGGTGGCCTCACGAAACACATCTGCACAGCAATCACACAGACAGGGAGGTCGTGACATCGCCGACCCAGGAGCAAATCCAAGAACAGTGTCAAGTCCAATTTAAGTGACAGCAGATGACTGCTCTACCTGACTCTTGAGATCAGTAATATTATACTCACACCCCCACTCACCCCTGCAAAAAAGCCTGTATAGTCTTGGCCAAGTGACAACACAACCACTCACACGCTTCTTGGGACAAAGATGGGGATCCATGGGAAGCGGCTGTGGCTCAATCAGTAGGGATCCCGTTTACTATATGGGAGGCCCTGGGTTCGGTTCCTGGGGCCTCCTGGTGAGGGCAGGCCCGCCCGCACGGCGTGGTTGGCTGACCCAGCGAGCACAGCAAGCGGGGGGGGATAAATGAATAAATAAATAAAATCTTTAAAAAAAAAAAAAAAAAGATGGGGATCCAGGGCAAGTTAAAGAGGGAAGAGTGACCTGCTCCGAGGCCTGCACAGGGTTAGCCAGTCCTGCATTTTAGCTTTTTTCATTTAAATGCCAACAATTAAATATATTGAGTTTCCACATAAAAATCAAGATTTCTGGCTTCTCCAGAAGGAAGGGAAAATGTGCTGACAATGCTGGGCCCCAGAGAAAGAGGAAGCAGGAATCAGGCCATGGCACAGCCTCTGGAAACACCCTGGGCCCACCCTCTGCTCTGTCCCCTCCCCACGACTCCCTGACCGGAGGCCACACGAGCCTTTCCTTCCACCTGCCTGGCCCCTGCAGCACCTGAACTTGCAGCTCCTAGTCTATGACCTTCTAGTGGGCCTTAAATCCCATGCTACCTCCCCAGCCTCCCTCTTTTTGATGAAACCCACCTTTTCCTTCTATTCCTGGCCCAAAGACCTTGACCCTGCTGGTGTCCACTGCGGGCTCCACCCTGATGCGGGCAGGGAAGTGTGGCACCAGCTCCCCGCCGTACTTCATGGTCAGCGTGTACATGCCTGCGGTCAGCGGCACGTAGGTCACCGCATAGGTGCCATCCTGGTTGTTCTGGATCCGCACTTCAGCTTTCGCCCCCGAGTCTGACACGGCCTCCAGGCCCAGGGCCCCAGGACCCGCTTCCGAGCAGTCAACACTGACCAGCCCAGCTTCACCCACTTTCCCGCGCTCGAGTCCAGGTCCCGACACCATGACCTTTGAGGGGTCGAAAGGCATTTTGATGTCGGCTTTGAATGGAGATCCAGGAATGTGGACCTCTTCAAAGAGAATGTTGACGAAGTACTCCCCGGGCTTTGTGGGGAGGTAGGAGACGGAGCAGGTCCCGTCACCGTTGTCGGAGCACTCGATTTTGGCCTCACAAGGACCTTCCACCGTGAGGCCCAAACCTCCAGTCCCGGCTCCTTTGGTGTCGATGGTGAATTTGGCAGGTTTGCCCACAACACCACCTTTAAGTCCAGGCCCGTGGGCCTTTACCTATTTGAAAAAAAGGATAAAAAGTGAAATTCTGCCTGGTACTGGTTTCGCTCCTCAGCCAGCACTGCTTTCAACGCCCCAGCCTGCGGTGACCGCTGCTATGGACTGAATCCGACCCCACCCCCGTCCTGAATCCCCGTCCTGTGGACGTGAACCCATTTGTAAATAGGATCACCACGGACGTTTTTAGTTAAGGTGAGGCCAAACGGAACCAGGGGGGCTTTGATCCAATATGACTGGGTCTTTAAAAGCAGAGGAAATCTGGAAACAGTAGGGGGAGACAGCAGAAAGAGAGAGGGTGCACGTGAGCCATGGGAGGGAGGCAGAGTGAGTTATGGATTTCCTGTGAGCTACCAACAAAACACGACAGAATCTGGAGAAAGTATATACGGCCGACATCTTGATTTTGGACTTATAGCTTCCAAAACTGCGAGACAGTAAATTCCTGATGTTTAAGGCCAGCCCATCTGTGGCATTAGTTATAGCAGGCCTGGAAAACTAAGACAAGCACCAAACTGCATCTCAATACAGGGGTCCTTCTCCCTGGGAGTCTAACTCGCGCCTCACACATGCAGAATCACAGTAGAGAGGCGTGGCCCTACAAGCACGGGTGCAGGAGGAGAGCTGGAAACCCCTCTGCAGCTCTCTCTTTTCTCCTGCCATGCCTGCCCTTCTGAACCGCAGGTAGAGTGGGAGACCTAGAGGCCAGTCCCCCACACGCGCAGGTGTCCTGGGTTGAGCGCTCGCCCAACGGCCCCCAGGGACCTCACGGATCCTTTGAGGGCTACAGGCTCGTGTAGGCTGAGCTGTGTGTTGGAGGCCGTTCTTTATCTCACTACTCCCTCTTATGGCTGTGATGCAAGTACCATTACTACACCTACACCTTTAGGAGTGAAGGGGACGGGGTGGCCTCCTCTCGGGGTGAGAGGAGGCCAGCCGCGCAGGGGGGACCGGGCCCTCACTCTCCATGCTAAGCCACAGTAGGGAGAACTACTGCTGGCCAATGAAAACTGGCTTCCATCGCAAAAGAGTTCTCAATGGGTCTTTGCAACTCAGAAAGATACTTGTATCCCAAAGTCCATAGGAGCGTTATTCACAATAGCCAAGATGTGGAAGCAAATCAGGAGTCCATTGCCAGATGAAAGGAAAAACAAAATGCAGTATGGAATATTATTCCGCCACAGAGAGGAGGGATCTTCTGATAATGCAACTAGCATGAACTGTGAAACCATGATGCTGAGCGAAAGAAGCCAGGCACAAAAGGACAAATCCTGCATGCTCCCACTTACATAAAACACTTAGAATAAGCAAATTCGTACAGACAGAAAGTAGATTTCAGGTGACCAGGGGCTGCGGTGGGAGTGCGGAAACGGGAGTTAAACAGATTCTGCTGGTTCCGTAGGGTGGTGATGGTAGCACAATAGTGTGAATGCAATTAATGCCACTAAGTACCCTTAAAAATGGTAAAAGTGACAGGTTTTGTGGTATACACGTTACTACAACTTAAAAAAAAAAAAAAAAGGTCTCTGCAAGGCAGGACCAGAGAAGGACTATGGTGCTGTTTTACCAAAACGGGGCAAGTTCTGCACTAAAAGGAAAAGGTGCTGGGCCTGACCTTGGTGGGATCCGGTGGCAGGGAGGCCTCCACCGCGTAGGGGCTTCCAGGCAAGGGGTGCCCATCGTAGGTCACGTCCACCGCGTAAAGCCCCTCCTCCCGAGGGATGAATTTGGCCATGCTGCTCTCCCGGCCGGCCAGGGGCGTCATCAGGCACGGCACCACCTTCCGCGAGGGGCTCAGGATCGTCACGTCCAGCTTCCCCTGGCCGCCGGCCCCCCTGGTGTCGATGGCAAACTCCTGATCCTTTCCAACTTCGACTCCTAGAAAAGGGGAACAAGCCAAAGAGACGAGCTGGCCCCTACTGCAGCAAGAAAATCTGAGAGCAGGGAAATGGCTCCTTGGGCGTGGAGATTTTGCTGCCTCTACAAGTAGTGGTACAAGTAGCCTCAATAACAGCTGTACCAAGAACAGCAATTAGGGGGCGGATGTGGCTCAAATGGTGGGACATCCGTCTGCAATATGGAGGGACCTGGGTTCGATCCCCAGGACCTCCCGGTAAAATAAAAAATATATATATAGAAGGCGCATGGGCTGCCAGGCTCTGTGTGCCGGTGAGCCGCGAGGCCCCGGGAGCCATGCAGCAAGATGATGACGTAACAGGAGAGAGACGCAGGGGAGAGACAAGACGAGATGCTCCGAAAGCTCTGAAAACCAGGAACCGAGGTGGCGCAGGTGGCAGAACACCTCTCTCCTACATCAGAGGTCTCCAGAATCGAATCCTGGTGAAGACTGGAGGAGGATGAGAAGAGATGGCAGGAAACAGATACAGAGAATTGCCCAGCGAATGGACACAAATCAGCAAATGGGGAAGGGGGGCTTTAAAATGGATAAAGTAAATAAATAAATCTTAAAAAAAAAAAAAAAAAAAAAAATTAATGATGATATGCTAAGAATAATAGCACAGCATTGAACAATGCCATGTGCAAAGAGAGGGTGACTGAATGCTTTTTGTGTGCCAGGCATGAGTGAGGTCCTGTACAATCCACAATCCCCTTTAATTTTCAGCACAACTATGGAGTATTTATTATTAGCCAATTACTTTATGAGATGGAGAAATTGAGACGCAGAGAAATTAAATAACCTGATCAGGGTCATACATTCAGCAAGCAGCAAAGCTGAGACTCAAACCTCAATATATCTGACCCTAAAATTTATTTTTCTGACGCTGCCCTCTTTATTTTGCTTTCTTTTGGTGATAACTTTATATCAAAAGAACCCCATAATCCAATATTTTATTTACTAATTCTTGACAGCACATTCAATCCTATAGTCCCTCCCTCCCCCAAGGAAGGCAAAAGTCGTAGAGCTGGCAAACGCAGGGGCACTGAAATTAAGTTCTGAGAACTGACTCTCTGTACTGCAATGATTTTTGAAATATTTTGCAGAGCTGGGCTACAGAAAACCTGTGTGTTATATTTGAAAAAAACAGGGAAAGGACTCTGAATAAAAACAAAAGCACTGGGAACACAAGGCCCCTACCACAATCCAGAGAAATATTGACTCTGGGGCAATACAGGGCCTGCCAAAACGAACACTTCTGAACCACAAAGTGAGAAGTCTCGAAGCTCCACGTCCCAGAGGGAAAGAGGCTTTTACTAACTGGTATGGTGTTTTTCCTGTGCTGCAACTGAAACCCTTGATGCCTTGGAGAAAGGAGTGACAAGACATATGAACAGGCTGGACAGTGGCGGTCCACATGCCCAGAGCTGGTTGCTCCCCACGGATGAAAGTCGACTTCGAGCTCTCGCTTCAGAGCCTCCTGAACTGGGTGGCGGCTGGCCTCACCCACTTCCTGGAGACCTCCTCAGCTCAGCCCAGGGGCGCTGAGACCACGGGAGCCCTCAGCAGCTACACCGGCCAGGGAGAGCCGACATGGCGTGACTGCCTAGATGCGCTGCTCAGGCTGAGGACGCAGGGGTAGAGCACGGTAACTAGCATTGCCAAGTGCTTCTACTGGCACATACGTATGAAGAGGTAAAGGGGAAAGGTCTGGGAGGATAGAAGGAGAGAAACCAAACTGCTAACTCAGGTTAACCCTAGGGAGGAGGGAAGTGATGCTCAAAGTGGAATTTACGGGGGTCGGATGTAGCTCAACTGGTTGGGCGTCCGTCTCCCATATGGAGGGACCTGGGTTCGATTCCCGGGACCTCCCGGTTTAAAAAAAAAAAAAAAAAAAAAAGTGGAATTTACTCTCAACTATAATGTTTTTGTAAGATGTAAATGGATTTATGCATGCCTTATGTAATAGAATTTAATTTTATGAGCACGTGTTGAGCTTCTGAAGCTGAGTGATGACTACACGAAGTATTCGGAGTATACTACTCCCTTTACTCTTCTATGTTTGAAATTTTCCATAACTAAACAAAATTGAAAATTTTATTTTAAAATAAACGAAGTGAGCTTGCACTAATGAAACACCTCACAAGCTAGGGGCACGTGGGCATGGGGGTGGAGGTGGGTGGGAGGCACTGCAGCTGTGGTTCCCGAGGGGCTGGGAGTTGGCTTTCATGCTTGACTGTCAACTTTAACGTGGATTCAGCAGCCAAGGACAGCTGGTGCAGTAGAAGCCCCCACACCCCACTCCCAGCCCGAAAGCAAACGTGGCCCAGCTCTCTTTGTAAGGAAAACTCCTCACTGTGATGCCAGCAGTTACTGAGGGCCGAGCAGGTGCCTGGCCCTGAAGTATTAGTTTATTTAATTACCGTGAGTGTGACCACCCCCCAGTTCTACCCCACCGTGCATACAAATGAGGTTATGTGGCAGGTAGGGCCACAGAGCTAACCCACAGCCTGGCCCTACCGGAACCCAAGTCTGTCCCACTGCATATTCTGAAGACAGAATTTGCTTCTCTGCGAATCCTGCCTATAGAGGAACCCTAACTGGACCCCGCCTGGTGGCCCTCCACGACCTGAAGCGCTGCAGGCACACACTTACTGTTTTCCAGCCCATTGATTTTTATCTTGCTCAGGTCCAACGGAGCAGCAACACTCACAGTGAAAGGGCTTTTCGGGATGGGGTCGCCGCCGTACGTCACCAGGACCTGCACGCTGCCCTAGAACGAGAGGGAGCCCGTGAGCCTTTGGATACCTGGCTGCTTAAACCTGCCCTCTGGAATCTTCCATTCTTCCCCAGAAACAGGGTCCTTAACACTAATGGAAAATGTTATTTCGCTAAGTTTTTTGGCCATGTGACAAGAATGACAGAGAAACTAAATAAAATAAGAGCAGCTAATAATAATAAAGACGGCTTAATGAGCATTTACTGCTTGCTTTCATGCATTCCCTCAATCCCATCTCAAAACTGTCCTAAGGGTAGTCCCCACCAACACCCCCATTCTCCGAGAGAAGAAAGTGTGGCTCAGAGAGGTGAAGTCCCTTGTCCCGAGTCATATTGCTGAGCAGTGTCGTAGCATGGAGCTGAGCTGCTCACCCACAGCACCCAAACTCGAGTTTGCAGCTGCTCTGCCACCCACCTCCCCACCCAGTACACAGCCCACCCCGGCCATGGGTAAGGCAGCTGGGGCTGGTGGCCTCTAACGGGACAGGATCGCTTTTCTATGTCCCGGGAATCAATTTCAGGCCACCCGGCTGCCGATCAAGGGCACGCATCCGTGTTCTGCGCGACTAAGGCCGCAGCACTGCATCTGAACTCCCGTGACTAGACCAAGGAAGGGAAAGCTGCCAGCGTGAAGGTGAAATGTGCCCGTGGGTCGGCGGGCTGCCTCAGCGGCGTGGGCAGCACGTGTGCCACCGCGGCTCTTCTGGCCAGTCCTGGCCCTGCTCGTGGTCTGCTCTCTCTCTAAGGATGTCTGAGTCCCCTCCTCCCAAACCACAGCTCTGTGAAAGTCCACGGCTGTCTGGGTAGATTAAGATCCCCCAAGTGAAAGAGGACATGGAAGGGAAAGAAGGGAGAGGGAAAAATGCTCAGACTAAGGATCTAGCAGGCTCATTGGAATTCAGCCCCTGCTAAAGCTGCCCTGATCAAGTGTGGGAACGATGCAGCTTTTCACCTATGTATATTTTCTCACATTTCTTTTGTAATAAAGGGGGTGGGAGAGTGGAGACCCCCCCCAGCCCCCAAAAAATGGGTTGCATCAACAGAGGGGGAAGGATTGATTTTCCAGGATTTATTAGCACCGTACACAGAACTGACTGGTCCCCTGCCTCAGAGGTTTAACATTTCATGGTAAAACAGAGGTCAGAGTCAACAGAGCCGAGAGCCAGCCAAGGAACAGGAATGGTGCCCTCCTTGTAAACTTCAGGTAGGCACTAATTTGTGACTTCCACCACCAGGTACCCCCAGCACGCCAACTCTTCCCAAGCCTCAATTTGCCCCACAAGCCCCTATCTCCTGGAAGGCTAAGCTGTGAGGCTAGACAGGGGTCCTGGAGGACACCCCTCATCCCGACCACTCCCATCAACTGGGGTACGTTTTCTGACCACGTCCCCGAAGTGCCAAAGGAGAGACAGAAAAGTCCTCTAACAGGATAATCCCATAAAAGCAAGGGTTTTCTCATTTCCAGTTGTAAAATACAAAACAAAACAAAAGCTTCAGATAGGAAATTAACTCTCTTAACCTAAAACAAGGGAGAGGAAAAAATCATAGAGATTTACACTTATGACGTCTGTAACATGCTGAGGTTTCCTCTGGGGCCACCAGCTAAGGAATGGACTCTGCTTTCCCCTACAGGACCGCCAAGTGGGGACTGCCTCAGTGACTGCAGGCACGCTCCCCAGAGCCTTCGCTGACTTCAAGACTGGCATTCTCCTGCCTCCGTGCCTCTGAGACCTTAATCTTATACGGCAGAACACGCATACCCGAGACCAGGTGAGGATGGGTCAGAGAGAGCCGCCCACGGGCCCCTCTCCTCCAGAGCAGCCAGGCCACCAGCGCGTATCAGACTTTAGGCAGGGACTGTCATCCCGTGGAGCCAGTGAGCGCACAGGGTTTCCTAAAGTCTCCACAGGAGGATGTGGAGTTTCTGGTTGCTAGCGGCTCCTGACCCAGCATGTCATGGAGCTTCTGCCACCAACTTTTCACTCTGCTCAGCTGGGGGTGGGGGGTGTAGTCACTTGAGGCTACAACCAACAGCGGAAAAGGCAAAGATCTCAGGGACACTGGCAGCGCATGGTTTCCTCCTTACCTGACCTTTGGAGGGCCTCAGCCCCAACCAACCAGCCCACTCCTCCACGGCAGAGAGCGCGCTGACCACGCGAAGCCCTGCTCAGGCTGGGGCGGGGCAAGAGCTGACAGTGCCAACTAGCAGCCCCCCAGGAGCTCCTACACACTGTCGCCCGGGGGGGGGGGCCTGCAGGAAAGGGCAGGTGGCAGGGAGTGTGGCAGGAGCCAGCAACCAGGGGCCTGTGCTCCAAAGGCGGGAGGAGAGGTGGCCTCCCCACAGCACTCGGGCTGCATTCTGAGGGGGAGGCACTCACCCGACCCAGGACCCACCCACGCCTCTCCACACACACGGGGCACCAGCTGCATTTCTGGGACGGTCCAGCCTGTTATTCCCTAAAAACAAGGCGAGAAGGTGTGCCCGTGGGTGTCGGCTCAGCAAGTATGCTCAGGGCACGGCGTCCTGGGCTGACCCAGGCCTCTTATCCACATCCAAGAGCACAGGCTACAAGGCACGTTTATTTAGCTGCTCATCAGAAAAAACGAGTTCAAAGGAGACTGAGGCTGTGCCCACTGATTCACCAGGCCACCGCATTCGGTGTTGTCCCTGCCTGAGCACCAAGGCTCTGCTTCGTTCATCCACTCATGCGTCCCCAAGCCCATAGGAAGGCCTGCTCGGCACCGAGCCGCATGCTTGGGGCTAGGCATGGGGAGATAGGAACTCACAACCCAAGAGGAGAGATTTCATTTCATTGTTTTGCCATATGCAGAACTGCAAGTTGCCCAAGGCATGAGACAATAAGCCTCACTTTAAACAACAAGCAACAAAAGGGGCCCAAGAGACACCATGCAAGTCATTTGCACTAAAGGAAAAAATTGGCACCAAGACTGTGAGGCTCCTTGCACTTATCACAGGCAGCATTTTGACAAACAAATCCCCTGCCAGCAGCCCTCAAACTAGCCGCCATCAGAGAACTAAACAGATGAACTTGACCTTGGGATGACTCTGCAGTAACCTCCCATTCCAGCATCCTTAAAAAAAAAAAAAAACAGGAGTTGTGCTACCAACCTCTACCTCTGTCTCCACTGGCAGCTGGTGGCGTCCAGGACAGCAGGTTCTGAAGAACTTTCTGGGGGTGCAAGTTAAATGCGATACTATACTGTCTGCAACTCACTTTCTAACACAAAAAAAGTCTAGGGATATGGGATAAAGCAAATGTTGCAAAATGTTTATGGAGGAGTCTATGACCTTGTGACCTCAGTCAGCACGCATGGCCATAGCTTTCTGGTAATTTCTCCTAAGGAATGCGGAAATTGGCCTTTGCACAAAAATGTGATTATACAACAAAGATCATGTCAAGCTGATGCATCCAGGTCCCACTGACCTTAGAACCATCAGCATGAAAAATAATTACCTACTGGGAGGCGGCTGTGGCTCAATCAGTGGGGCTCCCGTTTGCCATATGGGAGGCCCCGGGTTCGGTTCCCGGGGCCTCCTGGTGGGGGCAGGCCCGCCCGCGCGGCGTGGTTGGCTGACCCAGCGAGCACAGGCAGCAAGGGGGGGATAAATGAATAAATAAATAAAAATCTTTAATAAAAAAAATAAAAATAAAAAAATAATTACCTACTTATCATCACTGAGCTGCCTGGTAAGAAAATGATACTCTAATTGCAAAATAATTAGTGACTAATAATGAAGCCCTCAGTAGGGGGAAAATGCACAGGAAGAGGTAAGTCTGAAGATAAGAGGGCAGGTTTAATGTGGAATACAAGGACTAGGCCCCAGAAAACCCCTCCCACCACCAGGCAAGTTCTCATGGTAAAGATGCCCTCTCCAAGGATTTTTAGCCCCAGGTGAAGCAAAGGGCCATCTACAGGATCCCCTCATCCTCATGGTCCCCCTCCTTTTCCCCCACTTGACTCTTGCCCGTAATGCCGCCCTTGAGCACACATCTGAAGAAAGCACCAGCCTTCTCCTACAAGTGGCGCCTCTCCCACACGAGGGCTCTTTGCTTCAAGGATGAAGGACTCTCAGAAGTTTGGAAAGACTGTTTGGAACACTATGCCTAAGTAGTAAAATCCAGGCTATTCTGCCAGGATATCTGTTCCCCATACCCTAGAAATGTGAACATAAAGGAAAACAAAGCTTTAGACAAATAAATACGAACGTCAACGGGGAAGGCGATTCCCAGGACCTTTCTGCCTAAAATAATCAGAGCAATCCAGTGAGAGTGGTAAGATGCTTCCTGTACCTCCACATTTTGTAAAGGGGGAACCCATTTGCTGTTCCTGACCTGAGACTAGCAGCTGAACAGGCTCTTTTCTCAAAGGCCCCACACAGCACCTTGTAAAAGGGGAAACTAAGCTAAAGGGCCAGGGGGAGAACTGCAGGTGTGTCAGCCCATTCCCCACCAGTAAGAAATAAAAGACTGAAACAGTAACCGGCCTGTGTGTCTGTGAGCGAGACGGAGACAGATATTAGGTGCTAAAGTTCAAGAACTCAGTGTTTCTCTGATAAAACCCAAAATGGAGTCTGGAGCTCGGGTGTGGGGAGACACGGGCCCTCCTGCTGTAACCAGCCAGGCTTTTTGTCAGCACTCACGAGGTTCAGAGCAAACGGGCTGCTGTCTCCACAGGGAGCGCTTCCAATAGCCAGAGCAGGCATTACACCCCTGGGTACACAAGGCTGAGTGGACAGGGCCTGGCTGCGGCTGGCAGAGGACCCTACCTGCTGGATGGGTGTGTATTTAACGGTGTGGGAGTAGTCGTAATTGTCGATGATATCCAGGTCCTTCACTGCGTCACCAGGAAGGGGGCTGTTGAACTGCACGTTGAGTGGGGCTTTCCCAGCCCCTTTGGTGTAGATGGTGAAGTGGGTCGGTTTCCCGTTTTCCACACCTGGAAGGACACACTGTGAAGTGAGGAGACAGGCTCCACCGAGTGGTTTCGCTTTTAGAACCAGTCTGGCGGGTTCTACTGCTCCAGCTCTACCAGGGCAGCCAGGACCAGGGCTGGCTCTCAGCCACTGGCCCACAGCTCTGGCAGGAGAGCACGGCCATGGCTAAACTGGAGCAGCCACAGAACACCTGCCTCTGGTGGAGAGAAGTTCTGGACCAAAGACCCCCACTGTCACTGGCCCGTGGGCTTTCAGGACAGCCCGGCATGTACGCCAACTTACCTGCTTTGCTGAGCCCCGGGCCTTCTGCCTTCACTTTGCTGGCGTCGTGGGAAGGGTCGACTTTGACTCTGAAAGGGCTGGCGGGGATTTCCTGCAGCAGAGACACTGTCTCAGTAGGAAAGCCCCTGGAGCAGCTGCCAGAGCTTAGCCTTCTGTCCAAATGAAGGGTGAAACCTGAACACAACTCAAACTGTGGGGGGAGGTGAGCAAACTCCTGTCACCAGGGGTCAGGTCTCCTTAAGCTAACCTTCACACCACACCATCACAGGACAAGGGCCTCAAGAGCTCACTTTCTCATGCCTGGACCCCCAAAACCACAGGCTCTGACTCGTTTTCTGCAGTGCCAAAGGGAGGTTTTCCACAAGCAAATCTAACACCTCTGGCCTTGAACACCAAATGTGAGTACTTAGGATAGAAGAACACCTAGAGTGAAATAAAAAACGATAACCACGTACAGGTCTGGGGGAAGGAAACGTCTTTCAGGGACAGCTGAGGGCTAAGGTTTGGGGAAGACAGGAATTGATCAGGAAGAGAATGATTACAATTCCTCAAAAAGAATGTTGCAGGTTGTTCGACTAAAGGCAGATTAATTGATGGGATGAAGTCAACTCAAGATTGCCATCAGGTACAGCACTTTCTCCTGAGGTTCCTAATTTTATGTGAGGTTCATTTTAACCACCAGGATTCCATTACTCCCCACTTTAGAGTACTGCTTACCATTATCTTCACTATCACATGCAAATCTGAACTCTAGCTCAAAGTTCAAAATTCCTTTCCCTATAAAAGTTTAAAGGCAGAAGGCAAAGTCACCGGTCCTAAGAGATCAAAGTAGAACCCACCCAGAAGTTAATTAAAGTTTAATCAAAAGCTTAGCTAGAGTTTGTGGAGAAGGTGTAGTTCAGTGGTTGAGCACCTGCTTTGCATAGATGAGGTCCTGGGTTCAAACCCCAGTACCTCCTACTAAAAAAAAAAAAAAAAAAAAAACAACTTAGCTAAAGTTTATAATAAATCTGTCTCTTTCCAGAGTCCCTGCTTTTTACCACTGAATACACTGCCTCACTTTTCTTAGAAAGTGGTAAAACTCAAGTTCTGTGGGTTTTTTCCTTCTTAGTTTTAAAGAACTAGAAGGAAAACTACAGAACAGAATTCTCAAGATGCCTTTCCTGTTGGTAAAATAACAAAGAGGAGATAAGCGCACAGGTGGCCTCAAGGAAGCCAGGCCTCTTCCCATGCCCAAACACAAACCTGAGAGGCAAAGAGAACTTTGATAGTGTATCGCCCAGCAGCAGGAGGCACATATTTGACGGTAAACGTGTCATTGGCATTGTGAATAATATCGAAATCCACGTCTTCTTCATCCTCACTTAACACCCGTGCGTCACACTTAATGCCAACGCTGACATCACCTGGAACAGACCAGCTCATTAGCACCAGTGTACAAGAAACAGCATGTCCCATGCAATCACTTCCAGCACAGACTAACACTCCAAAAAAAACAATTAGGAAGCTTTCAGGAGTAGACGTGAGAAAGGGATGGTGGTAAAGCAGGGTTTTAGGGAGGGGACAGACGGTAAGCAAAAATGTCACCAAGTTGCTGACAGAGATGCTCACTTGATGAACATCCAGACGAACTACTTCCAGGCTTAAAGTTCAAGGCCCTCGAAACGTTAGGAAAAGAGCTTTCACTACAACTACTCCTTTAGGTGAAGCCAGTCTCACCTTCCCCAGCCTCGGTGCAGTCCACTGTGAAGTGAGTAGGCTCACTGGCCTTCAGACCACTTCTCTCCACACCTGGCCCAAACACTCTGACCCTCTGGGGATGGCTTCCTTGCCCAATGTTGACCTAGAGAAGACATAGAGAAAGCTGTTCTCAAGTTCTCCTGCCCAGCACGACATCGTTAGAAAACATTGGTAGAAACGGTGCCTTCGGGCATCTAGAGCACTTCATCATTCAAGTCCTACCAAAGAGAGTTTCTTTCCACAGGTTTATTTCTGCTCCAGCCAGCGAGCACGGGACCCCAGCCTTGGCCCAGGACTGGGCTCTCTTATACAACAGCTGGGATTCGGCCTCGTGACCTACCCTATAGGGGCTGTGTGGGATGTTCACGCCTCCCCAGACCACAGCGATGGTGTGCTTGATGGGCTTCACCGGGGTGTAGGAGCAGGCGTATGTGCCTTCTGGCCGGCTCTTCATCTGGATGTCAATGGGCTGGCCTTCCCCGTCCTGCAAGACAGCGGCGGCTAGGAACAGAGCTGGGCCACACTGGCTGCAAACAGGGGCACTGCAGCCTCCCGAAACAGCCAAGTCTCTACTCATTCACCCAGCACAACTTCGCTGAACAACTACTACGTGCCACTTTCTCACGGTATGATAACAACAGGCGGGAAAATATTTTTTATTTTATAAAGAGTGAATGGCCCAAGAAGAAAGCCATGGACTTCCTAATTTCAATTCTTGTGCTTAAATCCTTTGGCCAAATTAAATTAGATTACATAAGCATAGAAAAAAAAAAAAAAATCCTTGCTTCCAAACCTCTCCTCTGTCATGGCCTAAGTAGCTTCTTTCTCACTTAGCATCAAGAGACATGAGAGAATAACAGTTAAGCCTGTTTCCACGGAACACAAATCAAAATGGTGATAAAAGCACCCTGCTGTGCTACGTATGTTGGAATCTCATATAAACCTCACATAACCCCAAGAGACAAATATTCTTATTATTCCAATGTGTGGCGGAGGAAACTGGGTAAGATGGCCTGAGTAAATTGCCACTATTCTGAGCAATCTTGTTAATTGCCACTTACCTCCACTTTTACCTACACAGGTGACCCCCAGAAACTTACCTGAGCAAATATCTTTAAGGAAGCTTTTCCAGCTTCCTTAGAATCTACAGTGAACTCAGCCAGGTGGTTGACGATGCACCCAGATTTCTCCAAACCTGGTCCATATGCTTGTACCTGGGGTAAAGGGCCAACAATGATTCTCTTTCTGCATAATGTCCCAACTAAACCCCCATATGAAGACTGGGGAGCAGGGAAAAATCAAAACTTGCATCTGGCTTTACAATATCGAAATAATAAGATGGTTAGGGGAAGCAAAACACTAAAATAGACTGAAACTTAAAAATGAATAGTATCATTAACCTCTCAAGAGGAAGAAAACTTTCTAAAACCAGACCCCAACCAGCCCAGGCTCCCTCCCTTATTTTGGGCTGATTATAGAGAACTTCTAGTTACTGGGTCAGGGACCTCCAGCAATTCCCAGTCTCACCATTGTCACTTTGAAGGGGCCCAGAATTTTCATCACAGAAAACATTCACAGCCTTCAGAGTTAAAACCAGGTGGCCAAAGACAGGTAGCCACCAGCCTGGACCATGTCAGCCTCCAAATAGCTGCCTGCAGGGGTGAGCAGCAGTGGACATGGGGCCATGGGGGCCTTCTGTCAGCCTGGCTGGCTCACACTTGATGCTTACCCTGCCAAGAGTTTGAGATGAGGCCTGTTGGAAATGCTGCAAACATTTCTCCAGTTTAAGAGGAAGCCGGGGGTGGGGGCGGGGGCGGGGACAACTTTTATTTATGGAGCACCTTGAAACAATAACTACAGACAGAAGCATGACCGAACTATGATGCTCTGGGTTGCAGCTTCTGGAGCCTCCGCACGGAACAGGTTCAGGTTACTCCTTGAACCTCCCCAAAAACTCTACGCAGAAGCAGACACTATTCCCATTCCCATTTTATAGAGGAAGATGACAAGAGTCAGAGAGGTTAAGTTACTTGTGCGACACCTTAAAAGGGCTAGGGTTACCAGGATTCACATTCAGGACCATTTGCTCCCTAAGCGCTGAGCGGCTCCTCTCTGCCATCTGTCAATACTCTGCTTAAGGCAACTCTTCAGGCACCAGGAAGAGAATCGGGGGCCAGAGAAGAGAGGACTGAAACAGGACAGAGTGACTCACCAGATCTGGGTTGTAGTCTCCCGAGGCTGGGTGGATGAAGGCCATGTAGGGACTGTCCTTGATGTCTTCGTCGTCGCACATGATGTGAATGGCGTATTCACCAGGCTCTTTGGGCCAGTATTTGACATCACATGATCCATCATTCTGGTCATCATACTCAATCTTTGCCTGAGAGGGGCCTTCGATGGCAAACCCTGGGGATGGGGAGGGAAGGCTTCCCTGGTTATGGGGTGGAAAGTACCTGTTCACGGTCACTGCCAACCCTCTCCCGCTGCCTCCCTACTAACCAAGCATTTCCCAGCAGACTGAAATCTGATTTTGACCCTTTTTTCAACATAATAAGCCCACTGAAGCTTCACCAGGGATGGAAGGGTTAGATTTTGCTTTTTTTTTTTTTTTTTTAATATCATCTACTAGGAAGGGGTCAACCAGCAAGCCTTTCTATTGGCAATATGGCAACCTGAATCAACAGGCTTAAACCTATGCCCATGTTTGCCCCACCAAATTTACTCCTGGGCATTTATCTGAAGGAAATAACCAAGGATATGTGTAAACAGTTAGCTAAAAAGGATATGCACTCAGCATTGTTTTTACAGCATAACCCTGGAAATAACTGGAGAACCTAACAATAGACATACCCATACAATGGATTTCCATGGAAGCCATGGAAAATGAAAACATACCCTATATTTACCTTATGCAAAAAAGACATAAAGACTTCCCCCAGATATTTTATGTGGTAGATAAACATTTGTATATGTATGTACAGAAAAAAGTCTGGAAAGATATAAGAAAAGGCTAATATTATATCTCTAGAAGAGAGAATTAAATGTGACTTCTTTTTCCCTTTTACCTTATGTCTATTATCTAAAATAGGAGTCACCACACTAAGGGTCTTTGGGCCAAATCCTAGCCCCTTGCCTGTTTTTGCAAATAAAGTTTTACTAAACCATTCGTTAATGCATTGTCTATGGCTGCTTTCACGCCTACAACAGCAGAATCAAATAGTTGCAGCGAGACCATATGATTACAAGCTGAAAATATTTGCTATCTGGTCCTTCCCAGAGAAAGTTTGCTAAGCCCTGATCTAAAACGATCATGTATATGTCAGATGTGTATTTTGTCAAATATGCTCCAAAGAATATATTTACTTCTTTTTAGCAAAATTCATCTATCCAAACTAAGGCTCAGTCAACAACACTTGCTGAGTACCTTCTATGTTCTGGGCACTGTTTTAGGACAATACCATATAAGGCCTCTGCTCTCAAGGTCTCGTGGAGGAATAAGCTCCAGTGCCAGAGACAGTGGGCAACAGGAAGGACAGGAGGAAAATGGGAAATGCAATTCCACAGCAGTAACAAGAGATGGCCTGGGGGGGGTGGGGGTGTCAGGAGACCAGAAGGTTAAGGATAGCGAGGCTGGGAAAAGACCCTCACACCCAGCCCCACACCTCAACAATGCACTTCAGCTGGCCTGAGCCCAGGCCAGGTGCCCTATAATTTCAGCCCTCTAGGAGCTGCTTGTCAGCTCTTCCACTTACCCAGAGACCCCACTTCAGAGCCAATGGACTCTACCACGAAGTCCGCCGACCGCCCAACAATCCCTCCATGGAGGCCAGGGCCCCATGCACGGACCTTCTGCATGCCTGCTTCAGGGCCAACCTGAACTTCAAAGGGGCTAGAAGGAAAGGAACAGAAGCAGCATTAAAGGAGAGCATCCCACATGATGGCAATGCTGTATTTCCCCGGGGTGCTGAGGGGATACTCGAAGGCATAGGCTCCATCCAGAAAGCCATTCTGCTTCACCAGCTCCTCCAGAGCCTCTGTGGGAGGGAAGCCCACAATGTTTCTAAATAAAGCAAGCCATGAGTTGCTGACATACATTCTTTCCACTTGCCTGGTCCTTTCACCTAGAGTCCCAATCTCCAGCCAAGCCCTTCAGCCATGCAGGTCTCCCCACAGCCATTGTTAGGTCAACAATATAATGTATCAAGGCTGCTTCAGGGAGCTCAGGTGGCCGCTGGGCTGACACTCAAGCCACACTGCCTTATGCTAACTTTCCAGTCCTTCCCTTATCCCTTCCCGGTAAGCTCTGGAGGGTAGAAGAGTGGTGACTTTTCCATAGCCTGCTTCTGCTATAATAAGAAATCTAGGTTGAGTAGGTGTTATCTCATATATGAATGGAGATGCTTTAACTTTGGCACAAGAGTTTAAAAAAAAAAAATAAGTGTATGTTTAGACTCACAGGACCCTATAATGCCCAAATATTTCTCAAGGTAAACTGAATCTATTTATTTAAAGTTGTCCCAGAGGAGAGCTGGAAAGCGCGTGAACTTGCAGGGGCAGTGACTGCCTTGGGCAGTGACCCAAGGCAAAAAGCTGTAGGCTGAAAAAAAAAAAAAAAAGCTGTAGGCTGCATCCCTGGTCCTGGTGGCGCGGATGATTTTAATGTAAACCATAGTGGAGTTTAGCACCGCGGAATTCCTGAACAGAGGCACACATTGAAACATGAAGATCTGGGTTTACACGAGGGTATACAGACACGCAGCCCATTTGCTCCCCGTTACTGCTTCTTCTGGCTTCCCTGTCTCCTGCATTCGATTTAAAGCAAGGCAGCGAAACCACAGCGACTTTCTGCTGCTTTGGAGAACAGGCCAAATGTCTGTGTGCTGCTCTGAAAAAAAGTTTTTGACAAAGCACATCTCTTTCTCTCCTGCTGCTTTGGAAGCTACCCCCTGTGCATTTGCCCTGAGCCCAGTAGCTTCCAGAAAAGACACATCTCTAGGGGGGTGGATGTGGCTCAAATGGTTGGGCTTCCGTCTACCATATGGAGGGACCTGGGTTCGATCCTCGGGACTTCCTGATATATAAAAAATATATATATAGAAAGCACATGGGCTGCCAGGCTCTGTATGCCGGTGAGCCGCCAGGCCCTGGGAACCATGCAGCAAGATGATGACGTAACAGGAGAGAGACAAGATGAGATGCTCCGAAAGCTCTGTAAGCCAGGAACCGAGGTGGTGCAGGTGGCAAAACACCTCTCTCCTACATTGGAGGTCTCCAGGATCGAATCCTGGTGAAGACTGGAGGAGGAGGATGAGAAGAGATGGCAGGAAACAGACACAGAGAATTGCCCAGTGAATGAAAACAAAACAGCAAATGGGGAAGGGGGGATTAAAAATGGATAAAAGTAAATAAATAAATCTCTTAAAAAAAGATGCATCTCCAGCTGGAGACTCACCTCTTTGGAATGTGGTGTCCCCCCCACAGGATGGCAATGCTGTACTTCCCCGGGGTGCTGGGGTAGTACTCGAAGGCATAGACCCCATCCAGAAAGCCTTTCTGCTTCACCAGCTCCTCCAGGCCCTCTGTGGGAAGGAAGCAAACGATGTTTCCAACACAACTCCAGACTCTTATTCTGAGGGTCAAGAGCATAGAGAGATGGCAACATCCAGCAAGCAAAGCCTTCTATGAAAACTAAAGCAGACCACTTCAGAGTGGGGGCCCCAAAGCCCAGGAGATTACTCAAAAGCTGAAAACAAACCCATCTCTCTGTTGAGGTATGGGGAAATGGGAGATTTCCCAGATAACTGGCTTTGGAAAGCTCTCTTGGCTATGAGGAACCCTAAGATCCTGAATGTCCCAGGTCTGTGTAATGATAAATCCAGTGCCATCTCAACATTCTCACCTTTCCCAACAATTGTAAACACCCTTCTCAGTCCCCCACAAAAATGGAGGCAGGAGTGAACCTTTTTGAGCACGAGTTTTAAGTTAGTCCTCTAACATATCTTTTCTAAATAAAGCCAGACAACAAAAACGAGAAAGCTCTCATATGGTATCTATGAGAAGATAGGTTTTAGATGCTACTCCTCAAACTCCATTCTGAGCTGTCAGGCAGGAACTTGCTTTATGTTGAGCCCTGAGGTTTGGCCAGAAAAGCTGTTGAGTCAAGTAAGAATCCAAGGTCAGAATTAAAACTACTCTGCGGCTCCTGTTGTTACAGGCCTGGAGGAAGGGCCGTCCCAGAGCAGTGTGTCTGTCAGTCTGGGCAGTCTAGAACCTTGACCACCCTTGGGGCGGAGCCTGCCAGAAAGCCTGGGGCTCTGAGATCAAATAGTAACTTTCTGGAGCACAGAGCACTCCTGTCTCAGCCTGCTGGGAACACAGAGGATGAAAGCAGAGAGATGCCACAAGGCACGGGAGTGAAACTGCCAAGGGCTGCCACACCTGTGAGCGGCAGTGCTGAGCGGCTTATCTGTTCCAGGGGAAAACTCGAGGAAAGGAAAGACACCTGTGCCCATGCCCATCTCCTTTCCCAAAAGAGGGAGCAAGAATGGGTTGCAGGATGCAACCTCTCCCTCCACAAATGGCACTGATCTACAAAGAATATTTCATCTTTATTTTCCTATAAGCACTGATCATTGTAATTAGGTACTTGACACAGCATCACAGTCTGTAAATTATAACCTGTAGTGGGAAAAATCACTGTTTTGAATTCCAGCTCAGAAGCTTATAATCTTGTGACTTTGGGTAAGACCCTTCCTCTCTGGGCCTAGGTTTCCTCAAATAAAAAGCAGGCCTCTTTGGTTACAGCATTTCCCCAACTCCCTAACATGATGGCTTTTTTATGCCCAAAGTCCTTAATATAATGTAAGGTTATCATGCCACCCACCTTTCGCGCCTGTATCCAGGGCAGACATCACTAATCAATCACTGCTCCCCTCCCCATGGGGCCCAGAAACCTTGAAAGCCTCAACACAGCTCTCTGGGACAAATCCATCAGAACTGGCTATGGAATGAAATCCATATGGCATGGCTGCAAAATTAGCTCAAATCACACCAGAGATGGGGGAGGAAAGGAGCACTTACTAGGACCCTTCACGGTTACGCTGAGCTCCCCGCTTCCGGCAGCTTTGGTGTCAACCTTGAAGTCTGCAGTCTCCCGGATGCGGATGCCTTTGGGCTGCAGGCCTCGGCCACTGGCCCGGCAGGCATTTGGACTGCAGGCTGCAAGCAAAGTTTCGACATCAATTCAACCTTTCATTCTCTAGTCAGAGTCAAGCAAGCCAAGGTAATTTGGAACCACATGCCAAGAAAATGTTTGCTTTGCACAAAGAGTATGCAGCAGTTGCCCGAGACCAGGGGTCCTGTTCAGGGAACACACCAGGCTAGCAAACAAGGACACCACATAACCCTGTCCAGCCATACCACGGAAAGACTGGAGAAAAATTACTTTGGCAGAGAAAGCGGGAGAGCTCGGCAAATCCATGCTGTGCTCCTGGTACCAGCTGAAGCCGGTGTTTATCCTCCCAGTGGTGAGGGGGAGTAGACACCCAGCACTGGAGGTGGTTCAAACCTCATTTTCATACTCGAGGGCCGAGTAATTGGGAAGACTGGATTTTTTCAACTCTACTTGGAAAACACAGCACTTGAAAATGTCTGACTAGGTTCCAACCTCTGGGTCAGCCATTTCTAAAAGTCTAAACACTGCTGTCAACTTCTACATGAACAGTCAGACAGAAACAACAGGGGATTGCTCAGAGAGACCAGGTCACCCCCAGCTTAGCCACAGCAGACCAACATCTCAGTGTTGTGTGTTACCAGGTCCTTGGAACATGGGCTTCAACAAGGAGCAGTAAACACCATTCTGGGTCATCCAGTTTAAAAACACCATTCTGGGTCATCTAGTTTAATTTAAGTCTAGAAATAAAGGACAAAGGTAGTTTCTATATTCCTTGCATGAAAAGGTCCACAAAACTACTCTTCCACGGGGTCATTCAGAAGATTTTAGATAGCTGATAAAAGACACCCTTGATTCCTAGGATTTCTCCCATTAATGGGAAATTAATGGGTAAAAGGTCATAATGCTGGGGAGCGGGTGTAGCTCTGTGGTTGAGCACCTGCTTTCCAGACACAAGGTCCTGGGTTCAATCCCCAGTACTTCCTAAAAAAAAACCAAAATGTCATGATGCTTATTAAGTGGCTTTTCCGCTCCAAATCCGACACTGCATATTTGACAACTCTTGCCACACTTGGGGTCAAAGACTCTAGAAGATATGACTGTTTATTCCACAGAAAGAAGGTATTTCCCCCTGTGGGTCCTCCTCCCACAATGTCCAGGAGGGCCTTCAGCTGACTACTTGGCACATCAGGGCGTCCCAGCAAGCTAGGCATATACCCTTGGAGTTAGAGATGATTTTAGGTGGTTCACGAATGAGTGGAGTTTAAGAGCTGATAGTTTAAGGTGGAACTCTGTGGTACTCATTTTCCATTGGTGAAAGGGATATAAAATTTCTTTTTAATATAAAATCATTTAAGTTGGATAAAGGCTAGTGCATCAAAATTAAAACTCAATTAAATATGAAATAGTACAAATGACAGGTGGATATGCCAGAAAAGAAATAAGTAGTCCAAGGGAGTCAGAAGGTCAGGAAACACTATTTCAAAATTCATTCTTCTATTGTGCCAAAGAGTTTTGCTTACAAATATGAGGGGTTTTTTCTTTGTCAAGGCGAGAAAAGTTGGTCATACTAGAAATAAATCACAATAGGATGACGAGACTTCCCGAAGGGTGTAAATGTGCCTTTAAAAAAAAACACTCATGGAAATTCTGAACACGGACAATAGTGACAACATCAACAGGTTATTCTTCACTTCTCTCTGTCTCAGGACAGAGAGGCCAAAGAGTGTATAGGAAACTGTCAGATTCGCCACCATCTTGACAAGTTTCAGAGACGTTTAACTGCAGCTGGAAAGTGGGCTTGGCCTCTGGCTGGACAAGCTGTAATAATGCCTGCAGTTTCCTGAAGCCACACACAGCTGGCTCAGCTGTCATCCGTGAGCTGCACAAGGAACTGGCAGAGTAGCCTCCCCCCAGCCAGCCCTTACCAAGCAGGTGCCTCTGGCCCAGTGCGCTCAGTTAGGAAGCCAACAGATGCAGCGTCCAGGCTGGCCCAGAGGCGAGATTCAGAAGAGGAAGCCAAATCTGCAGACACAGATGCCAAGGACAGAAGAGGGGAAGGCAAGTATCAGTTAGAAAAGGTAGCAAAGTTGGAAAATAAAAATAGGCAACGAAGTCAGAAAGAGAAAGAGTCTAACTCAGAGCAAAACGCATGCTCCCGATCGCAGAGGGAGGTTCGCAGAGTGGCTGAGGGCAGGGTCTACGGAGACAGACGCTTGAGTTCTACTCCCAGCCCTGATGCCTCCTGGCCCTAGCTACGTGTCTAAGGCTCGGTGTGCCCACCCGCAAACTGGAGATGATAACAGTACCGTCAACACACAGGCTGGTGTGGTGACTGGATGTGGTCGTGCTAAGTGCCTGGTAGCCAGCCAAGGCCAAGCAGCAGAGGCTGCTGGCACCAGCAGTGCAGCTGCTGCCACGAGCTTCAGCCACAGGTGCCAACTCCTCTCACTACCTCAGTCTGCACCTGTCAGTGAGGATAGACTCTCCTCTACAAGCTGGAGGGAGGATTAAATGAGTTAATAAAAGAAAAGTACTTAGAACTTTGCATGAGTCACAGGAAGACATTAGTGCTAATATTTTGAGACAAAGTCAGCCACTTGTCACAGAAAGTGGCCCCATGAGGGGATAGGTGTGAGATCTGTGTTGGGCCCCAATGCTATCCCTGGCCTCAGTGCCCCCGCCACCTGCACAATCAGCCTTAGGGCCAAGAAGCACTCACCTTCTCCAACCTGCACAACAAAGGGACTCTTGGGAATGGAGTCGCCGGCAAAGGAGACTCTGACCACATGGGGGCCGGGCTGCGCAGGTTTGTACACACATCGATACACCTGGTTTCCTTTGTCTTCCACCAGCAACTCCACAACGCTCTTCCCTTGGGGGTCTTCCACCTCAACTCCAATGTCTCCCAGCCCGGCTCCTGCGGTAGAGAGAACACGCCATGAGCCCCAGGCACTCTTCCAGAAAGCTCCCTGTTCATGAGCCAAAAGCAGGTGCAAAATCCAAATGAAGACAAGCCCTCAGGAAGGTCCACATCGAGACCTTAACAACTGTTTTCACGGGGTGGCAGAGCTTCTCCTTTTTACTACGTTTTTTTATTTTCTCAATTTTCTGTATTGAAAAGAAAGCAGACAATTCAAGGACTGTGTCTTATTCTGTCTTACCGAGGATCTTGCATAGAACTTGGTCCAGTAGATGATTCTCCAAACTTGGTTTCATTATAACATTTATTTAGCCAAGTCAGAAATGCATACAGAAGTCAACTGAGTTATTAAAAGTCAAGCTTGGGTGTTCGATTTTGGAGAAGAAAGGCTGGTTTTGAAAAATCTAAAAATATAACCAACACATTTGAAAAAGCTCTTGTTTGATTTTAAAAGAGGTCAGGTGTCCTAAGCCTTAGGTTCTGGAGGAGCATATCTCAGGCTTCGGAAGAAAGCCCAAAGGTCCGACCCAGCACGGGAGGCACGTTACCTGCCGTGTAGATGTCAAAGTAGGTGGGCTTATTGGCAATGTTCCCCGCAGCTTCCAAGCCAGGGCCCTTTGCGGTGACTTTACTGGCATCTCCCTGGGCCTTGTCCACATTCACTTCAAATGGGCTCTTGGAGATGTGCTGTCCTGCAAAGAGGACCGCGACCTATAGGAGACACAGAGGTGAGCTATAAACACTTCTCTCTGCCCAAGGAGACACCACCGTGCCACATGCATTCACAATCCCCTCTTGCACCCTCCCCGCGATTGCACACACAACGTGGCTGGAATCAGGAACCCTGGACCTCAGTTAAGTGGCCCGAATGGGACTCTCACTTGGTCCCATCAGCCACACCACTAGGCCTAGGACACCATGCCTTTAGCCAACTAAAAATGCTTAAGTCAGATATTCTTGGCTTCTCTAGTAGGAAATGAAAAAATAAAATGTTTATACTTGAATCTCCGACTTTGGGTCCTTTAAAGGGGCTATAGAAGAAGCCACTTTCTCCCAGAAGGAAATTCAGGATTTTAACCCAGAGTCAAAGTGTTTTTCAAGGGACCAAGCTCACTCTTAGATATATGGATTTTTTTTTTTTTTTTTAAGGAGGTGCCAAGGATTGAATCCGGGACCTAGTACATGCAAAGCAGGCACTCCCCTAGATATATGGATTTGAGACAAAGTACAATGATTTCCATCTAAAACTTAAGTCACAGTTCTCATCTTTGAAATTTTTCAGGGGTATCAGGTTGGGTTTCTTGTGAACTCCTAACTAACTAAAAAATTAATTCATTGATTTGTAAATGCTCCAAGATTTTTTCTCAATCAGTGATGTTCTAAGGGTATAACAGAAACCTAAGGCCACACATCCAGGTGAATCACTAGGGCTCAAGGTGGGGAGTACAGTCTATGTCTCAGAGGCTTGGCCTGGGGGATGCAATTGGCCTTGACGTGCTGCCGTAGGGTTTCTTCCAATGAAGGGATCACCTCGCTGTCCCCAAGGCAAGCTTCCTTAGTCCCATTCTAAAGGCCACTGGACACCATCTCAAACAGGACTCAAAATATTACTGAGTCACAGCCTTAAGGCCTCAGACGAAGTCAGGGTGGCTCCCCATCGTTTCCCCAGGTGCATGAACGGACCACCTGCCTCCACTATAGTCACCTGACCTCCTCCATGCTCAGACTTGATGCGGACAGAGCACCTTGAAGGGGAAAACTTAAGGAAGCCTTAAGGACAAAGAGCCCATCATTTAGTCACTATAGCATCTACACTCCAGGTATGCACCTGCAATCACTGGTTACCTAGAAGGAGTTAGTAAGATCTTATGTCATTGCAAACAATTTAGTGCAATTCAACCAATCTAGATATATTAACTAGCATCTCAAATCTGATTCACAGAGATTCCAAATCTTCTACAATGAGCACAGACACTTTGTTAATCAGAAAGAAAAATAAGGACCACTCTCCTTTGCAAGATGTCACTCTGTCAAATACCTTGAAGCCACCCTAGAAGAACAGCCCAGGCCATGGCCATGGTGCCTCATCTCACCTTGTGCAGCCCGGTGACCTTGGGCAGGTACTCCACAGAATAAGTCTTGTTCTTGTCGCTGTCAGGGGTCACATGTGCCTAGGAGGGAGGATGAGCAACACTTAGAGAAGGTGCTAGGGGTGAGTAAAGAGCATGCTATGGCAGCCCAGGGCCGCAGGGAGCTCCCGAGAAGACCCTGGAAGTGTGAGCTATTTCCTGTCCCACCATGCCTGCGGGGCGCCCCAAGAGACACAGCCTGAGGTCACAAAAACAAAACCACACAGAGCACAAAGGATAACAAAGTCAGGACTGACCCTCCACTGTTTCAGGGCTGGCACTCTCTACCAGAGGGAGAATATGAAGAAAGGTACTTAAACCTTTATTGGCTCAGTAAGTATTAGGAGCTTAGGAAATACTGGGCACAGTGTCAGGTCCCAAAAATAAAACAATGAGCAAGGCAGACACAATCCCTGCCCCGGTGGGGGGAAGAGACAATATGCTAGTGAATTTACAATTTCATTTTGTCCTAAGTTCTAGGGATAAAATATGGTTCTAAGAGGATAAATGGACAGAGGGAGCAGCCTGTGCCAAGGTCCTGAGGGAGGAAATCAAAAGATGGTCATTGTGAGGAGAGCAGGGCAAGAAACACTCTTGTTATTCTGGGCTTCAGTACATACATCCTCAACTAACAAAGACTTGGTGAAATCCAAAGTATCCTTTATTTTATTAAACATTCTGCCCTTGGGTATCAATTTACATCATTTTTTAAGGCACAGCCCTTAGGCAAATTACTTTAGTGACTGTAAGTTTCAGTGTCCTTTTAGTGAAACAGTTTTCACTTATTGTGAGCTTTAATGAGAAAAATGGCGGCATAGTCGCTGGTACTGTTACAAGCCCCCCACCCAGACTCCATGGGCTGCTGGACAGGGAAGAGGCAGCGTCTCCCACAGACCTCCTCCTTGTTCCCCTCAGGGTCCTCGACAAACACCATCACGTCCCCTTGCCCGGCACTGATGGTGTCCACGGTGAACTTGGCCGGCTGCTTCACCATGTTTCCAGTGGGCTCGACTCCTGGAAAGGGGTCACACAAACGCATTACAAGCCAGGCCCAGCTCTGGACCAGCTACCACCCACCGGGTCTCCTTGACGATTCTGAGAGGGGGCACGATGGGACCCAGCCCTGCAGCTCCCTGGGGGGGATGGGGGCAAATGGCTGAGACAAAGCCAGGCCAAGGATAACCAAAGGGGCTAAGCGCCTTTTGTCCTTGTCGTTTAAGCAAGCTCCTACTCTGAAATGTCCAGAGTACTTAAAGGCGAACGCTTGAAGAACCATGTGCTGGGAGGGGGGCTTGCCTCAAAGGAAGCAGCGTGGGGGAAGGGGAGTGAGGGGCAGTGAGAGGAAGGCTCAGTTTTCATTAAAGACCATTGGAACTGTACTAGTTTTTTTAAATTAAACTTTTTATTTTGAGATAATTACAGATTCACATGCAGGTTTTTTTGGTTTTTTGTTTTTTTGCATTCCAATCAAGCTTTATTTACAAAAGCAGACGGTGGACCAGATATGGGCTGGGGTCTACAGTTTTCTTCACAGTAAGAGGAGGGAATTCAGGGTTCCCAATTCCTATTCCAGTGCTCTCTTTATGTCACAATTTATGTCCGTGCTCAGTTTCTGCAATGGCTCTAAAGAGTAACTATCATTTAAGTGATGACACTAAGGCTCTAGGAATTTAAGTCATATGCTTAAGATCACATACCCAGTATGTAAACAGAGCCAGAATTCTAAAAGGTAGTCCTCTCATCAAACCCTATCTTGCTGATCTTGTTTTCAATAAAGAGCTGGATGTCAATTCTTACATCTTTAAATCTTCTGGCTTCAACAGTTAAAGCAACATGGACTTCATCTATATTCACAAGCTGCTGGTTGAATATATCAATTTCCTCCTGGTATTCTTTTACAGTTTGCTGATGCTTTCTTTTTTCTTTGGCTATTTCTTTTGCTAAAGCATTCTGGAACTCAGCATCACTAAATAATTTTCCTTGGTTTCAAGTTCTTTCCTATGTCCTTCTTTCAATGGAAGAAGTTTGTGAAGTTGTACTTTTTCCTTTTCTTGATGAAGGGAAGTTCTAAGTAAATTTATTTCTTTACCAGCAGCTGAAGCTTTGAGCTCCACTTGTTGAGTAAGTCCGATCTGTGCCACCTGTTTTGCTTTTTGCCTCTCCATTTTTTCTAATGCTTTTTCCATAGTTCTTAGGGCTCTAAGGTAATCCTCTTGTTATCTCTTCCTTTAATTAATTCAACAGTTAGTTTTTAAATTTCATTTTGAAATTTCTGAACCATAAATTCGAGTTGCATTTTGGAATGTCTCTCTTTAAAAATAATTTCCTTTAGCCCATCTGTGGTAAGTAGAGCCAGGCTATGAATAGCTTTTATTTTTTTTGCATGGTTATGCAGTTCATCAATATAATTAACAAGTTTCTTTTCAGCTTGTTCAGCTTTCCATCTCCTCTCTTCCTTGATCTAGTTGTTCAACAAGGGACCAGTAAGTGGTGTCTACTGAGCTACTTAGGTCTACTTTAATTTCTTCGGTCTTTTGTTCTGATTCTTCTAATATATTAGAGTTAGCAAAAGATGATCTTACATATAAATCTCTAAGGCAAGGTTGTTTCATTTTACGATTACAACTTATAAAAGAGCTGTTTTTACTGTGGTGCTTAAAAGTTTGAGTAGTTTTGGAACAATGCGGTATTTTTGATCTTCAAGGAATTTTTCTATCGCTTTCTTTTCTGTTTCCAAAGTCACTTTCAGAAGTCACATCTGTGTCTCCTTTTGGTCTAATGTCTTTCTCAGGAATGTCATCTAATAAACAATTTGAACATTCACTGAGAAGCTGTAAAATTTGATCATTTAATTTCTGAAGTTGCATCTCATCCTGAAAATCATTTTTATGATTAATTTTCTCTGGCTCAGAAGATGGACACACAGATACAAAGGATGTCAAAGCAGTATTTGCATTATTTGTTTTAACAAATAGTACCTTTACACAGCTTCCCCAATGGCTACATTGTGCAAAACTATAGTATAATATCACAGAGCAGGATCTTGACACTGATACAGCCCAGATACAATCAGTTCTATCACCACTGCCCTGCTACAGCCTTACACGCTGCCCTCCAGCACTGCCCCCCTCAGTAACCCCTGGCAAACACTGATTTGTCCTCTAGTTCTATAACTTTGTCATTTCAAGAATGCTACATGTAGGATGCAGTGTCAATTAGCACTTAAGGAACTTTCCACCCGATGACTGTTTAACTCAGTTATTCATATCTTTTATCTAAAACTCTTTAAAATGTAAAAAAAAAAAAAAAGAATGCTATGTAAATAGAATCATGCAATATCTAATCTCTTAGGATTCCCCCCCCGCCCCCACTCAGGCTTTTTGCACAGAAGGTGGATGAATTCTGTAGAAAATCACCCAGGTTGTTGGGTATATCAAGAGTTCAGTCCATTTAATTGCTAAACAGTATTCCATGCTATGGCTGTACCACAGGTTTGATTTAACAATCACCCTTTGTTTTTCTGAAGATTTATTTATTTATCCCCCCCCCATTGTTTTTGGGCTCGCTGTCTGTTCTCTGTGTTCTTCTGTGTCTGCTTTGTCTTCTCTTTAGGTGACAGCGGGAACTGATCCCGGGATCTTCCAGAGTGGGAGAGAGGCGCTCAATCTTCTGTGCCACCTCAGCTCCCTGGTCTGCTATGTCTCTTATTGTCTCTCTTCTGTGTCTCTTTTTGTTGCGTCATCCCGCTGTGCCCGTTCTCGGCGCAGGCCAGCACTCCTGCACAGGCCAGCACTCTGCGCAGACCAGCACCTCACGTGGGCCAGCCTGTCCCCCACCAGGAGGCCCTGGGTATCGAACCCTGGACCTTCCACATGGTAGATGGGAGCCCAATCACTTGAGCCACATCCATTCCCCTAACCACCACCCTTTGAAGGAGAGTGGGGTTGTCTCCAGTTATGGCTGATTACAAATAAAGCTGCTAGAAACGCTGGTGTACAGGTTTTTGTGTGAACATAAGTTTTCATTTCTCTGGGATAAATGCCCAGGAGTACAACTGCTGGTCTGTATATTCAGTTTCATGTTTAGTTTTATAAGTAACGAAAACCTGTCTTCCAGAGAGGCTGGACCATTTCAAATTTCCACCAGCAATGTATGAATGACCCAGTTTCTCTGCATCCTTTTCAGCACTTGGTGTTATCACTATTTTTTATTTCAGTCATTCTGATGGGTGTGTATGATATTGCACAGTGTTTTAATGTGCATTTCCTGGATAGCTAAAAACATGAAACATCTTGTCATGTGTTTATCTGATGCCCTCTGCATAACCTCTTAGTGAAATGTCTGTTCATGTCGTTTGCCCATTATCTAATTGGAGTGTTTGGTTTTTACTGTTGAGGTTTTTTTGTTTCTTTGTTTTTAATGCTGAGTTTGTGATTAAAGCACTGTAGGTCTATCTTTTCTTTAGGAGATACCGGGGATTGAACCTGGGACCTCATACATGGGAAGCAGGCACTCAACCGCTGAGCTACATCCACTCCCCTTTTACTGTTGAGTTTTGAGAGCTCCTTATCTATTCTGGATACTAGCCCTTTGTCGGATGCAGTTTGCAAATATTTTCTCCCAATCTGGAGCTTGTCTTTTCATCCTCTTAACAGGATCTTTCACAGAGCAAAAGTTGTTTTGTTTTGGGTTTGTCTTTTTTATAAGGGCCAATTTATCAATTTTTCCTTTTATGGAGCAAACTTTCAGTGTCAAGTCTCAGAACTCTTTGTCTAGTTCTAGATCTTGGAGATTTTCACCCATGTGTTTTTTCATAAAAGTTTTGTAGTTTTATATTTTACATTTAAGTCTGTGATATATTTTGAAGCAATTTTAATATAAGACTAAGATCAAGGTTCATTATTTAGCCTACAGATATCTAATTAGTACAGCACCTTTTGTTGAAATAGGCTATCTTTATTCTAATTGAATTGCTTTTGTACCTTTTATATTGAAATTGGGTAGACTGATTCATCCCATGTTATTATTATTTTTTTTTTTTTTCAAAATTGTTTTAGCTATTCCAGAGCCTCTACTTTCCATTAAATTTTAGAATAACCTTATCTATATCCATAAAAAATCCTGCTGGGATTTTAATAGCAATTGTGTTCAACCAGTATATCAATTTAGGGAGAACTGACATCTTAACTATGTTGTCTTCCAATCTATGCACATGGTATGTCTCTTGATTTATTTAGGTCCTTCTTTGAATTCTTTCATCTGCATTTTGTAATTTTCAACATTAAAGTCCTATACATGTTTTGTAAGATTTATACCTATTCCTTAGCAATTGTAATGATATTGTATTTTTAATTTTGGTGTCCACGTATTCATTCTAGTGTATGGAAACACAATTGACTTTCAAATTTTTGTCTCGTATCTTGTAACTTTGCTGAACTCGAGAAGTTTCTGGTAGAGTATTTGGGAACTTCTATGTAGACAAGCATGTCATCTGCAAATACAGTTTAATTCCTTTCTTTCTGATCTGTATGCTTTCTATTTCCTTGGCACAGTGAGCAGAACTTCCAGTACTATGTTAAAAAAGACATGGTGAGAGTGAACATCCTTGTCTTTTTCCTGATCTTAGGGGGAACATATTTAGTCTTCACCATTACAATACTGAAGCTTTCTGTGATAGATGCTCTACACTGAATTAAGGAAGCTCTCCCTCTATTCTTATTTTTCTGGGATTTTTTTTTTTCCCCCTTAATCATGAATGAGTGTTGAATTTTATCAAATGCTTCTTGGGCACTGATTGATATGATGATGTGGTTTCTCTTCTTTCATTAATATGTTGGATTATACTGATTATTTTTCAAATGTTGAACCAGCTTTTTATCCTTGGAATAAACTTTACTTGGCCTACACTCCCGCCTTTTCTCTCCTCCTGTATTATTATATTTTGTTTCTAGTTTATTTCAGCAGCATTAGTAATACTATTTTTTAAATTTATTTTGGTTCATTTCAGTATTTTTCTAATATCTTAAGATTGAATACTTAATTCTATCTTGTCTTTATTTCTATTTTATTTCTTTCAGCTTTACCTTTCCCTTATCCTATGTTATTTTTATTTATATTATGGTTTCTTTCTTTTCTAATTTCTTAAGTTCAGCTCTAAATTCTCATATTTTATTTTTCTTCTGGTATCACTTTGTTCAACTCTTGTTTCAGAGCTCTCGGATGCTGATGTCCGGGCTCTTGCCTCATCCATATGGAAGAAAGTATAAGGAGTTCTCTAATCTACCCTCTGCTGGAATTTCCCTAGAACCAAAGAAGCCACTTTCACCAAGCTGTCAGCCAGCCCCAGAACATACTTCTCAGAAGAAACGGACAGGAGTTAGAAATAAAGGAAAATATCTTCACAGAATCCCTTCTCCCTTCGATTTACAACATGAGTATTTAATATATAAGACACAGCCTCTAAATTTAAAAAGAAAAAATTACTGAGTAACATAAAATGAGTCTTTAGTAAGTGAAATACATTGATGTTCTTGGATAGGAAGCGTTAATATACTAGATCATTTTTGTTATTTTATCAATTCAATGTAGTCTTTTTTTAGTTTTCCCAAGGACATTATTTTTTTAATTTTACTTCTTATTGTAGTAACATCTATACAATTCAAAGTTTCCCATTTTAACCATTTTACATGTGCTATTCATTCACAATATTATGCTACTATCATCAACATCCAGTACCCAAAATATTTCATCACCTCAAACAGAAACTTTGTATCCATTAAGCAATAGCTCCCCATTCCCCACCCCTAACCTGGTCCCTGGTAACCTGTATTCTAATTTCCATACTCTAATTATCTCATATAAGGGAGATCATACAATATTTGTCTTTTTGTGATTGGTTTATTTCACACAGTATAATATCTTCAAGGTTCATCCATGTCGTCTCAGGAATCAAAACTTCACTCCTTTTTACAGATGAATAATATCTCATTGTATGTATATACCATATTTTGTTTATCCAGTCGTCTGCAGATGGACACTTGGGTTGCTTCCACCTTTTGGCAATTGTGAATAATGCCGCTATGAAGACTGAGTCCCTGCTTTCAACTCTTTTAGGTATATATCTAGAAGCAGGATTGTCAGGCCATATGGTAATTCTATACCTAACTTTCTGAGGAACTGCCAAACTGTCTTCCACAGCAGCATTGTACATTCCCACTAACAATGCATGAGTATTGCTATTTTTCTACATCCTCTCCAACACTTATTTTCTGTTGTTGTTGTTTTTTTTAATAGCGGCATTATAGTGGGTATGAAACGGTATCTCATTGTGATTTTGATTAGCATTTCCCTGATGGCTAATGATGTGGAGCATCTTTTCATGTGCTTCTTGGCAATTTAGGTATATTCTTTGGAGAAATGGCTAGTGAAGTCTATTGCCCATTTTTTAATTGGGTTGTTGTCGGGTTGTAGGAGTCCTTGATGTATTCTGGATATTAAAAACCCATATCCGATATATGATTAGCAATTATTTTCTCCCATTCTACAGGTTGTCTTTTCACTTTCTTGATAATGACCTTTGACGTAACAAAGATTTTTAATTTTGATGAAGTCCATTTTATCTACTTTTCTTTTGTTGCTTGTGCTTTTGGTGTCATCATATCTAAAAAAAAAATCACTTTGAAAATCCAAGGTTACGAAGGTTTCTCCCCTTATGTTTTCTTCTAAGCGTTTTATGGTTTTAGCCCTTCTGTTTAAGTACTCGATCCATTTAGAGTTCATTTTTGTATATGGTGTGAGGTGCGGGTCTAACATCATTCTTTTGCATGTGGCTATACAGCTTTCCCAGCACCATTTGTTGAAGAAACCATTCTTTCCCCCAATTAATATACTTGACACCTCGGCTGAAAATTAGTTCTTTATAAATGTATGGTTTATTTCTAAACTCTTAAGTCTATTCTCTTGGTCTATTTGTCTATCTTTACACCAGTACCACATATTTTGATTACTGTGGCTTTGTAGTAAGTTTTGAACTCCTGTATTATTTTGATGCAAATCACAGACAGCATACTATTTATCCATAAATATTCACTATGTATCTTTAAAATATTTTTTGAATATAGACAATACTGTTTATCACATCAAAAAATGAACAATTCTTTAATATCAAATATTGTCGGAGTTCAAATTTACAATTATTTCATAAGTGTAATGTATTTTTTTTAACAGTCAGTCTGAAACAAGATCCAAATAAATTCTCATATTACTGTGGTTGCTAAGTTTCTTAAGCCTCATTTAATCTCTAGGTTTTCCTCCAACTCTTCTTTTTCCTTGCCATGCATCTGTTGAAGACACTGGGTCATTTCTTCCTATGCTTTGGATTTGCATTAGTTTCCAAGAAATAATTTAGTTTAGGAAAAACTAGTGATAGATTGTTATGTAATAAGATGTCCTTCACACACAGTTAAGAAATGCAAAGTGAAGAAAATACACAGTTTGAGCCCATTTCAGCATAGAAAAAAAAGGCTGCAAGGCTAGAGGGAAATACTCCAGACTCTGAAGCAAAGAATGGGATTGGTAGCTGGAAAGTGGGGCTTTCGCTTTTTGTTTTCTACATTTTGCTTACATTTTTACAAAGTGATCAGGTCATTTAACAAATAGATAAATTAAACATGCACTTAAAATATTGATAAATACCCATTCCATCTGACTTCAACAGTCCCAGAAACAACTTACGCTGCAGGTTGTCTAAGGCGCAGGTGTGGGCAGGTCTACCTGGCTAACTAACCAGGGTTAGTAAAGAGGAAGAACCTCAGCCTCACTCTGTGAACGCCACTGGAGCTGGGCCTGCCTTTAGGAGGAACAACTGCCGCCTTTCATTACTCAGGACAAAGGCTGAACGAAGGCTGCCCTCCTCCACTCCTCCCAAACAGCCAGCTCATGGGCGCGCTAAGCAGAAAATGCTTCAAACAGAGCATAGGTCCTGGAAAAGGGTGCTGCTTAGGTCACAGATCTCTACCAGGCTTTCCAACAAACGAGACAACCACAAAGATCTGTTTGTGGCTACAGGTTGGCCTTGCCCCAGCCCTTGGGTCCTTTCAACCCACTGGACCTGAGCAAGTCAGGGCTCAGTGAGTAGATGTGCAAGTGCTAATTGGCCGGCACATGGAATTTATTCAACAGCCAAAAGAGAAAATAAAAGAAACCTCACAACCCTTTTAGAAACTACAAGAAAACTGCTCTCTATTTCTTGGTTCCATTGGCAGAAATGAAGTGTTGCGGCCACAAGAGAGATAGTGAAACTGATCATGCCCTTCTCCTCACCACGGGGCGAGGAGACTATCTCAAAGCTCACTCCTATGGCTTCACGCTGTCGTCCTGTCGCCTGCCATGACCGTTTTGTCTTCCTACTTCCTCCTGTGTTTCCTCCCCAAGTGTGTAACACTTACAAAGAGGCAGATGAAGGAAGCAGAAATGAGCAGCCACCTTCCTGAACCATAGCAAGGGGTCATTTTCTTAGAAAACAGCACCATGAAAGGAAACCAACTCACGTTAACAATAGGGAACTGGACAGCTAGTGATAAGGTTATTGTAAACAGGCATTTATGCCTTGATTAGATTTAATCCATTTGACCAGTTCTGTTGACAAGGGGCTTATATGGCTGTTACTTAATTCAACAATCGCTCAGGAAGGCGTGTACACACATTCAGGGAGCGAGAAAGCTATTAAGTTAAAATGTTAGCAACTGTTGATTGCAGGGGAGAATATACAGGATATTGTGTGTGTATAATTGCTATCCCTACAGAACGCTATACCCCATAGAAAAAGGAACAAGTTGTATCTTGCTGTGCTTATCTTTACCCGAAACCACACCATGCTGACACGCAACCTTTCTCCTTAAAATGCCAGTGTCGGGAGGCGGCTGTGGCTCGATCAGTGGGGCTCCCGTCTGCCATATGGGGGGCCCCGGGTTCGGTTCCCGGGGCCTCCTGGTGAGGGCAGGCCCGCCCGCACGGCGTGGTTGGCTGACCCAGCGAGCGCAGGCAGCGGGGGGGGATGAATGGATAAATAAAATCTTAAAAATAAATAAATAAATAAAATAAAATAAAATAAAATAAAATAAAATAAAATAAAATAAAATAAAATAAAATAAAATAAAATGCCAGTGTGTCAACCAGAACACCAAACAGCTTGAGCAGAATGGTGTCCTGCAGCTGACTCAGGTCATAAACAGGATGTCTTAGCAAGGAAGCGTCTGCCAGGGGTTAACAATAGCTCCTACCCCATCTGGAAATTGGGAGGCCGCATTAGCATAATGGAAGGAGAAATGAATCAGATGACCCAAGCCACTGCCCCTCCCTATCTCTGATGGTGGCGATCTGCGACGAGGCCCCCTGGTGAACCAGGACTCTGAATCCCCATCTGAAAATGGAAGCGATAGTCCTTTCTTTGTCCCAGAGACACTACACTAAAAGCATAAGGCAACAAACAACATTCTCCACCAGGTGAAAGCAGCAGCATTTCCTAAAGCCTTCAGGGTTACAAGGCTTTTTAAATATGTATCAATAAAATTGATTTGATTTAAAAAAAAAAAAAGTTACAAGGCAGAAAAAGATGGTCATAAAGAAATGGACCTATAAGTAAAAAACATCTGAATAAGAAGGCCTGCAGTTTCATTTCTTTTCTTTTCTTTTCTTTTCTTTTCTTTTTATTGTACTTATTTAGTTAGTTAGGAGGTTCCGGGCATTGAACCTGGGACCTTGTGCATGGGAAGCAAGCACTCAACCACTGAGCTACACCCTCTCCCATTTAAGGATTATGCCTATTTATTTCTTGCTTCTGAAAACATTTCTCCTGAAGCTTCACAAAAGCCTCAGATCCAAGCTCTTACCTTGGCCATAGGCCCTGGCTTTCTTCGGGTTGAGTTTGGGTTTTAGAGGAGCCCCTGGCTTGAGCTTGGCTTTGGGAAACTGGGACAGGTAAGTCATCACTGAGTGCTCATCCACATCTGGGTGAATAATTTCTTCAGGAGTAATGACCTAGAAGAATAACATGGTGAGTGAGTGTCCAGAATCCATCACTTTTCAACTACTGGAGTTTATGCAAAAGTCTCTTGAAACCAAGCACTTCCAATATTAAGACATTTAGAGAGCTTCTCAATTAACTGAAGTTACATTAAACCTGCATGCCAAAGTAAGTGTTTTTTACCCTTTATGGGTAATCACCATCCCCTTTGAGAATCTTATAGAAGCTGGTAACCCTCTCCAGAAAAAATGTTATGCACCAAATTTGCATGGAATTTCAAGAGGTTTGTGATCCCCTCCCCCACAAAAAAAAAAGTCCACTCACTTTCCTGGTTAAACTTTTCAAAAGGGATAGGATACATCAAGTCAGGAGGAAGAAGAAAAAAGCACACAGGATTGTATAAATAGTACAAAAGAGCACAAAGAAAAGCTGGACTTTTCCTTTGCTTAATATCTATTGTCTGTATCTTTATTATCTCAGCTACTAATAAAACATGAAAATAAAGACAATAAGAGACAAAACAGTGACATACTAGATATGTAATCTCAATATATTGAGTCATTTAAAAAATGGGAATGGGCTGTATTTCTCCTGATGTTAGCTTAGGAGCGAGATCAGACTCAGGCTGGCCAGGGGGTGCCGGCCTTCCTGAAGCCAACGGAGCCTCCCCTCCACCCCTGGCCCGGCTCGTCAAGTCCTCACTGTCCCTAGTAAATGAAGCCATGGAGGTAAGCCATACCTCCTCAGACAAACAGAAGGCTCTGTCTCATGGACCAGGTTAACCAAATGCAGGCGAGCAACAATATACCCAGCTTCCCTCACCCTGTGGTTAAAAAAACAACAACAAAAAAAAACCCACCAGGATAACAGAATAAAAAAATAATAATAATGTTCACACAATGGAATATTATGCAGCTGTAAGAAGAAATGAAGTCGTAAAGCATATGGCAACATGGATGAACCTGGAGGACATTATGTTGAGTGAAGCCAGCCAGACACAAAAGGACAAATACTGTATGAATGCATTACTATGAACCAAATATATTGTGTAACATATTGTTTGATTCAAAAAAATTTCATAGGTATCCATTACATTTAATTGAGAAATGTATATATTTATTCATCTGTGTTTACTTTTTAGTTTTTAATTGTTTATATTTTCAATTATTAAATGTACAAAATAAAGTTTAAAAAAATGTTTTAAAAAAATTATTAAAAAAAATAATAATAATAATCCATGGAACTACACTACACAAACAGGGAACCCTTAGTTAAATCATGGACTTACTTAATAGTACAATTAGAAAAATGTGCGATCATCAATTGTTACAATGCAAGGTGTTAGTGGTGGGGTGGTATACAGGAATCCTGTATTTTATACATCATGGTTCTGTAAACCTACGATTTCTCTACTAAAAAAATAAATACTGTGGCAGTTTGGGATTATTTATGAATCCCAAAAAGAGAAAGATTATGTTTGTAAACTAATCTATTCCTCTGGGTGTGATACCCTTTGATTTTATTAAAATTCAGTTGAGGGGCCTTTGATTAGATTACCTTTTAAGATTGCTTTTAGGGCTTTTTTTAATGGGACCACTCAGGTTGAGTCTCCACCCCCTTGCTGGTTCTGGTCTCAACAGACATGCACACAGACTCAGAGAAGGGCGAGCTCTGTCATTTTTGATCCTGCCATGTGACAGGAGAAGGCTCAAACAGCTAAAGCCCCAGAGACAGGTGAACTATTTTGCCTGAAAGCTTACAGCTGACCTTGGGAAGAGAGCCGGGACTGATACAGGAAGCCCTGAGAGACAAGCCCTATGCCAGCCTGCAGCTGAGATCCGGAAGAAGCAGAGCAAGCTGAGCCCGAGAGGGGAAGGCTGAAACCTCACAAAGATGCCCGCCATCTTGCTTCAACATGTGGCAGCTGACTTTGGTGAGAAAGTACCTCTTATGGTACCATGGCCTTGGGACTGTAAGCTCTTACCCCAACTAAATACCCTTTATAAAAGCCAACAGATTTCTGGTACTTTGCATCAGCAGCCCTTTGGCTGACTAATACAGTATCATAAAACATTCTCATGATTAGCCTTCAGGAACAAAACAGCTACTTGGGTTTGAACAACCACCTTCAATACATTCCCAAAAAGGCAGATGTGCGTTGATCTGGCATTTCTTCCAGACAGCCCCTCGACGGACCTTTACAGTACCAGCATCATACGAACATGAAAAGGAGATGATTTTAGGTTTAAGAGAAGATGAAAACATACCAAACCACTGTCTGAAGGTGGAAGAGCCAAGAAATGCAACCTAAAGCAGAGATATGATTCCAAAACCAAACCAAAGTAAACAAGGCAATACACTGAACTCAGATCTGAACATCAATTTAGTCCTTGACAGAGCCTGAAGTGAGGTCGTCCATCCCATGGCACTGGCTACCCACAACTTCTCTTGACCAATGCTTTGAACACAAGAGTGCCTAATTATTAGGGGGAGTTTTTAGAAGGAAAATACTGATTTTCCTCCCTGTTTGGGAGACTGGACTTCAACAAACAATGTGCCTACTGTAGATGGCCTCCAGGACATTCTATTTCCAAGGCCTTTTGCTGCATTCCCATGGTAGTACTGTGGGCAATACAAATTCTACCATAATTCCCACTAATGGTGGATTATCATGGTTTAAATTTGTTTTGTTTTGTTTTTTTAGTTCTAATTCCTATGACTTTCTCTGAGATGTTGGATTTTTTCTTTATAGGTCAAGAACAGTCAGATATTGGCAGTTTCTTATGGCTCAATTTAATTGTTAAGGTCCACATTTGTAGTCTGGGGTTCAAAGATAGCCTCAAGATATCTGGACCAGAAATACTGTAAAATTTTCTGTCACTTGGAAAGAAAGAGTGGCACAAAGATTTTTTAATAATCTACAAGTACTTAAGTCAATAAGAACCTATTTTTATGGGTAAACTGAGGAAGATGGGAAAGTGCCACAGGCAATGCTTTGCTAAGATTTTTGATGTCTGAATGCCAGGAAGGTCAAACTGCCTGTGTGATCCAGAGAGACAGTCACAGACTGCCAGAACAAAGAGTGGGTGAAAGCAGGAATGTGGGGCACAGCCGTGTGCAAGGTACCTGTGGAACACCCAGCCAGTCATCCGCCTGCTGCATGGCTTCTCGGGCATTATCCACAGGCTTTTGGGGATCCCAGGATTCCCAGTCTGGGCACAGACCTGTTAACATAACACAGAAGATGCTTTTAGCATTAGAAATTAAAGGAAACCACATAACTAAACTAACATTGAAGCAATCTAAGCAGGACTAATCCACTTGGTCTCTTAATTCACAAAATGGTGTTTACCAAAAATTTTAGCGAATCAAGTACTAAAAGGGCAAAAGTATCAAAGACATGAGTATGCAAGGTGGAAGCTATGCTGTAGTAGCTTAAGACTTCTTCAGGCTGCTATGATTAAGGTAACGGTTATATGGTCCTTAAAGGTCTGGTAAAAATGCATAAATAAATGAATAATGCCTGTAAAACCATTTTTGGGGCCCAGTACCTTTTGGCAGGGGAGATTTTTTTTCAATCGTATTTGGATATATCTAAAAAGACTAGACTATCAGCCCGTAGGATTCAAATATCTACTTGCTCAAAGGCAAAAATTTAGGATCATCTTTTTAAAGCTTTTGTATGCACAAGAAGTCTAGGACAAGGATAAAAATCTCCAGGGTTATACTAGGAAGAGCTATCCTGAAATGCCTCTTTGGATGAAAGCAAGGAAGGGGACCCTGAGAAATGAACTAATGATGGGCTTTGGGTTATTATGTCGGAATGACACCAGCTTATAGGCTCTATCAAGAAAGAATAAGGTAGGGGAACGGGTGTAGCTCAGTGGTTGGGTGCCTGCTTCACATGTACAAGGTCCCGGGTTCAATCCCCGGTACCTCCTAAAAAAAAAAAAAGAAAGAAAGAATAAGGCGTCAGTCTTCCTGCCCTACTCAGTCAATACTAGTTCTGCTTTGAACATGATGAGAATCTTCCTTGTAAAATACTAATGTGCCTAGCACATACACAACACCCAGTAAATGGCAAATATAATTATTAGAGTAGTTTTTAAATTAAAAACAATTGGGGCGGGGAGTGCCTATAAACACAGGCTCTGGTTTTTCTATTGAGTGTGTACCAGCAAACTCTACCCATCAATCTAAACCCTCCAGTGAGGATAATTACTACCTTACTATATTTCCAACCACTTAGAATAGAAGAACCCATCAAGGGTGGAAAAGGCTCCAACTGGATCATGACCAAGCACTATTTCGCAGCAGTATGGAAAGAAAAGGGCAGAGAAAACCATATATAGTCAAACCCGTGGTTAATAAAAATGGGTACTTTCCACTCAATGGAAGATTTTCGATTTTCATGCCAAGCCACCTAACAGGGCTACATGTTCCTGCCAAAGCCAGTAGGAAGCAGGGCATGAACTGTGGGAAGAAGGAGAACTTTGGAGTCTGGATGCTGCTCTAAGCAGCTACATTTGGAATTTGAATAAATAACTGAATTTGGTGCTCAAACAAGTCTGGATACGCCTGCAGACCTGCCATTGGAAGGGTAAACAGAGCCCATTTTTAGTTCAATTAGCTATCTTACATTACAATGGACTAAAACCAGGAGAAAACCACCAAATCAACAACAAAACTGGATTTCCCCATTGAAATGAAGGCTTAGGGCCCAAATAACAGCACACGTCCCCATCCCAAAGAAATGGGTTAGACAGCCATGGGCACTCACCTGGAGCACAGCTATCTACCAGGGCTCCAAGGGCTTTGCCATCTTGCCAGTTCTGGTTAAAGTTGGTGATGGGCAAGTAGGGGATCTTGTTCTGAATCCATCCCAGCAGCCTCTGCTTCGGTGTCTGCTTCTTGGCATCATCATCCCCTTCATCCTCCCACACGGGCATAGAGATGGAGTAGTGGAGGATCAGTGTCCACACCAAGCCCAAGATGAGCTTCAGGTTCCCATCCACGATGGCCTTGCTGTCTGGGAAGAGAGGCACGGGCTTGGTCATTCCTTTGGGTTATACAAGTGTGAATCATGCTCTTTGTAAAAAATAAATTAAGTTCTCATCAGATAGACAACCCTAAAGAGATATTTAAGAGTGACAGGATGTAATGTCTGCAATTTGCTTCAAAATACTTGGGATGAGAATAGATGAAATAAGATTGGTAAAATGCTGTTAATTGTAATAACAGGGTCATTGTTATATAAGGATGCACTGTACTATTGTTTCTAATTTTTATGTATATTTAAATTTTTCCATAATGAAAAGGGTTTGAAATTTAAAGACTCACTTAAAAAAAAAAAAAAAATGATAACCCAATTAAAAAATGGGCAAAAGACTTGCATATACATTTCTCCAAAGAAGATATACACATGGCCAACAAGCACATGAAAAGATGCTCAACATCATAAGCCATTAAGGAAATGCAAATCAAAACCACAATGAGATACCATTTCACAATTGCTAGGATGGCTTTTTTTTTTAAAGAAAGATCCAAACAATATCAAATGTTTCAAGGTTGGCAAGGATATAGAGAAACTGGAACCCTTGTACATTACTGGTAGGAATGAAAAATGCTGTAGCCATTATGGAAAAACAATTTGGCAGGTCCTCAAAAAGTTAAACATAGAACTGCCATATGACCAGTAATTCCACTCCTCGGTATATACCCCAGATAACTGAAAACAAACAAGTACGTGTATATACATGTTCCCAGCAGCACTACTCACAATAGACTAAGGTGGAAACAATCCAAATGTCCATTAATGTATAAATGGATATAGTGGAATATTATTCATCCATAAAAAGGTATGAAGTACTGATACATGCTACAACACGGATGAATCTTGCAAACATGCTAAGTGAAAGAAGATGGACACAAAAAGTAACATATCATGTGATTCCATTTTTATGAAATTTTCAGAATAGGTAAATCCATGACAGAAAGCAGATCAGTGGTTGCTAGGGGCTGGGGAGAGGAAAGCATGGGAAATGACTGCTTAATGGGAATGGGTTTTTTTTTGGGGGGGGGGGGGGCGGATAGCAGTTTGGCATTGTTTATGAATTTCAAAAATAGATACTGGATTATGTTTGTAAACTGGTCTGTTCCTCTGGACAATATTAGATTGTATTTTCTTCAGAGGTTTCACTTTTAAATTACGATTAGGGCTTTGATTGGGCCACATCAGTAGGACACTGAGTGCCCGCCCCCTTGGTGGGCAGGGACTCACAGAGAAAACAACAAGGCAGAGGAGTTAGTTGGAGTTTTGGATGCTGGAGCCCCAGGAAGTAAACACACAGGAGAAGAACACAGAGGAGTAGAGATGGCTCCATAGACACGGCAGAGGCCCTGGGAAGAGAGAGAGCCTGATAGTCTACAGCTGACCTTGTGGCGAGACCAGAGCAGCTGAGCCCGGAGAGGAATGAGCCCCGGGAGAGAGACGAGACTTATCCCAGCCTACAGCTGATACTGGAAGAAGCTGGGACCATGGAGCCTTAAGAGGAAGCAGGAGGCTGAACCCTGACCGACATCGGCAGCCATCTTGCTCCAACATAAGGCAACAGACTTTGGTGAGGGAAGTAACTTATGCTTTATGGCCTGGTAACCGTAAGCTCCTACCCCAAATAAATACCCTTTATAAAAGACAACCGATTTCTGGTATTTTGCATCAGCACCCCTTTGGCTGACACTACGGGGGTGGGTGATGAACTGTTTTGGAACTAGACAGAGGTGGTGGTTGGACAACATTGTGAATGTGCTAAACGTCAATGAACTGTACACTTTAAAAATGGTTAATTGTAACTTATGTGAATTTTACCTCAGTGAAAAAATTAAAGAAAACAGTTCAGAAATATAGACAGTAAAAGGGGTGGTGCATCCCAGAGATAACCACTTGTCAACTGTGTGGCGTAGTCTACCAGAGTGTGTGTGTGTGTGTGTGTGTGTGTATGCGCGCGCGCACATACACCGGTGTATGTGTTTGCTGCTCTGAATTTATATTACACTATACAGTTGGTCTTGAAATTTTTCTTTTCACTAATCATTATGCCCTCAGCATCTCTTCCCTATAAAAAGTTGCTTCTGTTTATACTCCACCTATAGGTGTGAGGCCAGTTCCTCCTCAAATCTCATCAACGCTAGGTTTGATGCTACTCTTTGCTACTCTGCTAGTCAGTAACTCCTAAGAGGAACCCATTAGCAGTCAAGCCAATCCAACCAGGCAAGTGACTGGCCAAAGCCTGGCCCTTTTCTCATGCTCCCCCTGCTAGAGGAACACAATTCTAGGAAACCTGCTGCCACTGGTTTCTACCATCCACTCCCCTTGGCTTCTCTGCAGCTCTTTGTCCTCTTTCCAGGATCTCTCTTGATTTCTCTGCACACACCCCTCCACCACGACCAAACCCCACCCCCCATTCTACTAGGTCCCCAAGCCAAAAATGAGAGAACCCTCTTGGAATCCTCCTCCAATGTCTTGGCAAATCCTTTTCTATACCCTGCCGATAAATATGGGGCCCCTCTCCCTCTGAGTCCCTGACAACGATGACATTGAATCCACTGTTCACATAATCCCAGAACCAACTTTCTAGTCAAGTACCCCTGTGCTTCCAAACCAATTCCCTCCCCCTTTCCTGCCCCCCACCCCCCTGCTCACAGTGAAACTCCTTCAGAACCCTACCCAACCTCCAGCCAGTCTGATTTTCACCTTATCTCACATACCCCCAATACTCCACATGCCAGGCTCAACTCCTGGGTCCTGGACCACAACTTACTTTGAACCCTTTGGGCCTTTCCATTTGTTCTTTATTCCCTTTGTTTGGAAGACCCTTCACCCCACCCCCTGGGGGGCTCATCATTCTAGAGCCAGGTCTAATGGTTGGTAGAGCCTCATTGCCACCAGCAATGAGGCTCTACCATTAGTGCAAATGTGCCAGGTCCTCTCCCTTCTCCGCCTCCCGCCCCTACTCCAGGACTATAAGCTCCTGTTGGGGAGTATCCCACCACCCTGTCCCACCCACCCACCAGGAACCACCACAATTTTGGCTAAGCACACTCCAAATTGCACGTAATGAAACCCAACTGCAACCACATGAAAGCTACATTTGCATGCTGGTAAGGAGTAGATGGCAGGCCACTAAAGACTGAAAGAGTGGGGCTTTTAAAAAAATTAACCTGACCCTCACATCCTCTTGCAACAAAGACCCTCTTTAAAACCACTCTTAAACCACTTTAAAACCAAACCCACAGAAATCAAAGGTAATTTCATGGTTGCAGATTTAGTCATAATAACGCTCGATCTTCTGCAACTGGACAAAATAAAGATTATCATCAACAGGTTGGTAAGACAAACTAAATTCTAGCAATCCTCACCCAAAGTTAAGGTGCCTGGGGATTTTCTATGTACTGAATTGTATAAATAATAACTTTTAACCAGGACTGTAACTTGTGGGGTCCAGTGAAAAATGAAAATGTAGGGTTCCTTGACCAAAAAGCATTAAGAATTTCAAGATGGTGACAGCAGAGCATTAAACCAAGGTGAGGGCTCTTCTGAGAACAGAGCTCTCTGCCACTGCACAGGATACATGGTCAGGGTGCATGGCCATGATGCCGGCCCTGCTTTCAAGGTCCTGTGGTCAATAAAGCAGCAAAAGTCTGCATAAAACACTGGGCCCTATTTAGAACTTGGACATCCAAGGAATTCATCCCACTGGACTGTACATTTTTCCAGGTGGCAGTCTTTGACCTTGACTGAGATTTTGGGACTAGATGTCCTGTTATGAGGGTGTTTTGGATGTGCTGCTGATTACAGAGTTACCAATCATGAGAAATTCCAGGTCAAACATTTTCCCATGCTGGTTTCCTTTACTCAGGCTAAAGGGAAAAGAGCAGTCTTCAAAAGAGTGGGGGAGGAGGAAAGGAAATAAAGCGTGCGTATGCTTATCATTAGTAGGTAATGGGGGTGGCATATATTTCTTGCCCCATAAGGATTTGAAAATCTCAACCAGACACGGGCATCAGTCTGCAAAGCTGAAACTGAGTTATGTGTTAAACACTCTTCAAAAGCAAACTTGCAGATTTAGTTCATAAATCAAAACATGAAACCAGTTTGTTCTATTTTTACCCAACTTATTCATGTTGGTCTAGAGGAGAGAGACATGAGTCTTTTTCAAAAAAAAAAAAAAAAGAAAAAGAAAATTGGGGAGGAAATATGACCCAGCTAAGTCTGAGCCAAATTTAAGAAAAACACAATGCCCAGAACTTCTGTTTCCAATGAAATCAAGGTGGGTGTCCAAACGGGAAAGCCCCCATTAAGGTTTCATTGGAACAAACTATTCCTTCATCCTGCTGTTCTCTGAGGCTGGAGGCAGAGCAGCCCTCATTCCAAGTGATTTTGACAGGTGAAGGTTCAATTCTTACCCAACTCTTGGAACAATAAAAAGATGGCAGCTTGCCCGAAAGGCCTCCCCGGTTCCCATGCCCATGAAATAGGAGCCTCCCCCACACCCCACACCCTGCAAATGAAATGCTACGCAGCGTCACACTGTCAACGTCTGATCATCACAGCAGATTACAGAGCTTTCGGACTTGCCTCTGCTCCGCGACGTTTATGCCAAGTGTAAACATGGAGCAGAAATATAAAAAAGAGGAAAAGGCCAGATGAGCCAGAAGCCTCTCCGGCGGGCTTCCAGGCTGTTAAGAGTTGCAGAGGGCCTCTTGCAGGAATAAAATAAGCCACGCCCGCCTCGCCTGCCCAGCCACCTAGAGTCTGCTTAGACTGCAGCGGGCTGGGATCTGGCCACGGTGACCCAGCCAGGGGCATTGCTCGTGTAATTGGCCCTGCTCTGGACAACAATGACCCTCAAACCGCATACACTTTCTGGAACTACTTAAAATTGTCCAGTGCTGCTTGTAAGTGAGGGTGGTGGCTTTTTATGAGCTACTGCAAATTCTAGGATGGAATCTTTTCAGGTCATTTCTGTACATCCGTTCTTGAGTCCTGGTTAAGAAGCATTCTGGAAGGGGCACATGTACATGGGTGGAAAGCAGCTATTTTTAGGCAATCCTCCGAAGCTGGCTCTATCTTGGAAGCATCTCTCCTCTGCAGAGAGGTTTCCCAGATCCCAGAGGGACGGTGCTCTTTCAAGTCTCTCTCCTCACATCAGGAGGGCACCAGGTTTGTGCAACCATCTGTGCGCATCTGGGGAGTTCCGGAAGCCAATCCAGGGACCTCCTCCTCTCCTGGCTGTTACTGATTAACCAGGGTGGCAGGAGTGGTGGCCGGGAAGGAGACGCCTGAAGAGACACCATTCTGAATTTCTGCCCTCCTGGGTAAGGATAACAGGTCATCCTTTGGCCATACTGCAGCTGGGTCAGAAACCGCAAACAGGAGACTCCATGGCAATCAGGAGAGGTAGGTGTTTCATAAGATCGACTACTAGTGTGTTTGGGGACAAGACACCAAAGCCACACCCACACTGGGGAACAAGCACCACATACTCTGCTCCATGCCCTCTCACCTGTTACCCTGTGAGAGGCAGTGTGGCAGAGCGGTTACGAGTGCAGGCTCTGGAACCAGAGAGCTCCACTACGTATGTGACTTTGAACAAGCCATCTCCCCTCACAGCCTCACTTCTCCTGTCTACCAAATGGGAATGATCACAGTCGACCCCTTCACAGGGTTCTTGTAAGGAGCAGGTGGGCCAGAGTCTGCCAAAAGGGGAGCACAGTGCCTGGCATACAGTAGGTGCTTAATAAGTCCCTCCCTCCCCTCACTTACTCACACATCTAATATTTGTGTGCCTGCTATGTGCCAAACACTCCTCCACAGAGCCAGAAGCCTAGAAGCTATAACCCAGGCACTGCGAGCAAACAGGAAATGAAAGGGAAGAAAACGCCTTGTGAATTAACAAGCAGATGAAATGTTAAATTTGTCGCTTCTCTGAGCCAAGCAGTTTATCGGGAGGGACGGACCTCACCATCCAGAGGTCCCCACTGCCCAGTTCCAAGGGGAGGCTGACGCACAACGCTGCAAAGAACATGGGCATGCAAGGCCCATGCAGTGGGACCCTCAGAGCTGGGTGTTTAGGAGGCCACCATGGCCCGACACCCGCAGAGAGGAACCAAGAATCGCCCAGATACTACCGATCATTTATCATCAGACCTTCCTGAAAGAAAATCTGGTACAAAGAGCAGCCACAAGGGCCAGGGATCTGCCCCCTCCTTGACGTTCCTGACTTCACACTGCCCCCAGCCCACCCTGACCCCTGGCTCCAGCCCCCTTTGTCTGGAACTCTTGTCTACATCCAACTCTGCACACCTGGAAGAGACCCTGTGAAATGGCCTCTCAGGGCCTCGTGGCCTTCTCTTTCAGTGCACCTACCACAGCTGTAGTGACACAATCTTCGTGTCCCGTGCTTCTCTGCACAGCGTCAGGTCCGTAAAGTCAGGACCTGGCTGGGGTTGGCTCCCTGCTGTTCCCACAGCCCAGCCCACGTGACCGTTTGGGGGACAGGCTGTCGCCCACTCGGCTCCCACCCTCTCACCTCCACACACACAGCCTTTGCAGGCAGAATTCCAAACTGCTCCCGACTGTGGCAGTCTGAAGCCCCAGCAGGGAGCACGGCATCTGGCACAGAAGGAGGGCGGGAAGGGCTGACCCGTGTGCAGGATCTGGAGACGGCGGCCTCAGCCCCACCACTCGCCGGCCATTAGGTTCCTCTGCGCCTCAGTTTCCTCACCTGCAGATGGGGACTAACTAGAATGCATACACAGGACTGCCAGGAAGACTAAGGGAAACAACACATCACTCAGCAGAGACTCCAGGAGTCAGGCAGCCCTCGTGCAATGCTAGGATTATTGTTACTGTTTTTCTCACCACCACTGACTTGAGCATGCTTTTATCAATCTTTGAGACAAAACAGACAAAAGAAGGAAGAAAAAGTGGAAGCTTAGCAAGTAGAGGTGCACACAGGGGCTTCCTGCCAGCCTTGCTCGCTTAGGCAGCCTACAGCACAGCAGCCCGTGAAAGGCTGCCACAAGGTAACCCCACCCGGCAGAGATGAGACCACCGGGCCCAGACCCCGGCAGCGGTGCTCACCGACATCCCAGGCCGGCGCTGAAGTCTCTCTGCATCCTTCCAGGCCTGAACAGGCCATGGCTGAATGCAGGCCTCAGTCATCCAAACAAGACGGCGCCCCCAGTTCCTCAGTTAAAACCCAGCCTGGAGGCCACCCACCCCTGAGGCCATTTAGGAAAGAACCATTTATGGTCAGCTGCCCAGGACCGGGGCCACATGTCTGGCAGATGATAGACTGTGCGCTTTGGCTATTCCCAACCCCTCACATCTCGCAGGCCTGTATTTAGGGCACTGGGGGGCTTCCAGATGCTCCAGAGACCCCTGCACAGAATGAAGGGGCCCAGGCTCCTCTCCTAAGCTCCGAACCAACAACAGGGCTGTCTGTGGGACACAGGCCAAGATTTAACCAGGTGACTCCTGCCTCCAGTGACCAAAGCATGTCTGTGGCAAAGGCCACCCGCTGGCTACTAAAATCCTTTCCCCCTTCTAGGCATGTGCCTTCCAGCTGGACGGCACTTCCCAACCTCCCTGGCAGGTCAGTGGTGCTGTGTGTCTCGCCAATGGGCAGTGAGCAGAAGGAAGTGTCGCGGCCACCAGGCTGGGACCTGAGGTCAAGAGTGTGCCTCATCCATGCACTCCCTTCCCCTCCTGTCAGGCAAGCCACGGGCATCGCAGTCACCGAGCACTGACCTGCTGCCCTAGGAGAGGCCAGAGCAAGGTAATAGAAGGAACCTGGGCCCCCGAATAGGGTACCCCACCAAACTGGAGACAGGAAAAGCACATTTTTTATAATTTTTAAGCCACTGTATTTTGTTTTGTTTTGTTTTTTAATCTCTTTTACTGTTACAGCAGTTTAACTATAACAAGGATGTTCTAGTCCTTGCAAAACCTGATGTTACACTTACACAGGCCTATTTCTTGGTAAGAAAAAATACAGACCACAATAAAATACAGGTGGACTGGGGTGTTGTAGTCAGGTGGATTCCAATTCTTCTTCCTTATGAAAGAAACATCACAAAAGCGCTACTAATTACCTACCAATTTTTACACATCAATATGGCAAGGTTCAGATACAAAGAGTGCATTCAGAAAGCCTTTTTTTTTTTTTTAATTTATTTATTCATTTATCCCCCCCTTGCTGCTTGTGCTCGCTGGGTCAGCCAACCACACCGTGCGGGCGGGCTCGCCTTCACCAGGAGGCCCCGGGAACCGAACCCGGGGCCTCCCATATGGTAAACGGGAGCCCCACTGATTGAGCCACAGCCGCTTCCCTTAGAAAGCCTTTTAATATTAGTAATTTTTAAAGAGATGCTACAATAGGCCAGGGGTGGCAAATGCTGCTGGCACATGAGATGAAAACTTGTTCACTGTGTTGAGAAGGATTCTGAGGCTGTATGTGGATTCAGTAAGAAAGACCATTAAAATTACCAATGTCTGCCAAGGCATAGGGAGTAGAGGCTCAGCAAGGAAGATTATAATGCAGATTAGCAATGCCTGCCCTGGGCATGGCATAGGGGGGGTGATGGCTGGCATTTCCTCTGCAATGGAATTTAGTAAGCATTCCCAAATCCCTGCTTTCTACTATACGTCGGTAATACATTCTTTATGCATAGCCTCAGACTTCAAATTTTCTACTTTGCCAACTATTCCTTCTGTTCTCTCTTAGCTGTTGGACAATTTTTGCCTGGCATGGTTGAAACAAATCATCTTACAAATACCTTCCTTTCATTTCGGTGCAGTGTTTGGTAGACTTTCAGATCATAGCTCCTATGATGATATACTGCTCCATGATTTATCCCAAACACCTTATTTTTTGGTTAAGAAATATCACTCTACTTAATAGCTTCATTTCCATCATCCAGTGGGCTTTGTTTTCAATGCCGCTTTTATAAAGTTTCTGTCTCTTCAAGAATGACTTCATATCCAACAACAAAGCAACACTGGATTAAATGAGATAGCTATACTAAAGGGCCAAGAATATAGCCAAGGACTCCTGCACAGGAGAGCAAGGGTGAGGACCCAGAGTCCGGTCCTCAGGGAGCACGGGCTAAACCCCAGCAGGAGCCAGCGAGGCCTTGGCGTGGTGCCGCCTGTCATCCGCTCCCAGCTCCAGAGATGTGGCTCGGAGAGCATCCCCAGGTAAAATAATCAAGGCTGGCTGCGCAGAGGCGACCTCCTAACCTTCTGATTGTGGCTCAGCTAAGAGCTTGTCAGGTGGGGAAGCCACCTCACCTGAAAAGCACCTCACTCTCCTGGAGCCGATCCAGACCCCAGAGCAGGTCCCGGGAAAGCGGTGCTGGTTGGAAGGGCCCTGCCTGGGAAAGACTCCTAAGTGCCTGGTCCCCTTACGTCCACAACAGCCAAAATTGGACGGCAGCTCTCTCTGCCAGACTCCTCTGGGCCCTGTGAGGCTTGCATCACCTCACTTGACCTCACGTTGTCCCTGTGGAGGTGGCTTTTACAGTTAATCCCATTTTACAGATGAGAACACAGAGACCTACAGAGGTGAGGCCACTCGACATAGTGGCAGAGCCTAGATTTAAACCCGGTTCTTTCCCTTGCCATATCCCAGCCTCTTACCCTCACCACTTCTCGGAATACACACTATCTCACAACAGCTCGAGGAGATGAGTGCAGTTATTACTCTCGTTTACCGAGGAGGAAGCAGCACAGGGAAGTGACTCACTTGCAGTCACCAGCTAGGAAGTAGCTGCATTTTGGAGGTGAACCAGGCTTTTCTGATCCCCAGGCAAGCCTCTGAACTTCTCCCTGCTCCAGTCGTTCTCGCAATCCCTAAACGCCAAAGCTTTAGGGAGAAAGCACGGGGGCATGGCAAGTGATAGCATAAGGGAGGGGCAGGCTAGCAGTAAGAGCTGGATTCTAGCCCCCTTGACTCAACCATGACTTAGCCTCCACTACACCCCAGGGACAGGGTGGTTCTAGAATGATGGTGGCCTGACCCTGTGCCAGGGGGTCCGCCGTGCATCCCCCACTGCATGGCACATGAAATATCAACTTGGGGGAATCGGGGAAGATGCAGCTCTGCCCTAATTTACCCAAACCTACTAACTTGGGTTTTCCCTGGAAAACAGAAACTGAGTCATTTACATACCTAAAAGCTCAATTTGTTCTATTCATCTGTTCTCATGTACAACTAATATTTCCCAAGAGCCTACTGAGCACCAGGCTCTGTGCTGGACACAAATTTTACTTATAAGTAAGAAAATAAGTTAAATTGGCTTTAAAATACTTCTCAAAGGGATGACAACATTGTTATAAAGAAAAACTGGAGTCTCCAGAGGGTAAGGCTTTGAAGACATTTTAAGGGAAAAAAGGAAAAGAAAAAATACTTTTTGTCTTTCATCCCTTGTGCTAGGCTATGTTTCCTGAGATTTTTAGTTTGGGTTTGGTTGTTTTATTTGGTTTTGGTTTGGCCATCCTATTATTTAATTAGGAGTGAAAGTTAAAAAAAAAAAATCGTGTCTAAGATAGGTATTCATGCTTCAACTGTAAATTTGTACAAGTTGAGCCTGTTACAAAATCAGATCAAGGTGGCTTCCTTGGTTTAAAAGGGAAGAGATCAGTTTGCATCGCCGCCACCCCTCCTACCCCCCATAACTCAATCTTACAACCCATATGAGCCTGTTATAGAAATGGCGGCCTGCCCAAATATTGTGAAGTCATAAAAGGAACGAAACTCCAAATTTAAAGTCTTGAATAAGAACCAAGCTGAGGGAAATTCCAAATAATTTATAACTGCTGGCTCCCACCATCTCCAAAAGAAAGAGGATGAAGTTGGAGAAAAGGGAAGTTGGAGGAAAGGAAATTCTCAGAGGACCGATTATGCAGGCACTTTCTCTGCTTTACCTATATAGACACGGTTTTCAGGTCTTCAGCATAGTGAAAGGCTCTAATTTGCATCCCCCATGACACACCCTTTCAATCCACAATCACAAGGAGAGACCTCTGAATGCGTGTCCCACCCAATTACAACAGAGCTCCCAGCAAAGAAGGGAATGGAATTCCTCACCACCAAAATCCACAAGTAAATAGCCGCGAACGGGGATGGGATCAAGCCACTCCAACAAAAGGTAGCTCACTTGCTCAAGTAATGAGTTTAACTGAAATCGGTAGCCAAGTAACCCATGGGCCAGTGACACTAACCTAGTCAAGGGTTAGAAAAGCCTGGCTCACCTCTCAGTTGCAACTTCCTAGCTGGGTGACTGTGGCTAAGTCACTTCCTATGCTCAGTATTCTCCTGTGAGATAATGTAGTGAAGCGGATAGCATGATGCCTGGTGAGGCAAGGACTACAACGACGACTACTATTGCTGCTAGTACTATTACACGCACGCACATGCATGGGAACTGATGTGCACTGTCAGCCTTGTGAAACAGACTCAATGCCATTCAATTCTGGTTCAAGACTGTTCAGGGCCAGATGCCCCAGAACTCGGTCCTCCAACACAGACAAGCATTCCACATGCTAGAAACCACAAGAGCCGCTGGGCCCATGAGGGACCTGAGATTAAGACTGATAGAATCAAGATGTTCTCTGCTAGGTGAGCTGCTGAATGAACCGGCAGTTTGCTCAAATCTGCAGGGCACCCCATCTCCTCCAGCAGATTCCTGAGAAGTCTGCAGGGGCCAAGCCGGGCTACCACTGCTGACAGAAAATTAAATGTAAGGTTAAAAATTCAATTCAAAGCACCACGTATTCAAGAAAGTTCCCTAACGTTTTTTTGTTTTTTTTTTCCCTAATGGGGCGGACGAAAAGTGAAGGGAGGGGAGGTAGGGAGTACAACTTTTCATACTCAAGTTGATACAGAGCAAAAGTGGGTTCTTTTCTCCTGGTGCATCTTTAAAGACAATTGCTGAGACACTGGGGTTTCAGAAAGAAAGAGTTTTATTAGTTGTGCAAGCAATGGTACACATGGCCTTCTAGCCCAAAACTGCCTCCCTAACTGCTGAAATTCTAATATTTTATAACATGAGGGTGCTAATGAAAAATTGGATGGAGCTGGACACAGGTTCCTTCATTAATAAACATTAGGGGGTTGAACAAACTGGGGGTGGGCCCCAAACCAGAAGCAGTTACAAAGTTACAATCCTTTTCAGGGATCAAGGTTCTGGGATAAAGAGCAGAGGTCAGTCCTAAGGTTTTCCTCATGGATATTAAACAGAGGAAGGTAGAGTGGTCACCATCCCAATAGAAAGCATACACAAGGGTGAGCTCAGTCTAGAATTACCATCCCAATGGTAAACTACACAAGGATAAGACTAAGCCTGGAGTGAGCTGGCTAGAGGGGTGGGGCCATGCTAGCTAGCTGCAGTAATTTCAGTATTAACCTTTTGCTATTTTATAATGTAAAGGCATCTATATAATGCTTTAGTGATCATAATTATTTGTTAATGCTTTTTAACCCTTGTTTACACAGTGATCTTTAAACATTAACGGAGTTCATTACAATAATAACATGGGGAAGCAACCAAAAATAACTGAAATGCCTCTCCATGAGTAAAGAGTTAAATAAAAGTGAAAGCACATTCATGAAAAACAACAGCAGGCTGCTGTGAAAAGAATAAGAAAGATTTGTTTGTTCCATTAGGGCCAGGCATCCAGATATATTAAGGGAACAGGACAGTATGCAGAAATATATATTGTGCAAATCCTGTTTTTAAAAGTGTCACTGCATCTGGAGAAAAAGCCGGAAGCACACACACCAAACTGTGCTTACTGGCTCTCTCTGGGAAGAGAACTGAGGGTGAGCACATAAGGTAGGTTTCACTTTTGTTGTGACATACCTCAGTGTTGTCTTAATTTTTTTTTTTTTTTTTTTTTTTAAGATTTTATTTATTTATTCATTTATCCCCCCCTTGCTGCTTGTGCTCACTGGGTCAGCTAACCACGCCGTGCGGGCGGGCTTGCCTTCACCAGGGGGCCCCGGGAACCGAACCCGGGGCCTCCCATATGGTAAACGGGAGCCCTACTGATTGAGCCACAGCCGCTTCCCTTGTCTGAATTTTTAAATATTAATTTTACAATAAATTTTGAGGCATACTGCTGCCTCAACATACAGAAATGTATGTTAAGAAACTATTCATTTTAAGATAATTACTTGTTAGGATCCTTAGGCCCTGATGTGGGTTTTTACCAATGATAAGCAATGTGTACAGTAAGTTCCATTTGGATTGAGATGTGGCTGGGGGTGGCTAGATGCATAAATTATCTCTGGAAGAGATGTCAACCAACAGTACAGTTGCTTCTGGGTACAAAAGCAGGGATGGGGGTGGGGACGGGAAGGAGTGGGAGGGAGCTGGCCTTTCAACTTTTTATACAGCAGATAAGGGATGTTACTATTGACAAATGAAAATATGGAGCGCTTGGGGGTGGGGGGCAGTTACCTGGTTGTTTTTCTGGTGATCTCCTTCTACCTTTGCTCAGCTTACAGAGACTGGCCATTCAAATGCTTTCCCATTCCTCAGCCAAACACACCCATCCTGAACAAAGCCTTTGAGATGGCTTTTGCAATTTCCAAATGAAGCTTGTAATGCAAGAAGATGGAGTTATCTGGCTGCCTCTGGGCATGCTTTTCAAACTAACAAAAATATCAACCACCTACCTTCCTGATCCCTGTTACCTCCCTTCCCTGGTACCCTAAACACACTCTTCCCAAGCTGCAGGAGCCCAATCTCTTGGAGGTGCATGAAACCAGGGACCTGGCCCAACACAACCCACCCACTTAACTCCCACAGCTGCCTTATAAGGTACCAGTGTTAGCCCCATTTTTCCAGATTAAAAAACAGATAAGGCAAACCCATAGTCACATAATTTATAAGTGGTGGTGCTGGGAACTGAACCCAGGCCACAAGAATCTGCTGGCCACTCCTCCCTGGAGAACAGGACCTGGATGCAAAGGAAGAGGCCCATACATGGACGTGGTAGAATTACAAAGGCTTTAAAAACTGTCAAAAGCCAAGGAGAAAAGAATGCTGAGAATTATACATCATCTTCCTAAAAGAGATTTATCGTTGTGCCCCCTGAACTCTGTCCCATAATAAACGGCGTGGCAGGAAGATAAACGAGCCAAGTACACAGCAAGTCAGCCTTGCTGCTAAAAAGGAACACATTCTAACATTCCTGAGGCACACTGTTCAATGCCGGGCAAGCAAGGAACACCCGATAAATATCCCAGGCCTCAGCCCTTACTGAAGACCAGCATTCCAAGGCCAGGTCCCTTTACGGCCAATTCTTCATGCAGAGAGTCCAGGGCTGGGGTTAGAAGCTGGCAAGAACACTCGTGCCAGCAGCATCCAAATCTCGGAGCAGCTCTGCCTATGCTTGGTTCTGAGGAGCACTGAAGCAGCGGCCCTCAGACCATGCTTGCAACCCTGGCCCTCTCCTCTCACCACCTGGCCCACTTGATTTTCCTCCAATCAATTCACATTTTTTTTCCCTCAGCCTAAGCAGTGATGCCTGTGAAATCACAGCTTTGATGCCCTAGTTGCTTTTTTTTAATACTTGTGAAAACACATCATTTTTATAATTTTTAAATGTAAGTTGTGTCACAAATCTTTTTTTTTTTTTTAGGAAATACTGGGGATCGAACCCGGGATCTCGTACATGGGAAGCAGAAGCTCAGCTACTGAGCTACATCCACTCCCCAATAAGAGTTGGTTGTTTTGTTTTTAGGAGGTACTGGGGATCGAACCCGGGATCTCGTACATGGGAAGCAGGTGCTCAGCCACTAAGCTACATCTGCTCTCCCTAATAATATCCTGAATACCACATTTTAGAAAAGACTGCTCTAGAGATGGCTGGTTTTCCAAGATAAAAGTGTTTTTATGGTCAAATAAACTGGAGACACACTGAAGTGAACAATTTTTACACTGCTGCAGAATTTTTCAGAGCCTTTAATAAGCAAATGTATACTAGCAATGTCCAAGAGAGGACCAGGGTCCCACACAGCATTTGCCAACTTTACTGGACCAGGGAACTTGTACGAAATTTTACCTCAAAGGACACTAACATTCTCCAGAAGATATTTCAGGTAATTCTACTTTAGACTGCCATTCAGATCCTCTACAAACACTTCTGGACACTCCCACAGACTGGGAGATTCTATTTTACAAAACTGGTAGCTGTGAGGGTGAGGGAGCCAGGCAAGAATCAGAAAAGGAGGAAGACAGAAAAGGAGGAAGACAGCAAATGAAAAACCAAGGCTTTCTCTAATCTACAACTGTTTCTGTGGCAGTGATTAGGAAACTAGAACCTTGCTACCTGGACTCAAGAGTTTTGCAGATAAAAGGCAATAAAATCAGGCTCTCAAAACATTCCCAAATAAGGGCCACTTCTGCACACCCTTTCACCACAGTGTTTACTAAATGCTGGCGATAACCAACTCACTTAAAAACCACATCAAGCAACATCTTATTGTCCCCACGTAAACTGTAATTCTTAAACAGAGGCAATGATTTAGAGGAATTCAGGCCAAAATCAGCCTCCTTCTAATGTCAAAATCTTCATCTGCAGACAACTTTGCTGCCAAGTGCAGAAGACACAGAGTGTCAGAACAGGCAACTGTTCTGATGTGGGCAATTAGAATACCAAATTCTTGTGAACAAGGGACACTCCAGAACCTCCACTTGAGTGCCACTTAACTCTACACTTCCTATGTGGGAGAGAGGAGGGGGGACTCCCATAAGAGTAAATAAAATGTTTTTGTATAATAACTGAAACTCATCCAGGTAGTGTCCCCAGTGCTACTACTCAGAGGCAAAATGCTCACCAGCAGAACAAGAGCCGCAATAAGCCATGCAGCCCGAGTTTCCTGCCCAGCTAGAGCCAAGCCTCAGCTCTAAGTATCTGAGAGGCAGGGCCCAGGCTCTGTCCTTGGCATCATCGTGAGCCTAGTACCACTGTGATCCTGTCACAGAGTGGAAGGAAGAAAAGGAAAGGGAGGGAAGGAGGGGCAAGAAAGGGAACTAAGAACAACCAACTACTACCACATATCACCCAACCAATAACCCACCACCCAACAACCCCTCAAGCAGTTAACCAACGATCAGACCAACTGTGAAAACCTGAAACCTTGACCCCTTGCCCACCAGATCCACGCACTCCACCAATCCTGCTGGCTGCCTCCAAGCTCCTCCCCAGTCCAGCAGCCGTCAGCTAATGTCAGGCCCCCTTCCTGGCCACTCCACCTAAGCCTACAGATCAACACTCTCCAAATCTCCCCATTGGCCCTAGCAGGGCCACCGCACAACCCTCGGGCATAGATCCTTCTCAAGGACCTACAAAACTGGTGGATGCCTGGATAGGGGCAGGCAGGGAGGGGGAGTAAAATTCTCACATCCAGAAGTTCCCGAGTAGGCATAATGATTACTGAGAAATCCTAGTCAATTATAAATTAAATGAGTTAGTCATAGCCAAATAATAAAACAAAACACAAATAAGAACAAATAAAAGCAAACTATTTTTTTAACAATAACCAACAAAATATTCCCATCCTGGAGAGTCCCGCTACATTCTCCAAGAGTGGCAAGAATCTCTCGAGTACACAGGCAGTGCCTAATAAAAGAAAATAGACCAGTATGCCAGGCCCTATATATATATATATATATGTGTGTGTGTGTGTGTGTGTGTGTGGGTGTTTTTTGAAGTACCAGGGAATGAACCCAGGGACTAGTACATGGGAAGCAGGTGCTCAACCACTGAGCTACAGTCACTCCCCAATGAGAGATTTTTTTTTTTTTCGTTTGTTTTTAGGAGGTACTAGGGATCGAACCCAGGACCTGGTACATGGGAAGCAGGTGCTCAATCACTTGAGCTACATCCACTCCCTAGGTCCTTAAAATTAATGCTTGTATTTATGAATCTTTAATCTTGCAGAACTGAAACTTAGCCTAATAATATCTATTGCCTAAGAGTTACCTCCTGAAAACCTTGTTACTCAAATGTGGCCTCTCTCTAAGCCAAACTCAGCAGATAAACTCACGTTACACCCCCACCCCACCAGGAGCCTCCCTGGCATGAGGGATTAATCCCAAGCACCAACCAGCTATGTGTTTGGAGAAAGACCTTAGCCCAAAGGGGGAAACTTTAAATACAAAAGAGTTTTTTGTTTTTGTTTTTGTTTTTTAAGATTTTATTTATTTATTCATTTATCCCCCCCTTGCTGCTTGTGCTCGCTGGGTCAGCTAACCACGCCGTGCGGGCAGGCTTGCCTTCACCAGGAGGCCCCGGGAACCGAACCCGGGGCCTCCCATATGGTAAACGGGAGCCCTACTGATTGAGCCACAGCCGCTTATGGTTAAGAGATTTCAAAGCGAGTTGGGAGGTCTTCCCAGAAGTTACACTTATGAACATCTCAAGTGGATCTCACTAACCACCACAGGAAATAAAGCTTCAATCAGGGGTGCTCCTGAGGGCTCTAGAGGCATCTGGACACTATCGGCAGGGCAGACAGCCCCGTGAAATCAGCACCCCGTCAGCGCGTCTCACCTTGGAATCAACGATAGCCTTATTTCCCAATGTAACAGTTAGACTCATTTATAATTTCCCTTACACATGATTCTTCTATCCCTTTTATTGGAGCCTATAATCAGCGTTAAACCCATTAAATATATGTCCCAGTGACTTAAATCTTCTGGTTGTTCATATGCTGGTTGAGCCCTGAATCTCAGCAGAGATGCAGCCAACACTGACTCTCCAGTTCATTGGACTCACCAGGACAACGAACAAAATGATGATGATGGACAACGCCCATCTCAAGAAGCAAAGAGTATCTACAACTGCAGACAAAACAGTTCCTTCCATCTGCCCCATAAGATCTACACTAATATAAGATGTTATTAATAGGAGGAAATGTGAGGGGGGGTGGTATATATGGGCATACCCTATAGTTTCAATGTAATTTTTCTGTAACCTAAAACGTCTGTAAAAATAAAGTTTAGGGAAGTGGATGTGGCTCAAGTGATTGGGCTCCCTTCTACCATATAGGAGGTCCAGGGTTCGATTCCCGGGGCCTCCTTGTGAAAAGCAAGCTGGCCTGCGCAGGAGTGCTGGCCCACACAGGAGAGCTGGCGCATCAAGATGACGCAACAAAAAGAGATACAGAAGAGAGACAATAAGAGACGCAGCAAATCAGGGAGCCGAGGTGGCAGAAGAGATTGAGTGCCTTTCTCCACTCCGGAAGGTCCCAGGATCGGTTCCCAGTCCACCTAAAGAGAAGACAAGCAGACACAGAAGAACACAGAGAGAGCAGAAAGCGAGTGCAAAACAATGGGGGTGGGGGGTAAATAAAAGGGGGAGAGGTAAAAGAATCATTTGGGGGAGCGGATGTAGCTCAAGTGGTTGAGCACCTGCTTCCCATGTACAAGGTCCCAGGTTCAATCCCTGGTACCTCCTTAAAAAATAAATAAGTAAAAATAAACTTTTTTTAAAAAGGATAAAAATCTTTTTTATAAACCTACCATGTTGTTTTATAGCAATACACACAAACACACACTTGTTTTTTTAAGTGTGGGAGGTGGGTGTGTTTTATTGTATTTGATAGGCTAGGCCCAGGGGCCTATGACTAGGACAAAGTCTGAACTCCTCGGCAGGGCCACAAAGCCCCTGGCGCCTGGTCTCTGCCCGTCTCCCCGTCTCCCCATGTCCCCCGTCTCCCTGTCTCCCTAGCTGCCGCACCCCATGCCCTCTACACGCCTCTCCTCTCCAGGGCCTCAGTCCTTCCAGCTCTCTGCACAAGCGGCTCCCTCTACGTCCAACAACCAACTCGCCCACCTTTCACCCTCTGGCCGTTTCAGAGCCATCCTTCAAGATTCAGCCTCCCGGACACAACTCGGACACACCTCTGTACGTACACACCCATGCCCTTCCTTTTGGCACCTGCTTTATGATGACATGGGTGGAACTTCCCACGAAATCTACCATGAAGCTTAAAGTCCAGGAAAGGGAGAAAGCAAGACAAACTGCCATCCTAAATTGCCCCATATCTTACGTCCAAGGGTCTCAGTTAGGGGCTCCTGTCGGGGGAGAGGGTCCTCAAATAGGAAAACAGTTACATCTTTAATTTTACTAGCCTCTGTAAATTTAGCATTTCTTTCTGCTATAAATGGAGACCATAAAACAAGTTTGCACTAATAGCACCTGTGGCTTTGTCGCCAACAGAAATCAGATATTTTCCCATCAGATTATAGTGCTGCAGAGATCTTGAAATATCCTTCATGCTCACCATATCTTCAAAATCATGCAGTTAATAGGCTCGCCGCTGTATCTTTAACATGTAAACACAGAAGTGCATTTATTACTGTATCTAAATACTTGTTTCTGAAAACTGTATTTCAATATCATTGATTTCCTTTGTAACCCCATGTGCTGAATTTTTGTTTGTTTTTAGGAGGTACCAGAGCTTGAACCCGGGACCTCGGACATGGGAAGCAGGAACTCAAGCGCTGCACTACACCTGCTCCCCAATATAGAGTGTTTTATATATTTAAACATCTTCTGAAAAAGGGTCCACTATCTTCAGACAAAGAGATACAAGACACACCCAGAAAGTTAAGAACTCTGGCTCCAATTAATAATTTTTAAAGTGAAAGAAGTTGAAAGACGGACATTTTGTTAAATGGCCACAAACTAATGGGACCACCCGTGCCAGGGCAAGGCCTCGGTCATCTCTAAGGGACCCTTGGACGTCACCATAAGCATCTGTCTCCCCACCACTCCAGATCACCCACCACCACGCAAGTTATTCTCTTAAACCACAAATACAATCATTCACGTCACTTCCACCCTGAACACCTTCCATTGTTCTCTGTGGTCCACAGCAAGGGTCAGCAAACTTTTTCTGTAAAGGGCCAGGTAGCAAGTATTTTAGGATTTGCAGGCCATGCAGTTTCTGTCACCGTCCTCAACTCAGCCACCGTGGTGGGAAAGCAGCCCCAGGCAATATGCCATCAAAGTGGGCATGGCTGTGCTCCAACAAAAAGGCACGGCCTGGACTGCCCACGGGCCGCAGCTTGCTGACCCCTGTCGGAGAGAACTTTCTAGGGTGATGGGAATGTTTTAAATGTAAACTGTCTAATCTAGCAGCCACCAGCTACACATGGCTATGGAGCATTTGAAACGTGGCTAGTATGACTGAGAAACTGAATTTTAAACTTTATTTCATTTTAATTAATTTAAAAGTAACTAGCCACATGGGACTGATGGATGGTGCAGATCTACAAAGGCACATCCCTGCCTTTGCACGTTACCTTCGAGGTTCTTCAAAGGTGGCCAACGTCAGTCACACCAAGGTCCCGTGTGTACTAAGCACGGCTGGGTGACCGCAGGGCACTCTCACATTCCTGCACTTCCCATTCGGGACCATCTTCGCCCGAGCAGTTCTGTAGCCCAGAACAGCCTTTATCTCCCAAATCTGCCCCTTTAGACCCCACTCTTCCTGCAACCCCACCTTTGCCGAGAGTCTTCCCTGACGCTCCCAGGTGAACCGTGCCGCTCCCCTACTGCTCCTCGCCTCTCCCGGGAGACACCGTGACCAGCCTCGCCCTGTCAGGCATGCTGCAGTGGCTTGAACACGCATCCTGTCTCTTCTCCACACTAAGACATTTGAAGTCAAGGCCATGTCACATGCACAGAGCCTTTACAACTAGTAAGAATGCACTCTGTAAAATGAACACACTTGGGCCGAGTATCTAATACCAGCTCTAATTTAAAAAAAAAAATAGTCTGGCATTAGCAGATTTGCCTCAAAGCCTATTTATCACGTTTTTCTAAGGGCTGGAGTCTAGATGAAGGTAGAAAGTCTAAAGTTCAGATGAGTTTCAGATCCAGACCACAGGCGAGGGCGGTTAGACTACCTGGGGTAACCAGCCCTCCCACCAGGGCGTAATCTCGCCCTCCCAAAACCTCAGTCTTTCTCATCTGTAAATGGGGCTGCCAGTATACACAGCACAGGAATGGAGAGCACTTAGCACAGTGCCGAGGGCAGTCCACGTCAGCGACACCGACCAGCCTGGCAGGGCCACGAGTGGAGTCACCCGGGGGACCAAGGGGCTCCTGTGCAGCCTCCTGCACGGCCTGTCTTCGGACCAGGCGTACGTGGCCTTTTCAGAATGGCGACGCCACCCACGTCCCCACTCTGGGCACGCCACCCCGCATGGGTGCCTCCTCCTCTGCGCCTCCTCAGCACAGTCACGGACCCCACTACGGGGAGCCACCAGCCCGCGAGTTACAAATCTGTGTGGCGCTGCCCTCTCTTCTCAGATGACAACTTCCAGCCACATAAACATCACATCCAACGGCACAGCCAGTGTGCACAAAACGGTTTGAAAGCGGCGGTTTTTTTGCACCTTCTGGGGCTTCTCTGAACAGATAAGAAAATCCGGCCATTCATCACCCTGGTTTTCCTGGCCCTCGGCCCTCCTTCCTCCCCTTACTCAGCCGGCAGCAGCAGCCCACCCTGTGAGGGCAGGAGAGAGGCCCGCCACCCCTGAGGGAACTCAAAATTGTGGGCTGTGGCCCTCTGAAACCGAGTTAGGAGAATAGTTTCGGACCCAGCACCCAGTTGGAAGAAGTCCTTTATGTGAAGGAATTCCAGTCACCTCATGTCTGTGAAGATATATATGAAGTGGCTGGGTATTTTCCTGGTCATCGATTGTCTTTAATTACAAAATACACCGTTACAACAACAGAGCTTGTATCCAATGAGTGGAAGAAAACACAGCGAGCCTCCTCCCCACGCCTCGGCTGCCAGCCCTCCACCGGGACACCAGGCACGGGACCTTCATCTACCTCACGCTCAGCTTGTCCAACTTTCTTCTCAAGTCTCAACACTTGTGTTGCGCACGCACACACACACACACACCACTGGAGTCTAAACCCTGGATACATACTGGAGTCATCTAGTAAGCCTTCAAAAAACCACTGGCCCTCCCCAAAAGCAAGCCATTGAATCAGCATGTCTAGAGGGTGAGGCCTCCGTATGAGCAACTGTAAACGCTTTCCAGGTGGTCCAACGGAGCTGGCAGGGCTCAGAACCACTGCTTTACAACCAGATCTCACAAAATTCCCATCATACCAAAATCACCTCCCAGGAGGGTGGCGCTCCACGTGAGAATGGGCCAGAGGAAGACCCCAGAGGAAAGGGAAAGGAAAGCAGGTTACATGTACACAGCGGCATACAAGGTGATTGGGGTAAGGCCCTTTTGCTTGTCTAAAAGTAATGAAACCACATTCTAATTCAAAAAAAAAAAAAGACGATTCTGCCAGTCCCGTGGACTAAATATGCTGTGATGGTAAACAGAGGGCTGGGCTGGAAGGGCCTTCTCGACCACTGTGTTTTGGGTTTTCTTTTTTAAAGAATAACCATTAATGAAAATCTTATCAGGGGAGAAGGCTGTTCCAGAAGTGAGGGGCCAGCTGGCCACTCTCTGGGGAGGCCTCATCCTCAGCTCCTGGGGCTTCTCCACGGCCCACCCATCTTACAGGGAGGCGGCTGGGGCAGGCATATTCGAAAGCAGGAGAGCAGTCGTGCCCAACTCTTTTTAGATGATGCAGATCTCCCCCAAAAGGCTGCTGACAGCCACCAGCCACCGGCTCGTACTACCTGAGCACCGGGGCCGCGGCACGCATGGAACAGGCACAGGTAGGGGGCAGTGCAGCGGAAGAAAACGTGGCCCTGAGGGTCTCATTTACCCATCGCATGGGCTACACTGCACACCAACCTGGAGACCCAGGGTCAATGTCTCCAAATCCTAATTTGACCAAGGAAGCCCGATGGGCTGGAGGCCAGGCCTTCAGAGCCCAAGCGCAGAGCCTCCCACCTGGTACCTCGGCCAAGCCGTAACAGCTCAAGCAGAACCTCCAACAGGTCCAGAGAAATCCAGACTGCGAAACCCAGGCCACGACTAGAACCTGTCTTTTTCCAGAATGTTTTATGCAAGTGACTGCAGTTCCCACACTCAGTACCTGGCTGAAGTCAGCTCTTCCTTCTAGCCTGACAGCCCACTCCTTTTAAAAAAAAGCCTGTTCTTGTTCTGTTGCTTCCATCCAACTCACGAGGTAAAAGGGTTTTGTGAGCATCTACATCGGGAGGACTTACCTCCCCTCTGCCTGAGGGGCCTCCCACGGGAGATGAGAGAGATGGCGAGAGCCCAGGTGGTCACAAAGCCTGCATTTTCTAGAACTACTCTGAGCAGCCTAATGAGCATTTTTTTTACACCAGCCTCCCCTCCTCTCCAATTTAAGGGTCCAGCTCAGAGCTGCAAAACAGTCCTGACACCTTTGCAGCTCCTGGAGCGTTCACCAAGACGAGTCAATTTTTCCAGGGCACTAGGCCAACCGTGTAATCACACAAGAGTGCGATCACACGCCGTGTTAGTAGCTACTGGTGGTCGCTCATCAGGACTCCAAAACCCGGCTGGCTGGGGGCTGCACCCGGGCGAGAGGCTCCATCAGGCTTCCGGTCGTAGTTCCTCCACACCCCACCTGTGAAACTCCATTTCCATTTATTGCCAAAACTGGAGCCCTGGCTGTCTAGCTTCTTCCTGAGGCATTGAAGCTGGCTTTTCCAGCTGATGACATCACTGAAGGGTCTGACAATGGCTCCCTAGAGCCTAAACCTCCGCTGCTAATACCTAGCAAGAGCACATTCCTCCTGGGTGAGGTTATGCTTAGTTAATTGCTCATCTGGCCCCCACCCCAGCGCCCAAAGCCACCGGGTGCCACTGTGGTTCTCTTCTTCTCCAAGAACATCCTACCTGTTGCAAATACCACAGCACAGCAAGCACGCCATGACTGGGTGGTGGGCCTAGGGCTGTCAGACTTAGCCAAAAGAGAAAAATGGACCCCCAGTTAAATCTGAATTTAAATAGACAACAGGGAAGCGGCTGTGGCTCAATCAGTAGGGCTCCCGTTTACCATATGGGAGGCCCCGGGTTCGGTTCCCGGGGCCTCCTGGTGAAGGCAAGCCCGCCCGCACGGCGTGGTTAGCTGACCCAGCGAGCACAAGCAGCAAGAGGGGGATAAATGAATAAATAAATAAAATCTTTAAAAAAAAATAAAATAAAAATAAAAAAAATAAATAGACAACAAATATATTTTTAGTATAAGTATGTCCCACTAGTGATACCTTGGAACATGAAAACTGCCTACAATGTTTGGAGTGTGCGTATACTAAAAATTATTTGTTGTTTATCTAAAATTCAAATTTAACTGTATTTTTCCTGGCAACCCTGGTGGAACCATGGGTAATTCCTTACCCTTTCATTTGGCTTATATGATTTCCTAAACCATCAATTACACATTGCAACAAATGCATAGGATACCCCACCCCAGAAAAATATAAACGTAAACATTGTAAAAAGAAAGAAAAACATACACCGAGTTGTTTTTAGGGTTTAAAAAAATCGGGGGCTGTTGAATTATGTATAGGTAAAATCACTGTAAGAAATTAAAGTGGTAGGGGAAAGAGAACTAAAACCCAAAAGGATTCTTGCATACAAACACCACTTCCCAAGAAGTGCTCCACGTTAAAGATGCCCAAACTGGAAATGAGATGACTAGCTTTGGAAGTGATTTATGCAAGAAAACCCACAGACCTTCAGCCAATGGGCTATTTGTCAGAGAAAACACCTTAGTCTTCATGAGAAGATGGGGTGATCAAGAGAGAGAGAAATGCACAATGCCAAATCCAAATCCAAAAGAAAAAAGAAAAACGCTGGGTGATCAACCACCCATAGGTTCCACGAGGCAATGATTCACACCGTTGGCACTGGAATAGAGCTTGGCACAGAGGAGAAAGTTCAGGTAATATTTGTGGAATGAATCTCCCTGGTAGGATCTTATTTCTGGAATAATGATGCTGCTCAAAATGGCCAATGATAACCCATTCACCCACCACCCCTTTGGTTTAGGTATATCAAACATATAATAGTATCAATGTATATAACTTAAAGATTTCATTTCTTAAATTAGTTCAGCAAACCAAACTTTATATACTGAATTGCTGATAATAGGGGCTAACGTTCGTTTCTTGAGTAAATGAAGTGATAAATAAAATTAAGTACATGCAAGCTTGAAAAAAATTGGCAAGCAAATGCACAGTTGTTAAAGTTAAAATAGGTTTAAGACTTTTTTTTTTAATAACTAGAAATTCACTCAATCCACATTTATGGGGCATTCACAGTGTACCAGACCCTGTGATAAGCAGTTTGCTCAATCACCTCATTTCCTCTTCCTAACAGTCCTATGAGTCAATACATCATTATCCCCACTTCACAGGCAAGGAAACTAGGGGCTTAGAAACTTGCCCAAGGCCACACTGAGCAATGGGGCAGGAATTTAAGACCAGGTCTTTCAGACTCTGTGGACAAGAATGTTCTCCTATCCTAACCTTTCTACCTGTACCATCTGCCGGGGGCAGATGTGGCTCAAATGGTTGGGTGTCCATCTCCCATATGGAGGGGCCTGGGTTTGATCCCCGGGACCTCCTGGTAAAAAAAAAATTTTTTTTTTTTTTTTTTTAATTTAAAAAGGTTTCGGGCCAATTTATGACTGTCAAGCACACCAAACCTTACAGGTGAAGCATCCTCATTTGGAAATCTCTCCTCTGTGGCTTGGGAACTGGGGAGGGAAGGGTAGGAGGGGTTCTCCTATCCTAGAGCACCAATGCCGTTTGTCTCAGACATCTACTTTTGCCAGGGGCTCCTATTCAAATACTCTATTTTTGGCCACAGAGCTCTTAATTTAATCAAAAAGGATAACTTAGAACCTGAGAATTGCTGCCAAGTTTAGAAGAGTGATTTTCTGAAGTCTGTGGGATAATCAAGAGTCCCACTTAGGGAACTAGCACCCGGGCAAGAGGCTCCATCAGGTTTTTCTAAAAAAAAAAATTTTTATTGTTTTTTTTTTTTAATATGCCATACTGCCCCTAGTTGTGGAGTGTAAACACTCCTCGTGGGAATCATACAGAATAGGATTGTAAAGCCTCAAAATTTGAGAGGCTGTAAAATCCAATGTTTACAATACAATTGGGAGACAATCAACCACTAGTTACATTTTTAAAAAAAAAGCTCTTCCTCCATCCCTCCTTCCCCACCCCCACCCCAAACACAATTCATTGCTGATTACCTAAGAGGCAGGGGAGTATAACCACAAGATGGTATTATTTTTCCCCAAAAGTTCATTAATGGGCAACAATTGTTGGGGAACAGGTCATTCCTGAAGCCTGGAAGGATGGCCCCGCAGATTAGTTATTAATTGCAGTGGGAGAAGGGTTCTGTCTCCACTTGAACCAAGTGATCACACAGCATCACTAACAGCAGGACAAACCGACATGACATGCCTCCCGGTGGGAGGCAATGGGAAGCACCCATGACGTCTGGAATCAGACCAGTCTGGAATGTGCGCATTCTACAAGTCTCTGGGCGTTTGCTAGAAAGGCAGACTCTCCAGCCCCACCCTGTCTGCCAGAATCAGAACGTGCATTTTTCCAAGAACCCCCGATTCATACGCATATAACATTTGAGAAGCCCAATTCTACAAGACAACTGGCCTGGATACTTCAAAATATCAATACCGTAAAAGACAAAAAAAAAAAAAAATTGTTAAAGGTACTCTAAAATTGTTACTCTATTTTAGAGTAAAAGACTGAAGTACCTTTGAAACCAAATTCAGCCAGTGATCTTTATTTGATTGCTGGATCAGAAAAATGAAATACAAAAACAACGGTAAACAACATTTGGAAGCCTGTGGGGAAGTTTTATACTGGATATTATTATTGTATTAGTGCTAACCTCTTAGGTATGACAGTGGTATTGTGGTTAGGAGAATGTCTCTTTTCTTTTCCTTTTTTTAAAAATTCTGGTTACATATATACAACCTAAAATTTCCCCTTTTAATCACTTTCAAATATACAATTCAGTGGTGTTAATCATATTTATAAAGTTGTGCCACCATCACCACAATCCACAATCCACAATCCATTACCAAAACTTTTCCATCACCCCAAATGGAAACTACCCTTTAAGCCTTAACTCCCCATGGAGGTGAAGGGCCATCCTGTGTGCTAGGTACTTTTAAACTGTTCATTAAAGAACAGGGGTGTATCTTTAAAGAGAGTGGCAAAGCAAGCAAATGTGGCAAAGTGTTAATAATTGGAGGCTCTGGGGAGGGTTAAATGGGAGCTTGCTCTCCTCTTCTTTCATATTGTCTGTAGGATTGATATTTTCCACTAAATTTGGGAGGAGGAAAGAAAAAACTTACAGTTAGTAAAATTAAAATTAAAATTAAATAAGTTAAGTATTTGGAAAATAAATATAAGGGGGAAAAAGTTCATTAAAACTCCAGCTCCAGAGCATCCGTGTTAATGTGTGTTCATTTTCTTGGCAATGTAAGAAGGAACACACTTTCATCAAGGAACTTACATTTCTCCCAGATGTCAAAACATTTAAGAAAAGCAGAAACTTAGGTAGAGGGTAGAGGGAGACTGAGAAAGTCTCCCATTTAGTCTCCAAACATAGAGACTGGCTTTCCAGAAAAAAACTCACTAGGAAAGGAAAAATAAACCTGTAAACTCTGCAGTTTTATTTTCTAATTCAGATCCTAAACATGCTATTATTCAGTCAAATAAAAAAGTAATGAAGTATAGATACAACATGGATGAACCTCAAAAACATATGCTAAATGAAAAGAAGCCAGCAACAAATGACCATATTTATACAAAATGTCCAGAATAGAAAAATCCACACACACAAAGTAGACCTAGTGGTTGCCAGAGGCTGAGGGAAGAGGGAATGGGGAGTGAGTGAGTTGTAATGGGGAAGAGGCTTCTTTGGGGGGAGAGGGGGGTGAAAATGTCTTAAAATCGACTGTGGTGAGCTGCACAACTTGGTGAATATACTAAAAACCACTGAATTGTATACTTTAAAAGGTGAATTTATGGTGTGTGACTTATACCTCAATTTTTTTAAAAAAATTCTATACATTCCTCCAGACTGTAAACTCTGCCTTATTCTGCTTAGCATGAGACAGTACATTCATTACAGGAGAGGCCAAATCCCTGGGACCTGGGATCCAGGGGGCCTGGGTTCTAGTCCAGCCACCACAAACTCCCTGTGTGACCTTGAACAGGTCCTGTCCCTCTCTGACATTTTATCTTCCAATCTGTAAAAAACTCAGGGCTTGGCTAGAAAGAATCTCAGATTCTCTAAAATATTCTGTGAGAATCAACCACAAGTCTTTCACTTCTGATTTTAAATAGCACAGTTGACAAATTGACATGGGATTTTGAGAGAATAAAAAAACTTCATTCAGTTCACCCAAGATCAAGTTTCAGGTTCAGAGAATTGAGTTAACTTCCTTTAGAAGATCTCGGGGCTTGAAAACCTTGTGTCCCTACTCACACTTACCATTTTGACTCAGTTAAAAAAAAAATAATAAAGATGGGGAAAAAAAGAAATTTTCAACATAGATCATGGTGGGGATTTTTATGGAAGTGTTCCCTGTTCGGGAATTCATGCAAGCAAGCAATATTATGACATTCCAACTCCACCCCAAGTGTCAATGCCAGAGGCCAGGCTAGCCAGTGACCTATGAAATTCATAATTAGGGTTTTTCACACCTAGCAGGGCTAGGATGGCCAAGTGACACAGTGAAGGATGCCCAGCCCTCACCCCTGAGAAGTCATCTTTTGGGCAGCAGAAGACAGACACTGCAGCCACAAAGGACAGAACTCTGCACAGCCAAAGGCAACACACTGGAAGTAATCAGTGCTTGGGGAAATTAGTGTTTGGGGAAATCCTTGGCCTGAGCGCACTGTTTGATTCAGTTTTTCCAGTCGAAGCCATCCGAGTCATGCCGATGAGGGCCTGGAAGGAGGAAATCCCCATTCATGCCTCTCAGACAGGTCCTGATCCTCTGCAGAAAGGGACCGGCGGAGCAGAGACAAGTTCCGAGAAGCCCTCGGCTGCTGCTCCCGGGACACTGCTTCCACCCTTCCACACAGCTGGGCTGAACTTAACGCCCACGTTTTCCTAGCTTGGAACAAAGTGACAAGACAGGTCCTTGATACTATTTCTTAGCAATGTCTTGGATTTAGAAAATGCTTCTCAACCAGGCAAGGAGAAGCAGCCATCTGCCCGTTCTGGAACATCAGCCTTCATCACAACTTCCCTAAGAACTGGCCCCACCCACCCAGATCTGTCCTGCTCTGTGCACAGCTGACCACACTGGGGTGGAACCCCGCACTTCAGCTGAGTCAGACTGTCCCCCGAGATCTCATGCATGTGGCTCGACTGAGTAAGACTGGAAGAGCAGGAGTTATGGGGCAGCCATGTTGTGCTCCGTGAGGGCACAGTCCACTACAGAGAGAACTCAGAGCAGCCAGGCCTCTGGGTGGCATTCCATCTCTGGTTCCAAGTTCTCCCTGAGGCCTCCCTGCAGGCCTGCCTTGTGTCTGTGGACCCACAGGTTCCTTGTGGGGATCACTGGTTGTTTCTAATGCCCAGGCTGGGGGCGGCTGCATGCGACCAAGGTCTGGCCAAGCTAGGTACCAAGGTCCCGGCAAGAGCAGTGATGGGCTCAGAATGAGGCATGTGATCCAGGGGGACTCGTATGGGAGCTCCGGGAAGGAGTGTTGTGCTTGCCCCTCTCTCTCACTCCCTGTTGGCTGGACTAGGGTCTGGGGGACATAAAGGCCCAGAGGTGCCAGCACCTATTCTGCCACCACACAGCGTTGGAGGCTGAAGCCGACACAGCAGAAATGGGGAAAGGAAGGGATCAAACTCGATCTGAGCCTCGGGACCCCAGCACGCTTGGAGGCAGCTCTACTCTGGGACTTGTCAGGTCTTCTTTTGACTTCAAGCAGTTTCAACTGGGTTTCTAGCACTTGCAATTAAAAATAAATATATAGAGATATGAAATCTTCCTAACAAAACATAATTTTCTCACTTAAGCTAGCTCTGGTGAATTTCTCTCACTGGCACTCAAAAACAAAAACAAAAACAAAAACAAAAAAAAAAGAAAAAGAAACGGAAAGAATTGAAATAAGAATTCCTTGTTTACCATATATATATATAAAAAAAATATATATGGTGCCTAATAAATTACCAAAATGACTTATCTAGGCTACAAAGCTAGAGTTTAAGGCATATTTTCTCAAAATCAACCAACATTGGAAAGAAAAGTCTGTAAAACTTCTCAGTCCCTGCTCAGCCGGTCGGGATTGAAGAGAGGAGTGGAGGTATCAAATGACCCTGGTCAGCAGCACAGCCTGACCCAACCTCTCGGGCCTCCCAATTAATTCCCTTCCAGCACTAAACTAACTGCCATGCACTCTCAACACAAAATCGCCAATGGGGTAAGAATCTAAGAACTGCTTTGTGCTGTGAGATAGAATAAATCTATAGACACCGAAGCTCCCAGAAGGTGAACAAACAGCAACAAAAATTAATAAACAGACTGATGTAACAAATGTGACAAAAATGCTAATCGCTGTTATATCTGGGTGTCCGGGTGGGTACATTGGAGTTCTATGTATTGTTTCTGTATTATTTTTGCAACTTTCCTGTAAACGAATAAAATTAGAAAGCAGTTAATGCAAATCTGAGGTTTACCAGCATGCAAGGGGAGGCCAAGTCTGCTACTGCCGCATTACCAAGTCAATCTGGGAATCCAGGCTAGTTTGAAACAGCAATCATTCAGGATTCTAGAAGATGTATTAAACCTAGGCTGCAGAAAACCCACACAAACTAAACACAGGCGGCTTTCCAGAGAAAGCATCTAAGACAGTCCCTTGAAGGGCAAGCTGAACATCGGGGTCAACTGAGAAACTGAAGAAATGAAATGATTTAGCAAGATGGCCACAGAGAGAATCTCAAGAATGCAAAACTCTCTAAACTCTCTAACTCTTTAAAAGGAAAGAAATGAGGGTACTCGGGGCAAGGGAACTGAATGAGGAAGCCACCTGGGGCTGCGGGATGGTTAAACTGTGGCTGGGACCACCCACCCAGCCAGCCCCCATCAAGACAGGCTGTGAGGCCCCCTACCGGAAGCCCACAAAGGAAAGCCAGGCAGCGCAGGGTGGCAGGTTTTAAGCCATTTCAAAAGCACAGCCCAGAGGACCTGAGCAAGCACACACCACCTTAGGGTCTGCTGGTTCCAAAGGCGGCACAGATTCAAGGCAGGTGTGTTTATTTTCTGGCCCTAAGATACCAGAGCAATGGGGGTGAATGAGCCACCCATTATTTGGAAACTAAGGTAGGAGTAAAAAGATTGGCTTAGAGCTTATGGGCTTGCCCTCTTGCTGGGAGAGCCTCAAGCAAATCCTTAAGGAAAAGCAGGAGCTCTTGGGGTCCAGCCAGAACCCCACAGAGGGCTAAGACACCCTAACACCCAGGGGATCCTGGCAAGGTCTCCCTTGGCTCAGAGACTAACCTGGCACAACAGGGACACCCAGCCAGCGAGATGGCTGCACACGCCTGATGATTCATTGCTGGAAATCCCTGCTCACACCTCTTCTTTTTTTTTTTTTCCTCTATTCTTTTTTATAAATGAATATAACCTAAATGCTTTTCTTCTGAAAATAAATTGTCATAAACTCATTGTATTATAATGATGCTGAAAGCAAAAAAAAACAAGTTAAATCCTTGTCCAGAGAAACACACATCGCAGGGTAAAGAGCACTGGTCTCTGGAGTCCACCAGACCTGCTGCTGGCCCGGGCTCAGCCTTGCTTACGAGCAGGACGACCTGAAACAGGGCCTCAGTTTCCCCATCTGTAAAATGGGGGTTTAACACCATTCCTCAGACTTCATGTAAGGATTAACTGAGATGTAGCACAGAAAGGCTAGTATATAAAAAGCACGCTATCACTCTGGTTTACATGCAAATATTATCCTAATTAAGTGTCTAAAAAAACAATTAAACTTTTTTTTTTTTTTAAGTCCACAATTTTATTTATTTACTTTTCAATAAGTTTAAATCCTTGAGGGGTATAGCATCACACGGATTCGGTGTCCAATGGCCTTAGCTGGAAGGTTGCTTCGGAATTTAGCACGAACCATGCCACTATTTCCATGGGCACGAGTTACCTTTCCCCAGATTACTCTGGTTTTGTTAGGTTTGCCACCAGGAGTCACTGTGTTGTTTTTTTGCTTTGTACACATAAGCACATCTCTTGCCCAAAGTTTCATCTCGGGCATAAACGCCTTCAATTTTAAGAAGAGCCGTGTGCTCCCTCTGGTTCCGGAGTCCCCGCTTATAGCCAGCAAAAGTGGCTTTGGACCACAGCCTTCCAGACATATTTGCCGTTTTAGAAGTCCTGTTCCCAGCAGGCCTCCACAGGTTCCAAGATGGCGGAAAGAACAATTAAACTTTTTTATCAAAAGTTTATATATCTATTTTGTGACGTAAAAAAAAATAAAATAAAGATTTAGGAGAAGATTTAGAGAAAAAAAAAACATCAGATACACTCAACTCCTGTGCATGAGAGGGGTGGAAGGGGAGTATTTTTTAAAGAAATTGTTTCCTCAGATCTAACCCACCCGCCCCCCAATCAGGTCCCCAGGACTTATAGGCACAGGCCCCGGGCTGGCCCTCTTTCCCCATCCCCCCACCCCACAGTGTAATGAGACCACCAATGGCTCAGGAAGAGTAAGATGCAAACAGCTATCACGTTGCTGGCCGGACATGGGCTCTGTGGGGGCAGCATGTAACTGTTTACCCAGGCTCCCCTGCAGTTTCAGTGACCGTCCTACTGTTTGCTTTTGCTCCCTGCATCAGGGAGTGCTATTAGTCAACAAACATTACCGGGCAGAAGAGCCTGAGGTCAGGCCTGCAGGGCAGAGCTGGGAGATCTGCCCTCCCAGCACTCCAAGGGTCTGGGACTGCTTCTGCCCATCTCTTCACAGTGAGATTTCTCCTCTTTGCTGGGCAAATCTACTAGTGTCGAACCATTGAGGTCAAATCCAGAAACTCCCCAGCCACTAACAAACTGGGATACCATTCTGAGCTAAAGAGCAATGGGCAGTAAAGCCACTGGCTTTCTTCCAGGAGTAATCAGAGCACTTCTAAATTCTTTGGGAGGAAAAGAACCCCAATAAGTTCCCAGTTTCAGAGCTCGGGAAGTCTAGTTCTTGCTGTTCAGTTCACTCACAGTTCTTGTTTGTAACTCAGTGATTTGAATTACAGTAGAAGCAAGTCTGGCAGGAAATGCTCTAGTGGGGTAAACAAGGCACAGGGGTGGTAACCTAGTTTTGCCCCAGTCAGACTAGCCCCATCATCAACTGTTAACCCCTGGGCATCAGTATTCCCATCTATGAAACAGAATGGAATCTCTCCTCTAGATGTAAGTTGCAAAGAACCGAAAATCAAGGCACCATTTTCCATAAGAGTTTGCTCAAGAGTGTAAATCAATTTTCTATACCATTTTTTCACCTATCAAATTAGCCAAAATATTTAAAGAACCTCATACCCGTGAGTTTTCCCAAACCCTGCTGGCAAAAGAGCCATTCAGCAACGCATGTCAAAAGTCTTAACATCTAGATGATCTCTCTGGAAAGATGTCTTTCTCTTTGGGAAGGAGAACTAGGAGGCTGAGGAACAGGAAAAAGCAACTTGTTTTTCACTTACACCCTTTTGCATATTTAGAATTTCATATCAAGAGCATGCATTACAAATTCAAAAATATACTTTTATTCTAAAGCAAGCTACAAAACAACTGTATGCCTGTGAGTGGTCTAGATGCGAAGGAACATGACTGAAGAGAAAGAGAGTAACATGAAGGTTTAAGGGCCTGGCTCTCAGGGCAGCACCTTTCTATAGGGGAGCAAACAAGGAAACCAGCACACAGCGCCAGAGCCGGTGATCCCTTGACCGTCCCAGACAAGGGGCAGGCAGCTTCCAGCCCGAGTTTAGGTCCTAACCCAGAGAGTGCAGAAAGGAGTTTTCCTACCAGCCAGTGGCAGTTAGCTACAAGTGTTTGATCTTCCTCTCCACAGTTGGTGCTTCTGCAATTCTCACTTTTGACAGTAAACAAAGGCACTACTCCACTACCATGGAGGTGAGAATTACAGTACCCAGTCATTCAACAACATCAATGGAGAAATACCTCTTCCATGCTAAGCATGACCTGGGTCCTGCTGAGACAGACAGAGCAGATGGGAAAGATAACTGCTACAAATTGAGGTGGTTCAAGGACAGAACCATAAAATCCACTGATTGACAAAGAATCAGATTCTGCCCAAGAAGAAAGGCATTAAAGAAAGTTAGTTGCTTTGGTGCTAAAAAAACGAGGGTCTCTCATGCTAATCTCCCTTTGAAAGGGTAAGAGCAGGCCTCTGCATGGGCGTGGAGTCTTCAATAAACTTTCCAGGAATTTAGTAAAACTGTTGATTTCATTGATTTCATTTTTATAGTTACCTAGTCCTCATGGCAAGGGATAGCGGTTTTCTATTTACGATAGTGTTCTGGAGTTTCCTTTTGAAATAAGAAAAAAGTGAGTGGAAGTAAAGAAAAAATATTCAGGAAATAAATAATGGCTCCTTGAGTAGGTGGCAATCGTCTGGTCTGCCAGAGGCCGGGTCATAAACGGTCTCGTGGCCACTTTAAAAGGATTATAATTTGCGTGTACAGTGCTGTGGGGACACAAGGGGAGAAATGACTAATTCTACCTGAGGGATTCGAAGAGAGCTTCACAAGGAAAGAGGTATCGGAATTGGTTTCTGAACCACGAGAAAAAATGAGTGGCCAAGCAGAGGAAAGAGCAACGGTTGAAAGAAAGTAAGAGGTTCAGGGGACTGACTTGAAAACCGAAGGCAAAATAGCCAATACTAGCAGCCCAGGGCACAGCATGCTCCGTAGGCACTTAACAAGGTCAAAGTGAAATAATTATTGAAGTTCATGTAGCTTCACGGAGAAGACAAACCGGTTTTATCTCAAGGACCAAACAGCTGCCTGGAGCAACACATTGAAAAGGATTCTAAGGGGAATGAACGTCCTGATTGACTGGTAACATCTGCCACAAAGAGGCCAGGGATTTGCTGGCCCTGATTCTGGTTCAGTCCTAAGTTTACAGAGAGGAAACTGAGATGCAGAGGGAAGGAGCTGATGAGAGCAGACAGAATGAGCGCCAGGGATTCCTGCTCTGTGCTCTTCTCGCTCTGTGCTCCAGGGTCCCATTTCTTCTGATTCAGAAGCATTTAAGGCCAAGGATTCTAAATTATCTAATCTATAAATTATAAAGAAAAGCAAATTTGCCCCAAGTCTCGAGTAAACTAAAAATTAGAATCCAAAATAATTAAGCTTTGAGGAATAAAGGATCCTGGTGAGATCACTGGTGAGAAAAGGATGGTCTCGTTTGAAACTGCATCTTTGTCGAAAATTAATCCCAATAAAAATCATTCCCATGTTGCTGAGCATGTTGTACTACGGCCGGACTTCACACGTGGCCCACTTATCTGTCCAATGAACAACGTGGTCCCTTCCAGCTGGCGTTGTGATGCACGTCCACTCTGATTATCCAGCTAGGAATCTGAGGCTTCTACTTTCCTCTTTACAGGATCTTCCAATCTGGAATAACACTCCAAATGACTGAGGATGCTGGCTTGTCAAAAGTCCAAGCCCTATAACCATGCTCTTTTTTTAGTTTTTAATTGGGGAGAGTCACTGTGGCTGAGCTACATTTTCCTCTCCTTCAACACAGACCCTTGAAAGCAATCAAACTCCCTATTCCTCCCACATTCATTCTTTCTTTCAACTCTTCCTCTTAAAAAGGAAGGGGGCAGGGCTGGGGTAGGCAGGGAATGCCTGCTGCTTTCACTAAGCCTCTACTTTTCCCTTCTTCGGAGGAGAATCCAACAAGTCTGCAAGACTAGGGATCCCAAATGAAGTAAGTGGTATTTTAAAAGACGTGGAAATTAAGCCACTTGAATTTGAAGTCAGATTTTATTTCAGATCCAAGACTAAGTAACACCTTTTAATTATACAGACAGCTTAAAAGGAACCTCAAGTACTCTACAATTTATACATTTTCCTGTTTGATCTGCCTGTGAGGTGAAGGGGCCTGGAACTGCTAAGCAGCTGTCAACAAGCAGATACAACAGAATCACAGAGAAACAGAGCTGGTTGCCTAACGACCTCGACACCTCTAGATCAAACTGCACCTGAAGCCTGCATCACCCCTGGATCTTAGAGTTGCGGAAGCCAGTGAACTACTATTTTGAATAAGCCAGGATTAGTTGTGTTTCCCGTGACTTGCAAACATACACCTCACAACTGATACACTTACACTCAGAGCCTGTCTCCACTACTTCCTGGCTGTGCAGCAAGTTACTCAACCCCTCGGTGCCTCAGTTTCCCCACCAGCAAAGTGGAGATAATACCTAGCTCAGAGGACTGTGAGAATTAAATGTGATAATCTGAGACTGTACTGCAGCTTAGTACAGTCTCTGGCACACAGCAGGTCTTAGCTTACCTACCTGTCCCTTAAGGCATTATATACATTTCTCAGGAGTTCCCAGCAGAACTGAGGCCAAACTAAGCAGAGTTCTAAATGATTCATTTTGTTTTTGTTTTGTTTTGTTTTTAATTTATTTTTTATTGTGGGTAAAAATCAAAATTTTCACAATATATACCAATATTTGTAAAATGATATATAAATATATATATGCATATATGTGCATTTGCTTACAAAAATGTTATTTATATATATATATAAATGATTCGTTTTTAATGCACTGTACTCCATTTTTAATGATGGGATTTACTTTAAAAGGCCATGCACTTTATGGTAGATTATAAAAGATCATGTTTTTAAATGATATTTAATGACACGGAGAAGTTATCAGCAAATGATGGTATATAAAACTATACGCTGTCTGGTTCCTAAATTGTTTATAAAATGTGTTAGATACACTTGTCAGACAAAACTGGAGGGAAATATTAATTCCTTTGTTGTCTTTGGGCAGTGAGAGGACAGATAATTTTCTTCTCTTTCACCATTAACTGTCCCATTTTTTAATGCTAGAAAAATAACATCGGTAGGACGCCTATAAGAAATCACAGGGAGTGGACGTAGCTCAAGTGGTTGAGTGCCTGCTTTTCACGTACCAGGTTCAACTGATACCTCCTAAAAACAAAAAACGAAACCAACTCAGATTTTAAAAAAAGAAATCAGCATAGAGGAGGAGATTTTGTGGGAAGGAGAAGGTAGGAGTCCCAGAGGAATGAAGGGATGAGAAGAAGGCGTGGTCCTGGCCCCTGGGTGTATAACCAAGGGGCTGGGTAGGGGAGGGAGAGGTGGGAAAGGAAGCCTGTTGCACAAGGCACAGCCTCGCAGCACACAGGTCCTGCCCCCAAGCAGTTCCTTCCCCTTTCCTGACATCACCTCCTAGAACAGGCTCACCTGGCATCCAGACCCCTTCTCCCTTCCTCCCAGAGTCATGAAGAGTCTGATCTGCCCCTCCCAACATGACCACGGGCCTCAAGGGAAGTGACCCTACCCCCAGCTCTGGGGAAGGCCTGATTAGTCTGAAGGCAATCCATTCCCATTGCCAGGAACTGGTTCAAAAATGGCAGTGTGATCCGATTTAGGTAATGAGACAGAAGGAGAGCTTTGCTGCACTGCAGACCTCTGAGAACGTTCTTCCTGGCTCTTTTCAAACTCCCAGGAACTGTCTCTCAACTTTGCAGGAACTCTCTGCTATAGAAAACTCAGGGAAACCACCCTCAGGATTCATGAAACCAACAGAGCAGAGATCCAAAGAACCTGGGTTCTGGAGGACATCACTGAGCTGCTGAACCATCAGCAAAGCAATTTCCTTGTCCGTGAGCCAGTTTTCAGTCCCATTTCTTGCAGCTGAAAGGACTGTAATTACCTCACCTCTCCCCTTGAAGGCTCTTCTTGCCATTCATTTCATCCTGATTGGACCCACATAGTGTCTTTGGGGTCTTGACCTCATTTACCCCAAACCCCACATGCCCTCTGAATGTCCTGTTGCCGGTCAGCATGATCTAACCAAACACCAAATCTGACAACCTCCTTGCCTCATTCACCACCAGCCAGGAGTAGTGAACCCCTGACCCTTTGGATCACAGATGTGGGGTTACCTGTTAGCACTTCCTGAACACCTCCTGTGTGCCAAGCATTTTACACAATTTAGCTCATTATTTAATCTTCACATTCACTCTTTCAGATGGAAGCTACGATAATCCTCAATTTACAGATGAGAGCATAAAGCTCCAGAGAAATGAAGTAACTCCCTGCTAGACCACACAGTAAACGTCAGGTTCAGCCCCAGAGCTGCCTTGACTCCCAGGTCGTTGCGCTTAAGCATGACTGCCTTTCTCCCAGACCCCCAAGAGAAGTAAGCTGTACCCTAAGTGAGAGGACAGAAGAATCAGTCTCAGCCTCACACCCACTGCTGCAAAGGATTCCACTCATTCCCGGAGACCAGCAACATGAAGTTCATCTGAGGCCCAATCTTGGTGCACATCTTGCTTTGCAGAAACAAAAGGACATGCTAATCTGAGAAAGAAATTAGTGTTCCAAAGAATATACCAGGCCACCTTGTTTTATCTTATCTATTTACAATCGACAAGGACTCCAAGAGAGCCAAAAATTCCAATCAGCTTTTAGGGAAATAAGATCTGTTACCATTTCATAAAGATGGATCATTATCTTAATACCGTAAGACCAACAAACAATAATACAACTTTAATATATTTACAGTTTCTCTAGGAGCATTCTGGACTGAAACAGTTTTATTGTTCACTACAAGAAAACTCAATTAAAAAAAAAATCATTTTCTAAACCCATCTCCTTTGTAGACCCCAACACACATGACCAAACTTAGTCCTGTGGTTTTGAGACCCCTGTAGCCTGCTCAGCTCTTCATTTATATTCAATCTCTTCCTGTGACTGTCTCCCCATTAGACTATGAACCCCCAAAGGTCAGTGACCAAATTCCAATCCCACCACACCCCTGGCTGCTAGCACAACTCCTGGCACACGGTGAAGGTCCACAAGTATTTGTTGGACAAAGCATCTCTACATTACTACTCTGAGATATTGGTGAGGCTCTACTGGTCCCTTTGAATCATGGAGAGAATACTATTCTCTTTTCAATTCTTTTTCAATCCTTCTGTGGAGGTCAAGGAGAAAGGCTCAGTGTGGTTCTACGTTACCTTGAATACCTCTCTATCTCTTGCTAAGTTTCCCTTTGAACCAAAAGAGATTAAGCCCTGAGCTGAGAGCAGACAACAGTGCCAGCTGGATTTTTTTTTTTTTTTTTGGAGGTACCAGGGCCGGGGATTGAACCTGGGACCTCGTATGTAGGAAGCTGGCGCTCAACCACTGAGCTACATCGGCTCCCCCAAGTTGGTTTTTTTGTTTGTTGTTTTTTTTGTTGTTGTTTTTAGGAGGTACTGGAGATTGAACCCAGGATCTCCTACGTGGGAAGCAGGCACTCAACCACTTGAGCTACATTTGCTCCCAACCAGCTGGCATTTAATAACTCTGGTTTAGACTTATTTACGGTCACTTTCGATTTACCTAGTGACACTGCTGTTCCATTATGATAGTGTCACAATGTGTCCTTTTCAAATACATTTGTTTTAACAGTGAGTCAACTGCAGGAAAAGACAAACGTTACGTGAGAAACGAAATAGAGAAAGCCATGGGGTATGGTGGCAAAAACAGTAAAGGTGGTTCCAGAAGGAATGACTGAAATTTGGGAAACATTCCATTTACAGAAGGGGAACAGGCTCAGATGGGGGCCGAGTCTTCCAAGGTCCCAGTGATGGTGGAAGCTGGGCCAGTGTCTGGGTTCTGCAGTCAACCCCAGCCTGGCAACTTTGCCAAGTCCAGCTTGCTCTGAGCCTGTCTCCAGAAAGGGCACAGATTAACACCTGCTGATAGTATTGATAATGCCTATTGATATTCAACTTGAATAGCTGGAGAAACAAAAACCATTGCTCAATGTTTAAGTTGTTGAAAACCTGTGACAAAAGATCTGCCTTAGTCATTCACTCAAGTAGAACCCCCACAAATGCTATTGTAGGGAGAGACCCCCAGAGCGATGGCCTCAATATGACACTCTCCTAAAACGCCGTGCTTTTAGAAAACTGGCCCATCTAGGAAAGCGCAGGCAGGTGGCTTACACAGAGCCCTTCAGCCTGGCAGGGCAAGGACCAGCATGACCCCCAAAAAGGACTGAGAGTGGTGACCCCCAACCTCCCATATCCCTCCTGGTCTCAGGAGCCATCGACTTCACCGTTGCCAGCCTCCAGCGTCCATCCCGGCCTAGCCACCTTGACGCTGTTTGTACAGGGTATTACCCCAGGGTCCAGCTTCTAAGCACGACTGTAAAAATACCGTCGCCAACCCCATGACATGAGGCTGGACAACACTGGGCTTAAGGCCACACCCTGGCAGGTGGTGCAGGCAGCCCCACAAGGATCCCAGATGTCAAAGAGCCGGGAGGAGAAAGGAGAGGAAGCAGTGCCCAGGGCCAAGCAGGCATGAGTCAGGCTCCTGGGGGGTGGGAGTGGGCTGCTTCAGACCCCTCTGCTCCAGACTGAAAGAGCACAAGGCCGTTGAGTGCAGCGTCACTCCTGGCAGGGACTGCCTGGAAACCGTGTGTCTCCAGCTCCACTCTCGTCTGAGCCCTGAAAAGAAGCAGACACTATCCCCATGGAGAACTTCTTCTCTAAGGGTAAATGGGACGGGTGGGGCCTGTTACCAATAATGCAGAATCAACAGAACTGCAGCAGTTGTCATTTACTGAGCACTAACTCTGCCAGGCACAGTGCTAAGGACTTCGGATGTCTTTTCTCCTTTACACTTCAGAACGCTTGAAGACAGAGCATTGTATTATCAGCATTGCATATGGAAGGCAGGCTCCTGGACGGGAAGCGGCCGGCAGGGGTCAGCCAGCTCTAAAGGGGCAGAGCTAAGACTGAGACCCAAGAGTGAGTACGTCCATCACCAGGACGTGATGAGCGCATCATTTCAGAGTGATCTGCGAAAGGCAAAACCAGGAAAGAAAGAAATGGGAGGTAAGGACATTCCAAGAGACAAAAAGGAAGGATTGAAGAAAGGAAGGGCAGAGGATCTGGTTTTCAAAACTAGAGCCATTAGCCAAAGAGGACAAGAGGGAAAGTGAGGGAAGATGTCAAGAATAGTTGACACCTGTTTCCTATCCTTAAAGGAAGCTTGGCCAGCCAGAAAATGCCACTGACCTGTTTTTGAGTAACTGTACCCAACAGTTACTCAAAAACCCAGGTCCCTTCTCATAAAAACGGCCCTTTGAGTACTAGGCATCTTTGATCAATTTCTGGGTGTATTGCTAACCCCCTCTCCTTCCTAGATAATTAGGTCACAGCTTCCTTCAATCTGAGGGGGCCAGGGGGGTGGAGAGCAGGGGGAGGGGGAAGAGGCCGCCATTCATGGGTCAGGTCCACCAAGGCTTGGCCAAGTGCTTACAGGGACTGCAAGACCAGGAGGCAGGTACTTACAGCCCCAGAACACTGAACTTCAGGGCGGTCAAGCAACTCGCCCAAGTCTCCCAGCTAGTAAGCTGCAGGGCAGATCTGACTCAGACTCTTAGTTCCCTCAGGAAGTGGCTCAATCTGTATCCGCTTTCCATGCCACTCCCTTTGCCTCCAACAAGGCAGAGACAGGGTGACTCCACGGGCCTGCTGTCCGGAGGACTGTCGGGAAAAATGGTAAAAAATGCCAACACCATGAAGACCTTATGGCTGCATATACTTCTCTGCCTTCAAAAAGTTCCCAGGCAGGAGGCGAGGGTGAGCCACGCTGCCCTTCTACATTCTAATTTAAACGGTTAATGCAGCTGAGCAAGTAAAAGTTAAATGAGGTTCTGTGCCAGGCTGACCATGAGACAAGGTTACCAGTTACCGAACATAATATCGATTATTAAGAGACCCTGACAGTCCCAATAAAAGTTGGTCTTTAAAACTTTAAGACCCTGTGATTATACCAAATGCCACTGATTGTGCACTTTAAATAGGTTGTATGGTTTATGAACGTTTCAATAAAATTGATTTTTTAAAAAAAGCTTTAAGAGACAGAAAGGGGCTGGGAACACCCCCCTACTCCATGGTTGATCAAAACATATTCTGGACCAAGAGAGATTTGCAAACCATAATGAGCCTCACACAAGGTCTCCAGTGTTAATCCTGGCCAAGAGCTCAGCAAGAACTCAAACGTGAATCCCATTACAACCATCACCAAGATGATTTCACAAAATGTTTCCAGTCAAGTCTCTTTTTTTTTCCCTGGGAAAATGCATCTCCCTCTTCCCCATGCCAATCAAAAGGTGGCTGTGAGCAAAACGCCCTAAAGGTGAAAAAGATTCATTACCATTTTTCATGGGTGATGTGGGGCTTTTTTATAGTTTTTTTTCTGTGTTCTTGCCTTCTTTGCAAAGAGCAAGAACTACAAATGTAATTTTTTTAATGTCCAAAAAACTCATTAGAAGTGAATTCCAAAGACATGCTGAGTGACGGGAGGATTAAAAGTAAAAGCTCAGACAATGGTTTGAGTCATAGTCTATGGTCTACCACATCCTCACTGGCCAATCTGGATGTGCCTCAGTTTCCGCATCTGATAATAGGGATTACAACAACAACTCCACCTCAGAGTTGCCATGAAGTTTTACTTAGATATTACTGAAAAGCATTTACAAATTCCTGGTACTTAGTAAGTGCTCAACATACATCCACTATTATTACAGAGACTATTACTATGACTATTGTAATTCTCAATGACATTGTATTATAATCATTTTCTGAGTGTCACATGACAACTTTGGAAAGGCCTTGCTCTCCTTTTTGTTTTTGTTTTTATTTTAGGAGGTACCTTGGGGATTGAACCCAGTACCTTGTACATGTGAAGCAGGCACTCAACCACTGAGCTACACCCACTCCAGGCTTGTTCTCTTAACACTTGAAGCAAGCCATAGATGTTCAGAGAATGAATATGAAGTTACAAGTTCTTTTTTTTTTTTTTTTTTTTTTTTGTGGACCCAGGACCTCTTATGTCAGAAGCCAGCACTCAACCACTGAGCTACATTGGCTCCAACTGAGTTGGTTTTTGCATGTTTGCTTGTTGTTTGTTTTAGGAAGCACTGGGAACCAAATCTGGGACCTCCCATATGGGAAGCGGACGCTCAGCTGTTTGAGCTATTTCCACTCCCGGACAAGTTCATTAAGTTCAGCATCACAATTCTAAGCATGGGTGCACTACTGGGACCCCAGACCCAGGTGCCCGCTACCTACAATTCCCACTTGGCTACAGGCTGCAAAGGACCATTTACCTTGCATTTTCTGAAAGCAATACACTGCAAATAAGTCAATATACCAGACGTATTATTAAACGCATCCATGCTAAAGTCTTTACTCAATAATTTATTAAATTCTTACTAAGTGTCAAGCTCACAGAGGTAAACAAGAGAGTTTGGAGAGTTTGGCCCTGGAGAGTAAGATGGGTGAGCCTCAAAATGGGATGAGGGGCAGGGCCTTAGGGCCCAGGGTGGGCCTCATGGCCTCCAATACCAGGTATGACTCCCCACGATGTCAAACAAGAGTACCAAGAAAAAGGAACCAGAGAGGCCATCACAGTAAGAGGTGCCTGCCTGCAGGGAGGGTAAAGGACTCCCTGACCACTGGAGAGGCATTCCCCAGGGCAGCTTGCCTCCTTAGGCAGAGGTAAGGAATGGACAAGCCAAGATCCACCAAGGCTCCTCCACTTAGGACACTTCTGGAAGCCGTCTTCTGTCCCTCTAGCAGCACATCCCTGGTCTTCCAGCACCTCTGCCTCTTCCCATAAGGAATCTTGTAATCAGAACCCAGAACTCAGTTCAATTAATAGAACCTCCAACTCATAAAGGCCTTTTACAGGGTCTCATCCAAAGCCCTCAGCAGCTCAGGTGCCCCTCAGGCCTGGTCACCCCCTCTGGCCTGTTTTACCCCACCAAGAGCACAACTTGGGCAAGAAGCCCCAGGCCCAGCAGTGCTCCCCTCACAGGCTGTGGAATGTCCAATCATTCTTGTTTCTCTGGAACCAGATCAGTCATTTTGGGCAAGTACAGGGAAATCAGTGAGTCACACAAGAAGGGCAGTACCAGCAAGATAAGAATTTAATTATTTTGTTGAGGCATAGAGGGTGGGGCTGGGGGAGCCTGGAGAATGAGGAATCCTATTTAACCAGTCCTTAAATTCACCAGCCTCCAGGGGAGGCCGGGCAGGCCTCTTCCCTCAGTCAAAAGCATGAGGGGAAAAGTAACACCATTCCTGTTTGTCAAAGAAAAGCTGACTGCTGCTTTAAATCTGAATTTATGGGCCACAGCAAATTTAGAGTCTCTGCCATAAATCCCCACCCATTTCCCTATAGCTCGAAAGCCAAAATTCCACCCTGTGTTCCAGATAATTCCAACCTCTTTGGTTCCCTTTATATCTGAAAGGAAATTCCAGAAAAGTTGTCTGGCATGGCAAAAGCTAACCAGCCTTATGAAAATATGCAGAAAGGTGACCCATTTAGTCAAAAGAGCTTTCAGATCTCCATGAGAAAAGGAATTCATGCCAGCATAAAGGGCCTACAGAGAGGGAGAACCGGGAGTGTTGTGTTAACACCCAGACCTTTCAACAGGCCAGCCCTGGCCATTTCTGGGGAGGCTGAGCCCTGACAGACCAGCTTTCTGTCAGGAGGAGCAGGGAGAATCCCTGGGGCGAGGCGACCAGTTCAGCTCTGGTGTGCACAGCTTTGCTTTGCACTGTGAGCAAGAGGCCTGCTCACCAGGCTCCTTGCAGATTAGCGGAAAGCCGCTAGCCTGGTTTGGAAGCAGACTGCCCGCTTGCGCCAGGGCCGCCACACTGATAAAAAGCGGGTGCCAGGCCGAGGAAGAAAAGCTTCAGTTGAGCAACTGCTCAGCTCACCAGTGAACAGAACCCTCCTGCCGGGTAAGGTTTAAATTTCTGGCACAGCACAGCTGTGTCAATGGCTACTGTCAACAAGGACCTCCCAGCACCGCTGGGTCTCAGCAACAACCCCCACCCAGCCCCCCAACACATCTGCCTGCAAAGAGCACTGTGAGGCCCTCGGCTCTGCAGCCTAGGGGAATTCCAGGGGCACCTCCTTCCTCACCTCTGGCTCCAGGCCTCACAGAGAAAGCCCTGCCCAGCTCCCCCAAAACAACCTTGAGCTGGTCCAGGCCTGCAGTGACACCACTGTGCCCCGGGAGCCAAACATAGGCAGGCCGAGAACTAGAGAAATGTCCCCCGAACCGGAGAGAAGGCCCCAATCAAAGCTCCAGGATGCTGGAGGAAGGCAAATGGGCCAAGAAAAGTTTTGTTTTGTACAAGGAAATTTCAATTTCATATTAATCAAGCCCAAAAAAGAATAAAGTCACAAGCAAAATGAAAACAAACAGAACTAAGGCAGTAGGGAGTTAATGCTTAATGGGTATGGAGCTCCTGTTGAGGGTGATGGAAAAGTTTTGGTAATGGACGGTGGTGACGGCAACCACTGAGATGTACACTTGAAAGTGGTTAAAATGGGAAATGTTATGTTGCATATATGTTACCACAATGAACATGAAAATGAAGAGTTCTCATTAAATATATCTATTTTACTTTACAAGCATGAAAATACTTTTAAAGCTCGATGCAGGCATCGTACCTGGTCTTTGAAGTTAGGCAGATTTGAGCCTCAGTTTTCCAATCCATAAAATGTTCACAGATATAAAGCCACCCACTGTGCAGAACCGTAATGAGGCTTAGCAGTAATAAAGGCACTGGGGACAACGCTTGGCACACAGTCGGCATGCTAAAAATAGTAGATATTTTATCAGAAGAAGCCCATAGGCATACACACCTCAATGCTGGGTACATTTCAGGATCTTCAGTAGTTTGCATTCTTGGCCCCAAGACTAGCCAAGGCACCTGCAGGAGGACAAGTATCCTCTTTTCCAAGCTTTCTACCTGCGCTGCTTAGAGAAGCCAAGTTTTGATGATGGGGGAAAGAGGAAGTTGGATACTCTGTCAAAATAACTCAGCGTCACAGCCAGTCTTGACTATAGAAAAACCAAACTGCTTCTTCATTTATCATACAAGAAACTCTTGGGAAGCGGCTGTGGCTCAATCAGTAGGGCTCCCGTTTACCATATGGGAGGCCCCGGGTTCGGTTCCCAGGGCCTCCTGGTGAAGGCAAGCCCGCCCGCACGGCGTGGTTAGCTGACCCAGCGAGCATAAGCAGCAAGGGGGGGATAAATGAATAAATAAATAAAATCTTAAAAAAATAATAAAATAAAATAAAATAAAAAAAGAAACTCTTGGCCAGGATTTTCTACTGCAGGGAAACAGGTCAAAAGGGGATAAGGCAGGGGGGCGGATGTGGCTCAAATGGTTGGGCATCCGTCTGCCATATGGAGGGACTAGGGTTCGATCCCTGGGACCTCCCAGTAAAATAAAATATATATCTATAGAAGGCGCATGGGCTGCCAGGCTCTGTGTGCCGGTGAGCCGCCAGGCCCCAGGAGCCATGCAGCAAGATGATGATGTAACAGGAGAGAAACGCAGGGGAGAGACAAGACAAGATGCTCGGAAAGCTCTGAAAACCAGGAACCAAGGTGGCGCAGGTAGCATAACACCTCTCTCCTACATTGGAGGTCTCCAGGATCGAATCCTGGTGAAGACTGGAGGAGGATGAGAAGAGATGGCAGGAAACAGATACAGAGAATTGCCCAGCGAATGGACACAAAATAGCAAATGGGGAAGGGGGGCTTTAAAATGGATAAAGTAAATAAATAAATCTTTGAAAAAAAAAAAGGGGGATAAGGCAAATGTTCTTTGGCAAATGTTGTAATTAGACAATGAAGGTAAATAAAATCCCAACAAATATTTTTTAATATAATATGCTTTATTTTTAAGATTACATTTTTATTATTATTTAGATTACAGAAAAGTTACATTGAAAGTATGAGGGATTCCCATATACCCCACCCCTCCCCCTCCCACGCAACAAATTGTTTTTATAACAAACAGATTGCAGCAGAGTTATGACAACCATCTACAACTTATTAAATGAGTACATTTAAAGCAACTGCTGAAAGACTCTTAGGAAAAAAGCAGTAACTTCCTATAGCTCAGTATTTTTCTTGCCAAAAACAAAAATTCTGATCCTTTGATTCTCAGTGGGCACACAGTAGTGCCATCCTTTATACCATGTATTCCGACTCTCACCTGCTGTTTCATCGCTTTAAACAAAAAGGGAACCGTTTGGTTTTCTAATCATCTTTCCTAAGAAGCTCCCTCCTTAGACACGGCTCTTAAACCTACAAGACCAGCTCCCAAGCCCCTGCAGAAGAAAGCACTGCCATCTATTACACAATAACCCGAGTCGATTAGGCCATTGCTGAGCACATCTAAGGAACAACTAACTAGATGTACCACAGTGATGTAAGACGGTTTCTAGGAGAGTGTCATGAAAGGCAACTTGAATCATTATAAGAGCAGGAAGTAGCTCATTCCACTTGATTTATTCACTGAGTTAAACTTGGGGGGGGGCGGCGGGGGAAGAGATTATAATTGCAGATCCAGCTCCTTAACTGAGGATAATTAAAGATGAAAACTAAAATGCAGAATAACAACAATATAGGGGAAAAAAAAAAAAACTGAATGAAGAAACAGGCTCTCAGGTCTCCAAATGGGTTATGTGCATGCCAAAGGCACACAAAATCATCCATTAGAGCACAGGAAATCCAGAACTTGTATTTGGATTTATTTAAAAACAAATTAAACTTTACTAATATTTAATATGCAGATTGACAATGATATGTGCATATGGCTTATAAATATATATACATATAAGGAGAAATGGCATGTTAAAAAATTCCTGTTGACTGGCACAAAGCAGCTGGGAGCTCTCAGGTTCAGCCAGGTTCACCCAACCTTCCCAAAGCTCTTTCAAGAAGAGCACAGGATTGGCAGCCTTCAGCTTCAGAAGGCCCTCTGCGAGTCAATCCCTGCCTCTTCACTGCCTCTCTAGTGTGACCTGCAGCCACAGTGAAGAGGCCCCACAGCATTTCCACTGGCTGGCACACACCTCCAGGACCCGGCATGCTCTCCTGCCCCAGTGCTCGCCTGGATCTTCACCCAGCTAGTTCTCAGGCAAGCATTAGGTCCCTTCCTCCAGGGAGCCTTCCGAACTACCCCCCACCCACCCTGGGAATAGGTGCTCCGCCCCTTCGGAGGGCTTGCCATCTAGATAGAGCCTCACTATTCAGTGTGGTCCACAGACAGCAGCAGATGGGAGCTGGCCAGAAATGCAGAATCTCAGCCCTCCCGGCCTTCATGAATCAGAGTCTGCATTTCAAACAAAGTCCCCGGTGACCTGTATGGCCTGAAGGTTGACAAGCCCTGCTCTATAGGACACTCCTTGGTTACTTGGCTCTCCTCCCTGCTGAGCTGTGTGAAGCCAGCTGGGCCCAGGATTGTTTCTTTATTCCTGTGGCCCCAGCACCTAGTACAGGGCCTGGTTCAGAGTTGGTATTTCATGTAGCTGTCGAATGAGGAAAGGGAGAGTCTTGGAAGGCATCTTCATCAGAGGATCCAAGCTGGGGGGAAGAGAACAGCTAATACGACAAATGACAGCAACAGGACTCCAAAAACATTTGGACTGGCCAGAACGAGAGATGGAAGAAGGCAAGACAAAATGCCGGACTGAAGTTCAAAAGCACAAGAATATTAATAATGGCAATGCTGGGCACTGCCCTATAACTTAACCTTAATAATATATAATGTGCTCAGTGATCCTGAGACAGGAACTATTAATTTCTTCCATTTTACAGATAAACAGACCCAGGTTTATGCAGTGGACCAGGGTAGCACAGCGGTTAGGGGAATGGGGCAGGGATGAGAGCCAGCAGTCTAGCTTCAGGGGCACGGCCTGAATCATCAGGCTCTATCTAGGTCGGCCTAGTGGGTGCTGACCTGGAGGCCGTTTACAGGGAAAGATGACATGTTTCCCCTCGCCACAGAGTCCCCAGAGGCAGAGCTTCAAGGCTCCAAGCCCCGAGCAGCAGCTGCTCCAAGGAGCGAGGCAGCCATCCTCAACTGACCCAGCAGCTGACTCTGTGCCTCTCACTTCACACTGCAGAACGATGACCCATAGGTGGGGGGATCCGGGAGACACAATTTGGCTCCAAACCAAAGCCTTCTGTCAGCCCAGACTCTCCAGGAACACAGGCAGCTGCTGACTGGCATACTGGCTCGGCCCGAGCTAGAGGAGCTCCTCAGAGGACCAGCCACCACATGGAAGTGATTTGGCCCAGAGATTCCTGAACGGGGTGGGCGGCTGGAATGGCTCCCATCCAGCTCCATCCAGCTCGGAGACAAAGCTGATGTGAATGGGCCCCAGAGGTAGCCAGCACATACCAAGGGTCATCCCCTTCCCAGGAGGCCACACCTTCTAGGCAGCCCGTACCCATATCCCAGCAAGTCGAATGTCCACTAGCCAACCAAGCTGTTCTCCCCACAGTGGCGCTGATTTGAAGTGTCCTTTCCTTTCCGCATGCAAATCCCTCCAGCGTGACTGTTGAGAATATTATTATTTAACAAACACTCACATATTCAAAGTGCCATTATTCTGAGCGCTTTGAAGAACTGGCTTTAATCTAACAGCCCTTTAAGGTGGTTGTTATTATCTCCGTTTTAGTGATAAGGAAATGAGGCATACAAGCTTCAGAGGGGCGTGTCAGTAGCAAGCGGGAATCCCAGAGCTTAACTGCTCCACAAACCACCTCTCTCACTAGTGCGCTTGTTGCAAATGGCCCAGGACCTGTTAAATTCTTACAAAGCATGCTACTATGCTACTTTTCAAACGCTCTCCGGGTCTGGACTACATTACCCAAAAGACACGTGGGCATGTGCCAGGCTGTTCAGGAAAGAGCAAACCTTGGGACTATTTGTACACTATTTTGGTGGGGGCGGGACAATGGGAGAGGAAGGAAAGGGGCTGAGCGAAGCAGTGACCCACAACCCTGGAAACTCTGCCCGGTGACCCAATGTCTCGAGCACATGCACCCTGCCTGCTCTGGGGCTCTGCCCTGGCACAAGCAACTTAAGTAAACATTAAGGTCAGACCACATCCTCTGAAAGGGAAAGAATTCTTTTCTTTAAAAGACCAAACCAAAATACACCGCCCAAATTTCTAGGCAGCCTGGATTGTCATTCTTGTGCCAGGAGACCCCTTTTTCCTCCAAGCAGGCTGCCCAGTGCCAGAAAGGTTTTTGGAAAAACAAGTAAATAAAACTGCCAGCTCCTGGCAGACAACTAGGATTAAAAATGCTGAGGCTTCACTATGGACTGCCCAGGAGACAACAAGAAATGTACGAAAAATCTTCAACTTTGGGATAGTGTGTAGGATGCGCCCACCTTACAATGAATCACAAATGTGAGTAAATAGCCAGGGCTGTCTTTCAGCGAATTCTAGGTAGAAAAGCCACAGTCCCCTGGCAGCCAGGCTTGGGGAGCGGGGGGCTGTATTTGACTCACCTCTGGCACTGAAGGCAGGTCAATTAAGGCTCAAGCTCAAAAGTTCAACAGCTGGGCAGACCTGGGGTTCTAGCCACCATTTACCAGGTGGGTGACTTCCTCAAGCTACTTGACTCCTATGAACCTCAGTTTCCCCATCTTTAAATAGGAAAATGATAATAATGATGACTCTGTCTTCATTGGTGTTTTTGTGGGGTTTTTTTTTTGGGGGGGGGGGATTTCATTCCCTAATGGGTAACATTTTACTCTGTACACAGGGACAATATCATTGAATGAGCAGAGTTTCGTACACTTTGGATAATTCCCAACAATATAGCAACCATTTTCTAAGCACTTACCATGTCCCAGGGATTGGGCCAAGCCCTTTAACCCTCCCAGAGACTCGCTGAAACGGATCATTTTATAGATGAGGAAACCGACACTTGGAAAGAGCAAAACTGTTATCAGTGATCACGGTGAGGATTCAACAAGGAGCTCAACGGAAAGCACCTAGCACAGTGCCCAGCACCCACCAGGTGCCCCCAAAGCGGAGGTATCACCATCGGCGGCACAGCATAACGGAACACAAGCAGTGACTAGGTGAAGTCCAAGCTGGATGTGATTTTAAGGGCCCAGGTGCAGAAGTTAGAGGCCTCAGGCATTAACCCCATGGGGGTCCTGGCACTTGGCAAGTCTCCCTCGGGTCTCCAGGGGCTGGAAAACCTGTTTGCTGTGAAATCTTTCTGGAGAGCAACTAGGCAGCCAATAACAAAAATCACAAATGCGGTCACACCCTTGAACCCAGGAATGCCACTTTGTGAATACGGCCAACAAATTATTAAATAGGGGGAAAATAAAGTAAAACAATGTAACTTGTGGTGGGAAGAGGTCCACAGCAAGAAGCTGCCAACAGCCCACAGGCCCGCCACGGGGGAAGGGCAGGCTGCCCCTGGAATGTCAGGACAATGGGAAATGCTGGGGCCTGGGTGGGTTCAGGAATGAAAATCATGAAGACCAAATAGAAAAGCTAAGGGACCAGACAAAATCTGGAATGAGGCCCACAAGCCTGGGACACCGGCACAAAGCCGTGTCCATCACTGCTGGTCAGTTGGGGGGCCAGGATTTTCTGGTGCTATGGTTTTGGTTTTTATTTAAGAGATTTCATGTCGTGTTGGATTCGGCTGGTTTGCTTTAAGTTTCTTTGTTCAGTTAATTAAATAAATACACATTTTTAAAACAAAGAAGTTGAGCCCTGCCAGACCTTGAGATCCCTCAGGGGGAATCCTCTTGAAAAGGAAGGAATTCCAGGAGAGTTCTGAGTTTTTCCTTCTCCAGAGCAGAAGAAGGGCCCCCAAGAAAACAACAGCACCCCACACGACTTTCCTCTGCAGAGAAGCCACCCTTGAAGGAAGAGGCTGCTGGGAGGCCAGCAGGGCAGGAGGCAGCGCCTGCGGTCAGGGAGCAAGAAGCAACCCTACCTTTCAGGACAGGTGTGGGGAAGGTACCTGCAAGGCTCACCCTCGGGGGAACCCCTTTTTCTGCTGGAGAAAGTCCCAGCAGCCACACCCACTTCCTTTTCTGTCACTGGAGTCACTACGGCCTGGTTTCCTCAGGAAGAGACCCCAGACCCAAGCCTGGGCCAGCCCCTCTTACCTGGCAGAAAACACAAAAGTGCAATGTACGTGCACACACACACTGCACATATACACACTCTATACACGTCTACAAACACACACACCACACCCCTTGCCCCTGCAATCCACAGCCCACATCTTCGGCAGCCTGTGGCCCTCCTGGAAGCCCCCAGCTTCTCCAGGTCATGGGGGAGCTACCGCCGGTCACTATTGCTCTCCAGCCGGCTGGGCAGAGGAACCCAGGCACCCACCCCTCCTCCTCTCAGGAAGATCCTGGTGTGGGGAGGGCGGGGAGAGGAAAGCAAGCCCTTCTCGAATTGTCACCCACTTCCTTCAATTCTCAGCTGGACCCTGGCTGCTTGGATCCCCTTATCTGTAAATCATGTCTCACGACAAGCGAGCGCGCCCGGGCCCAGCGGGCACTAGCTGGGGCTCGGGACCGGCAGCAGTTACTGGAACCACCACTGTCTCCAATGATAACCTCAGGCGCCGAGAGCAGGCTCACCCTGCGGCGCGGGCCAGAGCAGGGCAGGGAGCGGCGCGAGCGAGCAAGGACACACCCCCGGCTCCCCTTCCAACCTCGGGGCCCACACCCATTCCGGCGACCGCGAGGGAGGGTACCAGGTCCCGTTCCCCACCAGGGCGGGGAGGCCCCGGGGGCACAGCACGGCCCCTCCCCAGGTCACCCCGCCTGGCTTCCGGGCCGACGCCGGCTCGGCAGCCTCGGAGCGCACCCGCCGGGGCGCAGCGGGGAGAGCTCCAGGGCGCATCTGACCAGGGGCCCGCCCCCGGGGACGCTGGACCAGAGGTTCCCAGGCCCCCAGCTCCCACAGGGGTGCCCCAGGCGAGGAGAAAGGCCACATCCCCGCCTCTCCTGCTGCAGCCCCTACCCAAGTCCTCAACCCACAGCCGGCCCGAGGCGCACGGCGGGGAGCGGCCACACGAGGTCCCCGGGCACGCACCGGGGAGAGGGCCCGGGGCCCCAAGCCCGCAGCTCTCGGGTACGACTCCCTCGTGCCTCCAGGCTCACATCCACCCCGCGGCTGCTGGGAGTGCTGGGGGCGCGCTGCGGGGAGCCCCACGCGCGGGCGGGGTGGCACGTCGGACTGGCGAGCGGGCCCGGCCACAGCACTTACCGATGGACACGAGCTTGATGTTCTCACGGTCCAGGAACTCGAGCGCTACGGACACGTTCTCGAGCTGCATCTGGCGGAAGGTGGGCCGCTGGTGGTACTTGCGGTACATGTGCTTCTGGCTGAGCACCTCGAGCAGCGCGATGAGCCGCAGCCCGTCGCTCAGGTCCGTCTGCAGGTTCCCGATGCGTTTGTTCACGCACTTGAGGTGCTCGTTACACCAGCGTGTGAACGTGTTCTGCTGGATCTTCTTCCACGGCGCGTCCTCCGCCAGATCCTTCTCGGTTACCGGCATCTTGGTGGCTGGGGAGCGCACGGGACTGGAGGGGAGAGGTCCAGGGGCCGAGGAAGCACGAACCGAAGCCGGAGCGGGCGCGGGAGCGGGGATCGAACTCGCTGCTGCTGGAGCTGCGGCCGGGGCTGCTCTGCTGCAGCCCGCCCCTGACGGAGCGAGGCGGTTGGCCCCGCGCCTGCGCGCTGAGCCGCCCCGCCCCCGAGGCCCCGCCCCGACCCCTCCAGTCGAAGTTGCTGGGTCGCGCTCGCCCCCTGCTGCCCGGAGCCGTTACTGCGCCCCCGCGGCGTTCGAGGGGTCCGGGAAGCCCACGCTCAGCGCTCACGGCCCCCGCAAGGAGGAAGCTGGACGGGGAGCGTTAGGCTCCTTTAGGAGAGGGGCTCGGGGCCGGGAGTGAGGGGGCGTGCGGAGGCGGGGGGCTGGACAGAATGGGCGGGGACTGCGACGTGGGTCACGGGACAGGAGTAGGCGGGGAGGGGTTCTTCCTCCACCTGTAGATCCCGCACACGCTCCTGTGTGTGCCAAGCACCGTGTCAGGCGCTGGACAGACGCCGTGGAGGAAGGGGCCGCTTTATCCTTCATGTTATAGCTACATGAATGGCAACACTGTCGTTTATAGAGTGCCTGTGTGTGCCAGGCCATCTTCCCACGCCTGGGAGCCAGGGAAGGGCAGCCAGACTTTTCCCAACATTCTGCTCTCTGACCTGCAGGAGAGCCATCACAAAGAGCCTAGCAGGAAGGGGTCATGGGAAAGGTGTTTCATTACCTTACAGTGATGGGCACAGGACGTGGTAAACATCATCAAAACTTATTACAGGAAGGGGCTGTGGCTCAATCAGTAAGGCTACCGTTTACCATATGGGAGGCCCCAGGTTCGGTTCCCGGGGCCTCCTGGTGAAGGCAGGCCCACCGGCAAGGCGTGGTTAGCTGACCCAGGGAGCACAAGCAGCAAGGGGGGGATAAAT